>BLKR01000183.1:0-734602 GCA_011170035.1 Teleogryllus occipitalis | reverse complement strand
TTTTTTTGTTTTTTTTTTGCGTTGAGGTGGAAAATACTCTTTACGTATTCCAGGAATAGTAGCTCCTCCTGGATATGTCGGGCTCGGATAAGCATATCCCCTACCGACTAAAAACCACCTCTCACATCTCTTACCCCCGTGGAACTACCGCTTGGTATTACTTCACGGGGGAGAAACTAGCTGTTGTTCTTCCTTCAGGGGGTTGTGGTTACGCTACATACCATCTACACGTTGGGCATTCATTTCAGCTCGTATTCTTTCAAGACGACGAAGCTCCAGTAGGACTTCCTTCGCGAATCCGTTCGTCGCCTCCCAAGCTTCTTTTGAGGAGAGCATTGCATTAACTAGGGACTCAGGCCGAAGTTCCAAACGAACTGTTGATTCCCAGGCACTGCGTGCACTAATGAATCTGGGGCACATGAAGAACGTGTGTTCTACATCCTCACTGACTCCAGGGCAGTCCGGGCATTCTGGAGAGTCGTCGTGCTTGAAGCGATGCAGATATGCTCGAAAGCATCCATGTCCCGATAGAAGCTGTGTGAGGTAGTAGTTGACCTCGCCATGTTTTCTGTTGATCCAAACATCTAATTGCGGGATAAGGCGGTACGTCCACCTGCCTTTCGTTGAGGAATCCCACATCGTTTGCCATACTCTTAGGCTTTTACGCCGTTCCTGTAGTCTGAGTTGTTCTGGACTCATAGATGTGATTCTTTTCTGCCGGTAAAGGGCTTTTCGCTCTTCGGAGAGTACTTCAACAGGTAGCATCCCGGCAATGACGCACACTGCGTCTTCAGACACGGTGCGGAAAGCACTGGAGACTCTCAGGGCGCTTAGTCTATAAACAGGGGCGATTTTCCTGCGAGCAGCTTGGATCTGCAGTGTATTAGCCCATATGGGAACTCCATACATCAGTATTGATGTTACTACTGATGAGAGTAGAGCTCTTCTCTTTTGCTTTGGTCCTCCTATGTTGGGCATTAGTCGTGATAAGGTCGTTCTGACCACTGACGCCTTGGCACTCACGTGTTCAACTTGCTGCTTAAATTTAAGCCGCGCATCTATCATGACTCCCAGATATCTAATGAAGGGTTGAGAAGTGATTTCATGCCCTCCAACCTGAAGTGTAATGCCCTCCAGCTGTTTCCGACCAGTAATGAGGACTGCCTCAGTTTTATGTTCCGCCAACTTCAGCCCTACTGATTCCATCCACTGGCTGATCTTCTCGAAGGTGTTGTCGTGAAGAAACTTTATATCATCAAGATGTTTTGCGACGATTACCACGGCCAGATCATCAGCATATGCCACCAGTTTAGTCCCCCTTGGTACTTCTTGTTTCAGAAGGCCGTCATACATTATGTTCCACAGCAAAGGTCCCAGAACTGAACCTTGTGGAACACCTCCAGTCACTCTGTACTCTTTAACACCGGTCTTCGTGTCGTACATTAATGTTCGGTCAGTAAAATAGTTTGACACTATCCTTTGCAAGTATTTGGGTACTGTCATTTCGGCGAGTGCTTTCATGATGCAGTCCCACTTGGCGGAATTAAAGGCGTTCTTGATGTCCAGTGTCGCCACCAGGCAGTACCTCATCGTTCCTCCTTTCCACCTTGTTCCTGAAATGGCGTCTTTGGCCGTACTCACCACCAGGTCAATCGCGTCGAGGGTGGAGCGACCTTTCCGGAAACCATATTGGTTACTGGCCAGTTGCGGCTCGACGGCTGCCTCTATTCTTCGGTGTACTATGCGCTCAAGTATCTTCCCGGCTGTATCCAGCATGCAGAGTGGACGGTATGATGTTGGTTCGTCCGGGTTCTTGTTTCCTTTTGGAAGGAGCACCAGTCTTTGGAGCTTCCATTTTCGTGGGAAAATACCCTCTTGAAGGCAAGTATTGAACACATCCAGAAACAGTGAGGGTGCCATCTTGACGGCCATTTTTAATGCGATGTTCGGGATTCCATCTGGGCCAGGAGCTTTGTTATTCCCCACTCTATCACACGCTTCCTTTAGT
This sequence comes from Teleogryllus occipitalis, assembly GCA_011170035.1. Taxonomy (NCBI): domain Eukaryota; kingdom Metazoa; phylum Arthropoda; class Insecta; order Orthoptera; family Gryllidae; genus Teleogryllus; species Teleogryllus occipitalis. The sequence goes on along the minus strand of BLKR01000183.1, from coordinate 732,594 downwards.
TGATTTTCTGTGATAGGTGGAATATCCTCAATTGAGTTGAACTCTGTGGCGTCTATGAACTGGGTGAATTCCAATTGTTGGGGAAACAGTTCAAAGACAATTTTCCTCAGAAGTTCCGGACACGTCGGTTGTAGCATTGGCTGACTTTTTAGATGGTTCATGACTACCTTATATGGTCTACCCCAGGGGTCGCTCTCTACTTCCGAGAGCAGTTCCAGCCAGCATTGCTGCTTGCTTTCCCTGATAGCCAACTTAAGCCTTCGGCGCGCAATTTTGAATAATGTCACCAATTCCTGAGAATTGGGCTTCTTCCTGCCACGCTGTGATGCTCTTCTTTTCCTCAGACAATCTTTCCGGAGGGCGGCAATGTCATCATTCCACCAGTGCACAGATGGCAAACGATGCGTGCCGCGTTTTCGAGGCATGGTAGCGTCACACGCTTCCGTGACTCTCTTCATCAGATTAGCTGTCTTACTTTCCGCATTTTCACCGTGTATTGTTCGGTAGTCAAAAGCCACTGCAAAGGTCTTTGGGTCAAAAGCGGATGCTTTCCAGCTAACTGCCTTGGTATTTCTTTGTCCTCTTTTAGCGATGTGCCCGATGGATAACTCCCACAGAATCACACAATGGTCGCTGGCAGTGAATAAATCCGCCACTTCTCAGGAGCAGGTTCTTGCAACGCTGCTACTGACAAAGGTCAGATCCACAATAGAGGTAGCATCTCCCTTGATGAACGTTGGATGATCACCACTGTTGAGGAAGACGACGTCTAGAGTAGACATGGCCTCCAGCAATGCTCTCCCTCGTCCGTTCGTTTTCTTACTACCCCAGTCGACGGCCCAGGCATTGAAGTCTCCGGCTATAGTCACCGGGTAGTGCTGCTCCGCATCCGCAGTAAGTCTATCAAGGAAATCCTTGAACTCATCAATTGAAAGGCTGGGTGGAGCGTAGCAACTATAGAAGAAGACTCCCTCGATCTGCGCCATCACGTATCCAGCTTCGGAACTCTTCACACTCTGGAACGGGCATTTGCCACATGACCAGATGACAGCTGTATTTGTCGTATCCGTTACCCACGGTGTTGTGGCGAGATGTTTGTATGGTTCCGAAATCATTGCCAGATCCCCTCTTTCTTCCCGTACTGTCTGCATGAGCAGATCGTGCGCAGCTTCACAGTGATTTAAATTGATTTGTATCACTTTCATGATCGTCGAGCTTTCATTCTCTGAAGTGCTTCCTTAAATACTGGGCACCTATTGCCGCCAGCTGGGTGAGCACAATTCCCTCGACCTTTCTCGAGGCATAAAGCGCATCGTGCCTCTTTCTTGCAGTCAGCTGCTATGTGACCTCCTTCTCCGCATCTGTTACAGAGTCTGGTTCGGTCCACATCACTCTTACACTTCGTTGAGATATGACCGTAGTGCCAGCACTTAAAACACTTGGTCGGTTTCTCAATTCTTCTGATCCGGCAGTTGACCCAACCAATCCTTATCTTGCCGTGTTCGCCCAGGATCTTTTCCACTATGGGTGATGGCAGTGTCACAGAGGCAATCCGTGTACCCCCGTAAGCATTGCGCAAGGATCTAATCGCACCTAGTGTCAGTGCATTTTCTTCTCCAGCCGCTTTCTGCAGGGCTGCCAGAATATCCTCTTTAGTAGTAATCTCATCAAGATCCCGTATCTCAACATGTTCTTGTGGACTCTTACTGACGATTTCTGCGTCGCTTCCTAGCAGATCAGTCATTGTTTTCTGAAGACCTGCCCCATTGTCTGTATTATCCTTTGAGAGGATTATTAACAGGTCTCCAGAGACTGTTTTGCGGATCTTATCCACTGAGGTCCGGACCTGCTCGTCGGGAACTCCTTCTTTAACCCGACTGAGGATATCCGCATACCTCTCTTTCTCTTTCGGGCGAACAATGATCGCATTTGGCCACTTGGCCCGTTTCTTACGTCTATTCTGTCGTGTCCTCTTCTTTTGCTTTTCGGGCTGTTTCAAAGGCAGCTCCGTTCCCGCTTTCCTCTTTTCTTCCCTCTTTTCCTTACGGGATTTGACCTTCTGCCACCCACCTTCGCCTCTGCGAGTTGGGTGTCATCTTCAGAGGTAGATTCTGCCTCCTTCCTCTCTGCCCGGTTTTTGTCATTCTTTAGTCTCCGTTTTGGGTTCCGGGTGTTACGTCCCGCATCTGAGACGTCCTCTGATTCATCATCAGCGTGTTTCTGTGACCGACGGAGAAATTGTTGGTGCCCTTGGAGTCACAGCACTAGGAATCACAATAACAGAGCGTCTACTCTGCTCAAACCTGAGACGCTTCAGTCGATTGTAGGCATTCCCAACTCTGGCTGATTGCTCTTGGATTAGCTTGCCAATGTTTCTCTTGGATTGGATCATCTCATTAAGTTCGGCGATCAATTTTCCAAGGACGTCGATAGCGTTGGTTCCTATTTCTTCTACGGCTGCTTCTTGGACATGGAGTCCGTTCACCTTCTCTTCATTCCTCTCCTTGGTTTGGGCTGGGGCCCCCATTGGTTTCTGCACTTTTAAATCTCTATTTTCATTTTGCGGCTTCATATTAATCCTGTACCCCCTCTTCTCTCTGAAATGTAAGGTAATGGTACCTAGTATCCCCGAGTTCCTCCGTAAACCCCACCTCGACACGCAAGTCCCGTCGTCGTCCTCCGAAGACAGTGGCCTCGGCACAGCCGCCCCCCGGTCGCATCAGGGCCCTGCCCGGGCGCCACCCGGCACTAATACGACCGAGGAGATTATACACCTGCTGATAGGGCAGCCGGGTCAGGTGGCTTCCTGTACCTGGGCCCCTGTACTATCAGGCGGCCTGGGAGTGCAGTGAGTGTGTGAGTGTGTGTGTGTGTGAGTGTGTGAGTGTGTGAGTGTGTGAGTGTGTGAGTGTGTGAGTGTGTGAGTGTGTGAGTGTGTGAGTGTGTGTGTGTGCGTGAGTGTGTGTGTGAGTGTGTGTGTGAGTGTGTGTGTGAGTGTGTGAGTGTGAGAGTGAGTGAGTGTGAGCGCGCGTGCGTGTGAGTGTGTGTGAGTGTGTGCGCGCGCGCGTGTGAGTGTGTGTGAGTGTGTGCGCGCGCGCGTGTGAGTGTGTGTGAGTGTGTGCGCGCGCGCGCGCGTGTGTGTATGTATTAATGGCATACAACAACTACAACGTTGCCGAACAAAAGCATACGAAATCATTTCCCAAAAAGAAATACTCATTCTGCCCAAGACCAACAAATAAAACACTCTCGAATAACAGCAACAAATTAAATAATTGAACATCAAACTGCCTTCACGAACACTGTAATAACATAACGTAGTATCATAACATCAAAAAAGTTGTTGCATAACGCAACAGATGAATAGCAAATATTTAATGATGGCCAGCCGACTTCTCCTTGGAGCCTTGGTGTAGCATTACGTCAGTTGTGTTGTAAGCAGTGAGGCTCTGAGTAAGAGATTTAAACCGGTACGTACAATATGCAGACGGAATAATACTATTGCATTTTTCAGACAAAATTGGAATTGTTTCATTAATTTCGAATTTTTCGCAGGTTCCTGGGTATCTAAAGAAACCTTCGACCTATCTCAATGTTAGTAAGCTACTTAGTTTTTTCAAATTTCTGCGCGCATTGAACATTAGTAATGTACTAGTGGCCCGTAGATGCGAAAAGGCTGATGAACAAAACCACACAAAATTGTTTTCGAAAAAGAAGCACGCGCACTACCCAAGAACAACAAATAAAAAAAACCTCTCGAATAACACTACAATAAATTCAATATTTTAACCAAAAAAAACAAAACATTCTTCACGAATACTTCAATTACATAGTGTAGTATGTATTGATACCGAGAACAGTTATTTACATACAAAGAATAACAACAAAACATGTTCCAAAACGCATCACCTGAGTAGCAAATATTTAATGGCGGACGGCATTTTCCTCGGGGCTTGGCTGCCGCGTGCAGTCGGCTGCGTTGTAAGCAGTAACGCACTGATACTGTCGATACGTGCAGTATGAGAATAAACGGAATATCATAATCAAATATTTGGATTTTTAAAGAAAATCGAATCTGTTTCATTGTTTTTGGAATCCTCCCTAGTTATTGGATGTGTAACGAAACCATTGATACCTCTCACATAGCCAGCTTCATGTTATATTTTATTTATATATATATATATATATATATATATATATATATATATATATATATATATATATATATATATGTTTGTTTTCTTTTTTCCATCCTCCCCGCGGAACCGCCGTTAGGCATTACATCACGGGGAGTGGATTAGAGTGGCCTAGTCACCAGCCACTTCTCTTCGCCAAAACGTAGGAAGGATCAAACGAGGATCAGTCGACTTCCCTTCTTTCCCTTTCTATTCTCCTCAGCTCAGCTATTATGGTCTGCGCATATGCGCTCACCGCATCCCAGTTGGTTTCTGAAGCGAGCATGCACCCAACCATTGCTTCGGGTGTCAGAGGGTCGATCCCGAGTATACTCATAACGTGCCGTCGCTGCACATGGTATCGCGGGCACTGGAAGAACACATGCTCGGCGTCTTCGACAGCAGGTTCACATAGTGGACAGAATGGGGTATCCTCCAGCTTGAACCTGTGGAGATATGCCAGAAAACATCCATGTCCAGACAACAGCTGAGTCAAGAAGAAATTTACTTCGCCGTGTTTACGGTTGATCCACGGTGCAATGAAGGGAATCATGCGGTACGTCCATCTTCCTTTAATGGACTTGTCCCATCGATCCTGCCATTCGAGCAGTGTTGTCGAGCAGTCTGGGTTCTCCTCTTCTTTGTGATATCGCCTCCGTCTCTCCTGCGCCAAGATATCGACAGGAGGCATCCCCGCGATGACGCACACTGCATCGTTTGACACAGTGCGGAATGCACAAGCTACCCGCAATGCTGATAACCTGTACACTGACGTCATCCCTCGGATGTAACTATTTATCGACGTGGAGTTGGCCCATACTGGGGCTCCATAGAGCAAGACGGACCTCACAACCAAGGCCAGAAGCTTCCGTTTCTCCTGACAGGGCCCTATGTTGGGCATTAGTCTCGACAGTGCTGCATTAATTACCGCAGCTTTATTGCTGGCGTACTTCAGGTGGTCAGCAAATGTCAGACGGGCGTCAATCATGAGACCAAGATATTTGATCGACGGCTGTGATGCAATACGGTGGTCTCCGACTTTGAGAGTGATGGTTTCTCTCTTTTTCCTGCTAGTGACTAGGATAACCTCAGTCTTGTGCTCAGCTAACTGCAGCCCTGAGGACTTCAACCACTGACTAACAATAGCGATCGCTTCGTTGCAAATATACACAATTTCCTCAATGTACTTCGCAACGGCGACGATAGCAATGTCGTCCGCGAAACCAATAATACTGGTGCCTTCTGGGAGGGGAAGCCGAAGAACCTCGTCATACATCACATTCCATAATGGTGGACCCAATACCGACCCTTGCGGGACACCAGCCGTGATATTATGTACCTTCGGCCCATTACTTGTATTGTAAATGAGGGCTCTATTACTCAGATACTCGGCCACAATCTTCCTCAAGTACGTTGGCACATTAAATCTGCGGAGAGCTTGGTGAATATTACTCCACCTGGCCGAGTTGAATGCATTTTTAATATCCAACGTAACGACAGCACAGTACTGTTTTGGGCCTCTCTTCCATCTACTTCCTCCAATTGCTTGTCGGGCGGTGTTAATGACAAGCTGGACTGCGTCAACAGTCGAGCGGGCCCTGCGGAAACCATACTGATTTTCCGAAAGGCCTCCTCCCTCCTCCACAGCTTTCTCCAGTCTGGTACTAATAATTCTCTCCAGAACCTTGCCAGCTGTGTCAAGCATACACAATGGCCGGTATGATGATGGATCTTCGGGAGATTTATTCCCCTTAGGGAGGAGCACCAAGCGCTGTTTTTTCCATCTTTCTGGATACACCCCTTCCCTCAAGCAAGAATAATAAAGATTCACAAAGATGTCGGTGTGAGCAAGTATCGCAGTCTTGAGGGCAATATTGGGAATGTTATCCGGTCCGGGAGCCTTTGTGTTGCCGATTCTGCTGATTGCGTGCTGAATTTCTTCTTGCGTGACTGGAGGAATTATTTCTAGCTCAGATAACGCTATATTATCTGAGACACCGGGGTGGTTAGGGAATAGGGCTGTCACAATTCTGAGCAGCATTTTGGGGCAAGTTGGAGAACGTAGGTGTCGCTGTCTTAACCTACACATGACCGTCTTGTACGGCCTACCCCATGGATCCTTTTTCACCTCGTCACACAGGCTTTTGGCGCATAAGCGTTTGCTCTTGCGGATTTCTATTTTCAACTGGCTTCGAGCGAGTTTGTATTGCTCTTGCAATTGAGGAAAGTTGTCTCTGCCACGAGCTCTCTGGTACTGTCTTCTGGCTCGAAGGCACCTCCGTCGTAATTGGGCGATTTCCTCATTCCACCAGTAAACAGGTGAACGTCGAGAGATTGCTCCCCGTCTAGACATAGCCGCATCACAGGCTTTGGTTACCCATTTCATCACCTGCCCAGCTTTGTCATCTGCGGTACCTGTTGGAACTATCGTCTCCAAACATTGTCGGAAAAGTTCTTCGTCGAACGTTTTTACTTTCCACCCAGCTGGCTGATATTTCGGCGCAAAATTATCCCGCCGCTGATTTTGCACCTCGTACAAAAGTGCCTGGTGGTCACCATGGGTATAGTGTTCACTAACTCTCGAGGACACTCCCATTCTCAAAAGATTATCTGACATGAACGTCAGATCCACAACAGATCCCACGCCCCCTCTGCGGAAGGTGTGTATGTCTCCCGTGTTGGCGAGTTCTACATTCAGAAGGGAGAGGGATGCCAGAACTGCTCGACCTCGCTCATTAGTGGACGAACTACCCCACTCAACCGCCCAGGCGTTGAAATCTCCAGCTATCACCAAGGGGCTTCGTCCTCTTGCGTCGTACACTAAGCGGTCAAGGAAGCGCTCAAACTCGTCCATTGTCGCGTTTGGTGAGGCATAACAGCTGTAGATGTAAACGCCGTTGATTTTTACCCAGACAAATCCAGCTCCGGGTCTGGTCATAACTTGCTGGAATGTGTGTTTTCCACACGCCCAGATTGCCGCCTGGTTGTGGAGGTCAGATACCCACGCTGTATCTTCACGGTTAGTATACTGCTCGCATACTATTGCTAAATCAGCCTCCCATTCCCTAACCGACTGTGCCAGGATATCCTGGGCGACTGCGCAATGGTTGAGATTGAGTTGTATAATTCTAATTTTCTATCCGTTATTGCTTTCTGGGCTTTTTGGTACGATGGACACCTGCTGCACCCAGTAGCATGTCTGCCTTGGTTCCCCTTTTCTTCACAAAGCAAGCACTTTGCGTCATTTGTGCATGACTTAGCAAGGTGATCATCACCACCACAATTCATGCACAAGTTGGACCGGTCATGTGAGTTTTTACATGCTTTTCTGAGGTGTCCAAAATCCAAACATCTGTAACACCTCAGGGGGACCTTCTTCTCACGCAGATTGCAGTACACCCATCCTATCCTTATTTTACCAATGGCCAACAATTTGTTAGCCACCGCAACAGGAACGCTGACTATTGCTACCTGTGTTCCACCATAGGATGGTCTTAGGGATTTGACCACAGTAGCTGGGAGACCACTGGCTTCGGGAAGTTTGTCCACCAGAGCCTTATGCACTTCCTCTTTAGTTGTGACCTCATCCAGGTCCTTCACCTGAATAGTCACGGTGTGAGTGAGAGCCCTCACATCAGCGTCCGATCCAAACACCTTCTTTACAGAGGACTGAAAATCTGTTGTTTGCCCTCCGGCAGACCGCTTCAGTTGCAGAAGAAGATCGCCGCCAGCTGTCTTCCGGATGTGCGTGACATTCTCGCCCAGATCCTTAAGCTCAGGATCAGTTTTCACTTTTTTAAGGATGTCCGCGTACGTCAGCGCGTCGTCCTTCTTCTTAATCATCAGGGCATCTGGTCTGGGTGGCCTTTTCCGCGTTTTAGAACGCTTACGCGTTCTCTTACGAGTGACCACTTGCCACTCGGGCTCTTCTCGTGCCACTTCGGGCTGTTCTCGCGGTATTTCCGGAGAACGTATTTCTGCCCGGATTTTATCTGCGTTTTTCGCAGTCTCCTTCCTTACCTTGGGCACCTGGGAGTTCCGGTTTCGCGAAGGATCGCTTCTCGTTACGAGTACTCCCGCAGCCACCTTCTCAGGGGACGTCTGAGTGCATTCTTCTTTCCCAGTAAGTTTGTTGCACTGAGGATCTGGTCTGGGTGATCCTCCTTTTTGCAGTGCTACCACCTCATTAAAGTGCGTCTGGATCGAATACGCCAGTTTCTTGATCTCACCATGAACATTATGGCGAGGCTTAACAAAATTGAGAAGCTCTGTTATTTTCTTTTCAAGGCTACACAATGCCTGTTGTTTTGCAAGATCATCAAGTGTGTGTGTGTGTGAGAGTGTGTGTGTGTGTGAGTGTGTGTGTGAGTGTGTGTGTGAGAGTGTGTGTGAGAGTGTGTGTGTGAGAGTGTGTGTGAGAGTGTGTGTGTGAGAGTGTGTGTGTGAGAGTGTGTGTGTGAGAGTGTGTGTGTGTGTGAGAGTGTGTGTGTGAGAGTGTGTGTGTGAGAGTGTGTGTGAGAGTGTGTGTGTGTGTGTGTGTGTGAAGTTTAATTTATGCCCAGAAGAAAAACAAAGGACCATCTCCGCATTTGCTCAAAGAATCAGGGAAATTGGACAAAAATCCCGACCATATGGGGGTTCATTGACCCTCTCCATTCTTTGAAGCGTTCCTTCTATCCCTCTATCCTAAATACAGTGAGTTCGCCGAAAATGGGACTAGCATTACATTTTTCACCGTCCCTTGATACTACCGTCTGTCTGTACTGGGACGACTGCACCTGACGGGGCGATAGTCTACCAGCGACGTTGGCGAATGCCGGAGTAGTACCCTATCAAACGGGCCACGGACTGCGCGCGATCTTTCCTTCCTCTTTCTTGTCCTATCCTCTCCCCTTACACACACACAAACATGCACTATACTACCACACATGCCGGGAGACCGGTCGGGAGCGTAGAGCTTGTCCCGTCTGGGGCGGTGCCCCGCTGGTGGGAGAGTCCTCGTTAGGGGGAAACCCCACTAGCCGACGGTAGGTCGGCGCCGGATCTCGCCATCCAGCGGGGGAAGATCACCGCCATCTCCGAAGGAAATACATGCACTACACTTACGGGACTAATGATGAACAGTGTTGACGCGCTTGGAATCACTAACCAACCAGTCAGCGTCGTTCCTGCCTTGCAGCCTTGGGTTAAGGGGGTACGTGTGGTTAGCATCGTACGTGTGTACGGATATAAATTATATGTAAAAAGTTAGTTGCTTTATGCTTGGAGTGACAAGATCTTCGCAGGTGTTGCATTCGAACAGGCGTAACGATAGTTTGAGAGGCGAAGATAACTTAAACAAACACAGGAGATAGGGTTCTCATATCACAAAACAAATACAAAAAATATATTTTATCTCTATTTTGTTGTACCAAATTACTTACTTTAACTATTATTCAATTAAATTACAACTGTTTAACTGCCATCCCCAAGCAAGAAACACATTTAATCTTAAAACATGATAACGTGTGTATGTTCTTCAAAAACTTTTCAATTACTAAATTGATTGCTCTCAAAAATTTGCACGAACATTTAGAGAAAATAAATAAGGATATTTGTGATCCAATAATATTTTCTCAAATTTAGTTACACCCCACAAATACGGTTACTAGAAATTAGGCACCTAGTGCTGCTTATTTCTGAATACGAGATACATAATAATAATCAAGTACAGCCTCACATTAACTAATTAATGATGTGAACAATTTGTTCCAGGCGAGAAAGTAAACATGAACTCTCCGCTGCACAGTTTCCTCTGCTTTGTCATCACCCATTTTGTGTAAATTTATGTGTTCATAACATAGCAGTGTTGTTTTATAAAATAAAACTTTCGTCATTCTTATGTACCGTTTCTGTACTAGCTCATACGAGTCACAATTTATGTTATTTCACAGTTAATTATGAGTAGGGAACGGAATTTATTGTAATAAAAAAGCAAAATATGTACATATTTATGTACTAATTTTTTCTAAAATATGTAAGAAACAATAGGAAATATGTGAAATAAAAATTCGTTATACTGTTTAAAATTTCATTCTTCAAGCGTTTTCCGAGCAGAGTATGTTGCCGATTAGATCTTAACATGGATTCAGAGAGGCTGAAAGAAAGTTCTACAACTACAGAAGCAATTATTCGCTAGTTTCATCTGAAATATATAACATTTTCGTAGTATATACAATATTGTTTACGAGGAGCCAGCGCTTAAGCGAATAGTACCGTGTAGCCTGTGATAGAAAGAAGGGGGTAAAGGAAGCATACGCCCCCCCCCACCAACTCAAGAAAAAGGGTAAGACAATGATCTGGATTTTTTATCGAGTTACGCATGGGGTCCATGAAACACGAGTAAGCACGTGATTGAAGTTCCTTCTACTTCAGATACATCCGCTCATCCTTGATCCAGACTACGCGGTTTCCAAGAAGCAGATGGGGACGTGGGGAGGTAAGCTTGACAATTAATATGAAGGTCTGGCGTTAATACAAGCGCATTGTGTGGTTTCATAAGTATTTCAGTGACAAAGTTGGTTTTCAAGTAACATATGTTTCGAACTCGCATTTGAAATGTTTATTTTCGACTTGTAAATATATTAAAATGTAACGAAACATGTAGCAATAGATAAAATATGTAAAAATATGTAATTATACCAAAATATGTACAAATATGTCAAATAAAAATGGTTCCAATTCGTTCAGAATGTCGTGTTTTGTCTAAAAAATATTAGTGAATGTAGGTATCTTGTCCCTGTAAAAATATGTACTATGCTCACACTTTTTCTTGATACCCGAGCCCCCTAGTCCTCTCTCAGCACGGCCCGGTAGAAAACACCAGCTCCACTCGGAACGTCACGGCTCAGTTTGCAGTGCTGCCTACCTTCTTCGTTACTTGTCATTGCTATCTAGCCCAAGACACGCTATTACCTCAGTCTAATAATTGTGCTATTACGCTCAGTTTTCCGCCGTTGAAGTTGACAGCACTGTACTGCTGTGACGTAGACAGAAACCTACTCTCCCCGCACCCCCCGCTGTGGAGTATCAAGAAAAAGTGCGCGACTAGTATTTACATGAAAATCCGTTCCCTAATTATGAGCCATATGTTTGGATAAAGCGAATGCTCCGTCTCGGGAGTGCCTCCGGCCCTGGCCAATCAGCGCGTCCCCAAGCCATCATGGCTCCCTGCATTGCGAAGGGGTCTAGTCGGTCGGAGCCGATGATGCCGGAAACCGCGTGGGAGGCGCGGAAACGCGCCCCGCCGGGCCTGGGCCGCCCGGTCTCGAAGACGTCACGGCGCCACGGACGCCTGAGTGTCGGCGCCGTGGCGAGAAAGTGCTTGTAAAATAGTGTACATAGTGTAGTGTTAGTGGAGTGTAGCGTGGCATGAATGGGTGTGTGAATGAGTTTGTAAATATAGAATAAGAATGACTGAGTGAGTGAATGAAATAATACGAAAACGGAAGAAAAATGAACAATTTAAAGAACTCTGACACCTATTTCATTTCAAACCTTGTATGACAAAACTAAATGGCCAAAGAGGCTTTGTATAGTTTTAAGTTAGGTTAAGATTAATTATAGTTAGTATATTTAAGATATCGCCCTCCCGCAGCTCCAAAAGCCGAAAGGCTGGAGCGTAAATGTATACCTTTACTTGAATAAATTCCCGCCTCGCTAGGGTAACTAGCGGGGGGAAAATTGAAAAAAGGTCGGAGCAACATCACCTATAGAGCGTTCAAGCATTTGATTGCAGTACAGAGCATTATGGAGTACTGCTCTCTCTTTCTATCCAATACAATTTTACATAAGACTCTCCTTCTATCGCAAGCTACGTTGCCAATTCATGAAGAAGCTCGGAGTTCTTCGACTCGAGTCATCCTGTTTCTAACGCAAATATTCAACATGTTTACTCAACGATAGCTTCAATTCTGTTGATCATAGAAAAATGAGTATTCTACCAGTTATTCCCAGAACGTCTATGAATGTGATGGTTATTTTGTAATTGACTTTCATGGTTTAATTACGAAGAAATTAATTATAAATGATTGCCGTGTGTTTACTTCTACATTTTGGCGTCCTTAAATTTTCTCCATGCGAGAAACTTTTTTATTATTGAAGAACACAAACATCCAGCAGATGACAAGGGAAGTCCAAATTGTGATACGAGACCAACCACATTTCTGTGAGAATCATGGTTCTTGAGATAGACGGTAATAAAAACAATATTCAGTGTGCTCGGAACGAACACATGTCGTTCGGTGATTCTTTAATACGATCTTTAATTCGCCATGCTTACTAATGCAATTTATAAAATACACTTTCTCAAAAACCGGAAATGAGACGTATACCGTTCTCTTAAATGTCCTTTGCGACATTTGATCAATGAGGGGCCTTTTGAAGAAAACTTTGAAGATATTGACGCTTCATGTAAAGTACCCACAAAAATAAAAGTATCCGCTTAAAACTCGGATGACCTCGAGTTCCTTTAAATATACCCGGAAATATCAATTTTGGAGAAAATAGGGTGAACTGTTTAGGCGCTAGTATTGACCATAGATGTAGGGACAGACAAACTTTTGCCTTCATTTGATTTTTCGATATCAATGACCCTCGTAACATGGATTCTGACAACACAACGTCTTAGAGGAAGTAATTTGTACTATAGTATATATGAACAATATTTATCCACTTTTTCGTTACCAGGGCCTGGCAATAAGTTTTTTTTTGTCGAAAATTCGCCGGTTTCTGGCGCACCATTACAATACTTTCTCTTCGTATGAAGTAAGTGCAAGAAACTAAAAAATACTATCTCTAATATTGTAGTAGGAAGACGCGGAAAAAATTAAATTTTTAGTTTCGAAAAAATCGGCGATTTCAACGAAAATGAGTCTGCACCATTTTCTTAAGTGTGCTTTTCGCGTTATCCGAGGATAAATTTTAATAAGAAATGTTGGAGCTATAATTAACAAAATTTTGAAAATATTGAAGCTTTATGTAACGTACTCCGAAAAAATCAAAATATCCCTTTCAAACTAAGTAGGCCTCGAGTTCACTTAAATTGATCGATGAATATGAATTTTGAAGAAAATCGTAGTAATATTGTAATGGTTGACCACAGACAAATCTACACTTTGCCATCAATCGAGTTTTCGGTATCAAGGACCCACAATACATGGATTCTGACTACACAACGTGTTTGAGGAAGAAATTTACTAAATTTATCCACTTACTTGTTAGCAGGATCCGGCAATAAGAGTCTTTCTGTCAGATATTCTCCGTTTTCCAGCGCACTATTACATGAATTCGATCTCTTCTTCCTAAGAAAAAGAAAGTACAAATATTCCCTCAAATCAATATTCCCTAATCGATTAGATCGAACTCCATGCCTGACGAATTGGAAATGGATATATTTTTTGGGGGGAGGATGCTTCAGTCTTAAAGCCTTAAGACATTTTCAAAAATTTCTCAGAAATTACTCCAAATTTTTCGATTAAACCTCGTACTTGAATAGCATATTGAACGCTTAAGAAAATGGTGCAGGTCTCATTCTCGTTGAAATCCTTGATATTTTGAAAATTGCAAAAGTTCACTTTTTTCGGCGTCATCCTACAACTATAATATTGAAGATAATGAATATTTCCTCAATTAAATGTGTTCTTTAAAGACATTGAAATAAGGACAGGTACTGATTTTGGAAATTTAGTGATTTTCGCGTAATTTGGGGTGAAATGCTGGCATTTTTTAAAACATTTTTTCTCAAAAACAACTGCAATTTTTTTCTTTAAATTTTTTCCTTGTTTTTTTCCAAAGTCGGTAAAAAATTGGTGCCAATCTTATTTCCGGCTAACTCCGTATTTTCAAAAATTGTAGTTTAACATTTAAAATTACAAAATTGAAGATTAGATTTTGCGTTAGAAAATCAACTCTTTAAAAAAAGATCATGTACAATTGTTTGAAAAGACTAGTAGTTTTGCGTAATTTGCGCTCAAAACTAACGCAATTTACAAAAAAATAATTCAAAAACCGCTCCAAATTTGATGTTTATTTTTTATATAGGTAGAATAGGATAGAATAAGGTACGCTTATAAGGATAATGCAGAGTTTCTTTCCGTTGAGCTCATTAAATTTTTGAAAATTGCAAATTTAAAACTAAAGCGAGAAAGTACGTTCTGATGTAGCACCACAAATTTTTTAATTGTGGGAAAATTGTCTGCAGGGACAAAAACATGCTAAGAGAAAGTTAGTATAGTGAGTATTTTAATGATTGTGCGGTAGAAAATAATTCCTTTTCCTGGCCTTGCTTCTAGTGTGCTACGAGTGTACTTCTACTGCATGTAATCGAAAATTTGTTTTAAGATTTATATTGGAGGATGGGATTTTACACCCGTTTCATCCATCGAGCTGCCACTGCTAGAAAGTATAAGAATATATAGAAGTGCGAGATATTTTCATCAAGTGAGGTGACAGTAGAAATAACTTTCGGATTCCCCGAATATGTTTCGATTGAATTGAATTGAATTTGCCTTATTTTACGTGGCGAGACTCAGGCCATGAGGCCTGCTCTTCCGTCTGACCACGCAAATTCCGCTACGCTCCTTTCACCAACCATGGGAGAAAGAAGGTATTACTTGGGCGACGAAACAGGCGATTTGAATTTAGCTCAGAGGCGTCATTTAGGCTTGAGGATCTTTTACATGCAGTAAATTTACTAACATGGGACAGCCGGCTTTACTTCCCCTCCGAAGGAAGGCGTACGAAGGATTTTTTCGCCCTTAAAAATCCACGGCTTCGATGGGGTCTGAACCCGCAAATTTGGGTATAACAGCCCGACACGCTAACCGTTACACCATCGCTGCCGCATCGATTATTTGGGAAGGTTAGAAAACTGGAGAGATAAAACCACTTATAAAAGATTATTTATCCCAGTATAATTAGGAAAATAGAAATAGGTTGTGAAACTATCATGTCAGTAGAACAATACACAAAACAGCTATACACAAAAAAATCCCAGATGGGGCCAATTTCATGAAAAATTGTGGAAAATTTGTAAACGATATTTTTAACAAATATGGGTTGTAGGAATTGTAGAAAAAAATATTTTTGAAACTTAGTGTGAATCATGAAAATTATTTTAAGTTTTAATAGTGAAATATCTTATAACTTCCGTAAAAATTTCGGAAAATAGGAGAAGGAATACATTCCAGATAATCTGCACTTCTGAAAAACCAAATTGTTGGGAGTAAAACCATATTGCATGTATTATTCCCAGTTCATGTTATCTTATGTTGTTTATTTAAGTTCGAATAGTGAATCTACTATGCAGGGTATATGATAATGTCTTATCACATGAAGAGGCACTACGTTGCGTGGCACAATGTTATCAATCCCAACCTCACTTCAAAGACACGTAGTAACTTGCATTCGAAAATTTAAATTTATCTCGATACCTTTCTCATCAAATAATACACTCACGCAGCCGCACGTGCTCCCTATTCAAGAAAAATGTATAAATAAAGATAATTTTATTCACGATTTAATCATAACATCGTTGTTCCGGCGATGAGAGTTTGATATACTAACTTGAACAAGAACTGCACATCTCGAAAAGAATGGAAATTGGAAAATGGCAAATGGAATGAATACTGTATTTAAAGGGGAGAATTTGTGAGATAAGAAATACAAGATGAGACATTCCAGGAGGAAAAAGTGATGCTACAATAGCACAAACTTTCTCCAATCATTTCTACATTTGTAATGTTCAAACATTCAGAGTATTAAACGAAAATGAGACCTGCGCCATTCTTTTAAGCGCTTCTTGTTCTATCCGTGACAAAAAAGTTAAGAAAAAATTTCGAGCGGCTTTTGTTTGGTGTGTCTATGTTTTGTGCGTCCGTCATGTCGAAAAATCGATTGACGGCAAAACGTGGTCAGTCTGTCTGTCCGTCTGTGAGTTTGTTTTCAGATTCCTCGATATCCTACATTTATATAATTCGCAGGTTCTCTCTGCAATCACGTGCGCAGCTCCGATATGGGGAGGTGCAGCTCCCTCAACAATAAAGCACATCCAAAGCCCACAAAATAAAATCCTCCACACTGCCTTAAATGCCCCATGATGCATATCAAATGCACAAACTCACAATGACTTAAATTTCCCTACAGTCCCCCAGCACATTGCCCGAAAGATTCTTCAACAAGCTTCTAAACCTGCCTTTCCAACCGACATTCTCACTAGGAAAAACCACTCATCCTCATCTAAACCGCATCCCGTCCAGATTCTCCAAAGATAGAGTCCGTCCTCCGTAACTCCTAATCTATCTCCACATCATAAGTTTCTCCATATTTCACGCATTTCACAAACAACCGCAATAACTCCTAAACACTCCAACCCGATTTCCCATTGAGGAGCTCAGTGGGGTCGCCCTCATTTTCTCTGTATAGTATTAAGTACATTGTATATACAAAACAATTCTGTACAGTGGCTATGTACGTTTTATCAGAAATGTATTGAATAAAAAATAAACATGTTCCAAAGGTCGACAGGCAAGCGCCTAACTGCACATTGAGGAAAAAGGCCGAAAAGCTGGCCAAAAGTCCAAAACATGAATTTCTACATATGTGCTTGTGTCTTATATCATTTAAAAGAGGACAAAATTCTGCATTGAATGCCGTTAATTTCTAAAACGTAAGTTTACTGACTGTGTTTTGACATCGTTTCAAAGTTACATGAAATATACATCTTTTGGGTGTGTTCGCGAAGGCTGTTTGCAAGCGCGCGCGTTCTATCGCGCAAAACTCCGCTCTATGATCATATTTGGGAAAGTTTATGTTATTATTGTATATGATATCTGTATGGTGAGTAATTGCCATTGGATTTGTTTGCTTTGGTCATAAGAAATTTATATTCAAAAATTGCGATTTCGCGTTGAATTTTTATATATATATATATATATTTTTTTTCTTTTTATTTCACAGGATAAAAGTTAGGACTTTCACGGAGTAGCACGATCTTTCACATTTTAAAATATCAAGTATTATTAAAATATCAGTTCTTTAGTGATATTCATTACAATTAGCGGCTAATATCTGCTAATAAAGTTGTGGGGCAATAAAAAACATTTCGAAGCAGATGTGCGGTCGAAGTTACGTCAGCGTATCAAACGCAGCGCTCATTTTTTTTTTTTTTTTTTTTTTTTTTTTCAATTTGTTGCGTCTACACCTTGACGCAACGCGTCTCCAAGCCCCTTAAGGGGCGTTGAGCGCTTTGCACTTCTCGGAGTAATCCTCCATTAACGTGCTTTTTACTTTTAATATTAGTCAAGTCTCGTCACGTCGCAGTCAGTCAGTGCCTTTTATCCCTTCGGCCAGGGGCTCGACGGCGTTAGATCCCGGGGTTCCTGGCCGGTCACCCAACCACGAACCCGCGAGTCTCGAATGCGCTTAACCATCGTGACTTCACGGAGCATAGTAAACGCATTCGGCTAGCGCCGCCGGCGCTTAACTACGTTCTAAGAGTCGTAATTATATCTGGAAATTTTTTGTATTATTCTTAACGATCTGATCGATATTATTAGTAATTATTACTGAATTTGTTAAAATTTATGTGTTAATTGGTATTAAATTTGCTTTAATTTTATTTACATTACAATTTTATGTTCTAAGAGGATACAAATTAAGACTACAGTCATCTATCGCAGTTTTGTAATGTTTAAAAGATTATGTTTTATATTGTTTAATAAAATCCGTAACAATTATCTTATAATACCTGCTAATACAGTTGTAGAACTACAAATAACATCACAAATAAGATGTTCTTCGGAAAACGAGCGTATGGAAACTTCGCAAAAAGGGGAAAGCATTAATATGATTAGTAAAAATGTGTTATCATAATTTATTATATTAATTTATTCTTCCAAATATTTTGGTTTTTGAAAAGTAACTCAAACTTTCATCATTTTACTAGCATAAAACCAAAGTTTTTACGTCTATCAGTGCCACTGTGTCTGCTACAGCCATATTCAACATTGAATGAAATTGATGATGAATATTCTGAATACTAACGAATGGTATGGCAAATAATATTAACAAAAGTATCTAAAATATTATTTTTTCAAACCATTAAATTTTATTGAATAACTACACATAAAAGGATATTCTTTCAAGTGTATTTGCAACAAAAGTGTAGGTGTAACGATTTCAAACATCCTCAGTTTCTTGATACGATAAATATAAACAAATTAAAACACTAGTCAAAACAAAAAACATTATTATTAATAGATTACTAATGGCACAGGGCTATAAAATATATAAATTTAGAAATAGAATTAACATTTTAAAAAACGAAAGAAAGAAAAAGGGGGTGGAGGGTTAAATCATTAAATATTGCAATAATTTTGTGAATCTATGCAAGAAATTGAATGAAATGGAATTGAACAATTTTTTTAACAGAAAACATGGAATGTAAGTTGAGTCGTTTCTGTCTTGCTGTTTGGAAGCCACGAAACGACTACGTGGGTTCAGGCGGGCCAAAGGGCTTAAGTACCGGGCTGCGGGGTGGAGGAGGAGGGTTAATGGCCTGGGTATGGTGCCCTGTCTATTGCGCCGCCCTGAAAGAGTATTTGCTAGGTGCCAGTACTAAGTCTCCCACACTGTAGTGAAGTCGTTGTTCGTGTCTACAGTTTTAGAGAGTGTGTTTTACTGCCGTGTGCTGTGGTTTTGTTAAAAATGTAATATAGCTGTTCCAGTTATTTACCTACATACACTTCGTGTTTAACTGGGATGTGAATCGTCATTGTTCATTAAATAAAGTGGAAGCTGTTCTTGGTGGTGCGTAAAATATTGATACAAATAAAATAATCTAAAAAATATATAGAATTACATTCTCCAGGCGTGTCAAAAAAGTATTAGCTTGTTAATTGAAATTAAATAAAAAGAAATGAGTTATCAGCACGGCTTAGTAGGTATTGTTGTGAAGTGCACTGATTGTCGTTTCAGGATGTCACGAAGTAATATTGCATATGCAGAAAGAAATATTTCTATTGCTACTGAGATGTTTAAATTCCAATTTCAATGAACAAGTGAATTTTCTCGAAACTGAATTGTCGAAAAAGAATGGTTGTCGCGTCAGAATTAGCAACGTTTCAAAACAGACATTACCTTGTGTGAATTTGAGGTGTAAGAAAAGGTGGCCCAAGATATAACCTTCGCCCTGAGAAATTTTTTTTGTAAAGAATTGGTAGTAGCTGACTATCACTCTCCAAATGCATCTGTTAGCGAATTTATTGACTGTATAATAAAGTGGAAGAAATTATGACAATTAATGATTGCATAATAATGAGAGATTAATACAAATGAACTAGGAGAAAGTTAAGCCAAAAAGAAGTTTTAAAATAGTTTTAAATTATTGGGACTAAACCAATGAGCCAACTAGAGTGGATAGTAATAGTCAGACAATCATTGATGTAGCATTCTCCAATGTAAATATATATGAGAAACACCAAAAGTAACCAATCATGCTAGGGTAGTGGTTAATTCACATCGCAAAGAAAAAAGTAGTGACATGGAAGTAGTGATGAGTTAAGCAAGGAATTTAAAAAAAGTCATCGTAAAATCCTTAGATGAGGTGGCACCATTTAAAATGTTGAAGGGGCACACTAAATGAAACAAAAGAAATTGGTATTATGAAGAAATAAAAATGATGTGCAAAAAGAGAGATGAAGCATACAAAATGGCTTAAATAGCATGACAACCAGATAAGTGGGAAGAGTACAAGAAGATAAGAAATAAGATTGTTAAATTAGTTAAGAAAAAGAAAGTACAATGTTATAACAATACTATTGATGAACACAAAAGAATCATGGAAAGTAATTAAGAAATTAACGGGTGGTAAAAGCTCTGATAAAATGACTAATGGTACAGAAAAATATGTTTAAACCAGAACCTGTATAAGTCACAAACCTGCCTAAACTGGAAAATTTCTCCAGCCAGATGAAGTTATATGGCATTTTACACAGCATAAAATGGAACCTCTTCAACGCAGAAACTGAACGTTTTTTTGTGTCCTGTAGGGAAAAAAATCTTTATAAAATGGAATTCCTGCGAATTTAATGCAATTAGCAGAGCAACGCAAGATGTTCTTAATTAAATGAATGCATCTGCAAGCTTGTTCTAAATTCTCTATCCCCATGATGTGATTTAGTCGTGGCAGCAGGAAGGAGATGGGCTTACAGTCAGCGTAGAACTCGACTTCAGAGTCGCTGTCCCTCAAGATGTAGGCCGTAGGGGAATTCCCTCTCTCTCAACTCTCTGAGCATGGGAAGGAATAAGGCATGGCTTCTATTCACACATCTCCCTGCTCTGTGTTGAAAACCATAACCTCTCGACCAGATATGCATTGCTCAAGGCCATGCAAGTGTATCAGAAAGTTAACAGTACTGGGTTGTGATACATTGTTCATTGAGAGTCGGCAAGCAATTCGAATGCAGCCAGGAAAAAGTATATTTTTCAACTAAAATAAGCTGTCAATAAAGAGTGGTTAATGTTCATTTATTGATGATTCCTTCTGTAAATATGTTGTATGTTAATGTATTTTGGGTAATTATAATAAAGTCATGTACTGCTTTCAGAGCAGAAACGTCAATACATGTCATAAAAGTGGCAATTTTGCATAAAACGAAAACCTCCCTACACTGGAATTTTTTGGTGTCAAGATCAATTCTGGCTTGGGCAGATTTGACTATTATATTTGATGAAGACAGTAAAGAAATGGACAATACCGCTAATAATTTCAGGAAATGGCATTCAAAGTAAAGTACAAAATGTTGACACAGGGAATCAAACTACAAGCAAGAAGAAGAAGAAGAAGAAGAAGAAGAAGAAGAAGAAGAAGAAGAAGAAGAAAAAAAAGAGGGTTTGAAAAGTGAACTTAATAAATTTGAATTGATCAAAACGGAAGAATTACATAGAATTATCTTTGCATTACTAAACAAAATGGAACAGACAAAGGTAATACGACAAAAATGTTAAAAGGATATTATGAAATATCAGAAGTATTATTGAAAATAAGCAGCGATTCCCTAAAAAAAGATATTTCCAGACCCACGGAAAACTTTCACAGTAATACCAATTCAAAAAGGGACATATACAATGAAAGCAACTGAATTTAGGCCAATAAATAAGATTCCCATGTATGAAAAAATAGTAGAAGAAAGAGTAAAGAACTAATTGAATGAGTATATTGAAACTAATAAAATTATAGGTAATGAACAATCTGGCATTAGAGAAAAACAGTCACGTGAATCTGCGATACAAGCTGTTTAAAACAAATGAAAGATTAATGTTGATTCAGGAAATAAAGCAGGAGTTATCTTCTTGGATTTCAAGAGGGCATTTGAAACTTTTGACAGGATAAATGCTTATTGAGAAAACGTATAAATATAGAATAAAAGGAAACGTCAAAAATTGGTTTATTTCATTTTGCAACAATAGAAAGCAAAAAAGTAAAGTATAATGATGTTATCATTTGGTGGATTTCAATGAAATGTCTTTTTTTTTTCTTTTCAGTTTAGAAAAATGCTGTTTAGTATAGAAATTAATTTTATATCATGGCAAAAGGAAATTACCCATTTTTATACCTACTTTTATTGCGTTTTTCATTGATTTTGACTAAGTCATTTTTTAGCTTTTTCTCTCATTTTTATTGCATTTTTCGCTGATTTCATTGATTTTATTGGTACTTGCTTTAAATAATATTTATGAGTTGCAACAAGTGTTCTCCACAAAATTCCCGAGTACCTATACCTGGTGGCCTATTCGATTTCTTCACTCACAAGTTGTAATGTCAGCTAATGTGAGTATGTAATCTAACGTTCCTGTGATGTCTGACAGCGCCATTGTCAGTTCAGCTAATTTTGGAATAACTAAAGACAGAGATTTTCTAGTAAAGAACAGTCCAAATGAAAAGCAATGTGGAATATAATAAAAAATACGACCAAATCAACTAGAAAACCCGTAGAGAATGTTGTTTTAAAATATAACGATATAAATGTGAAAGATCCGGCAACAGTGGCTAATCTCTTTAACCAATACTTTTCGAGAATTGCTGCCGATCTCACTAAGGGTCTTCAGCCACAAAATTCAAAAACAGACAGTTCACCCAAAATTTTAGACACAATGTTCGTTTCCGAAACTTCTTCCTATGAAATTCTCAAAATAATCGGTAAACTAAAAAATAAATATTCGTCCGGTTTAGATGAATTCCCGGATTCTTTGTTAAAGACTTGTGCGTATGCCATTATACACCCGTTAACTCACATATTTAATGCATCTTTATGCACTGGAACGTTTCCAGATATTTTCAAAACAGCTAAAATTAAGCCGCTTTTCAAAAAAGGCAACAAAAATTAAATTCAAAATTATCGGCCCATTTCTCTTCTATCAGTTTTTTCAAAAATATTAGAGAGACTTTTTTACGTACAAATGGAAACCTTTCTCACTAAACACGACGCGCTTTCAGATTGCCAACATGGATTTAGAAAATCAAAATCAATGGAAACAGCTATATTTTCTTTTCTTAAAGATGTCGCCTCATCATTGGATCAAAACGAGGCACCTATTGGATTATTTTTAGATCTCTCAAAAGCTTTTGGCGTCATTGATCATGACATTTTACTTTCCAAATTACCTTCATATGGAATTCGTGGTATTGCTCTAGATTGGTTATGTTCGTACCTTAAACAACGATCTCAGAGAGTTGAAATACCTTACTGGAATGATGGAACATTACGTACGCACCTATCCGACTCTTTTCCCATTGCATGTGGAGTTCCTCAAGGATCGATTTTAGGCCCTATTCTGTTCTTACTTTACGTAAACGATATGCCCTCGACGATTCGAAACGGAAGAACGGTTCTCTTTGCGGATGATACGAACATCCTTTGCAATAAAGAAACCGTAAATAGTACAATATCAGATGTTTCAAATTGGTTCCGAAATAACAAATTAATAGTAAACGAAAAGAAAACGGTTTTAATGCAGTTTTCCATATCAAATAAACAATTCTGTGCTCCATTGAAAATGAACGGTGTACCATTGACTGATGTTAAGGCAACAACATTTTTAGGTCTCTCAATTCAGTCAAACCTTAAATGGAACATCCATTTAAATGAATTGAACACAAAATTAAGTTCATTATGCTACGCGTTCAGAATTCTTGCAAATTCAGTCAGCCTTCATACTGCTCGTTGTGTATACTTCGCAAATGTTCATTCCCGCCTGAGATATGGCATAATATTCTGGGGAAATACATCTTATAGCTCCCAGACTTTTAGATTACACAAACGAATTGTACGAATAATAACCAAATCCCACCCACGTGATTCATGTAAGCCTCTCTTCATTAATCTAGGAATTCTACCATTACCGTGTCTTTTTATTTACAAATCAGTGGTTTTTGTAAAAAATGACTTGCTTAAGGGCGGGAATATATTTTCAGAAAATGCCGAAGTCTATTACTATAACACTCGACGTAGAAATCATATTCATCAGGTGACAGTATCAACAGCTCATTACAAAAAATTCACATACAATACATGTACATTATTTTACAACACTTTGCCAGATGACATTAAATGATTAAATTCAATAGAAAAGTTTAAATCACAAGTGAAATCGTTTCTGCTGCATAACTGTTTCTATACAATTAGAGACTATACTGAGCATCACAAGAAAAGTAACATTATTTTTAACAATGAGACAATGCATTATTTACCATTTGGACTGTATAAATGAGTATAAACAACCTGTAACAACTATTGTACTACAGCTTCCGGGTCAATGACCCCCATCTCAATCAGGTTTTTCGTCCAGTTTCCCTGATCCACTGAGCAAATGTTGAGATGGCCCCTTGTTTTGCTTCTGGACATAAATGTAACTTCATTTTCTGTGCACGTCTTCTAGAATTCAGTGGGAAATACAATTATTCAAATTATCGTTTCCATGTTGTCGCGGCAGGAAGTAATAAGAGCCAAAATTTATTGCTTATTTATCTTTGAAAATAGATTTTATTACATGGGAGTTTTTTTTGTGTTGTTTTTTCTCCCTTTCAAAATTCAAAATTTATTGCTTATTTACCCTTGAAAATAGATTTTTTACATGGGAGTTTTTTTGTTTTTTTTCTCCCTTTCAAAATTCAAAATTTATTGCTTATTTACCCTTGAAAATAGATTTTTTACATGGGAGTTTTTTTGTTTTTTTTCTCCCTTTCAAAATTCAAAATTTATTGCTTGTTTATCCTTGAAAATAGATTTTATTACATGGGAGTTTTTTTTTCTTTCTTTTTTTTCTCCCTTTCAAAAATTCAAAATTTAAGTAGTATATGACTTAGTGTAGGGATCACAGAATTTTGAAATTGTGCACACAATTCACTTTTCCCCATAGCACGTCATACACAGTTTTTAACTGTTTTTTTGACATAAAATAAATAAATAAATAAATTTTAAAAAAAGTTTGAAAGCCAAGGTCACTTGAACTTTGCTTTCAAACTTGAATAATAGTTTCGAATACTTTAGTATCGTATCCAACAGCTTGAGTTATTCATCTCAACTGGTTTTGATAACATTTTTTTACGTCATTTTTCTTTGCTTTTAGGGCATTTTTAAAACATTTTAAGAGCATTTTATTGATAATTTTTAGTGATGTTTTAGGTCATCAAAATCTGCCCCCTAGTAATAACTCCAAGCAATAGATACACTTCAATGATAGACATGCTAGAAACTGAAATTTATATCAATAAAACAAAATTCATTACAAGACACTTATTTTTATTTTTAAATTAATTAAACATCAGATAACAGGAAATTTAGTAAACAAAATCCAAAGAGTGAAAGATTAAAAAACAGGAGAAACAAGACAAACACAAAATATAGTAATTAATTTCAGTAAAACTGTTCACGTAAAAAATAGACTACTTGACAAAGGAATTGAATTATTTAAAAAAATACTGTTAGAAATTAAAAATTGTGATAAAATTAAAGAATTAAAAAATACAAATTATAAATACATAAAAGTAGAAAATTAATATTATAAATTGTTAAAAGGGTATGCCTATAGATGTAAACAATGTATGTAAATATGTACTATAAATATGTAAATCTCAGGCTCTCAGCATGCACCCAGATCAGGTCAATTGAGGCTATACAAGCTCAGGAATTGTCTTAATATTAAATTTGTGTTGCAGCATTTCATTTGGCTAGAAAGGGAGATCAAAAAGTCAGAATCCCTAGCTCAGTAAAATCAACACTGATCTTAATCTGAATCTCCTCGTTTGGCTGAACATACAGGAAAACCCCGCTTTTACGTTCCTGCAATTCACGTTTTCCCAGCATTTACAACATTTCTTGTTGGTCCCATCAGTTTTCGTATATTCATAATGTTATAAATACCCTGCTTTTATGATAAAGAATTTCAATTTTCCCACAATTTATAAGTCTGCTTGCGACAACACCGTTTGATATAAGATATTGTCAATCTATAACGCGCATTATGTGACGTGCTCAGGTATTGAACCAGCTGACGTCATCAGCATTAGGTGACACGCGTCAATGCAACGCTGATGTGACACAGGCCTATGAGCGGTAGCCTCACGATCATTTGTTTATTTTACATCATCCTCCTTGACAATTTCACACTTTCTCACTCTAAAATAAACGTAATTTTTCCCCATCCTGTAATAGCTCAAACATCACACTATGGTATTCTCCGTACATTTTGAACTTTAAATTCCTTTCATGAATACTCTTTCTATTATTTCATAAACACATAAATTTAAAAAATTCTAGTTGGAAATCATTACGAATTGCCACAAACAAACATCTTATTGAGTTTGGGAAAATGTAAACTTCGCATTTTTTCTTACAGTAGAAATACCATTTCCTTCCCTTCATTCATCAATGGTTGCATCGTCGAAGGCTACCAGCAGTTGATTGCAGGGACTCGTGGAAGAGTCGTTGCGACATTTAAAATTCCTTAGACTTTGGTATTAATATGTCTTCAATTTTCGATGTTGTTAATGTAGATCAGATTTCTATTTGACCCATGTAATATATATATATATATATATATATATATATATATATATATATATATATATATATATATATACTATATATATATACTCTATATATATATATATATATATATATATATATATATATATATATATATATATATATATATAATCTTTATTGATATATCTAAATATATTAAACACGCAGTTTCGAAGATAATAAAAGCATTTCCCCTTATTTACACCATTTTCCCTACGGTCCCATGAAAAGGGTAAAAGAGGGGTTTTACTGTATTTAAGATTTTTTTAAGTGTTTACATTTTTCAAACATTCCTCATTGACATTGCATTACCCGCAATTTTCAAAAACTGTCATAGGATTGAGTTCTTTAACCGGGAGATGTTAATAAAAGGTGTTTGAATGCAGTGTTTAATAAATTCCCTCTTTATTTCAGATAATTAATCTCAAAGGTTCCTCGCCAGAGTAGTGTATAAATTAAGTTTTATTATAACAGTACAGCTCTTCTCACAGTCTCAAAGGGTTTTCACCAATGTGTGTGCACGTGCCTACATGTTTCTTTAACACTGATGCTCTTTTCACTGATGAACACTATAAGTTTTTCCATTATGGGTGCGCATGTGCCAATTTAAAGTTCCTTTTTTAGTGAAGCACTTCTGACAGATGGGACATTGAAAAGGCTTTTCACCAGTGTGCAGGCGCATGTGATCCTGTAATGTTCTTTTAATACTGAAATACTTTGCACAGATAGAACACTGAAAAGTTTTTTCACTAGTGTGAGTGCGCATGTGCCCATGTAAAGTTCCTTTTTTACCAAAGCTCCTCTCACAGATGGAACACTGAAATGGCTTTTCCCCAGTGTGGGTGCGCATGTGCACATGTAATTTACCTCTTTCACTGAAATTCTTTTCACAGATAGAACATTGATAAGGTTTTTCTCCAGTATGGATGCGCATATGCCCATGTAAATTACCTTTAATCCTGAAGGTCTTCTCACAGATAGAACACTTAAAAGGTTTTTCTCCGGTGTGAATGCGCATGTGCTCATGTAACGTTGCTTTATGATTGAAGCTTTTATCACAGTTGGAACAGTGAAAAGGTTTTTCACCAGTGTGGGTGCGCATGTGCACATGTAATGATCCACTTTGACTGAAGTTCCTCAAACACACAGAACACTGAAAAGGTTTTTCACCCGTGTGAGTGCGCATGTGTTCACGAAATTTTCCTCTTTTATTGAAGTTCTTCTCACAGATGGAACACTGGAAAAGCTTTTCACCAGAGAGAGAGTGCACAACCCTAGGTAATACTCGATCTGTCAACAGAAAATAATTGCATCAAGAAAAATCCAGTCTTATGCCAGAAACAAGGAGCTCTCTTTTACTTAATTGAATATTACATATTACAAAATTGAATATTACCCATTGGAAAATGATGTACCCTATAAAAACTTACACTCGACTCTTATAAACACATTCTCATGAAAAACTGTTGACAATTTGAGCTATTCCTAGTTATGTCCATGGGATGAATACCAATAAACATTATGGATACACTTTTAAAGATTGATTTCTAGTGTCATGCTGTCAGCATTTCATACCATCCACATATCCCCAGACCCTTATTAAAAATATGTTGGTAATAATGATATCAACTTACTTAAAAAATCCTGTAACCCTGAATTTGATCCTATAGTTTGTCATTCATTTGCGAAATTGAATTTTTCAAAGTATTTTCCAGTTCATGCGTTCAATATTACATAACCTGTATATCTGACCATCAAATTCCTTCAAAATTGTAAGTGACATTGCAATCTCTGCTCCAAGTGTACCAACATCTCATCATTGGCATATGGGCTCACATTCAGCCCTTCCTGACTAATACTCTTTTACACACTCAACAGTATTGAAATTAAATTCTTGACAACAGATGTTAAAAAAAATGTTAATTCATATTTGACCGAATCCTTGAATTTCACCTGCTTTATTACAGACATTTCATGCCAAGCATTCACAAGTAGACGAGAAAGCATATAACTAGTTACAAGACTGCCATGTTAAATATCCTCACCTATGGAAAGCCAAGAAACTGACACAAAAAAAACTACTATGAGTAGAATACTACTAGAAGTTTGATAAGAGGATTTCTGACGTGTATCCCCAATTGCACATATGGCAATGTAATTTTTTAATTTAACGAAACTAAAAAGAATCTCACTTTTGAGCCCGATTCGAAGATGAGTTAATTGGCAAACTTGTTCTCGCAATGGATGCATGCTGGATTAATTTTATATGTTTGCACCCCTTAGTTTACAAAATAAATAAATAAAAATATGTTTCCACTCACCTGGGGAATATATGATCTCTTGATTTACTGGAGGATTAAATGAGCCTTCACAGCCTGATGCAAGAGGATCCTGCAGCAAGATAGGGAATAACTTCACAATGCAGTAAGATACTGAGAGGCAAATGTTGGGAAAATAACTTTTACTTTACAGATATTTATTCACCACCTCCTTGATTGGAATAGTTGACATTCAATCAATGTGGACTTGGTATAGAAAATAATTGTTTAAACAGAACATTCAATTACAATACTTATTACTATTCAAGAAAATTATTTTTGTTACAAAGCAATTGTTGACTTTTAAAAACTTAAATGAAGCAATAATTTAGTTTTAGATTAGATGACTTAGCGACAGGTTTCAAGTTATTTGTGTATTCAGAAATCTTAGGACTTTTTTATCCCTTATTATATTAACAAATTTCTATGAAAGGCGGCTGATCTGAGAATGTCGCGCTTTAAAAAAATTACTATATTGATAATAGAATAGCTAAAACCAGAGTGCTGTTTATCTATGTAAATAAAAGGCTATGTTTGTAAGTGTGTATGTGCAATTAAACTAATGAAGCGATTTCGCTGGAATATTCAGTCAGTTCGCATTAGTGTCAGCAGTATTTAGAAATTAGTTTGAATGGCATCCAATAGGCAGAGTGAGATATCTACAGAGTTAATGGAAGAGTGTCCCTACAACTGGAGAAGACCTCCCCATTTAGAAATCTTTCAACTTGATCAAAGCATGTTACGGTACCTCTTTCACCCTCACTAGTCATGTCTCACTCTCACAAAGGACATGTGTAGAGGCTACTTAATCTTACATCATGGATGGCAGTGAGATAGTTGCTAATTTCTGTATGTGTATGTGTGTGTGCACGTGCATGCGTGTATGCATATGTGTGCCTGTGTATGTCTGTGCCTGTCTTTGGATACATCTGACATGTGGTTAGGCGGAAGGACGAGCCTTACGGCCCGAACCTCGCCATATCGATAAAGGCATTATCAATCAATAAAGGCATTATGTATGTATATGCATGTGTGTGCCTGTCTGTGCCTGTCTGTGTGCCTGTGTGTGCCTGTCTGTGTGCTTGTGTGTGCCTGTGTGTGCCTGTCTGTGTGCCTGTGTGTGCCTGTGTGTGCCTGTCTGTGTGCCTGTGTGTGCCTGTCTGTGTGCCTGTGTGTGCCTGTCTGTGTGCCTGTGTGTGCCTGTCTGTGTGCCTGTGTGTGTGCGCGCGCGTGTGCGCGTGTGCACGCGTACCAGTCTGTCTAAGTGTGCATGTCTGTCTGTCTGTGTGTGTGTCCGTCTGTTTGTGTGTGTCTTATTTGTCTGTGAATTATAAATTTCTTGGAAATATTTGCAACACAATACAGGTTCACTAGTGATGCCAACAATGATAAGAATGTGGTTTGCAACTGCCAGTAATATAATTTGCTGGACGTTTCATTTCAAGTAATTAGTACAATTGGCTATTTATAAAGAAATATTTAGGCATATAAGAAACAAATTTAATCATTTTTGGTCTGTTTCATTACTGTTTCTTTGGAGTTAAGATGTTTGCGCCTGGAATAAATCCAATAGAGTGTAGCAGTAATATTTTTACAGTGCAGTTATTATTGTTGCAGTAATTTATAATTGTATTTATGCACATTTGGTCTGCAGTTGAATTTGCATTTTGCAGATTAATACTGATACAAATAAATGAATTTAACAGTTTCATTTAATTCTGACATCATATTCCATGAAATAAAAGATTTTTTGATATTCATCTTAATTATCAATTTTGATAACTGTTTTATAACTTTTTTCTGTTGTTTTGTGCCAAGAATGATAAGAGAGTTGGTTGTATGCAATCTGATAGAACACAGTGCTTGCTTTTTAGCATTAATCAAAATTTGGATTCATTCATTTATTCACATTTAGAGTGCTATTGCAATTGCATTTTGCTGTTGAATATTGATATAATTAGCAAATTTAACAGAAATTTATAAGATTTTTTCCATAAAATTACATTTTTTGATATTAAATTGTTTAATATTAATTGTGGTAATAAAACAGCAATGAAATGGGAATCTAGTGGTGCTACACAAGTCCACAGACTTTCCCATACTAGTTAGTTTAATCAACTCTTTAGTCTCCACTGAAGAATCTACTGGTATTCCACTCTTCTCAGCTGCTGGGGCCTAATGGGGTCTAAAAAACATTTTTTTTCACATTTACTCAGTTTTTTTCCTAATAGTAGTGGAGAAATATGACTAAGAACATCATAATAGGATTAAACCTCATTCTATATGCAAATATTCATGGAAAAATTTGGGATTATTTTCAAGAAAGTGTAGTTTGGGCATTTCTGAAAATGTGCAATTTTAAGCTCATTTTCATTGAAAACTTTTGAGTTTTCAAGAAATTTCATCAGAAATCATTTGAAACAGTTGCTATCACAAATGCATTAAAGTATAAAAAACACCTGTGAAACAAATGTGAGACACATTTTAAATGAATTTCATTTGTTCTTTTTAAAGAATCAAAAGAATGCGTCAAAATGGCATTCGTGTCATTTTATTTTGTGCATTTAGCAATGACTGTAGAAAAAGTTTAAGGAAAAAATTTGGAGCTGTTTTTGAAAGAATCTTGTTTTTAATATTGCCTTTATTTCACTCAAAACTCTGCAAAAAATAGTAATATTTTCAAATAAATGCACAAGGCATTAATTAAAGAACCAATTGTGGACAACAAATCTTTGAATTAGGGGTTCCAAAATATTTCAAACATTTACAATTCAGAGTTAACGGTGGAAAAAAAAAAAGGAAAAAAAAAAAAAAAACCTAATTTTATAAGTGTATTTCTCTCTATTCTTACACGAAATTTAAAGAAAAAATTTGGAGCCATTTTTGAGAAAATTCTGAAAATGTCCCAGGGGCTGAATGAAGGACACCCAAAATTTAAAGAATAATTTTTGAAATCACAGAGCTTCAAGTCAAGACATATCGACTGGGGAATATTCATTTTGGAAAAACTCTTACAAAAAATGTAGCTGCTAAATGCAGATGGATGGATGGATGGATGGATGCACAAACCAATAAACATCCAGCTTTTTTGACAACACCTTTTCAGTGTTAGGGACCCGAGAACATGTATTTCTACTGAAATTTATTTTATGCATTGTATAACTTTCTGTGTACTAAGTATATTACTCTGAATATATACATGCATGCACAAGAAAGTAAAATTGAATTATCACAGTGCAAGTATTAACATTTTCCCTGAATAAAAGAATTCATTACTACGATTTTATTTTTTAAATTTATTAAATGTATAGCAATAGCAAAGCTTTATGCACAAAACAATTTTATACCTTAAACACATATTATGATTCATTTCAGGATGTACATTAGGATCCCAGAAGATATTTTGATATAAAATTTGAAGTTGTTTTTTTTTTAATAAACTAGCCATCAACATTTATGATTCACATCCAAAAGCCAAACAGAAATAAAAATTTTCAAGACCTTGAGCTCTTGTACATAAACATCAGAAAGAAATAATCATTTATAAAATAGTACTGCAGAAGCAACCGTTTGCTCAAAGTTACGGTCAACTTATCATCACAATAGGTATATTAATTATGTTATGAAATGGAACAAGTATCAAACAATAATTAATATCTAATTTAATGTGAAACAATAATGAAAGGGAGGTTTAAATATTTAAAAAATGTTAAAAATTGGCCCTTTGTAAAAAGAACCACGAACAGTTTAATTTTTTAAAGTGGAGAGAGATGCTCCAACACGGAGTTTATACAGATACTCACAAAGAGGGAAAAAAAACACTATGTTGGAGCTCTGGTTATGCTGTGAGGTAAGTGAAGAGTGACAAACCCTGATAATTTCACTAAATATTCTGATCATACATAAACTGAATTGATTATATTTTATGGCTAGAATCACAGGACGACCAATCGTGAGCACCAACGAATTATCTTTCAATGTTTACTGAAATAATTCCTTTTATTCAGTCTTGTACTGAAACATTAAAATATTACCAAGTTAAATGAAGAGAGAGAGAAGAGAGAGAGAGAGAGAGAGGAGAGAGAGAGGAGAGAGAGAGGAGAGAGAGAGGAGAGAGAGAGGAGAGAGAGAGGAGAGAGAGAGGAGAGAGAGAGGAGAGAGAGGAGAGAGAGAGGAGAGAGAGAGGAGAGAGAGAGGAGGGAGAGAGAGAGGAGAGAGAGAGGAGAGAGAGAAGAGAGAATAAATTGAAAAAAATGTTGTCCAAATTGTTATCATAAACAATAATGTTTTTTCATAAATTTTTTTCATTGAATTTGTTGATTACAATGAAAATATTTTTTTTATAAATCCAATTAAATTGGAGCAGTAGACTTGCGGCTCCTGCAGAATGGTGTCAAGTGCACAACGTACTTTCAGAATTTTCTCGTCTAGGCATCCTTCCTTAAAAAAGTGTCCCCAATCTTATTGCAAGATGTAGTCCAACTAATTCTGACTTAATCAGAAATTTTAATATGTAACACAAATAAAATTTATGCAACTCCTTATTTCTACTTCATAATTTATTTTTACTTATTACAAATTGTGGGAGGGGAGGGTCTTGTCATCAGTTATGTAATTATTTTGGGATGATTCAAGAGGGGCCCGCTATGTATCAATCTGATTCATAGCAACAAACATCGCAGAACACCATCTTAAGACAGTTGTCACTGCAGCTGTTACCGGTTTTTGTATACTTCATTTGCCTGCAGTGCATGATAGATGGTGTTGGATGACATATTTCGCGACAGTTTCCAATTTGTGGACGGAAAATAAATAAACAAACTAAAATTCAATAATTTTGAATGTTAAATGCAGATCGCCTATGAAAGCTAATGACGTTACATCAAAAATATAATTGCATTAATTACATAGAGACATTGTTGGAGCTTTCAGAAATTAACGTTAAATGCTGGAAAACATTAAATTGAGGTCACGTTAAATCAGGGTTCTACTGTATGTTCAGATATAATGACTGCAGATCAGTTGATCAGGTACGTAGGAATATGACACATAGTAAGAGGCAAAGAAACCTGCCATGTACCCTCTTCATTTATCTCAAAATCCTACTCTAAGTGACCTGGAACCCACTACTCAGAAACAGAAAATTAGCTTGCCTAGCACCGCACCACTTGTTCAAGGAATTGAAATTCGTTTTCTCCTTTCTAATAAATTAAACCTTGGCTAACATCAATACATAGCATATTGCCCTGCATTCCAAAAATTAATATATAAGCACTTCATTTACATTTTGCACCACAAAATACTAACATAGTTATTCTTACCTTGTTACTCTTACTATCTTCTTCAGTATTCTCTAATGGCTCAAGATACACAGCAACAGGGCGCTCCAACTCTTCCTGCAGAACAAAATAACAAAGGTCACTCAGATATGAAATTTACATGAATTTCTGGATTTAATATAAATATATATATGTATATATATTCTTGTGCCTAAACCTGAAATTATTATATAAAATGCATACAGCAAACATAAATTGCTCTGATTATCGGTTTTGTTACCAGTGATTTTTGCAAGTTCCCATTCAAATCCCTGTAAAGTACATAGACCATTATCAGTCTTCAAATTTAGGTTCAGGCACTAATGTATAATCCAAATAATCTTAAAAAGGAATCAAGAAAAATGTTATGATGTTTGGTTCATGAGTTATGATGATACAAATAATAGTTTTTGGAAGAAAAAAGGATATACTGGATGAATTAATTAATATAGAGTTTAAAAAAATTTTTTTTGACTTTGTTAATACCTAATACAAGTAGGCACATTTAAATTCAGATATATGCCACAAATAAAAATTTTAAAACTCAGGTAGACCAGTAACTCAAAATGAAAAATGAATTGCAAACACCATATAATTTTAAGAACATAATGATGCATTTGAACAGCGTCCTACATTATACTGTCCCTCCATAATCCTTACCCAATCTTCATCCTCATTTGCTTCTTCAGTCTTGATTACTTCATAGTCTTGAACCACTTCATCCTGAACCTCTTCTTCATTTTGAATTTCGTCATCATCTTCAAACCCTCCTCCATCTTCATTCTGATGGTCATCTTCATCCTCATCCACTAGTTCAGATTTCACAAACACAGCAGCTGGGAATTCCAACTCGTGCTGCACAGTGAAATAAAATTATAAAAATACAAATTCCCCTCGAGTTGAGAACATTTTAAAAATATTTTTATTTATAATTTTTTAATTTTAAATCATTTACACAGAATGTAAAGACATACTGACACAAAATAAACATAAATAATATATAAATTATAACAAAGAACTTGTTTTAAAAAAAAGAAGGAACTTTACAACTCGATCTACCATACAATGTAATATTATTTCATAAAATCATTTAGATCACAAGAAATATGGTTTTACAACTCTGCTTCATGAAGGAAATAAAAAGGAAATAAAAGGAAATAAACTACTGCACTTTGTAAAAATTGACATAACATTGTCATCCAGATTATTAAACCATACATTAAGATTTTTCTGTTTCAACACATAATTTCTATTACTATCTTTTTAGTGACAGCCAAAGACAATTGACAGAATTAAAGAATCATTTAGCACTTTCAAACTACATCATGTAAATACCAGTATGTTATCCATAAAGATAAGTACAAGTCATAATGACAGTTTTGGACGGTACTCACTAACAGCAAATTAGCTCTTGTGACACACGTTTTCAGAAAAGGGTATAGAATCAGCAAAATCATTAATCAGTCATTAATAAATATAAAGACAAATAAGAGATCCTGAGAGACATCACAAGTTATTAAAAACTCATTGCTAGTTACATCACTTAGTTTGACTACCTCACCACTTGACAAACACATAAGCAACACAGCCACTTTAAAGATGGCTGAATTTTTATGGAACTTTTTAAAAATAAAAATTTTAAAAAATGGTATCTCAAAAATGTAGCAAATAGACTTGTGGCTTCCAGTGCTGCTGGAAACAAAACCACATAAATTGGTTTTCCAAATATTAGCACACACACTGCAATGTGGAATATCTTAAAAAATAAGGCTATCTCATCTCAATATTCTGTATAGAATATTGTTTTAGAGGATAATGATAGAGAATTAGGCAATCTAGTAAAAGTTGCTAGTATCTTCAACCAACACTTTTTGAGAATGCAGTTGATTGCATGTAGGGATTAAATCACAAAATTCAACATCATACATTTCCAAAAACTTTTTCAATATGATGTTTGTGTCAGAAACTTATTCTAGTGAAATCCTCAGAACAGTCAGTAAACTAAAAAATAAATACTTGGCTAATTCAGATGAATTTCTGGATTGCTTATTAAATATTTGTGCTCCTGCCTTTATACACCCATTAATTCACATTTTCAATGCTACTTTATGCACAGGAATATTTCCAGATATTTTCAAAACAGACAGAGACACTTTTTAATAGAGGCAACAAAAATTAAATTCAAAATTATCAGCCAATTTCACTTTTGTCATTTTACTCAAAAATACTAGAAAGGCTTTTATGTTTGCAAATGGGTGCATTTCTCAGGATAAATGAACCATTTTGAAATTCTCAACATAGACTTAGAAAATCAAAATCTACAGGAACTGCCATTTCTTTTATTTTCTTAAAGATGGAGCTTCATCAATGGAACAAAACAAAGCACCTACTGGAATATTGGATACATTTTTTGAAAGTTTTTGACATGTTTGAATGTTTTTAAAATACTGTTCTGATACAAAAGGAAATTATTTTCTGATCTTTCAAATTCTTTGCCAGGTCCCACAGGGTTCGATATCTTAGACCCTATCATCTTTCTTATGTAATCAATATGCCTTCAATCATTACAAATGGAAGAACAGTTCTGTTTACTGAGGACACAAATATACTTTGCAAAAAAGAAAAAATAAATAGTATGATTTCAGAAGTGTCAAATGGACTTCATAATAACAAATTAATAGTTAACAAAGGTATAATTGCAAATTTTTGCATTTCAAATCACATGCCCCATTCAAAATTAATATCCAATTTGCTGAGTAAATATTGCAAAATTTCTGGGTCTCTTAATTCAGTCAAACTTCTAATGGATTATCTGTATAAGTGAATTAAACACTAAATTAATTTAAGTTCATAAGGTTACGGATTCAGAATTCTTTAAAATTCAGTCAGCCTTCTTGCAGCTTGTTGCATGATTTTTATCACAAATGAGTGTTCCTGCCTGAGATGTGGCATAATATTCTGGGGAAACACATTCTATAGTACCAAGACATTTAGATTGCAAAAAACACTTATATGAATGATAAGCAAAATTATATTATTCCTGCAAGCCTCTCTTCATTGACCTTGAAATCTTACCATTCCCTTGCCTATTTATTTACAAATCTGTAATAATATTTTTAAAATTGACTTAAAGGTGGGAACATATTTTCATGCAATACCGATTATTTATGATTACAACACACGTAGAAGTTACAGTCATCAGGTGTGTGAAACAACAGCTCACAAGAAATCCACATGCAATACAAGCAAGTTAGTTTACAACACATTGCCAGATGACATTAAAGAATTAAAATTGATGCTCAAATCTCAGTTCGAAGTAAAATATTTTTTGCTGTATAACTGTTTCTATACAATTAGAGACTACACTGACCAGAAAGATAAATAATATTTATTCTAACAATAATACTTATTGCATTAGTTTACATTTATATTGTTTAACTTTAATAATACCTAATATGCATGTAATAAGTAAAATATTTCAAGTTCTGGGTCAGTGTCCCCGTGATCATGTTTTCATCCAATCCCCGATCCATTGAGCAAATGCTGAGGCGGTCCCTTGTTTTGTTTCCGGACATATATATAGTTTCACTATGCACACATTTTCATGAGCTCTCCTTCTCCTAGTTGTGGTAGAAGTAGAGCCAGGGTATTGGTTATTATTTTGTTAACAATACTAAAAAGTCAAATCTGTAGTTTGTTTACCAACACAAATAAAGTTTCTATAAATCAGGAGTGAAAATATCTAGTTTTCAAAAGTTGTAACCTTTCTTTGATGGAACATTTATTCATCATTCGACTAT
This sequence comes from Teleogryllus occipitalis, assembly GCA_011170035.1. Lineage (NCBI taxonomy): Eukaryota > Metazoa > Arthropoda > Insecta > Orthoptera > Gryllidae > Teleogryllus > Teleogryllus occipitalis. Next base: position 694,859 of record BLKR01000183.1, on the reverse strand, counting down.
TTAGGGTTAAAAGGATGGGAAGTGATTCCTGAACTGAAGAAATTGTGTGCAGATTGTACTTCTTCGCCATTCATCACCTACTGTTTTTACTGTTCTTTGCCAAAATAAATAAAAAAACAAAAAATAAAATACCTTTACAACATTGCAAAAATATAATATAATACTATAAATATAATTATATACTATAAACATTTCAACAAAAACAATATAAAAACTGCAATAACATTTTATAGTATAGTACAACAATTCTTAACATTCCAAGAACATCAAACTAGAGGAGCTACAGAATAGCACAGACTTTCTCGTACTAGTTAGTTTCTATCTTTTTTGGTCAAGTCTAGCTTTACAGTCTTGCCCCATCCTCTTGCCAGCTGCCATCTATCGCTACCCAAACATAATTTTTTCACATTTGCTCAATTTTTCGGTTTCTTAATGCCATAAACGAAAAATTACTATGAGAATATAATAGAAAAGTAGAACTTCATCCTACACGAAACTTTTGTTGAAAAATTTAGAGTTGTTTTTACAAAAATGGCGTTTAAGCATTACTGTAAATGTCAATTTTGAAGCTTTTTTTCACAGAAAACTATTGAGTTTTCGAAAAAATTTATTCAGGGTGACCTTTAATAGCGTAAAGGACGCTTAAGAGAATTGTGCAGATCTCATGTTGGTTGATTTGCCGTTTTTTCGAAAACTGAAAAACATAAAAAAATGTCTGCATCGTCTTACTTCAATTGTGAAGATACATTTTTTTTTTAACTTTCAGTACAAGTTCTTCAAATTACTTCAAATGATTTTTTCATGAACTCAATAGATTCCTGTCAAAAAGATCTTCAAATTTCGCATTTACAGTAATGTTTAATCGCCATTTTCTTAAAAACAGCTTCAAATTTTTAATGACAATTACTATTTGGGATGAGGTTTCACTCTTCTTTAATATTCTTGTAGTAAAATTTCGGTTCTACCTTTAGGAAACCGAAAAGCTGAGAAACTGTTCAAAAAATTTACTTTGGGCGACGATCAATGGCAACTAGCAAGAAGATGGGGTAAGACAGCAAAGCCAGTCAACACCAAGGAAATTAAAAACTTTACAACGAGAAAGTCTGGGCCATTCAGTAGCACCTCTGGTTTAAATGAAATATGTTCATCAAAAACAAATCTTCAAAATAGATCATATTGAATTTTTCAAAAATGTGAGTAATTTTTGTGTAATTTGCTGACATATATAGTCACCCACTCCGAATTAACTGCTCTCCATGAACATAATTTCAGAGGTGTTTGGAAGCTATTGCTGTTCTTATAAAAGAAAGTAGATTGATGAAAATTAACTTCAAACAAACAAATTACTTCTTTACTTCAAGAAATTTTGATCGCTGATATGTTTCATTTGTTTCGCTTGTATGTTTCATTTGTTTCGCTCGTATGTTTCATTTGTTTCGCTTGTATGTTTCATTTGTTTCGCTCATATGTTTCATTTGTTTTGCTTGTATGTTTCACTTGTTTTGCTTGTATGTTTCATTTGTACAAGTTTGAAATTACTATGTTCCTGGCTATCGAAAGAAATGCTGGTATTCTCCACAGTTGCTTTGTTTGAATTGGATGGGTTTGGATTATATTAGCACTATTTCTCGTACTTTACATGAAAGAAAAATTGAATAAATTGAGTACCAGACATTTGTACCAATATTTTAACTTTAATTTCATATTATTACCCACGCTACCTTGGGGAACAATGCAGTGATGGAAGTAGGGTCTACTAGAATTTCCTGGTGCGCAACCCCCTCAAGATCTCCATATGTTTATTTTTTTCGCGCTCCCTGTCAATTCGGACACTGTCACTCTTAATCTCTGTGTAGGCTATAAGCAAATATAGCTTCGACTGCGCTCTTCTACAAGAGAACTTAAAATTCCCATTGAATATGATAGAAGTAATAACATAGTTGTTTCGATTGAAAAAATTGCAAAGAGGTACCGCCGATGTCATCAAAGAATAGACGCGCAATTAATCAAAACTCAAACTTACATGTATTGTAGTAGTGTTAATAAATAATAATAATAATAATAATAATAATAATAATAATAATAATAATAATAATAATAATAAATAAAAAAAAACTAATCGAAAGTCACCTACTGAGTTCCTGGTGAGACGTTTGTTCCGCATATATCGCGTCCATGCATGTGCAACACACAGGCAACTCTATAGGTGCTATGGGGTGCTAGGTACTCAACCCATGTTGCACCTATATAAGCGGCAGTGTTAGAAGTTGTGTTATGCGAGAGCCAAGAACTTCGCAATCCTCAAAAAAACGGTGACACTTCTCATACATACTTCGATTTTAACTCTCGCCATTATCATGTACAGAGGTGAATTCTGCACTTTACTAAATACGATGCTGTATGTGAATTTGGGCTAAAGGTTGGGGGAAATTGAAAATAACAGAAAATCCCGGTTTTCAAATCAAATTCCCAGTTTTTTCCCGGTTCTTCAAGGCTTTTTCAAATTCCCCATTTTCAAGGATTCCAGTTTCGCTGGCCACCCTGTTATTTGAAGATTTTCGATCCACAAAGGCAATAATGTATACAAATTGCTGGAAAAGTGCCTGTTACAGGCATGTGAGATTTAAAAAAAAATTACATTTGTGTAATTTTTGAAAGAGCAAAAGAATGCAGCAAAATTAATTTTAGATTATCTTAAAGAGAACCATTAGCACTATCAGTATGAAAAATTTGGAGCTTTTTTGAAAAAATGGCGTTTGAGCATTTTTTAAATGCGAAATTTTGAGCTCATTTTCACAGAAAATTTGAGTTTTCGAGAAACTTTAAATGACATTATTTAGACACAAACTCATCAATACAATAATGTAAACAAATTGCTGCTAATGCAAATATTAACGACATAAGACAAGTCCAAAAAATTACATGTTTGTAATTTTTGAAAAAACAAAAGCATAGAGCAATTTAGCATTTATGTCATCTTTAAGAGTCATCTTTAAGTCTTTTTACTATTCATACCAAAATTTGGAGCTGTTTTTCAGAAAATCTGGTTTTTGTTATTTTTTAAACTTGCATATATTATGCAAAACCTATTAAAATTTTCAAAAAAATGTACATAACCTCATTGAAAGAACTGATTATGAACAACAAATTTTTCTTAAAGGAAAAAAAAAACTATTTTTAATTTTATAGTTGTAGGAAAACGCCAGAAATAATTCAAACTTTTGAAATTTTTGAAAATTCAGAGTTAACCATGAAAATCCGACCTACGCCACCTTTATAACTGTATTTTACTCTATTCTTACAAAAGTTAAAAGAAAAAATTTGGAGTCATATTTGAGAAAATTTTGTAAATGTCCCAGGACCTTTATGTAAAGTACTCCCAAAAATTAACGAATATTTTTCAAAATCGCAGAGCCTCGACTCAGGCAAGATCGACGGGTTTATTTAGTTTGGAAAACTCTTCCGCATTGTTTAGGCGCTAGTGTTGTTCACACACACCAGACAGTAGATATCTCCAAATTAAAATTTTCCACAGCATTACATAACTTTCTCTGTACTATGTATATTAGTCTGTATATACATACGTAGATGAGAAAGTAAAAAGTTGCTGTTTATTTATTTAATGTCAAAAAAAGTTGAAAACTGTGTGTGACACACAAAAAACTGACACAGGAGAAATTGGCCAATAAATTTGAATTTCATGAATTAAGACAAAGCTGCTTTCTTTGAAGAGCAGCTCAATCTTAACTGTTTTGAAAATATCTGGAAATGTTCCAGTGCATAAAGACGCATTAACTAGATAAGTTAATGGGCAAGCACACAAGTCTTTAACAAAGAGCCTAAAAATTCATGTAAACTGGCCAAATATTTTATTTTTTTATTTTTGATAAATAGGAAGAAATTTCAGAAACAAACTGTTCCATAATGCAGCATGTGAATAGCAATTATTTATTGTTGGACGGCCTCTTCCAATTCTGCCACATAACAGCAGCTGTGTAGTAAACAATGTCACTTTGAGAACAAGAATTCAATTGGTACAAACTGTGTTAGTGTAGGAAGAATAACACAATCCAGTATTTACATTTTTCATTAAAAATTGAAAATGTTATTGTTTTTGGATTTTTTCTGAATTCCTGGGTATCTAACAAAAGTACAGTCACCTCACACAGTCAGAGGCCGCATGGTTTTCTTTCAGTTTTTGTGCATTAGAAATTAGGTACTAATAAAATTATTTGAATTTCAATTACTTCATTATCATTATTTGTAGTAGAAGTATTACCATTAGTGTTATTATTAGACATCGGATGTTTAGGCACTAAAAAATAGTCTTTTAGGCGCCTAAAAAGGCACTGAAAAGGTCAAGAATAAGGAAAAAAGGCACTGTCATAAGTTACGTACACAATAAAATGGAAAATTGTAATTTTTGTATACATTATTTTGTAAACTTAAATGCACAAAACCAGTTCGTATATTTTAATGTAACACTAGATTTACATATTTACAACTCTTCTACATTTTATTCTTAATAGTTTCCGTTAACCAGTAATATTTACATATTACCAGTAACTTTTCAAGGAACACAAAATCAAATTTGCTACGACTTGGAGACAAAATCAGTTTGAATGCGGAGAAGGATATCTGAACGATGTGACTGGCATATATTTTAGCAATCCAACACTAGCACCACTGAAACCTTCTGTGAATTTATATTTATTTCCACTTAAAATTTCGGTTCCCTCAGCATATTGTCAATCGTCCATGTTCTCAGATTATGGCTGGTATTTATAAAATAGGGAAATGGAGAAAAATCAGTTGGTATACTTTCAGGAATTCTCTCGTAATTTTAAATTTCAAGATGTGAATTAAAGGAATCATAATGAATGGCCATGTTGGACCATCGCCGATTTTCCTATGTCTTAGCGTTGTATATAAATATAAGAAATAAAAGGCAAAAAAAGTCCTAAAAAAGGTATTTATGCAAAAAATAGGCATTTTTGCTAAAATAAGCATTATGAAACTTCGTCATATGTCATCATTTGTTATGATTCGTGGACATATATTATCAGCCTTTAAATAAGTTCTCTAGAAAAAAATAGGCATTTCCCTAAATATCCGATGTCTGGTTATTATATTATAATAAAATGAAAATGTAACTCAAACTCTCAAAATTTTAAAACACATTTCTAATTATTGCAACAAATTGGCCTGATGCCAGTGGGCTCAACCTGATGAGAGAGTGAGATGTATATTTGACACCAGATTCAGAAAGATAAATGATATCCCTAAAGCCAAATTTATCATTTCTGGAACAATACCAAATTGGAAGGAATTTTTAATATCATTAGTAATACAGTCATCAAATCTGCTTTTGAAAAATTTCTGCCAAATTAGAACTCAAATTGATTTATAGTTATTGATTCTATTCCACTCTTCTAAAGATATGCAGAATATTGTTTATTAATAATGCCAATAATTAGTATTTCCCATTCCATCAAATGAAGTATTTTTTACAGGTTGAATTGTGTCAATTAATTTACCTCCTCTGTGCCACATTCATTTTTCTCAGAGCATTCCCACTTGGGTCCAGCTATTTCCTGTGAAATTACAAAACAATTTACAGGAGTATTCCACTAAAATCACACAAAAAAATAAGCAACAAAGGAAAAGTATATCTCCCTTGTAGTTTATTCTCAACATATCAAGAATATTTTAATATCATTTCTAAACTCTTGTTAATAACAGTTGTGGTAAGGCCCTACAACAATGCAGTTATGAAGTTCTAATTCTAATGATTTAAAGAAATATATCCAATAGAATGTAGAGAACATCATTAAAGGCCAACTACCAAGCACAAACCAAAATAAATCACAACCACAATATTTTTTAAGGCGTTTATAGTTGCAAAATTTAAAACTGTTTACTTCTAAAAAAATATAATGAAGATAGAATCAATTATTTTTTTAAATATTTAAATGATATAAAAATGTAAACTTATTAAACAGAACAGTAGAGAAATTCTGAAAATTACATAACAGGTAAATATAAAAACATTACAAATCGACATCTACCACCTTGACATAACACAAGGCATCTCTCTTGTTCATCTCTTAATCATTATTAATTAAGAAGTTCCTAAAATAAAATAAATAAAAATAAAAAAAGTTGCAAGAATGCAGATCACCAACACAAATTTATAATTTTTGCCAAGTTAAAAATTAGGGAAATCCATCTATAGTTAGTGGTTCTGTACTGCTGTTCTTAACATATGCAGAATAGAACTACATACAAAACGTACATACTTAGTATTTCCCTTTCAGCCAAATGAAATATTATTAAAGGAAGTAATTCATGGGATTGTTCAATTATGAACAAAGAAACAATTAGTTATGCCAATGTTTCAGAATTTTTTAATTCCTTCTTCTGGGCTAGAGTACAAAAATAAAAACAAGGTATGAAGACATCAAACTAAAATTGACCAAATAAGGAAAAATCAGCCAAATGTGCACAATTACACTAACATATTCATCTACATAACATCCAATTCTAACCAAATGTCAAAAAATTTCACTTAGCTATACTATGTAGCAACAGACAAAAATATGCAAAATTATAGAAATCCACACCCTAGTCTTGTTATAAAACATCTCCAGTGATCTTGTGAATCCATAAAATGCTGCTCTGGCAATGACTGTTGAAGCTTGAGTCTATTGTTATGCAATCTGTTATTAATGAATACATGTTTTGCATTTATAGTTAAATTAGATATTATGGTTTTCCTTATGCCCACCTTACATTGGTTGAACTTTTATGGATATGGTTAGCAATGGTGTCAATGTTTTCATTCACAATTATACACCACATGATGAATCTTGGAATATATATACACATATGTAAACATCTAGTAGGCATACAATTTCACTATTAACAATAACAAATAAATAAATAAAATTCGGTCAATAATATCTAGTAGTGATACAATTGCATAAGTATTCCTCAGTATTGAGTTGTCTGGTTATATTGTTATTTCTACAAGTGCCTGACCAGAGTGTATACTCATGGTTGGCATGGCATGGCATGGCATGGCATGGCATGGCATGGCATGGCATGGCATGGCATGGAATGGAATGGCATGGAATGGCATGGAGTAGCTGTAGCGAGTGGTCTAGATCCTACAACCAGTCTCATTCATTTGCATTGAGACCTTGGCCTGATTCAGACTTGTCGTAGGATGGCCCCATATACTGCAGCAACTCCATGTGAAGATTGAATATGAAGCATGAATCCAACAATTATTAGTAAGGTGTGTAAATTTTATAGCATTATGGTTTTGCTTATTTAGCATATCACATTTTTGTGGTTTGTCAATTATAGTTTGAAGTCTTCATGCCTTGTTTTTGTACTCTAGCCCAGATGAAGGAATTTAAAAAATTCAGAAATGTGGGCATAATTTATTGTTTCATTGATCATAATTGACCAAACCCTTGAACTACAGTCTTTATTTCATCAATGGTCATGAATTCTGCAATGGTGAAATATTTTTACCTGCTGAACTGTGTCAACTGACTTACCTCCTCTGTGTCACTTTCATTTTTCCCAGAGTATTCCCACTTGGGTTCAGATATTTCCTGTGAAATTATAAAACAATAAACAGGAGTATTCCACTTAAATCATAAGAAAGAAAGAAAGGAGGGAAAAAGAAGAAGAAACAAAACAAAAAAAAACAACAATAACATGAACTATGTCTCACGTGTTGCACTTCACTCTCAAATATCAAGAATATATTAATATTCTCTATACTCTTGTTAATAACATTTGTGGTAAGGTCCTACAACAAGTCAGTTATGCAGTGTTAATTGACTCACATTCTGCAGAAATGAACCAATCCTCAAATTTGCCTAAAATGAGTGAATGTTATATTACTGTTCCTTAAGTATCACTATGTCTTACAGAAACGATTCAACCTGCATGCTTATGCCTTCTATGAACTGAATGAATCTGTGACATCTCTCTCTGGGCAGAATACAATCCAGGTGGTATGGTTCCTTTCAGCAGAAAAGTAATTCTGCTTTACAATGTTAATAATGCAAACCATTCTGGGAATAAAAAATAAATGGGAATAAATGTTGGTTTATGTGAGGGGTTTTTGGTGTTTTTTCTTTTCTCTCTCTCAAAATCGTGTTATTCCAAACATCTTGTATCCTTCCTCATATTAGGATATAGCTTTCTATCTAACAATGCAGTTTTTCTTACATCAAATCAGCACTGAAGTATCAAGAAAGAATTTATTAGCCCAAAGACTACATAGCAATCATGAAGAAATGTAGAAAGAGAAATGCCCTTTAAGTTGTAAAAATGGAAAGGTTTAGGGGAACGAAGAATCTGGAACAAACGATAATGAACAAAAAGATGGACACAAATAATGAGAAAATTTCCTGATTGCAGACATGCAAAATAATGATAGAAAAAGAAAAATAATACACCATTTTCATCAGGAAATCATTTACAGTGGAGCTTTTGAGATTAACATCAACAAAAAGAAAAGGTGGTCAGCCATCTTCAAATCTGTTTGAGAATAATTTGTCACCATCATAGGTCAATAAACAGTCAATTCTAAACTCAAAAATTCAAGGCATAAAATCTATCATGGATGGAATTCCAGGAGATTTGTGAGATTTCCAAACTGATTTGCTAAGAGATGAAAATGTGGAAGATGATGTTGATGTTTTTTCTGGAGTACCAGATTTTGAAATTGAGTAACTGACATACGAGTATTGAGAAGGTATAAATAACAGTTATCTATGTAAATGAATAACACTTATTGAGACACAAAAATAAATTATTTTTGTTCAAACAAAATATATTGCATGATTCAGTACAGTAGAATTGATTTTGAACCATCTACCAATCTGCTGAACGAAACCAACCCACAAAAATGTGCATTAGCTCAGTATTAGAAAATGTTTTGAGGGCCCATTTTTGCATAAAATACATACCTTTAAATATCCTGTTAGTTGAAGTAATCAGTGTGCGTGTGTGTGTGTGTGTATATATGAATTTTTTATTAGCAATTAACTTTAAGTCCATTTTTCTTAGTTCTGTTTCTTTGTGGCTTGAATCCTTTCTGCATAATATGGTCCAATATTAAAGAATAAAAAAAAATATATCACAATAAAATGTAGAGAACATCAAAAGCAAACTACCATGCTCAAACCAAAATAGTAAATCACAACCACAATATTTGAGGCGTTTATACTAGTTGCAAAAAGCAAAACTATTTATACCTAAATAAACATAATGAATGATAGAAAACATTAATTATTGTTTAATATTTAAATGGTATCAAAATTATTAATTATAAAATAAGTCACTAGAGAAATTCAGAAAACCATACAGCTTGTCAATATAAAAACAAGAAACTTAACATCCAACATCTTGACATGATATGTCATTCCTCTCATTTATCTTTAATCATTAGAAATTAGAAAGTCCTAAAATAAAATAATTTTAGTTGCAAGAATGTAGAATACAAACAGAAATTTCTAATGTTTATAAAATTAAAAATTAGGAAAATTGATCTATAATTAGTGATTCTATTCTACTGTTCTAAACATATGAATACCAATAGAACTGTAACATAATCGACATATTTGGTATTTCCCTTCCAGTCAAATAAAGTATTTTTACCTATTGAACTGTATCAACTGACTTACCTCCTCTAGGTCACTTTCATTTTTCTCAGAGCACTCCCAGCTGGGTTCACATAATTCCTGTGAATGAAAAAATTGTCTTATGTCTTGTCTGTAAATCCTAAACTATGCCCTACATCTTAGAACTGTGTATCTTGTCAATATAAAAAATAAAAAAACATTGGCATTCCACACCTTGACAAGACTCATTTCTCTAGTCAAGTTTCTGAAATTAAATAAAATTAGTTGGAAGGATGCAGATCAATGATGAGAACAAACACTTACAATCACATCATAATTTTAAATGTCATTTAAAATTAATTTTAAATATCATTTAAAATGAATATCAGAAATATTCTTCTTCTTCATACTTAAGTAATTTTACCTGTTGCACCTACTGATCTTTCCATCTCTTTGGTGGTCCACCAATGTCTCTTCCTCATGGGATATAATTATACACTGCTCATGCAACTCTTGAGGCATTCACTCTGTTTACATGCCTGCATAAGCCATTTTACTCTACATGTTATTTTTCATTGATGGCAAATATATAAAGTTCTTCTCTTATTCTTTGGTTATCTTAGACTAATTTTGAAAATCCTGCCTCTCATCTAAGGAATTCCACTTCACTAGTTTCTAGTCTTCTTTTATCTGCTTGTAATAATACCCAATTCTCACATCCACACAGCAGAATGGGAACTGAAACTGATCTATAAAATTTCAGTAGGGTATTTGTATTTAGTTTCCTTCTGAATGTTCTTTCGAGAAGACCATTAATATAATTATATCTTTCTAATGTTTTTGCATATCATTCTGTTTAAGACCAGTAAAATTACATCCAAGACATTTAAAGTTGGTCTCTTGTTGTATAATGCAGTTTTCAATGATTATTTTTGAGTGAATCATTTCCTTTCCTTTAAATGACATCAGTTTATTTTTTCTTCAGATATTTCCATGATATTTTGGGATTATTGTGGAGCTCAAAAATTGCTTTTTGTAGATTATCTTCATTTTTACTTACAATAGCTTGATCATCTACAAAGGGAGTAGTCACAACCAAATGCTTTAAATGCAAGTCATAAGTATATCATTTTAATTTCAAAATCCATTCGCTAGTAATTTCATCCATATACATATTAAATAAGATTGGAGATAAGCTGTATCTTTGCCTGTCCTAAATTAGTTTTCTTTCTGTGTTCCACACTATTTTGGATGCATAAATACAATTTTTCATACATGTTTTGTATTATATTAATTAGATATACTGGAATTCCTCTTATGTTCATTGTTTTCCAAAGTGTTTCCCATTAAACCCTGTCAAATGCTTTTCTATAATCAATGAAGAGTATGTGGGTTTCTGTATTGTATTCTCAGTGTTTCTCTAAAAGTTGTTGTATTGGGCAAACTGTCTATGCTTGATCTACCATGGCAAAATCCTGTTTGTTATTCTAGGATGACAGCCTGTATTATTGGTTTCAATCTTCCAGCTATTACTTTTCAACTGATTTTATATGCTGCTTTTAGAAGTGATATTCTTCTGTAGTTCTCATGCCTGGAGCAATTTCCTCTTTTTATATATTGGTTTTATTATAGCAATGGACCATTTAGGAAGGATTTTCTTGTAGTTCAGCACATGTAAAGCAAATCTTAAAAACCTAATTTTCATATTTTGTTAAGCATACTTCAGAAGTTCATTATTTAAACCATCTATTTCTTACTAATACAATATAATTTTATAAGTAGGTAACAAAATAATAATACATTTTCAATAAGTCACTCATATCATTAGTGAAAATCATATCTTTAAATCTAGCAAAGCTGCTTTTGAGGGGGGGGCTTTGACAGCTTTCTAACTACATTCTATATTCTTTAAATAAGTTTCATATGTGAAATTATTGTTTATTATATATTGAAATGAAGTATTGTAAAAGTGTATTCCTCATTATATATAATGAAGGAACAAGGAATGAAATTATTAATGTACGTAAACTATAATTATTAGTGATATAAAATGTTATTATATAATGATATGGTTAATGCTAACAACATTTGAATTTAACACTTTATGTAAAATATTGTAATGTAAACAATAATGTAAAATTTTGACTATGGTTTAAATTGTATGTTACAATCAAATGACCATAAATAAACATTATTATTATTAGTATTATTATTATTATTATTATTATTATTATTATTATTATTATTATTATTATTATTATTATTATTACATCTTTTTTGGCAACATAAGATTCTTCTTCCATTTCAATAAATTTCATTGTTTGAAAATGATGTTTTAAATACATCACCCAGATTTTTCATATCCACTTCCAATCTTAATACTTATCGAAACCAAATGGATTTTATGAATAATTCATAATTAAATTGTTTCTCAGAATGAGACAGTTATTCGTCAAATACAATAAATTTCAAAATAAGATAAGCAAGTAATTTGAAAACCATTAAGTAATCACTGATAAAAGGTCAACAGAGATTCATTTCTAATTTAGTCAATATTAAAAATACACAGTTTTTTAATAACTTAGTATCTATAATAAAAAATGAATTCATTTAAGATTTTTTCCTGTGGTATTCACAACACAAAATACAGTAAAACTTACTCAATGCGGAATCTCAAGGGATTAGTATTCTTTTTCCGTATTATACAAGATTCCACATTATACAACATAATACAATAGAACGTATGTTTGGCTGAACCATAATTCATGTTCACATTACACAGATTTCCGCATTATCATGTTCCGCAATGAGCAAGTTTCACTGTAGTATCACATAAATTTAATGAATTTTATTACTATTTACATGAGCAAGACAGAGTAGAACCTCTTATTCATAAATAGCATAACACCTTGTTGTTGTGAAAGGTATAGTTCCTCTTCATCCTGCACACAAAAGGTTGAGGAGCTTTCCTAATGTCTCTTTCCCAGCAATGGAACTTCTACCACAATTTGCATGCAAATTTTTATATATACATTTAATTACAATCAAACAAGAGTTTTTTCATTATTTTCCCACTTTTTTTTAATTTTCTTCAATTAACAAAAAAAAATTATAAGTAATAATTTCCAATTTTTAGAACAATAACAAAAAATGTATTTTCAACTCACAGTAGGCGTGAATTCCTCAATGTCCTCGGGTTCTTCTTTAATCTAACAGAACAGAAAATTTTAAATGTCAAGCACCAAAAACAAATAATAAAACAAATTGATCTTTATAACAATATATTTCAAGCAAAAATAATTGATGGTACTTAGGACTGACGTGTTTTGACAACTTCTGGGAGGCCCACATTATCAAAACAAAATGCTTCAGATTTTGAATTATATTTGCTTTATTGAATTTTCAAAATGAAGCCGAATGTGATATTAATAAACAAAAATAAAAACTTACGTTTCCCAATGCGACAACATTTTCCGCTTCATCCATTTCATTACTGTCAAACCGACAGACGGTCGCTTTATCTGCTTATTCTGTGTTGCACATAAATATTCCTTGGTCGCAAATACGATAAACCACGTATTATCTCGCAATTTGCGATGTTCTACCATAGTGCTGCTCTCACAGGGTCATAATGTCAAACTACAACGTGGCGGGAATTAGATGTTGGAAAGACGCTTCTCTGAATCTTTCATAATGCGTCGTTGTGCATTATGTTCCATTCTTTGCTTTTCAATTTCTCGTATACGTACGTATATACAGAGTATAGAGATCAGTCGCGGTTCAGTGCTTGGATTGCACGGTTGCACCATGGATGAATGGGTTGTTCTGTGCTCTTACTGTGCGCCTCAGAACAATTTACCGGCTTAGGTAGCTCTGGGCATACATTAAGGCCCGCAACAGAGAGTATACTAATATAATACTAATATACTGGCCCGCAACAGACTACACAGAGAAATGCATTGCCAGAAATGTGCGACGAGAAATGTGGAAAGAGGCCGGTAAGGCTGAGTCCACACACAACAAATAGGTTATTCGATGTCTTTAAATACCTTTATGCTCTAGTGCCTCTTTATGCTCCAGAGTGGGACAGCAGTTAACTGAGATCACATGTGAGCCCCATTTCTTGTTTTATTAAATGCTCTTGTGTAACTTTAACCCGTGAAATCCTTGTTTTGCTGCCATAATCGTAATCCATTTGTTTAACTAGTTCGAATTGCCTAAAGAGAAATGCATTATTACATTGCATACAAATCATTATATAATGTAAAAAACTGGAACGTATGTGACTTTTAAGGGAGAAGTGCATATTTTCTTGAGCTCCGTAATCCCCCCCTCTGTTTTACTGTATTTATTGGTTGTGTTATGAATAAATGGTGAACGATCAAATAATTCAGAATAATATTCACAATTCCTAAATAATAAACACGAATTAAGAAACTAATGAATTAATTAAATTAATTCAAAATACCCCTTCAAGTTTCTTGCTTCAAATTCTTGTTTTTATATTGCTCATTATGAACGGGTTTCATCCAAATGAAAACCATAAAAGTAGAAATAAAAATTCGCATATGGCGCCAGTGAGCTGTAAGTTGGCATGCCTGTTTGCGATAGTATGCTGGATGTCTCCATAGTGACAGTAGCCGACAGATGCATAAACACCGGCGCAACAACAGTTCCAAAATGGCAGCCCCACTAGCCACATGCACCGGCGAGGAGAAGCGTTCTGTGATTCGGTTTTTTCGAAGTGAAGGTGTGAAACCGATTGTCATTTTTAGGCGAATGAAGGTTCAGTATGGAGATGCGTGCTTGTCACAGCCACAAATCTATGAATGGTGCCGGAAATTTGCTAATGGTGATACGTCCGTGGCCGATGCTCCACGCCCCGGCCAGGCTCGGCGCGTAGTGACTCCAGAGACCATTGCAGCACGGAGAAAAAAGAACAGTTGCAGTATACCTGATCCATTATACTGTATCAAGGGAATGCATGATAATATAGGCCAACCAGGTACACTGTTGCTGTTCCGTGACGGAGATAGTTGGAACGAAAAGTTGCATCGTAAAGAGTCCCTTGTTGCACTCCTCTGAATTCACCTTGTCAGAGTGCACGGGTAGAAGCTGCCGAGTCCAAGCAACCTTGTTGGAAGAGTTGGCTATCTGCTCGGCATAAGCGAGCAACACAGGTTGGAGGATCCAGCCTACCGTCATGACGCATCCGGGCGAAACTGATAGAAGGACCCGGCCTTCCGTGTCGGCTTGCACAGCTATACTGGTTGAAGGACCAGCCGTACGTGTTGCCTTATTTAAGCATTTCTTATTAGTGTTACAGTTACTGATCGTTGACGGGTATAGGATGGGTTATACGTGGTACTTGCTATTAATAGAATATTCATTATTTATTTTTGATCCAAAAACAGATCTGTATATTTACCTACACAACCAAGCACCGTAAATATAATTGCATAAAAATTACGCATTTAGTGATAATTAAATTTCACAATAAGCCTCAAAAGGCTTTAAATTCTGCAGTCTGACTGTTATTACGGTAGATATACATACATCAATATGCCTGCATTGTTTTTGAATGAAAGTTTTATATATATATATACACACACAATGAATATTCTGAAACAGCATGTACCTAAAAATAAAATATTAGAATTTAACATTAAAATATTTATTTAGTAAAATAAAATGTATAAAATATAACGTAACTCACAATAGAGTGAAATATATTGACATAAACTTAATAGCTAACAAATGATAATGAAACATTGATGTACCACTTAATCATTTATGTTATCAGGTGGATTAAATACACAAGGAGACTAAGAACATGTTTACAGTCATCAGTAATTATTTCAAAAATATTTTATAACTGTTTCAAAATTATTTTAAAAACGTTTTATAACTGTTTCAAAACTATTTTAAAATTGTTTCACAAGTACATTTAAATAGCAACTTTTATTACTGATCTCCCAAAAACAAATTTAATTCACATTTATTTTATAAAAACGCCAAGATTTATTTAAATTATGGCTAAATATGTAGCTGAAAATTATTTTCAAATGTATTTGTTGTTTATTTCTTTTAACCTTTCATTTTACAAATTTAAAATTCTTGTTTTATGTTTATATTAATTTTGGTTACTAAAGGTTCAATTCTATTAGTCCCTTCATTAAACTTAGGGTTCTTGCATTCACTAGCACAAAATACATCTACATAAAATTAACACTTAGTTTACAATAATAATAATAATTACAATAGTAATAAGAGCCAAAATTTATTGCTTATTTATCCTTGAAAATAGATTTTATTACATGGGAGTTTTTTTTGTTTTGTTTTTCTCCCTTTCAAAATTCAAAATTTAAGTAGTATATGACTTAGTGTAGGGATCACAGAATTTTGAAAATGTGCACACTTTTCCCCATAGCACGTCATACGCAGTTTTTAACTGTCTTTTTGACGTAAAATAAATAAAATAAAATAAATAAAAAAAATAAATTACAATAAATTCATAAATAGTTTACATACTGTTAAAATCAAAAAAGTATATGGAAGAAATCACCAACATAAATCATATTTATATTTTTTACTTCTTTTATTTCAATATCTGTAATCTAAATGTATTCACAAACTATAAAATCAAATCAAATTAGTTAAATTAATTTAAAAACTGAAATTAAAATGTATTGCCCAGCATTGATTTACCTGCTGTGTCTGCAATTTGAATTAATCTCATTGCTTAGAAACCTCTTTGCCCATTTGACAATGAATAAGCTCATTGGCCTGCATTTACAAATCCTACACTCCCAAAAAGTTAATGTCATAACTATTGTTATTATCACCTGAATGCAACAATAAAAAATTGTGGAGAAGAATGTGCACTCAATAACAGCGAATAAATATAGTGAGAGGTCGGGATAAATCATAATTTAAGTATTGTGTAAGGTGGGAGAAGACTCATCACTTTAGCGTGGGACGAAATGCTTGGCCTTCATTTTATTGGATGAGTCAAATAATAAGTTTTCTTAGCAAATTAATAACCAGTTCTGAAGTGACTTTAAATTTGGCAAGTTATTTTGTTAAATGCATACTTTTCTGGATTGCTTCAAAATTTAGGATTATATTCTTCGAATACTATTGATTAATTTCACACACACATAAATCACTACTCAGTATCACTGGTAACTGACCGTGATACAAGGGAAGGGAAAATAATTAGGTGCAGACTCTTAGTCTGCTTGTATGCAAAAAAAATAAAATAAAATATGTTATAAAACCATGTATATAAAAAAATAAAATAAAAATGCATATTTAATTAAATTTTGTAAAATTGCCTATACCAATTCACAAATTGAAAACAGCAGGATTACCTCTATTGAAGTCATTAAATATTGTTGAAGATATTACAATGTCTTCGAAATTTGTGTTTGGACATGCAAGTGTGACTGCTGAGGAAAAATTATAAAAACCAGTAAATTCAAATTCAATTTAAAACTTCTATGAAATTTAAAGAAAAAAAATTTGAGATTCAAGAGCAGAAAATGCAGAATTTGACCTCATATTGGCTCAGATTTCATCTTACAAATATGCTCCAATTACATCTGGTAATGTAGTAGAATGTTCAAAAAGATTCATTTCTCACAAAAGGATGAATTTGACTGAGTAAAATTTTGAAAAATTGTTTAGTGTTCCTGTTTCAAAAGACAATGAAAAAAATACCAAGGTAAAATTTGATTGTGCATGTTTTGTCAAATTTTATTTGGCATATGTATGCAGGTTTTAGCATTTTAAAGGGCACGAGAATCATGTCTAGTAATATTTAATTGTTTTATTTCAAGAGGAAAGTATTTTATTCACTTGACAAGGGAAATGTTTCAGAAAATTATCAAGGTCAACACTATTACAACAGTAATGACATTTCTTTGCCCAAGAATCATTAACACAATCTGAGATATTTTTCTCTGGCAATTTTGAAGATGAATAATAGCCAAAATTATTGCATGTTTGAGAATGCAGTGTTATCCGTACTATTTGCCACAAACAGCACACTGTGGAGAACCCTAAATTATGAAAAAACTTGAAATCTTTTTTCCTTGGAAACCGAAGTAAAAATTAATAATCTTTCAAAAGAAAATTACAAATAGTCACACTCCATGAACTTGATTCAGAACTCTAGTTGTAAAACAATGTCCTGAAAACCCAGCATTTTGAAGTTAGTGACACTTTTCTAGTGGGAATGTGAATTTTTTATATTACTCATACTCATTTGTAATCATTCTGAGAGCACTACTAAATAGTACACATTGAAACTATAACAGAATTATAATACAAGTTATATTACCTAATGAGAATTTTAAAATAACTTGCCTGGTCAAAAATGATACACACTAAAATAATTGAACCATTAATGTATACACAATTTGTGAATGTTGAATACGAATGAATCACAAAAGTCCATGATGCTTGCAAAATTAGCAAAATGTATATTGGCATCACCTTCAAACACATGTTCATGATCTTGTTATAGAATGCAATAGCCATTTAGAATTAACAATATCCATGAATATCTGCATCGATGAACCATCACCTATTTCAATGACCAATTTCCATCACTTGTGCCAAAACTACCTGAAAAATATAATAGTATTTGAAAATATAATTAAAGTGATAATTATTGAAAAATAAAAAAATAGAAAGTGTTTTACAGCAGGGTTTTTTTTGTTTTTTTTCGAGGAATGCATTATTATTTTGTTCAATTATTTACTGAACATGATAGGCTTTAGTCTCAATTTAAATACAGTAATCAAAATTCTGTACACTTATAACATATGGGAATACTACACAACAATTAATTCTACAATTTCTAATTGCCATTAATGACACTTCAAGACTATATTAAAATTATTTCAATGAATTGGCAACATAATAAATATTTTTTCTTTACATTTTAATACACATTTGCAATGCTTAATTGAGTATTAAAAACTAATCAAATAAACTTTTTTAATAGGTACTTTTTTTACTATTAAAAAATGCACAAAGGAATGCAAAATAATGAGTTTGGACGCCAAGCCCCATATCCACTTAACAATGTTAGAATTTGAATTGAAAGGATTCAAACCGATTATGTAAAACGAAATAATTGTTTATCTTGTTCGACATAAGCTTTTAGAGGAATTTTACAATTTACATTAAAATAACTTTGAGCTGGATTAATGGCCAAGTTTTGTAGGTTATAGAAATGCACACACACTAATATATGCCTTTCTATTATTACAACTCATGATAGAAATATATACGTACCTAAAAGTTGCAATTCCATTCCACCATTCTCTTTTAATCTTGGTTGACAATTCTTGTTTGATTTCAAATAGGCGGTGTAAATGAAGGTATCATTTTCTTTCGAACTTCATTCGCCCGTTTACTTCCAATGAAATAAGATTTTCACTTCAAAGAGGTATTTTAGACTCTGTAGTCTGGCACCTATTAAAAGATATTCACCAATATCCTTTAGATTATAATACACACTGATGCAGCACTATAAGTTTCAATACGGTACTTACCAGTGAACTCATAGTACGTTCAACGATTTGCTTTGCCAACGACGTATTTTTCTACAATAACAAATTGAAAACTTTCACAACGATGCGCTTTTCGCCACTTCGAAGAAACTTTCCTGAAAGGCCAGTCACTCTCATAGCCCTTCCAAACTGAACTGAATCAGATCGGCGGCGCGACGCTGCGGTCCAACAGCCGCTCCACTTCCCACGCACTTCCTCGTCAATCCTCAGCTGATATCAGGTCCTTATCGGCCAGCAACACGCATGCTCTTCTTCGTTTGCAGTAGTTTTGATGAAAGGTTAATTTAACAACCGATGGTTCAAATTAGTTCTTATGTAGTGAACTTACATTTGTACTTCTTTAAATCAGAATTTTTCTTAGGATGAACGGATAATATTGCGTAGCACTCAGGTTGCAGCAAGCTTTGAGGCGCGCGCGCAACTTCCTGCCCCCCCCACACACACACTTCCAAGAGCCCGCCGAGGGCCTGGGACTGGAAGCTGATAAATATATAACGTAATTAGTTTGCCTTTCTACATTTATATTTACATGTGTAACAGCACAGACGGAAAATAATATAATTATTAAACTTCTTTTCCGTTTTGAGCAAGAATGACAGTTATGTTTTCTTTGCTTGATAAAGTCATAATTATCGCATCATGTGTATTACGTAATTGAAATGTGATATATACATATATATGTATATATATACATATATATATATATATATATATATATATATGTGTGTGTGTGTGTGTGTGTGTGTGTGTGTGTGTGTGTGTGTGTGTGTGTGTGTGTGTGTGTGTGTGTGTGTGTGTGTGTTTAACAGATGTTGAATGTTTTTCAATGTATATTTTCTTCAATACGTAATTAATCTGACAAGGTACCTGGCTGCTATGGCCAGCTAGTGCTTTGCAACATGATTAGGCTTGATAAGGCCGACAGGTCCGTTTATGAAGCAACATCAACCTCTCAGAAATCACAGGCCGGTTGGTCCATCAAGGTTGGTCTATCAAGGTCAGCAATCTTAGATGCTGTTGTAGCTAGGAAAGGGAGTAAAGCAATAAGGTATCTGTTTCGCATACGAAGGTTTTGTGTAACTATTGAAATCTTGTTGGCAATTATGGTATCCTTTTTTTCAGTGCAGCTTTCCAGGTCGAAGACGTTTGAGACTGCGATAGACAGGTTGTGTTAGAAGGCTGCTGATGCAGCCGCTGCGGCGAGGGAGACAGAAATATGAGCATTGTGATTTTAAATATAAACGAGATGGGCAGTTTACAGACAGTATCTTTCCAAAATAGCTCTGCTCTCAGCTAACATTCACCGTGAAGGTCACTCGGGTTGAAAGCATCAGTTCATACAATAGTGCATTGAAAAATAAGTTTTTAATGTACGATATCTTCAAATACTATGAAACGGGTAGTACCCCGTTCACAATACTCGTTGTTGAATTGTAACATTAATGTATAGACGTTTAGGTGATTGTGAATTAAAATGTAATAAACAATTTAAAGTATTTAAGACCATATTATTAGGTATGTGGCAATGTATAAAACCATAATTTCACAACCAAAAGAATAAACAGAGGTACCCTTTTCCACTCTAGTCTATTGTATTCGTCTGCTCCTGGGGAAACTCACATCGTATCTGTGAGTTGTCTTACAATAAAGAAACAACACTTTGTCCTGACGGTAAATTAAAAAATACTAGCTAGATCCGCGCCATCGTTCCGCACCTTCTAAAAGTTTTAAAAGTGAAAATAGCTACTTGAAACCCAATATCGAACTTTTCTGACAGCTTGTTACACTGAGCAGTGGTACTTTCCAAATTGTAACAGAATGTCCAAAGAAGTTTCATTTTGAAGGTTGTGGCACAAGAAACGCTCTTGTATCTCCCGGAAAAGAAATCTCGGTTTCAAGGCCCTAAGACGCGTCGATTACGAGTTATGAACTATGGTAACACATGTGTTGCGGCGTAATATGTTTCGAATAGCATTTGCCCCAGCTTTTCCCTTTACCATATTCTGTGATTTCTTTTGCTTTTTTTCACGTGAAATCTGTTTGATAGAGGACTAAGGGGCAATTATGTCCAGCAGTAGCACACTAACGGAGTTCATGACGATAACTTCTTGTAAATGATAAAACTCATCTCTCCTCGGTGAAAGTTTCAGAGGGGAAATCCTCTTGAATTATACAAAAAATTAGGATTATTTATATGTGTTGGAAACTAACGCACATTAAGGCAAACTATTTATATCTCTAGGCACAATGCTAATATAACGTTTGTTTTCGAGCAATAAATGTACATGCATACGAACGCATAAGAGGACGTGGCATCTGTCAACAAGTAAGGGGCATCGCCCCGGAAGGTAAGGGGTCTGTGTTATCATTTCAGAAAAGGAACCCCGAACGAGGGGCAAATAATGATGAAATACAGCCCGACTGGTGTGAGAACCAGACAGAAACACCGTCAGACCGGGGATCAGTCGTATCTTTATGTGATATCACGTCTCAGGATCAACAAATATTTTTCAAAATCTTAACGAGGAGTCCTAATGTTTATCTACGGAGTTTTCCGATAAAAAAGCGAGAATAAATTACACGCTTTTAGAGCGTCCTTTGTTCCGCACGCAGAAATAAACAAAACACAGACGGATGCGAGCGTACGAGAGCGGAAAACAACAAAAACAACTCGGAGGCTACGTCTCATCGCGCTGCCGGCTGATAACGAACGTCAACATGGCGCAGAGAGCACGTGGGCCTTCGCGTCGTATTTCGACGCGTCACCGGCAGAGACAGACGACGGTCGCCGGCAACCCGACCCACGCGCGTCCGCGGCCAAGCGGGGAGATACGGCACCCGACCACGGGCTCGCGTTCAGATTATGTGAGATCACTAGACGGTACACAGAAAGGCCGTGAATCCCCTGAAATGTTTGAGACACCGTAGCCTTACGAAATGCAACATTTTATTTCCGGAAACATCCTCAATCAAACGTATGAGTAATTCCTAAATATAAATGAAAATAGATGTATGCTCCGATTTATTTAACGTGGCGCCTCAAGGTCACGAGCAGGACGACGAGGGAGGACACTGTCATCCAATCGCGAGTTTCGTTGCGATTTAAATTTTTGGTTTTGGAGCTACTGATTGGATGACAATGTTCCCCTCTCCTTCCAGTTCGTGACATTGAGACGCCACGTTAAATAAATCAAAGTATATGTATTTGGCAGTTTGGGTCAATAGTTCGACTTCGCCGGTCAGCTAACGGTCTCTCCCATACATGGGCCTTGTTAAATTCCCATGCTTGGGGGAAAGAGCGACATGTGGAGATCCTGGCGTATTCCCTTCACCGTAATTAGTAAGATCCGCCTACCTGATCTTTTCTTTGTCATACAGCTACAGAAACTGAGACGAATTTCAAGGAAAGCTACAACTCTATTTTGGCCTCGACCGGGAATCTAACCCGAGACCACACCACAGGAAGCTCTCTGCTCACGAGCCATCCTAGAGGCTTAAATGAAAATAACTAAATAATAAAATATATAAGGTCACCATGACATCATTCTAATAATAAAATAAAAGAACGTAAAAAAATCACGCAAGGATGTACGCATCCAACAATACACAAATTTTGTTTACACCATTTCCGCGCTCTCGCATAATATATAGAAAATAGCTGGACACGTGCGAACATTTCACACTTTTCAATGGTTGTTTTGAATATAACGGGTTTGAACTTCAAACAAAGATCGTAGAACGGCCAAGCTCTGAACTGTAGGTTCAGGCCCCGCGCAGTGGGTGACATAAATTCTAACATTTTTCCAGTAATCGTTTATTACCAAACAGAAGGATTTTAGACTCATACGATTCAATTGCACCTCATATCAAATAGTAAATGCTATTTTACATAGAAACCAAAGCTCTCGACGACCCTGATCTAAAGGGGTGTACAGAGAGGGATCCCAGAAGAGTGCCATACCGCCCAAAACGTAATAGAAAAGTCTTATTTTGTGGACTATCCCCGAAGGATAACCCAAGAGCGTAACCCACTATGGTATCCAACGTAACTTACTGAATAAATACTAGAGATCAGGGCAGGTTCAAGGTTTAGATAGAAGACGAATGAGGGTCTTCGTCTGTAACATCGTGAACGCCCTATAGCACAAAACAAGATTGAAAACATTACACTCTTTTGCGGAAATCGAACCGACCGACCAAGAGTCCATACAATCGAATGAATCTTGAGGGGAGAAGCTCCGGCACCACTGGACGGGCCAACCAAGAAATAAATTGATAAGCGCAGACCACGGTTTTCTATTTCAACTTTTCAGATTAACAATCAATGGATTTGAATGATTGATTTTTTCGTGTTTCCGGGTGCGTCAACTTCTTTGGTCATTCCCGTTAGTGTAGTGCATGTTATTTCTCGGGAGATGGCGGTGGTCTTCCCCCGCTGAATGGCGAGATCCGGCGCCGACCTACCGTCGGCTAGTGGGGTTTCTCCCTAACCAGGAGTCTCCTACCAGCGGGGCACCGCCCCAGCCGGGGCAATCTCTAAGCTCCCAACCGGTCTCCCGGAATATGTGGTAGTGTAGTGCATGTTAGTGTAAGTGTGTGTGTAAGGGGAGAGGATAGGACAAGGAAGAGGAAGGACAGATCGCGCGCGGTCCGTGGCGCATTTGTTAGGGTACTGCTCCGGCATTCGCCTGGTGTTGATTGGAAAAACCACGGAAAACTACCGATCAGAGCAGCCGGCCGCTAGGATTCTCCTCCAGACAGCGACTGAATTCGACCTGGCTGAAAAGCTAGTGTCGAAAATTCTGCCGCCGTCAGGACTCGAACTCAAGTAATGGAAGTAAGGGTACAAACATTCAGGACGATATCAAAATAATTTAGTCTGAAGAAGTAATAATGTAGTATGTATTACCCGCGCAGGTTTTCTTGAGCTAGTTGCGAGCGGAGTGGGGAATTTGGTTATTTTGACAAAAGGAACTTGATTTATTTGTACTTCGTTTTTTGATTCAAAATAGTTTCTATTACGTGGGAACGAACATTTCTGATTATCTGATTTTGTTTTTGTTACCTGACCGTTGCTATCATTTATTCTTAATTCAACTGATATTGGCACAGGAGTGGGGAAAGATCTTCCGGGGCTCAGGAAAACGTGCGCGTATAATAGTAGTATTAAGTACGAGGAAAGGAATATCACTCGATTCCATGTCCCGTTTGTTAAGGTACTGCTCTGGCATTCCCTTGGCATTGATCTGAGAAACTTCGGGAAAATCAGTCAACCGCTAGAGTTTTCCACCACACGGTGGCTTTAATTTGATTTATTTTCGTAAAAAAAAATCAGTTAAATTGTGTTATAAATGGCATATGAGGACGAAGTATAATCTGTGCTCCAGCTGAACTACAGCTATCTGGCTAGCTAGTATCGAAAATCCCGCACCGTTGCGACTCGAAACTAGAACATTCCAATCAAAGTTACTACAAAGTGACAACAGTTGCTGTTCTAAGTTACCTCAGCCAGTCGTTGATTGATTGATTGGCGTTGCTGTACGACAAATGATAAGGTCATTAGATCTGTAAGTGTGCTGCATGTTATATCGCGGGAGGTGACGGTGTTCTTCCCCCGCTGGAAGACGACATCCGGCGCCGACATACACGTCAGCTCGCGGGCTTTTCTCCAAACAGGTGCCTACCACCAGCCGCGACGCGCTCTAAGCTCTCAACTGGTCTCCCGACGTGTGTGGTAGTGTAGTGCATATCATCAGTGTGTGTGTGTGTGTGTAAGTAAGTAAGTAAGTAAGGGGCGCGGATAAGGCCAAGAAGAGGAAGGACATATCACGCGCGGTCCATGGCCCGTTTACTAGGCGACTGCCCCGGCATTCGCCTGGTACTGATCGGAGAAACAACTGAAAACTATCAATAGCAGCAGCCGGCCGCTAGAATTCTGCTCCGGACGGCAGTTGAATTCGACCTACCTACATATACTTGGGTTTTTCTAACATGGCAATTGACGTAAATCAGCTCTTGACGGTTTCGTCCAATCGGGAGCTCAAACGTCACCACAGTGACGTTACCGTGACGACGTTCTAGCTCTCGATTGGATGACACCATAACAGCTGATGTACGTCAACTGCCATGTTAGAAAAATCTAAGTAAAACTAGTGTGCAAATCCTTCCCCCGCCGGTACTGGAACCTCGTCAGAGGCACTGCAGTGACATCAATTGATGATCAGAGCGTCCTGGCAGTGTTCACCTCCCAACATCAGGCCACGACGCGGTTGCCACGAGTAGCGCGTCCCGCGGTGACGGCCGCGTTCGCGCCCTCGGCAAGCGATAACGCGCGCGGGGCCGCAAAACGCACGGAAACGCGCCAGTCCGCACGCGCGGCCCCCTCATCACCCGCGCTATCTCCGACGGGAGCAGCACCAGCGCAGCGCACACGTGCGGCGCGCGCGGCGGCAAGAGGCGGCGCTCGCGGTCTAAAATTAGACGGCGACACTGCGCAAAGGACTCGCACCGAGCCCCTACATTTCCGTGGACGGACTGTTACGCTACCTTAGGGTCAGACTGACGTATCTACACACTGCCAGATGACCGAATAGGCTGAGTAGGCTGTAGTCTGGGGCGCGCAATTTTTGGGGGCGGACGAATTTCAGCGGATGCAAAATTTCTTAAGGAGAACTTTTGAATGTTTTCATAGAAATATTTATTTCCACAATTGTAACAAAAGAAAGTGTAAATTGATCAAATAAATATCCATTGATATACAGATAAAATGAATACAAAAATATCGTATAATTATTAAATTAATATCGTGGTGAGAATTACTTATACGTATACGTATAATCAATTATTTGCAAGTACACAATATTTGCGACGGTTATAAATATCGTCAACCAAAATTTTTTTAATAGCTTTACGTAAAAAAAGCAAATTAAACGGGCACTTAAGGCTAAATGTACCGACACTAGTTCCATTTGTCGCCACCACGTGGCAGCACCAAAATAAGCAAAATTTACTAGACCGATAACGTCTGAACAAATTGTCCGATTTTCGATCTGTAAACGGCATTGGACTCCTTTCTAAAATAGAATTCACGCTACGATGCCGTTTTTTCAAAAAATATTTCCAAAAACAATTTAAAATGATTTCTCATAGTTTCGGGAAGAAATTAAAAAATGTGGGCTTATAGCGCGATGACGACGTGTTTCCTGAATCCAACGCCGTGTCAATCATGCAAATCGGATGAATAGGAGCGGCGTAGAGTGAAATTTCGGAAAAACTACCTGACCCCCCTTCCCCCTTCCCTCCTCCCCCCTCCCGCAGTGAACTTGGAGTGAGCATTCGCAACGATATTCGAGAACCACTGTCCCAGTGTCATATCGGATTTGGAAATCCCGGAACCCCTCCCCCACGGTCACTTTAGCCTAGCCCTTCGCGGCGGGCGCTGAAAGAACGCCCGCCGGTGCCTAGAGGTTCTCACACAGTAACAACCAGCTCCATGGTTTCACAATGGGCAAACTGAATCAGACCTGTAGAGATATTTCAAGATTTTCACCGTGAAATATAAAGATGGAGTCTCATAATTGTTGTAAATCTTGGAAAATCAATCATCGAAGTGAAGATTCGAAGGATTATATAGTACGAGTATATACACTTTACCTTCGATTCCTCTCCATTCGCGTGATTGTGATTATTATTATTATTATTATTATTATTATTATTATTATTATATTATTATTATTGTTATTATTATTATTATTATTATTATTATTTTATAATAATAATAATAAAGTCCTAATGTTTCGTTCTTTTCAAATATTATATTTCTCTGCTAAGAAAGCAAAGGATAAAAGTCAGAGAACTCAGCAGGGTATTCCAGCGTAGACCAAGACAAGATAAAGAAAAGTTTCTTCAAGAAATATAGCACGTCATACGTAGTTTTTAACTATTTTTTGACGCTAAATAATTAAAAAGAAAAATGCCAAGAAGTGGAAGAACATAACAACAAAAGGAGACCTAAAGAAATGTTCCGGGTCATTCGAAATATGACCAGGGGGTGTAGACTGGCAATGAGGAATAGGCAGGGACCGAAAAGGTATTAGATACCGGTAAAATACCGGTATTTTACATACCTTTTTCAAATACCTATGTTCTTTTATACCGGTAAAATATCTCTATAGGACGTCTATAACGGTATGGACGTCCATAAAGGTGATAAGGGTATTATACCTGTATTTTCAATGAAAAACAATAGCTTACCATCCATAAATGTCGACTAAATAAGTTATTTTAGTTAATAATATCTCACAAAATGTTTATTAAACTAATATACTTTTATAATTGTTATTTATTGTTTGAATTATTATCATGTTCATATATAACACTCGGTTACTAATAATTAACGAAACGCAAATGATTCCACTAATTCTTGTATAGTAAATATAATCTCCACTTCGTCACTGCACCATGTTCTCGTCCACTGAAAACTGCTCACCGCCCTCTACCTACGCTTGGGCATATCGAATTGCCCTAGTGTAGCACGCAGCCCGCCGAAGAACGCGGCGAGATGTCTGCAGAGGTCAGAAAAGTCACGTTATCAGAACAGCAGTGTGCCAGAGGTGCGACCCTGCTTCCAGCTCAGAAGGGTGACTACACTTGAGCGCGTGCCCTGGCGGCGCTGGGCTTGGATAGAAAGGAGCGCGAAATGAGGAGCAAACATTCAAAACGAGACATGTCCACTTTACTCCTTTTCGAGAAAACGCAAAAATGATATGTCATCAAAATTATGCAGATGTTTTATTTATACTTAATTCTGAATTATGTAATAATGATAGCTAAATATATTATTAATATAAAATTTAAATATTCTATGAATTTACATTTAAAGAAAACAACATTTATGTCAACTGGTAAAAAAGGAAGCCTGAACATCAACGGAGAAGTGATATACATGGCAGGCGAAGTTAAATACTTATGAATTACAATAACAAATTCTGGATACTGTACAGAAAAACTAAAGAGAGGAATAATTTTAGAAAAAGAAGTGGAAAGAAAATTACACAAATTCATAAAATATGCAGGCATATCAAGTGATTGATTTCTAAAATTTTAGGTCCCGGAACGCGCTCAAAATGATTTATTAATTTAATAGAAATAATTATATATTTATAATATAATGTAATAATTATCAGCGAGATACAGGAACGCCGTTCCGTCGTGTTCCGTCAGAAATCAAGCCTTGCGTAAGACCAAAATCCAAATAATCGAGAAAATGGTATTTCTAATCCTGTTGTGTAGGTGTAAAAGCTGAACATTGACATTGACCAAAAAAGGAAGATGCTTTTGAAGTATGGACACGGAAGAAAATATTACGTACAATGGAAGGGCAAAAAGATAAATGCCGAAATTTTGAAAAGAAAACAGAACTTTCTCTAAAAGCCAAAGCCAAAAATGGAAAATAAAATATTTTTGACATACTATGAGTCAAACAAAATCTCTAGAAAAAGATATTATGCTTGGAATGATAGAATGAAGCGGAAGAAAAGGGTGTAAGTGGCACAATTGAATAACTAATACACAATATCACAAACAAAAGGAAAAAGGCAGTTCGAGTCCGAGTGAGCAATGAACAAATTGCTAGCATCCTATTGCTGTGTATATCCAGATAGGTCTAACAAGGGATGGCTTGCGATCTATGTTCTAGTACTATTTCTCTGCGCGTTCAGACCCGCGAAGAATTGGGACCTGCAGATGAAAGGAGAGATGCTCACAGCCGCTGCTTGACCGGGACTGGAGCCGACAAATAGACATCATCGCACTGAACAGTGTGTTTGATACCCCCAGTCTTTCATGCATACATTCTGGCATTATTAGGGAAGAACTCGCTGAATTATCGGCGCGTCCCCTCCCAGTTTCGGATAGCAAGAAAAGCGAAGGAATTATGCTCAAGTAATACAAATGCAAATATAACTGTTCAAAATTAAAACATCTTTAAAAAACCTGGTTTAGAAACATCGATCAAGTTCGTGCGGAAGATAATTTGTTTTGACAGTGGCCGTGATTGTTAATTTATAATTACGATTTAGACAAAACGACAAAAGAAAGTTTTCAGGCTTAGTTTCGCTGTTATTCTTTTTACTATCGCCCAGGGCCATCTTATGGAGTCACAACTTCCTCAAATGGGTACAGGAAGGTGGGCGAGAGACCTTACACCTAGAGTGCTTGCGTTGGCCGCCTCTCTGCGTACGGTAGGACATACGTAGGAAATGCCAGAAAAATGGGGTCATTTCTTGGGCTGAAGATAGTCTACTGGATGAGGATGTTACAATCACCGTTCGCTTTATTCGAACACATGTATTGACAGTGGTATAATGCAATATTATTTCATATTTTAACTTTTTTATAAAATTGTGATTATCGGTTCTTTTCATTCACAACAACTCATCAAGCACATCGATAATAAACATCAGGTTTTATAAATGTTTCATTTTTTTACGAAATATGTTCATGTGTCTATACAAAATCTATGTTTTGAAAATATCAACATCAATGTTGCATCCCTATTCTCGACACCTAGATGAGGATCGCCGATTTAATACGTTTGCATTCTGATTCCCTAATATGAGGTTTATCAGTGACTGGTATGCTACGTTTTACTAGTAGCATATAAATCTTATAAATTGAATTGCTACCCAATTAAATATTACTGATAAGCGTGTACGATGTTTAGAAAAATGGTATCTTAATGTAGAAATGTAAAAGTTGCCGAACTTTATAACAAAACATAATTTATCCCCTTCATAGACGGATATTCCTCTTCTAATGTGGTGTTCCTGTCTAAGGGTTTAAGTTGTATTGCTGTCATGACAATTTAATGCATTAAAAAATACATACATATGTCACAATACAATGATTTACACTACATCCTTTTACATTATCATTTACGTAGTTTGTATCAAAATGACGCGCCGGGAATTACTTTTTCCAATCTTCAAGTTTATACAAATATAACAATCATTTTATATCAATATAACTTACTGAGACCTGTCACGATTCTTAATATTAGATTTTAATGTTTGTTCCAGTGTTGGATTCAGGATGCATCTCGCCTGCGCGCTATTTTACCACTTCTTCAATTTTGTCCGAAAGTACGAAAACAGTTTTAAAATTTTACTTGGGAAAACAGATTCATCAGGTGAAGTCTATCAAGGAGACAAACGCCGTTTCGAGATCAAAAATCGAGTCGCAGGATAAAAGAGGTCTTGCGTAATTTCGGCTCATTCTTTCTGGTAGTGGAATGATAACGGAAGATCTTAGAAGTAAAATGTATGTAAAATAATATGTTAGGACATGGAATATTGGTGATATCTACACAATTAGTTCAATTTTCTTTTTGAAATCAGTTTCCAAATCGGAATTGATATTTTGAGTAGTGCCTCAAATAACTTTTTGATGGTATTCGAAGGAAGACGGAAATATGTGAACAAGATATATAGTTTTATACGACTATTGCAGATGATATGAGACCGTTTGGTTGTGTTACAGCATCACTTGTTTGATAAGTGGAGAAAAATATATTGAGATTGAAAGGGACGAAAAAGGACGAACCGACTGCCCGGCTTGCCTGTCAGAGCACTGCCTCCTCCCGTGCCGCCCTCCTCTTGAGGCCGCCGGGTTTGGCCGTTCCGTCGCGTCGAGGGAGCCTCCAAAAGGGTCGGTTGACGCAAGCGTGAAGCGTGAAGGGGGGGGGGGGTGTCAGGTAGTTTTTTCGAAATTTCACTTTACGCCGCTCCTATTCATCCGATTTGCATGATTGATACGGCGTTGGATTCAGGAAGCACGTCGTCATCGCGCTATAAGCCTAACTTTTTTTAATTTCTTCCCGGAACTATGAGAAATCATTTTAAATTTTTTTTGGAAATATTTTTTGAAAAAAACGGCATCGTAGCGTGAATTCTATTTTAAAAAGGAGTCCAATGCCGTTTACAGATCGAAATTCGGACAATTTGTTCAGACGTTATCGATCTAGTAAATTCCGTGTGATAGTGCTGCGATCTATTGATTTTTCCTATAAGTTTTTTTCGGTGCATTTAGCCTTAAGGGCATCCGTCAGCTCGCCGACGACCCAGACACCGTGCTAAGACGCGCCCACGCGTGGCCTGAGAGGAAATTTATTTTTTTTGGCGTAAATTTGTTCATTATCTGACGCCCCCTAAGTAGCGCCCTTCTGTCAACCAACCGAACTCACCGAGTCCGCCCACTGAACAAAGCTACGCCACGTCACGAGTATCAGCGTGCTGCTAATTGCCGTAAAGCTTTTCAAGCGCGTTCGGCGTTGGACGCTTCGTACTCTATAGCGCCATACAAATTACGGGAGAAAGGACATCAATTACTCTCCCCGAGGCACCCTTCGTGCCACCCTTTCAGTCGCCACCCATCCCAGGAGAATGTCAGGCTTATGGTATTTCGTAAACCGTGGAGATCCCTTTGCAAAAAAGGGAATTTAAAATACTTTCGATACGGGCATACCGGGAACGAACGCGACGAATAGCCTATCGGAGTAAGAAAACCGAGGAAAGTTCCAGAAGCTAGACCATGTGATACTTTGTCAGCAAATCCGGAGTGTAGGCACAGATAAGGGTCCCGCATTGCGGAATACCTAAAATTCAGTTGCATGAGAAGAAAAAAAGAATGGGAATGAGACTTTGCGTGGGTAGACTTAGTAGAGGTAGGAGCTCGTCGCTGAGCGCGACAGACCTAATTCACTTCAAGATGACAGACGAGTAAATGACTTCGAGGAGAGCAGTCAAATAATTGACTTCGAGGAGAAGAGACAAATGTACAGAAGAATAAACGAATAATTAACTTTGAGAACAGACTAAATTGGGACTGAGCAGATCAGACGAAATCTTGACTTCGACTAAACGAGACTCAACAGAGACGTAATCTTAACATTACAACTAGGCCGGCAAGTTCTCGCTACCAACTTTTACTCACGACCTGAATTTGTTGGTGATTGCCTGCAATATGTGATCACGGGTAGCAGTGACCGACACTATCAAAGTTTGCTAATAGTTCGTTCCTAAGACGCCCCCAACGCAAACTCCGAGAAACATCAGGAGCGCCCTCTACGGCACGGGTAAATGATCGCTCCCGAACTCTGCTAAGACGATGGGACCGCCACGCCCCGGCGTCAAAACCCGCTGAAGATGTACCGTCCTTCAACCAACCAGTCACGTGTCGCTGCCACGGCAGCCCATTCACCGCACAAAAGACGCGCCAGCTTCATTCACGACACGGTCATTGCATCAATGGGCGCTAAATTCCACCATGTTTAATGTTCAACCATGTTTAATGTTCAACCATGTTTAATGTTCAACCATGTTTAATGTTCAACCATGTTTAATGTTCAACCATGTTTAATGTTCAACCATGTTTAATGTTCAACCATGTTTAATGTTCAACCATGTTTAATGTTCAACCATGTTTAATGTTCAACCATGTTTAATGTTCAACCATGTTTAATGTTCAACCATGTTTAATGTTCAACCATGTTTAATGTTCAACCATGTTTAATGTTCAACCATGTTTAATGTTCAACCATGTTTAATGTTCAACCATGTTTAATGTTCAACCATGTTTAATGTTCAACCATGTTTAATGTTCAACCATGTTTAATGTTCAACATGGTTGAACATTAAACATGTCAACCATGTTAATGTTCAACCATGTTTAATGTTCAACCATGTTTAATGTTCAACCATGTTTAATGTTCAACCATGTTTAATGTTCAACCATGTTTAATGTTCACTGACCATGTTTAATGTTCAACCATGTTTAATGTTCAACCATGTTTGCCCAATGTTCAACCATGTTTAATGTTCAACCATGTTTAATGTTCAACCATGTTTAATGTTCAACCATGTTTAATGTTCCAGCCATGTTTAATGTTCAACCATGTTTAATGTTCAACCATGTTTAATGTTCAACCATGTTTAATGTTCAACCATGTTTAATGTTCAACCATGTTTAATGTTCAACCATGTTTAATGTTCAACCATGTTTAATGTTCAACCATGTTTAATGTTCAACCATGTTTAATGTTCAACCATGTTTAATGTTCAACCATGTTTAATGTTCAACCATGTTTAATGTTCAACCATGTTTAATGTTCAACCATGTTTAATGTTCAACCATGTTTAATGTTCAACCATGTTTAATGTTCAACCATGTTTAATGTTCAACCATGTTTAATGTTCAACCATGTTTAATGTTCAACTATGTTTAATGTTCAACTATGTTTATAATATATAACAAAATTAATGTAATTTATGTCAAATATCTTTAAATCCTCCAAAGACATTTTCGAACCATGAAAAAAATACTATAAAGGGCGAGTGTGAAGTTATTGTTCTATCTCGATCTATTTCGGTCAACGTATTACTTCTCTTGTTAAAAACAATGTATTTTTGTACATTTTTAAGTAACTCAAAGGCTTCAAAAATTAAAGATCATGTTGCTCACAACATGCTAAATAATTAGTTTCAGTTTTATTAGAAACAATGTCCTGTATATATGTATTACATCTTTGCCCGGATCCTGCTTGTGAAAGTTACCTTGCGAAGGTCATAGTTGAGTAAACCTTCCATATGCAATTGCGACCAACCTCCACTTTGGGAATATACACGTTCGTTTTGACTTTAAGCACAATGAACTTTATAATAAACATCACATTGAGAACATTCGAGACCTTCAATCTAAACTAAATGGACGGATGGAAAATAAGAATAAACCAAATCCTAACTCATTTAAACGAATGGTCATTGCATTAAAATTAATAGAACCGAAACATTAATAAATTACGAACATCTTTCACTCATGATCTGGGCTGTCCGGGTGACGCCGCGTCGAAGGCTGGGGTGCCGACGTTTCGACCGACATATCGCGGTCCTCTTCAGGGCTGTACTGCCTTGGCAGTACAGCCCTGAAGAGGACCGCGATATGTCGGTCGAAACGTCGGCACCCCAGCCTTCGACGCGGCGTCACCCGGACAGCCCAGATCATGACTCTGGCCGCGGAAGCCTACGATATCATCTTTCACTCAGTCACATATTTAACTACAAAAATCACGAACTCCCGAATAATTTGCGAATGGAATCTATTTACATATCAATATGTATGTTCATAGCAAAGGAATACATCTCTTAATATGGGGAATACATTATTTTACAATTAATATTTATTACATTAATATTAAAAATACGCTCTAACTCCCGAGGTCAAAATACTGTGTGAGGTCTTTCGTCTGAGGTAAAATACAAGACAACTGCTTCGATAAATCTTCCATCTCAAGATTTAAAGCATCACCAAGCAAGTTCATCGAGTTTGAACGTAATGCTATGCGACAAACTTACGAAGTAATGATTGCTAAATTGGTCTTCTAAAAATGTGTTCTATGCTATGACATGGCGCCATATCCAAAAGTACAACAGGTGACCGGTACATGACCCGGCGTTCAGGAGGCATTGGCATACAAGGTGATATGAATTTTCTTTCTTTAATGCACATCTTATCTTGTGATGAATTAAATGAAGGTTTCCTATGGACCCTACAAGATCTAAATTACACTCCCGACTACCTGCCGCAATGCAGTAGCAACGACTTTCTTTCTTAGGTTACCCATTCGTGAAATAGACAAATTGAAGTTGGTTTCGTCCGTATACAAGACTGAAATGTTTTGTTTGACAATTTAGCAGCTTAAGTATATATTCGCGAAGTTTTACTAAATACGCTTTGTATTAGCTTTTTCAGGAGCTCTACAAATTATAATTTGTACAATAAGCCATCTACACTATTCCTTGAACAATCCATGGAAATAGTTCGTGGCTTACTTCAAATGTTCTCTGAATTTCTTTAGGGTAGGCGTGGAGTTCATGTAATAAATCATTCATGATTTACTACCGTTTTCATGTTATGTTATTAATTTTTATCTTTATTCTCCACCAATCTGTAGTTTACTTCACACAAGAGATCGAATCCATTTTGTCCCATTTTGAGGTTGAAAAGTTTTACACGCTACTAGAAATGAAAACCCATCTAAGTTCTGGAGTCGTCCTTGTTCAATGCACCACAAATGCTATCCCGTACGGGCTATCGTTCATGCCAACTCGGCATCAATTATTATAAGCTGACACTATTTTCATGAGTTGTCAAAGTAAAGAAGTGATTCGAGAACAGTCTTAAACGTTAATTGTAAGTGATAATCTAGGCCGCGCGATGA
The DNA here is from genome assembly GCA_011170035.1 of Teleogryllus occipitalis. Lineage (NCBI taxonomy): Eukaryota > Metazoa > Arthropoda > Insecta > Orthoptera > Gryllidae > Teleogryllus > Teleogryllus occipitalis. The sequence goes on along the minus strand of BLKR01000183.1, from coordinate 659,355 downwards.
TTCGTCGCCTGCTTCCAATTTCCCGGAGAATCCTTTCATTCATATGGAAAGTATTATCTAAAATCTTGAGCTTTACATATTGAAAGATCCCTTCGAAGGTTTTTACTAGAGCTACAGCAGGCATAAAACATTACGAATCAATAAAAATTACGAAATAGCTTAATATACAATTCCATCTTAATCCCGAACGACATTTTCACAATTCTGAACTATGCAATAGCTACTAGTGCACCTCCTAGTCTAATAAACGATTATAAGTTTTTTTAATTATAAAATGGTAACTAAAATAATTTAAGCAACTGGTTACAAACTAGGATATTCTAGAAATTACGGTAATTTTCATTAAAGTCGAACTCGAGCTACTTGATAAAACCAAGAACAAATCAGATTTTAATTCTAATAATAATATTACTACACTTTATGCATTGTATATATTTTATTATTATTATTATTTATTATTATTATTACTATAAATGATCCCACCAAATCTAAATAAATTGTCAAGTACTTTTCTTTAATAGGGTTTTAGAAAAATATCTAACAATTCAAATTCGCTGGAACAAATCAGGATTTGTTCGATTCAGGATATTCGAAAACCACTTTTCCATAACAATCATTTCGAAATAAGAAAGAACTGAAAATTTCCCAAGAAATATTACGATCATGCACTCCGCTCAGCTTTTCAAAACAAAATTTCCACACTGTACATTTCATTAATTATTGCGTAAGATGCTGCATTGAATATTTCATAATTTTCATTCACTTATGACCATTACCTTTATCGTACACAACGGCCAACTATCGTTCGTTCCGACCGGGAATGGTTTCCAATATTCACAAACACCCATGAACTAGCGTTCGCTACTTCATAAACGCTAACGTTCTAAACAATTTCACTTTAGGAGACTTTTCATCCTAAGGTTATCTGATATTGTTCCCACCCAGGGTCTCAATTCCAACCTTTTTTCCAGTGCCATTTTTCCTCTTATTTCACAAAACTTTCTCTCAAAATTTTAATATTGGCTGAAGTAAGGATATTAAAATAAACTTAAATATCAAATATTTCTCACTAAATAATAATCAGAAATTTATGCACTTACAGGAAAAATGCTCTTTTACATATTGCATCTGTCCTCTTGTTTTACTATCACAGAAAATAAAAGAACTTCGAATTTTGACTTAATTGAGTCACTAATACAAAAATACAATGTTAAAGTATCCTTATTTCTATTTTAAATGATAATAGAAAGGGAAGACTAGCGTTCGCAACAAAAAAATCCTATAATGCAGTTCCACTATCTTCTCTCAGTTTCAAGGGAAATAATACTTCATTACATCAGGCAACAAAACTTGACAATATTACAGTACACCACGACACACTGAAAACAAGTTATTATACCAATTCAAAAAATGTTTCAGAAAAACTTACAGACGCATCTTCTTCAGCAAATATTACTCCAAATTTCCATCACACAGCTCCCTCTGAACCGTAGTGTTGCCTGGATTGCATCCCATCTCTTCGAAGAGTCGGAGCCCTCGCGAAACAGCCATAATCTGTATTCGAAAAAGGATTTTTTCATTATATTTTTCGTACAATATGAACCTTAACAATGTTACTGTGCTAAGAACCACTTCACTTGGCAAAATCATGGTGGAAATAACCACCATGGGCAAAATATTGTAAGATAGACAACACGTGCACACATGCCATGCGTCCATGTGTTTAAAAAAAAGTCGTTTCAATATTACTACACTTCATTACAATTCGTTTAGTGGAAAATTAATTTCTTCCAGATTATACCTTCTGGAAGCATCTTCCGTTAAGTTTCTTTAAAGAAAACTACAGAATTTTCTTATGAAGTAAATAACCATAGTGAACAAAAACGAGTAGTGAATTCTAAAGGTTTAATATTAATTATAAAATTTTAATATTAATTTCAAATATAATTCATACAAAAATGAACTACGCAATTGCAGTAACTTACTATTACTTACCACAGCAAACGCAAAAATGAAACTGCATCGCTCCGTACGAGAGAGACTCCGCCAGCACCCTTCACCGATCAGCCTCCCTTGTCAACTACGAATGAACAGCAGACCCTCAGCGTCGCAAAGCTAGAATTCTTATCTCAAAACGTCACGTGGACTCTAAGTCGTCACAGACACGTCACTGTTGCAGAACTCAGAGTTGCAATCGGCGTTGCAAGCGCACAGTTCTGGCACAGAATAGACACTACACAGAAAGGAAAGTAGAGGGCGGTTCTTTTGTTCATCAGGGAGCCACCGTGCAGGGCGGACTGCCATCTTGAAACTGTGCAAAAGAACCTCACGAGTCAGCTCAAATGCCATTTTCTCAAAAACGGCTCCAAATGTTTTCTTCTCACTTTTTCAACGGGTAGTGCTAATTGCACTGTTCATTATGACATAAAACTAACTTTGGTGTATTATTTGGTTTTTCAAAACTTTCACAAATGTAATTTTTTTAAAATCTCTCACGTCGTTAATATGCACATTTTTTTGCGATTTGTAAACACTATTGCATTTGTGAGTTAAAGTGCTTTAAATAACTATAAATACAGTTTTTCGAAAACTCAAAAATTTTCTGTGAAAAAGAACTTCAATTACGCATTTTTAGTAACGCTTAAGCCATATTTTCTTAAAAATGGGTCCAAATTTTGTTAATGAAAAATTTCATTTTGGACGATATTTTACTCTTCTTTAATATTCCTAAAGTAATATTTCGGTTCTACTATTAGAAAACCGAAAAATTGAGAAAATTTCAAAAAAAAAAAAAAGAAAAGTACTTTAAGCAGAGGTAGACGGCTGCTGGCTAGAGTATGTGGCAAGTCCGATAAACTAGCTCAGATCAAAGAAAATAGAAATCTAATACGGAATACGGTAAAGTCTGTGCCTTTCTATTTATAATTCTTTACTTTTTATCTTTATTTTTTTATTAATATTTGCCTATGTGCGATATTAATATTTGCCTATACGAAGCGAATATCCCCTCGGTTTACGTATGTTTTTACTAGTTAAACACACATCAAATACAAGTAAAATGGAGTAAAATGTTGTACCTCTTCTGTGGTTCTGGTAGATTCAGATAGAAATATTCCTGATAATGCAATAGCCCCTATCGGACACCGGGAAATTCAATTGACTTCCGCTACAAACGTGACATTTATTTTTGAACAAAATATCTATTTTTAAAACCAATTTCATATTCAATAACAAAAATGTGAATAAACAATGTATAGAGCACTTCGAATCATATAATCATAATCTTCTAAATAGTTGAATAAAAATAGAATTTTTATTACATATTTAGTTGTCTTTGCAACATTGCTGCAATTAGTTCCAATGAGCATGTTCCAAAAAACAGTAAAATGAGAGGGAAAATGTGAGAAATGGAGAGGGAAAGAAAAGAGCTATGAATTTTAATTTCCAGTCGTAGATTAAATCTATTTTCTATCAAGAACCATACATTATTTATTACATTACCATTTTTTAAAAGGTTCATTTCAGAAAGTTTCTTTTTTCTTATTTATTAATTAACAATATCTCTTATTTGACCATAATTCCACAAAAACATTAGTTTATTACGTATTTTGAATTGCAGGAAACCAACTTTCTCTGATTAAATAACCCCAAAAGTATGGAAATATACTATAGTATATAATATACTATATATTTCATAAAACTCGTTTTTAAAAAATCTGACCGTGTACAGCTCGCATAATAATTGTTTCATTAGCTTCATATTCACTCACAGCAGTGCCAGTGCTAGGCATTGGCAAACAGGGCGATCGCCCGGAGTCAATGAGCCCGATCAGTTGCAGTTTTCGCTGAACAGTGCAGAACCATGGGGCAAGTAACATGCGTAAAGGAATTGTCTATAATATTTTTAGTTTTCGAGAAATTTAATAATCTTTGATTTTTTACTGGAACTATATATTTTTCTCATCAGCAATGGATAGATCATGAAAATAGAAATGAAATGATGTACCATATGTTAGTATTTTGATAATAATTTGTGGATAAAATTAGATTTTCTGGCATGAGATTTTCAAGTAAACGGACAGCCTGCTACAGTCGCCGTTGGGGGAAGGTCGCCTTCGCGGCGACGATACTTTTGTGGAGAGGAGAGTGGAAAGGGTGGCCGTGTAGGATGAAGGCGTAATGCAGCAATTCATGGTCTTGGCACGAAAAATATATGAACAAACATCAATTTTAATGACCGGAATGAATTATTTTTTCTCAATTTTTTCATCTGAATTGAACTTTTCTTCTTCTGAAATTCCAAATCAACGATAATCGAAAAGAACGAAATAAAAAATATTGTAGCGAAAACGATAATAATAAAGCTCATTTTCAAACTTACAAAAATAGAGCTCAGTGCAGAAACAAGCCATTAATTTAAAACGTCGGAAGCGAATGAATGCTTAAAGATGTTCATTGTATTATCGCGATTAATTCATCAAATAATAGATAGGTAGGCATTTTCTCTTATTATTTATTGTTAATAACCTTCCTATTTAAACATGTACGAAAATAAAAAAGCAATAAAAAGTTTGAAATACTTTTGACAGTTGTATCAGTGTACATTTACCAAACTTTAACAAAAATGCATATCTGCATTTGCGACTGCTAATACTGATTAGAGAGTTTCTCACTTCATAGCACCAAGTGCTGCCACAAACTTGAAAGCCCACAGCAGAAGACGGGAGTGCGGTTTTCGTTTCCATTTATGAACAGCGGTAATAGTGGACGAGTGATCATTTTATTTAAAAATGAAATTTAACAACGAAGAGACGGCGGTTGGCTTCTTGTTCAGTTTAAAAATTATATTTATTCTTATCATCTTCCTTACGCTACCAATTTTTGTGTCGTTCTTTCGAACGCTTGATGTGTTGAAATTTCAGTAGAAGACAAGTTAAATGCAGACAAATAAATGGAAAAAATCTCCCATTCTGATCGCTATAATTGGTATTTCTTAGTGTGATGTCTGTGTCAACACCAAGGATTGCTGTTGTTTTGCCTCTAATCTCCCATTGCCACTCCTCTCAGTCTCTCGTCTCCACGCAATTGTCTTGACGCTGCGAAGGCCGCGTTCCCCGAAAGCGAGAGTTGCAAGGGCTGCTACACGATTGTCCGATTCAAAATCACGTCAGAAAATCTAATTTTATACTCAAATTACTATCAAAATATTAGCATATAATACATTATTTTATTCCTCTTTTCATGGTCTATCCATTGCTGATGAGAAAAATATATACTTACATTTAACAAATCAAAGATGATTAAATTTTCCAAAAACTAAAAATATGAAAAATAATTTCTCTACGGCGTGTCACTTGCCCCATGATTCCGCATTGTTCATCAACAACTGAATTTCGATATCCTAACCGTTTATAAGTTATGGAGGTGGTCTATAGTTGGTTATTAAGAAAGTTAGTGGCGAGGAACAGACAATTCCAAATACCTCCATGGACAATAGAAAATCCGTCAAAAGAATTATCACTCACTGATTATTACAATAACAACAAAAGAAAAATGAATCATACAATTTAAAGAAGTAATTCAGAAATATAAAAATTACTCCCATTTCTATATTAGTTACAAAAGAGTGGCCAAGAAACTCCAGCTGCAGTATATACACCCAATGAAAAATTAAAATTCCTATTTCATCACTACTGCAGGTTTTATTTGGCTGAAAGCTATGCTTTAATGACAGTTTAAAATGATACATTAATCGTCGCACACCAATATAATTGTATTGACAAAATCCCTCTCTGCAATAAAACTATGCTACAACAAAAATCCAAGCCCTGCAATGCCTGTCAAGGATCTGGAACAATCTTATTCAAAGACTTGGTAAAACCCTTGTTATCATCTGGAGTCGCCCTGTTCAATACATACCAAAGACAACACCAGGAAGCCATTGTGCCAACATCATTAGTCCACCTTCAGTTAGTGAAAAATGTGCATAACATAGGAAATACGACGAATGATATCTCTGCATGAAAAAAGGAGAATAAAGTGGAACCATGAATGCAGGACCTCAAGGCTAACAGTCCCCATAATAAGGTAGTCAACTTCTGACGTGGCCATCAGGGGGAGGGGGCTCTTGTGCATCGTATCCGACTTCAGCTAATGAGCTTCAGACACGAGTTTGCATCACAATATTAGCGGAAATTTTACATGCAGTCAGATACCAAAATTATCACCTCGTTACAAGACATTGAAACTTTTAAATATTGCATATTTCACACCTTCATCGTGTTACTTTTGGTTGGTTACTGTTGACAATTGATTCTTTGCACCACTTTATAAATGTTTCTCAACATTTCTCTCTCTCCATGGTGGACAGCCTGGCTTTTCAAACGAAGTGCCCGTGTTGTGGTCACGTGGTTCGTGACGCAAACTGATGGTGCGCAGAACCAGCTAAAGACTCTGCACCGGAAAAACCCATCCATGTTTTTCCAACATGGTGGTCATTACTGGACTCCATTGACGGCGCGCGCCACCGCCGCGGCCATTTGCCCTGCCGCTACGCCCTTCGCAGTCGGAACTCCCGCACCAGCAGTAGCAATAATGCTCTTCGTGATATCAAGTGATTTCTCATTTATTTGACTACAGAATGGTGTCGGCACATCTTTCTTTAAGTGTTTTAGTCAACGTTTCCCCAACATTTTTTTCACTTTATTGATCCAAGACCTATGACTTGTTTATTACTACTTCTATATAAAACTAATGTAAGGCCAAAGCCTGATGATGGAGGTAAACCTTAACCTCCGAAACGTTGTCAAAAATTATGTATTCGATGTATGTTTTAATATGAAATAAAATTGTATCTGTTTGACTGTCTCTAAACAAAAAAAATTGGAACTTTTTTATATTCAATCATTAGTAATAGACAGCCTATTTCAATATTCTACCAATTAGGCTTTCTCTCTTAAAAATACAACCTAAATGTAACGTGAAAGAAAATTGGAAAATATGGATACGATAATTTTAACATCGTTATTTACTTAATGGCATTAATGAAGAATCACTTAATGTAATATTTCACGCGACGTTGCCGTACTAAGCTGCGATATAACAATTTAAGAAGTTATTCCGGGAATTTCATTGTTATATTGCGACATCGATTAGAGAGGGATAAGTTAAAGATGCCTTATTTATTTAACATTATTGTTACAATGTCTCTACGGTTCATAAAAGGGTAAATTTCATTATATTAATGTCGGAAAGTATATGTAGGGCTGCTAGGTGTCCTCTTTTTCTTGGACATGTTCTCTTTTCAGTCATATTTCTTTTGTTTGTTTTTTGACTGAGTCCTCTATTGTCTTCTCTTTTGAAATATAAAGCCTAACGTCCTATTTTAATTTCAATCTCGAAACTGATAGTGAATTATGAACTCATTCCATTGAATGATAACCTCTAGAATATAAAAAAAGGTGGCAGCACTGAAACGCAATCATTCAACGAGATATCTTATACACAAGTATGCATAAGATGGGCTTTATGTAATGATACTGTAGTTTCGTGTGTATTCATAAGGCGATATATTGAATGGTCTTGAGTTGTGGATGCTCAATTTATATGTGAAATGATACTTTCTTTTCTGTTTAATGTGCTGTAAATATATAACAGTTGAGATTTATTCGTGCTTGTTTCTTTTGTAGTAGTAAGAAAGGGACGCTGTTTCTATCGAAATAGCTGCAGATATACACCAGAAGCGCTTTGTTTGAATTTGTTTGGACTTTTGCAAGTGATGTCTGAAGTGAGGGCAGAAATTACAATATATAATTTTTTATGTATTTTAATTTTCTTATCCATATAACTAAAAAAAAGTGTAAAGCAGAAGTTTTGAATAATTTCTAAGGAAAGAAATGATTTAAATTGAAAGAATTGAATTGAATTGAATAATTGAATTTGAATTGAAAGAAATGAATAATGTCCATTAAAAGTGAATAGTGGAATTAAGAAGAACAAGTATTTCTATATTTTTCATAAAAAATAGAAATGTAACTAATCTAAGTAGTAAATAGGTATCTAGGAGGTTATAATATTTCTATTAGGAGGTAATAACAAATTTCCTTCTTCCTTTCGAAACTTCTGTTCTTTTACTAGGTCTATTGGACAAGTACTAATCAACATAACTCAGGGTTCTTGCCTTCATTCTTGCTGCATTTAATTGCAGAGCAGGGCCCCTTTCGATTCGCGCATTGTCATTAATGTGTTATGCGGAAAAGTACAAGAATTCAATTGGTTCATTTCAAATATGTTCCGACGTATGGCAAATGTAGGGTTAAAACTTTAGATCTATGTAATTTTCCTTTTTATTATTTAATGACTTGCCCTTGAAATACTAGGAATATATACACGAGGTCAAGAAACAACACGAATTATTTTTTAATATTTTAACCAGCTCTTAATAAACACAATCTCACAATAAAATCGTATACTTCAGTAGCTGCTATCTGTAGTTTTACTTCACCTTTACCAGAATCGCTAGCTTTAAACCCGCTCATCCCTAACGGTATTCAAATCTCTTCCATTTATAACTTTTTTATACTCATCTTTCACCCTTAAACAATTTGTAATCAAATAATAAATTAACTTAATGAAACCACTAACCAACATGTATTTGAAATCTTATTTATTTTTATCATTAATAAATCAATTAAAACGTATGCTGAAATTTATCTATCATGTATATCTTAGGGGAGCGTTCCTGTACCGAAAATTTTGGAAATCAAGCACTATATATATATATATATATATATATATATATATATATATATATATATATATATATATATATATATATATATATATAACGTCATAAATGTTCAAAAGGAGCAAATAAGTTAAAAAATTGAGAGAAAGAACATGTGCAATTCTTATTATATAATAAAATAGTGTTGGGTGTAAATCTGTAAATTGTTTATTTTCTATACAATGATACTGTCGTTACGAAATTGGTCTTACGAATTATGAAACAAACATGATTTCCCTATTATCCACGTTGGGGGATCGCAATGGGGCAGACTTTTCCTGGACGCCATTTTACTTAGTTACGCCACTGAATTTCAGTACAGAATACATCCACGCCGATCCGTCATTTTTTGCGTACCGACGATGTCTGTTCTTCTGTACCACTGAAAAAGGATGAAGAAATTACCATGTAGAAACGGGCTTAAAGCACACTCATGGATAACCTTGTGTCTCCTCATCTGAACTTTCTTCTAAGAGCAAAGTATGAGTCGAACGGGATTTCTCCACCATCATGCGTCGGCAACAAAAGAGCAAATATATAAAGCCGGATATCTGTAAGAATAAACAAGAAGAACATTCATAAAAATATATATTTATCAACAGTTTTCTCATGCTGATTTATAAACGCGTTTCCATTTGTTTGGTTCTGTGAAATATGAACATGTTTACGAATATCTAAAAAAAATTAGCGATATCTCATTAACAAAGGTAACAATCAATTGAATTTTAGTAAGGGGAACATTGCAGTTTGTAATATAGTATCTCTCATATGATCTGTTTTGATAGGGAGGACTGATACTGAAATGTTTCTTATGAAATTAATGTCTCGAAATTTCAAATATTGGAGAATTTTCATGGAATCCGGATGTAAATGGTGAATAATCACTAAGATTAACATCAGTTAGAATTAATTCTCGTTATTATAATTGTTTGATTCATTGACATAATTATAGTGTAATGGGATTCAATTGTGCAGTTTTTCTTACAATTAACCATACAAATGTTTGGCTTCTCAGATTCCATTACAACTTAAAGACTCTCATCAACTTACCTCGAGTCCTGCGAAAGTTAATGACACTACACTAACTATGTTTCCTTGAGTTGTGGTGAAACTTTCCAATGCACTTCTACAACCTTTCGTATAGAAGCTCATAGCGGTCGAGCAATTGTAATTGTCACAACAGCTCAACGGGACAGAAATATCGTAGTAGTCATCCGAGCTGTTAAATCCGCAGCATTTTAGCTAAAAAATATAGGAAACAAATTCGTTATTTCCGAAAGTTGAGAATGATGAACCCTGCTTTACTTTCTCGTCCTTACGTACATAAGAAGACAAAGTATTTTAATCGATTTAATTATGTTGCGGCGCCTTGATTTTGCAACTGGTATTTTAATTTTGGGGGATACTTAAGTAAAACAGCTCATGGGACATTATTAAAGTTAAAAAAGGGTCCAAATTTTTTGATGAAATATTTTGTTGTCCAATAGTCTAAACAACATTTAAGAGAATGGTGCAGGTCTCATGTTCGTATAAATACCTAATTTATATATATATATATTTATAATCCTATATATATATATATATATATATATATATATATATATATATATATATAGGATAAAAATGACAATTGCTGCACGCAAAGTACTGTGCTATCGACGGTTTCTCTACGAATGGTTTTTATTGAAAAAAAAAAAACTGAAATAAATCTAAGGTAGTATTAAGGATATGGATTCATTTACTTTATATATTAATTCTTACATTTACCTCAGTCTGTAAAATATCCATGTTCTCGGAGTCCCATGTATAGTTTTGAATGTGTCCTTCGAGCGCTGAATCCAGAATCTCTTCTTTTCCTTCTTTTTGAACGTAAGCGAGTCCTGCGATCACCATTTGGAATGCCAAAATCGCCAGCAATAAGTGGGGATACTATTAAAGAAAAATAATTAAAATTAAGTTTTTTGGGGGATAGTTTTCGAAATGGAATTAAACCTCTCTTAAGCAGTCACTATTGGTTACAAAGACAATGACCGTTAATTCAGATAGCCGATTAATGAAATAATGAGAACATGGGAAGCGGACATTCGGTTTCATTTAGCAATTAGCAATAAAGTTAAATACGCTTCAATTATTAACACCGTTTAATTACGCTTGAACCACAAAATGTCTGACGGTGTTTTACACGTGTAAACTTTGACAACTCGTTGAGTTCACAATACAATCATTCAATTCCTCTTATTGTAATATTTCCTTCTTCACAGTTTAATTGATTCATCCCATTCGTGTATTTAGCTTCCAACTAGACTATAGTCGAATTAAGGTCCTGAAGAAGCATGCATAGAAATCATCTAACATTATCTGAAGCAGAACTTATCCCCCGCAAGACAAACAACTCTAGATTCTACTCACACTATCAAAACATCCGACACTCATCGTGCTGGGCAAGTTCCTTATCTATCAATGCATCCCGATGCTGAAAGATTCTGCATCAACAGAAATAATTTCCGCTTCTCTGGTTCAAATTGCAAAATTTTGAAGAATTTGTAAACTTCTAGTACAGGTGAATTTACAAAATATAAGTGACTGCTAGTCGCAGTGCCATTAAGAGTCTTAACGGAAAAATCAATCGGAATAAAAAAACAGTTAATTGAAGTGACCGCTTAATAGAGATGTCCATTTCAGCACGTTTAATTGAAGTGTTACCATTAAATATTTACGAGCATTATTATGCAGAATCTGTCGCGAAGAACTCCATAACATCCAAACAGAGCGACGGCGACGGAGAACAAACCTGCAGCTATTAAGCACAGAGACAATGCATGCAACTTGCCGCTCAAAAAGTCACTGTAGGGAGCCATATTGTGATCGACTGCTACCCCTGCTAAGAAAACCAGGACACCAAATGGCTGCAACAGAAGAGTAATAATTTATTGTTGATCTAATTATATAATACACAGCTCAAAAACATTACTTAGTGACCTTTCTCGACTGAATCAGTGCTTTAAAGATCTTTTAAAAATTTATTGTACCCGAGCAATAGATAAACCACTTTATAGGTTTGAAATGGAAAGAGTTACAAAAAATACCACCTACAAAAGAATGTTTACAATTTATAACTCAAGAACTCATTTCCTTAAGCGTCTATTACACTACCCATCATCAAAATTTAATTTTAAAAAATGGTGCGTTTTTTGAGAATTTTAAAACTGTCCCAGGGGTTTCATGTAAAGTACCCTCGAAAATGAATCTGTTTGTTTCAAATTCAAGGAGCCGCGATATCAACCAGATCGATTGGGGAATATCACTTTTGGAGAAAACTTCCTGCGGTTTAGCCGCTAGCGTTCTTCACAGACAGATGGACGGACGGACAGACATATTTTGCCGTCAATAGATTTTTCGATAACAAGGACCCACAAAACATGGGTTCGGGCTTCACCATGTGTTAGAGGATTTTTTTCTGCATTTAGCAACTGGATTGATCCACTTTTTCATCACCGGCAATAAGAGTTTTCTTGCCAAAAAATCGTATTGGTTCAGAATCGTACTGCTTCCTTTACAGCCTCGAAAAATTAGCTGCAAAATGTTGCTCTCATAAAACGATTGAACATTATTACATACTGGTAATGATATTTGGAAAAGTTCATCAATTACAATTTGAAAATTCACCATGACATTTGGAATTCTTCGGCCAATGAATTTTTACGCGAAGAGGTAAAGTAAGAATGCTGCAGAGTTCAGTAAAATTATCTTCATTGACTGAATCGTGTAATAATGCAAATGTGGTAGACGTTATACACAAATAGAAGGCTCTGTTTACCATTACGATAAAGTAACCACGTCGCATATTCCCGGTAATTATAATATATACAGTTAGTAGAAAAATTTAAGATTATAAATAATGCGCGATACTCACTACAAGAAGTAAGTTGAGGATAAATGTGACTTGATAGACATCGTTTTTTCTGCTCCGTCCCATTCTGTGTCCTTCCCAATGGCGCTTATTGAAGTAGGATCGATGTGTTGGAGGTTGCTCTCTCGATCTGATACTGAGCAAGTCCGTAGTTCTCCTATCTTATCACTCTTATTATCAACTATTAGTTGCGCTTGGTGCTTGTTTCACTGCTGTTCGCTTCCCGATAATGTACATTGTAATTAATCCTACAATTAATCCTAGATTAATACGATAATCCTATCCGCAGTGACCTTATGATTGTAATGGTGGAACTAGAAGAATACACAAGAATTAATCCTAGTTTCACAACCTGATTGAAAATGGCATTGAATCTGTTCTGTAATGCTTGGTGGTTTGCAAAACAAATGCTTGCTTACTTTGGCTACTTTCAAAGTCATCATTGTCATTAAGATCTTGAGAGTGACAATTTAAAGTATCTTCTTTTTCATTCCCTATTAAGTAAGTTCATTCCCCCGGTAAGTTTTCACGGCATCTTTTCTGATTTTCGAAAATTTTTTTCGACTACCATCCTCTTTTTTGGTAAATCTGCCATAGTTTTATTTGCAAATTGGTCTATTAAAATGCGCCCCCCTCTGTTATATTCCATTTTTTTCACAACTAAAACAACTTGCTCAACTTTCTTCTCTAAATTAATTGTTTATTATTTTATTAATTTTCCCTTCGACTGGAAAACAGGAGGCAGGAACGCGACTGTAGCCAAAGCTAAGGATATTTGACCACAAAAGAAACAATTTTAGGTCTAAGAAATTGTCGAGAAAGGCTTGGAAAAAATCCTCCATTTATATCATCTCCATTCTGAGTAGATAGTATTAGGCTTGCTTCAGCATACAATTTTTGCGCCCACGTGTTCCAATTAATTCATTCAGAGAAGTTAATTTTTCTGTCCGGTTCTCTATCTCCTTAATATAATCATCTGTTTCCTATAAAAAAAATTATGTAAGTTCCAATACGTATTCACACTTAAAAATTAATTGAATAAATGTAAGAAAGAAATAGATATTAAAGTACGCTAGGTTATGATGGTACATAAGTTGAATTCTGAAAATATTATTTCTACAGCAAGACTTATGTCATTAAATATTCTGAATTATTTTTATTATTATTAATTGTATTAATTATATTTACTATTCTTATTAACTATATGTATTATTATTATTAAACATTATATGTATTATTATTATTATTATTATTATTATTATTATTATTATTATTATTATTATTAGGTTACCCATGCGAGAACTCACGCATGTTAAACCTCATCCACATCCCTTTCCTACCATTTCCATAATAAGGGGAAAAGTCGTGGTTCAAGGTGGTTATTTATCTACAAATTGTATAAAAATGACTACTGGTCCATTATATATCTTTTTTAAAGCCTACTTATCTCCCTTTTCTTGTTCTATATCTCTCCTTGAAATTGTACTAACAAAGTATATTAACGTAACAGTACAATACACCCTTGTCAATAAAACTTTTCTTATTTGACTTTATTACCGAGTAGGGAGATACACATGTGCAATTCAGTCGCATATTATATCAACTAATTAGTTTAATTTCACATACAGTTCAGTGGCTTCTTCTTTGGGCGCGCATTCGTGTGTCAACGCTCAAGGAAATAAAAAAAATAACTGATTCCTTTGAATTTATTAGGTTATCTTTCATGTATTAGGTCTTTCGTGCGATCGGCGTCATAGATCGGCACCAGCGCATCTACGCAACACAGGTAGTGCGCGAGCGCAGCTCAGGCCGTTAGCGAATGCCTCCAACGTCTTCGGGTCGGATCGGGAGGCGGCAGCGCATGCGCGCGACGTCCCCCCACTCGAGAACCAAAGCGTGCCAAGGCATCTTTTTAACGGCCTGCTGGAGAGCGAGCGTCCGTGATCGTGATATTCTCCGTTGCGCGTTGAACCCTTTAGCGATACTCATGAAATTACTGTTATTTTTTTTGACAAGAATAGTGAAAAAGTGGAACAATAGTTTTAAATAATTGCTTTCTTTCCCTTTCGTATGAAGAAAAAGAAACAAGTAATAGAGTAATGAGCAATCGTGTCCTAACCTAATAATATTTCATAATTTAACTTTTAAAACGAAAACTGAAGAATGAGAAAATCGTCGAGTATGTCTTTTTAAATACTTTAAAATGTCTTATTCCAATCTTTGCAATAGAAAATACAACATCCTCATTGTTGTTATTTTACAACTATATTTCCCTCATTCTTCCAACATAAAAATTTAAAATAAATAAGGATTTAGTTTACAAAATTTCATTTTACTCTAAATATGTACGCGAAAAGAGTAGTGTGGGGGTTCCTCCACTGCCTTCACTGCCAACGTCCTAGGTCCAGAGTGAGGAGACGCTACTGATACAGTTGCATATTCTGCACGTCTCTGAACAGTTGAGGTAGTACCTAAAGGCGCCAAGCCAGCAAAGATATAAGAGTGTCTCCAATAAGATTTTGTGCTGTAGACTACGGCATGAAGAGGCCGTTGGCATCAAAATGCCTGATTGCCTTCTCTGCTGATA
This sequence comes from Teleogryllus occipitalis, assembly GCA_011170035.1. Lineage (NCBI taxonomy): Eukaryota > Metazoa > Arthropoda > Insecta > Orthoptera > Gryllidae > Teleogryllus > Teleogryllus occipitalis. The sequence goes on along the minus strand of BLKR01000183.1, from coordinate 644,073 downwards.
TAATGATTTTTGAAGTGAAAGCCTTGCGATAATTTCGAATCATAATTTTTTATTTATTATTATTATTATTATTATTATTATTATTATTATTATTATTATTATTATTATTATTATTATTATTATTATTGCGAAGTGTTCTGTCCAGTCTGGGTCCCTAAGAACGGTTCTTCAACGTTCCGCTTTTTTACCACGGCTTGAACGGAGTAAAATTTTTCAGTGAGCCTTACACGTCCGTACACGCGGCCAGCGCCAGATTGATTGATTAATTGATTCATGTTTCCAGGCGCGTCAACTGCTCTGGTCATTAGTCCCGTTAGTGTAGTGCATGTTTTTTCTTGGGAGGTGGCGGTGATCTTCTCCCGCTGGATGGCGAGATCCGGCGCCGACCTACCGTCGGCTAGTGGGGTTTCCCCCTAACCAGGACTCTCCCACCAGCTGGGAACCGCCCCAATCGGGACAAGCTCTAAGCTCCCGACCGGTCTCCCGGAAAATGTGGTAGTGTAGTGCATGTTAGTGTAAGTGTGTGTAAGGGGAGACGATAGGACAAGGAAGAGGAAGGAAAGATCGCGCGCGGTCCGTGGCCCGTTTGGTAGGGTATTGCTCCGGCATTCGCCTGGTGTTGATCGGAGAAACCACGGAAAACTACCGATCATAGCAGCCGGCCGCTAGAATTCTCCTCCAGACAGCGACTGAATTCGACCTAGCTGAAAAGCTAGTGTCGAAAATCCTGCCGCCGTCAGGACTCGAACCTAGGACCGCCCGTGGGGCCCCGAGTACCGGCGGATTACACGAATACAGAGGCCATCGCTTCAAACGATTTTTTCGCGTGAGAGCAAGCGGACAGAGAGTACCAGAAAGAAGAAGCCCTTCTTTCTGGAAATTGGAAGGTTGAGGCTGTAGTCACTCGAATGCAGCAGGCCACCCAAAAGCAGAAGAATCTCCGTATGGGCTTCAAAAGCGGCCATTTTTTAACTTCGAGAGACAATAGACTCAATGCACGAGACCCGAAAGGTCAGGAAATACATGTAGAAAGCACTGGACGCAGAAAAAATAGGACACGAAACAGTCCAAAGTAAAGCTGCCACGAGGAAGCCACACACATGAGACAAAAAAGACAAAAGATTCAACAGAATGGATCCTGGTGAAGAAGAAGATAAAAGGATAAGGCCAAGGTCGCAGAAAACGAACAGCCCCCACAAACGAGAGAAAACCGAAAACCGAACCACAAACGAAGAAAAGAAAAAACGCAGCAAGCTAAGAAGAAACGCGGTGGTCATCAGACCAGCCGAAGGAAAGACGTATGTCGACGTTCTCAGGGAAATCAAGAAGAAGATAAACCCTGAAGACTGTCGAAAAGGAAATTGGATTCGTTAGAAAGACAAGAGAAGGGGATGTACTCATCGAAATTGGGGAGAGAACGAAAATCGTCGAGCAATTCGGGAATGCCCTGAAGCAGGCCCTAGGTGAAACAGGGAACATCCGGCAACTGACTCCATGTGTCACACTTGAGATTCGGGACCTGGACGCCTTCACGGAGAGCGAGGAGGTGCGAGAAAAGATGATGACTAGAAGAAGAAGCTTTAGATGACTAGAAGAAGAAGAAGCTTAACCAGGTGCTGAGATGAGTTTCAAGATGGAGGATCACGGGCCTGGCCTTGCTACGGAAAAAACAGAACTCATCATTTGATAAGAAAGCAAATCCCGACGCTGATTCCCATGATTATCGATACTGAGGTTATCCGAACGAAGCAGTCCGTGAAATACCTTGGCCTCAAGATTTACACACCGGGAGCGGTAGCTCAGTGCACCAATTGATGTCACTGCAGCGTCTCTGACCTGGAGGTCTTAGGTTCGAGACACGACGGCGGCAGGATTTTCGACACTACCTTTTCAGCTAGGACGAATTCTTGCGGCCGGCTGTTTTGATCGGTAGTTTTCCGTGGTTTCTCCGATCAACACCATGCGAATGCCGGAGCAGTACCCAAACAAACGAGCCACGGACCGCGCGCGATCTTTCCTTCCTCTTACATCTCCCCTTACACGCACACACACTAACATGCACTACACTATCACCAATTCCGGGAGACCGGTCGGGAGTTTAGAGCTTGTCCCGGCTGGGGCGGTGCCTCGATGGTGGGAGAGCCCTGTTAGGGGAAACCCCGCTAGCCGAGGGTAGGTTGGCGCCGGATCTCGCCATCCAGCGGGGGAAGATCACCGCCATCTCCCGCGGAAAAACATGCACTACACTTACGGGACTAATGACCCAAGCTGTTGATGCGCCCGAAATCACTAACCAACCAACGATTGACACCAAACTCAGCTTTGGCGCACATATATGACGGGCAGCGGATAAGACTCCACAAGTGACTGACGCACTGAACAAGCTGATGGTCAACGGCGGAAGACAAAGACTGAACAAGCGGCGTCTACTCATCTCCGTGGCGCACTCCATTATGCTGTAAGGATCGGAGATATGGGCAGACGCACTCGCAAGGCAACACCAGAGACGTTTGAGCTCGCCACAGAGGAAAGAAGCACTGAAAACTGCTTGCTTCTATAGAACTGTGCCCAAACCTGCAATATTGGTAGTGGCTGAAGTCATACATATTCACCTTCTTGTTCAGGAGAAGATATTCACGAGACGAAGACTGAATTGGAAAGCCGACGAGCTCACAGAGAAGCCAGAGCCCTCACAATGGGTCACTGACAGAACACCAGGGAAAACGAAAGCAGAGGAGGATGGATAGCTAGGCTCATCTCTTTGGATCGGGCTTAAGCTCGGGGAAGTCTCCCTTGGTCGAAATTAGTACCTCACCGGTCACGGATATTCCCTCAAATACCTCCATCGGATGAAGAAAGCGGAAAGTGGGGAATGGGGGTACTGCCACACAAACAGATGACGCTGAGCACACATTCTCTGTGTGTGAGAGATGGGCAGCCGACAGATCACTAGAAGAACTTTTTTTTTAAATTTGTTGCGTCTACTTTGACGCAATGTGTCACCAAACTCCTTGGGGAGCGTTGAGCGCTTTGGGAGTAGTCCTCCATTAATAACAGTGCGGGGATAATCCTCCATTAACATTTTCATATCCGTCACGTCTCGTCGCAGTCAGTTGTCAAGACGACCATCAGGTAGCATCTCCGCGTACACACCTCCTACCACGCGCTCCTGCGTCACTACCCACCGACCAGAATTGGGAAAGAATTAGGATAGGGGTAAGGTTTAGGACATTTCACAGGGGTTGGTCTAGCCCGTGTGAAGCAGCCAAACTCGTTTTGTTAGAACAATTTTCATATGAGATTGTCCGGGAATCGAAGCCGGGCCTCCTTGGTGAAAAGCGAGCGGCTTCGCTCTGAAGAGCTGTAAACCCTGATAACATCATTGAGATGATGCTTACCAGCGAAGAATGTTGGAGCGAGATATCTACCTACGTGGAAAAGGTACGCAGCACCAAGAAACTAGAAGAAATCCCAGGCCAAGAATAACTTAAATGGGTAAAAAGAAGGGACAATTTGACGAGATAAGCCCCCGAGGGCAAACGACAAGACACCATTTCGAAGTAATGCGAAAACGGACCCGGAATGGTTCGCCCGTCAACGGAAAAAAGGGTTCGTGGTTTTAGTGGGTGAAAGTCCCACACTACTCGTAATGCGTGCGTAATAGTGTTATTGACCCGGTGACAAGTCATAGAAGGGAATCCAATTTTAGACGAGCATACAAAGACACCCGAGGGCAAACGTAAAACAAGACACCATTTCGAAGTAATGCATGAAAATCGGACCCGGAATGGTTCGCACCGTCAACGGAAAAAATGGGTTTCGTGGTTTTGAAGTGGGTGAAAGTCCCACACTACTCGTAGTTATTACGCGGAGATCGCGCGCCAAGGCGGTTTTCACGGAGACAGCATTACTGTGCTTGGCCCCGTTACCAATCGTCAAAAATCTATTTTTTCAATGCAGCCAATATGTGAATTACTTAGCCTTTTTACTAACGAGGCGATCCTTTGTGAAACTGCTGGGCTGAAGATTTTCAAACAATTGACTGTCGTAGCGTCTTATTTGGAAATGCATCTGATTCTCAGAAATTGTTAACAATACGAAATGTTATCCCAGGTCGCTTCCCAGAAGCTGGCGCAATCTCGCGAGCGCCTTTGCAAGCAGTTCAAATTTTCAAAGCAGTTTCAATCCCTCCAGAGTTTTATACGAAAGACATGTTGCCTCTCTCTGGAAGCTCGCCTGCGGTTTTTGCAGAAAAAATATGTCAAACGCGGGACGTTTAAAATATATGCCCTTTTCTGTTAATTAGCGCCAAGGTATTGTTATAAATGATTGAATTCCAAGTACGGCGCCAAATTTGAATTAAATTTGGCTGCCTATGTGCTAGCACATAATGAAGAGCTTGGTGGTAATGTTTCATAAGATATCTGTCTGATTTCTGAGATGGCATTCATTATTACATTATTATTATTATTATTATTATTATTATTATTATTATTATTATTATTATTATTATTATTATTATTATTATAATAATAATAATAATAATAATAATAATAATAATAATAATAATAATAATAATAATAATAATAATAATAATAATAATAATAATATTATGTTGCTGGTAATAAATCGACAAATTAATTATAACTTCCTTCCACATCTTCAGTAGTACAGTTTTGTTTCTTATGCATGCTAGACAGAATCGCCTAACGAGATATTTGATTTGTCTGCTCATGACTGCTTACCCTATCCAACCTGCTCAGCACAAAAACTTCTAGTGTGTGAGCAGCAAAACTGCCTAAAATCTTGAATGGGGAAAAAACATAAAAAACGGAAAATTGCTGCAGCTTGTGACCTGACACTCACCTCATCTTCTGTCTTGACATACCAGCCACAGTTGTCTTGAAAGAAGACAAAGTCATGCTGTTGCCAAATTGCCAAAACAATAGGTGGTGCTCCCTGACATGAGTTGCAAGTTAAAATAAACATTCAGCATATTTATTTTTACCTTATATTTTCTGTATATTTTGATTTTTATACTTTCCTGGCTTTGACATATTTGTTAAAGACATTCAATGTTAAAGGTACACGTGATACACTTCCTGATGATTAAGCTTTATAAACCTCATCAGTGTGTAGGAATGGAAAGCATTAAAAACAAATTTGATATTTATGGCACATAAAATTTATTAATGACTGCCCCAGATTATTCTCCAGTTCTTACAGCATACAAAGTGACAAATAATGAAATCATTCAAACTTTTATGAACAATGATTACAACAGTTATTTTTCTATGATCACATATGAATGTTTTTTTCCAAATGTATGGTTTTTTTCATGATTTGTTTGATCAATAGTCTTCATGGTTTCATCCATACTTGGAGCTCTCTTTGTAAATCATTGAATAGCGGAAGGCCATAGATAAACAATGAGGATGGGTAATGATTACAGGCAATGGACAGAGAGGATGAGCAACAAGAACTAGAGTTGAGGATGGGCAGTGAGAGCAAGCAATGAGAACAGAGAGGATAGACAGTGAGGACAGGCAGTGAGGACAAGGAGTGAAGGGTGAATGAAGTGTATGAAAAGGGGCAAGGAGGTAATGCAAGTTTTTTTTTCTTTTTTCTCCAGAAACAATACCACCTTTTTTAGGCTTGAGAAAAAAGTCTTGTTATTATTAAGTCATTATGCAACTAGAGCTATGATGACAGTCTAGAGGAAAAACAAGTTATTCTGACTTCTTCCAAACACAAATGGTCAAATATCTTGAGTGCTGGGTGGATAAAAACCAACTACAAGATCCACTTCCATCCACATTACACTTCTTTGCATTCACACAGATGAGTAATGAACTGATTAGAGCTCCAGTGCTATATTCAAAGTGTAACATCTATATGGAAACGCTAGTGAACATTATTGCATTGTTACAGATTAAAGTAGTTATTGGACACTTCAAACACTGAGGAAAAGTAATTAATATGGATACAATGTTCTACCAATAACATTACAAATTTACATCTTAAAAAAATAAAGATACTAATTTATAAATAATATTAGAAAATTCTACCTAACTGATTAGATAATTCAATGTTCAATCCTATTCTAATCTAATTTGCTGCAAAGCAGAGGAGAGAAACAATTGGTGTGGGGCGGGGGCAGGTGTTAAATTTTCAGTTTAGATTCAGTCTTTTATCTTAGCTAAGATTTCAGCTTTGTTATAATTTGAAGAGGATAGCACATTCTCAATGTAAATAATTTTATATATTTACAAGCAAACTGAAATGTTTACTTTTAATAGAAATGCAAAGAAAAACCTATTTTTCCACAAAAATTCCTTTTGTTTCTTTGCTATTGTAACAATAACATTCAAACTACTTTGAACTCTGTCTCTTTCTAATTGATTTCTCTTCTTGGCAATGTGCTCATTGTGTCACTATCAAAACTTGCAACCCGCCCTCCAGTCAACTCCACAGAAGCACGTCTGAAATTGTAAAAGATGTATAAAGTTCAATTTTTTTAGTACAACTATTTATATTTTAATACTCACATTGAAAACCATTTTTTAAATGTTTGTCATCAAGTATTCATATTAGTACATCGTGAATTCCAAATTTAACTGGGTAAGGAGACCTTGGTGTTTTTTTATTACATAAATATAATTATTGTGTACATTTTTTTAAACTGTTTAAAATTTCTCATATACGTGTTATGGAGACAGTTACGTAATGCTGGAAAACTCTAACTCAATGTTTTAAAGAAATATGACTGTTTTGGAAGTTTCTGACATCAAAATTGTGTTTTTTGTATCATTGTTTTGTCGGTTTGTTTCCTTCATCCCCAAAATGTGTGTCTGTCCATCTGAGAAATGAAAATTGAAATAGAAATGACAGTTTAATAAAAAAAATACATATGATACATACTTTTTCATACAAATTGTTTCAACAAACTAAAATGATAATGAAAATGTTGCAATTTAAGAACACCTCTAATATTTCAGTTTTCATGTGCAAAGCTCTTTTCATTACTTAGAGCATTTTCTTAAATGTACCCTTTTAAGTTAATTAAAATCAAACTTTTGAGATTTCAAGAGACTTTGTGAAAGATCATATTTAAAGGATTTGTGTCTTCAAAATAGATTAAATTATGAAATACATCTGTATTATAAATATTAATAAAGTATATGATAATTCAACAAAATGATATACACGTAATTTTTGAAAGAGCACAAGTTTAAATTATAAAGGCACTTGTCTTATATGATTTAATGCATTGTGCTCTATTTGAATAAAAAAATTATATTAAATCTTGTTTACAGTTTTTAAATACTCCTAATTTTATTCAAAATTGCACAAAAACTATTCATCATTTGATCAAATTGTACACAATATTGTTTAAAGATTAGTGTTCATGAAGATGAAAATCTATCTTGTATAATGCAGTTAGAGAAATAGGTCCAATTACTTAAGCTAACAATTAAAAGTAAGTTTCGAGCATTTTTTGAACTGTCAAAAGGGCTACTTCCATATACAAAAGATATGTTTCAAATTCGCAGGCCCTTGGATGCATTAATTTGGGATATATTCTGTGGAGAATATCCTGTGAATGTTTTAGGCACTTGTATTGTCCAAAGAGAGACAAGTAGGCAAATACAGATAGACAAAAGTTTTAGAAAATTCCACCATTCCATTAGAGAAAGGTATAAAGAGTCTTCCAAAAGATATTTATGTGAAAATCGTTATTGATTCGTAATATAATATTTGTCTTAAAATCATAGTTGATTTTTTTTCAGCGTAACAGAACTTTCCTTATGTCACATATATGAGAAAGTTAAAAAATCTAGATGACTGTGAGACCATGCAACATGTTTAGTACATAGGAAAAGATTCTCCCTGAGGTCAGAGTTTGTGGTGCAGTTGGGCTGGGGAAGCAGGTGGAATGGAGTTGGGGCTGTTTAATAGATGACTGAGATAAAGAAATTAAGATAATGGCATAGGCAATGTCATATGAATACCTTTCTCAAATAATATAAGAATATTTACTATTACCTGATATTGCCTAGGTATTTATTTACCAGCCTGCTTGGTCTACTCACCCCATCTACTTTGCCCATCCCAACTGCCTCCCCTGTAGTTTCCCTGCCCACGTTGCAGTGTGTAGTACCTACCAACGATGCTGCCTTACCCTTAGATAGTATTTTAAGAAAATGCCTGGACTTTGAGATGCTGCCTAGATGCATTGTAGATTCCATTAAATAAAATTTTAATTAAAAAAAAACAAAAACATTTTGGGGTAACGTTTTGAAATGCAACCCATTTTGATTTTTCTTGAATTATTAACATTAATTCTGCAAAGTTTGGGAGCAAGTGCTCCTGTGGTTCAAAAGTTTTTGTGAAACACATGCATACACACAGTACATACATTTTTATATAATGTATCAAAAACAATTATTTGATTTAAACAGGCAAGAAGACCAGAGATGAAATAAATTTATAGTACATTTGTCCTTGAATAACCATCATCTAAATTGGATTTTAAATCATCGCAACAATAATCTAATAATCATAGAATTATCTTTAGAACATGCAAAATTACTGGTTAAATTTCTTATGTTGATTGAAAGCCTCATGCTTCATTAAATGAAGCATTTATTGAATGCCTCTTGTTCTAATATTTACTTTCTTAATCAATGAATTTATTGTTTTCTTACCTTTTCAAAGTGTCATTGTTTGATGTGTCATCATCAGCCTCTCGATTCTTCTCCTTGTTTCTCAGTATTATTCTATATACACCATACATAATAAGCAGTACAATTGGTATTAATACACCAAGGATAATCCCTGATGTAATACCAGCTTGTCGTGATGAGTACTCCTGCTGACCTGTTATTGAACCCATATTAATAGTAAGCATTATTTAGTTGATAATATAAGAATCAAAATTACAAAATGAAATAAAAGAAGGTATTTCAAATATTTGTCTAAAACTAACTAATTGAGAGCAAAGACAATTCCCCATTGAAATTTCATGAGTTCTTCCCATTGCCCCTCATGATTTAGAATGAACTGAGTCTGGACGAACAGATGAAGGTGTTTGATGATCTGAAATTCTCACATATTTAATTCTAGGAAATTCGTGAAAACAAGTTAATAATTTTAGTAATATTTTTCTTCAAAATCTAGGCAATTATTTAAAGATCTGAAGAATATTAGTAAAATTGAAATTCAAATGCCTTTTTAAAAAAGACATGTTTAATTAGGACAATCATCAAGAATAAAGAGACGTAAATATTTTAAGTTCTTAAATGTTATAATAATTTATTTGTTATATAAAATTTGAAACTTTTTTAATATATTAATTAAAATGCTCTAAGGAAGAATGGGGATGGAATGGTAAACCAAATGGAAATATTTTCTTTATACAATGTATAAAAGGAAAATTTTCCATTCCACATATCTGAAATCTGAGCTTCTTGGCACCAATAAAAATAAACTAATATGAGCCTTTGTCAATCAGTTTCAATATTAATGATTTTTAAAAACTGTCTTGTGTACAAGAGTGAACCTTCAGAAATGTGGAATAGAAAATTTTTCAAAGCAAAATAAAGCAATTCTTAAGAAATGTTTTATTTTAATAAAAAAGTTCAGTTTTACAAACAAATGTGGTTTTCTTTCTTAATACATGTACTATACTATTCAAAACATGACTAAATCAACTTCTTGATTAAAGAAAATGTTTGTTCAGTAAATATACATGAAATAATATTTTACTAAATTAAACACAATTTAAAATTAGTGCAACAACTTGATGCATGATTCGATTTGCTAATGCAGAAAGAAAACAACTAATAATAATGCTGCTTATGAAATAATTTGCTTTTTCAGAGACAAAATTGCTTAAAATCTAATAGATATCAGTTTGACGACTTTTTTGTACTGATGGTTCACTTGACACTGAAGGTTCAGCAGCGGTACTACTTGAGGGTGAGATTTCATCATCTAAATCCCACACCTTCTCCTCAAAATCAACAGGTGGTTTCCCTGGAAGTGGCTCATTTGTGTAATATACCCCATCATAATGTTTGGGTTTCTTCTCTGGTGATAAGCTGCTACTTGTACTAGTACTCAATTTCTTTTCACTTTCTCCTTCATCCGAAAAATTTCTTTGTTTTGTGTCAGTTGGACTTCCTGATACCTGCCAATCATACTTCCAGGAAGGAGCTGGCTCCTCTAGTTTTTCTTTTTTCCTCTTGAGCCAGCAATATGTGAGAACAATTATAAATAATATTGGTACCAAGATACCCAGGATAATACCACTAATTATACCAACTTGCCGGGAGGAATATTCCTGGTGTCCTGTGACAAATTAGGAGGAAATTCTTGGATTATTGTTCTTTGTTTTGTGTCAGTTGGACTTCCTGATACCTGCCAATCATACTTCCAGGAAGGAGCTGGCTCCTCTAGTTTTTCTTTTTTCCTCTTGAGCCAGCAATATGTGAGAACAATTATAAATAATATTGGTACCAAGATACCCAGGATAATACCACTAATTATACCAACTTGCCGGGAGGAATATTCCTGGTGTCCTGTGACAAATTAGGAGGAAATTCTTGGATTATTGTATTAATCATTGCTTTGGCTGAAGACTTTGTTAATAGAAATAAATTATACAGAAATTAAAACCATGTAATTGTCATGAATGAGAATTGTCATGAATTAATGAGAAAACAGCTTGTGATACCGAATTTGAGTTCACCTGATGCAATGGACTAAATTACTTCTTATCAAAGGCAAAGATATTTCCATTAGGAGACTCATTTATGTTTGATGATTTGTGCATTTTGAATGATTAAAATAATGGAAAATGTAAACTAAATTGAAATTCATAATTTTTTATGTCATTATCCAAAGCATGGGCATCACTTCTGGGAAAGACATGCCTCCTCCCATATTTTTTGGTAAAGGGGAAAAATTAGAGGGAACTCTCCAATTATCTTATAGTACTCTATCTATTGAATTATTTCCTCCTCCCTGTAATTTTTCCTACTGGTGACGCCTATGAACCAATATATAAAACTACAATAAACTCTTAATGCTGTACATGTTTCTGAATTAAGGATGAATATCGACCTCATGAACATATTGATATCAATTATTTTCTTAATTCTGTAACATATATTTATTTTCAAATGGTATTTATTGTTAATTTGCCTTAAGTAATTAGTATAGTAATTATTGTATAAAGACTAAAATCCCATAGTCAAAATTACGAAACAAATAATTAGATATAAAACCCAAGGAATGAATTACCTTTGCTCTAATTAATCGCAGTTACATTAATTAAAAAACTTACTTCCTATTGGATTTAAAAATCCACCTTTTTCAACAAAACTATAAAAATTTAGGAAATATTGTATTGCTCTTACATGTCTAATAAATACTTATTATAAATATTGTATTGTTGATTATCAAATTGTTTTGTACTTACGTAAACATTCAGTGTATCCATGTTCTGGAAGATCCCATTGTCCATTAGCATTACATGTTCTTCTTTTATCTCCAATCAATATAAAGTTCTCATCACATTCAAATGTAACTTTGGATCCAGGAGTAAAATAAAAATTACTTTTTCTTCCAAAACGTGGTGTCTCCAGCACTCCACATGATACAACTGAAAAAATAAATCACAATTAACAGGTACAGTATAATCTATTTTTCTTACTAACATTCTAACAACGAATATATGAAGATTTGGCTTTTCTAGGAAAATCCTTTTTTTTTTTTTTTACATTTATATAACATATATTATATTATATTATATTATATTATATTATATTATTTATATTTATATTAATAAAATCCTTATTTATTACATTTCACAATCGATTATCTAAAATTATGCCTCTAACAAAACAATGATGTTATTTTCTTTTCTGAAGGTAGTGAATTATAAAAGAGTTTTGAATATTTTAATAAGGAAAATTGCATATCACAACTTTAAAATTTGTTGACTCTAAATAGTAAGACAATGCTAAGTCAGTGATCAAGGGAATATATAAGCTTATCTGATAAGTTTTTGCTCATATTCTGTAGAAAATCCCAAAACAATCTCATAAACACTCTGTTGTGCATAAAATGAAGACTTCTGCAGCTGCAAGTATTATTTTACACATAAATATACAGTGTATCTGTAGCACTGTATCCAAATTAGAATAGTTCATATTTTGTCTGTCATATTGACCTTGCTCTGGGGCATGATACAATCAAGCAGTCAAGCATTCACACCTTGTAAAACAGTGCCTGACTTTGACTTATGTGCTCCCTAGGTTGTCAATTGTTTTAGTGCCTTTTTAATTTGCTTTTCTTAAAACATTAAAGCTATTTATAATATTTTGAATAAAAAATTGTTATACGATATTTGTAAGCGATACAAATACTGTGTACATATGAATAATTGATTATACGTGTACATATAAATAATTCTCACCACGATATTGATTTCATAAATATATGATATTTTCATATTCATTTTATCTATATGTATCAATAGATATATATTTGATTAATTAACACAGAAGAAATAAAAGAGGTCAACATTCTAGTATGTTGACGAAGATGACCTCTTTTATTTCTTCTGATAAGAACATCAACATCAAATCAGAATTCCCACAATTAATTAACACATTCTTTTGTTACAAATATAGAAAGAAATATTTCTATTCAAAACATTCAAAAGTTTGCCTTATGAAATTTTGAATCGACTGTAATTTGTTCACCCCCAAAAATTGCACACCCCAGGCTGCAGCCTATTCAGCCTCTTCAGTAACCTGACATTGTTGAGGAAGCTTAACAGACAATGACAGAAATGGCAGTAAGACTGCCCTCAAAAGCCACCTGAGCATCTCCGAAAATAATTTTTCAATATCAAAACTCACCATGTTTTTCATTTTCTGCTTTCATATTAGAGAATTGATCTTGATAAAATTTTGTAAATTGAGCCATTTCGCGATTCAGAGTGAGTGCATAATCAAATTGGCATTGATATGAATCTCCACAAAAGTTTTGAGCATCTTCAATGTCTTTGTTTCTTGAAGACCTAAAAAGAACAAAACAAATTATAATATTTTATTTTATTTAAATGAATCCATTCAGTTCCCACAAATGACCAACTGTCTTTTGTGTCAGAACGAACAGTCTGAATTATCAACATAATTTATATAAATAGTTTGGCAGTAGTAATAAAAATGTTTGTTTCAGAAAAACAATGGGAAAAAATGTTGAGAGAAAATTTCAGCCTGTTTGGATGATAATAATTATCTGAGCCGCAGATGGATTTAATTGGGTTTAACATAGGAAGTCGTGGTTTTTGAGAATCATAAATGTAACATTTTTATTTTTCATTGACATGAAAACAGGTATTCTAGAATTTTGGGATCACTGAACACAAATCCAGTGTCAAAATATTATTTTGAATTTTGACAACTTCATCACAACTGTTGCATCAGACATTATTAAAAAATGACAGTTGGATTGAAAGTTGTCCACATTGACTGAAATTTTGCACAATTCTCTCTTTTTCTTTTTCATTTCATACAGATCTTTTTCTTTCTGAAGAAATCTTTCATTTTTAATGAAAAACATAACCTTCATTTTTCAAAATTCAATGAAAATGTTCAGTTTTTAATTCAGATACTCTGCAATATAGGCTACTAATATATATTTTCATTTAAATGAAAGAATGTAGTTCTTCAAAACAAAGAAAGACTTAGTATGTGGGTAATGGAAACCCTGTAATAAAAGTAAAGAACCACATTCTTTTCAAAATTACATTTACATATTGTACCTATCTAACTAGCTTGTTTTGGAAGTTTGAAACATACACATATTTGCAAATAAAAGAATGTATACAAATGACAAAATACTGACCTATTTGTTGGCACAATTTCATAGACACTTTTTCTGTACTCTGGAACAAATGATCTATTTCCATAATAATTTGACGCACGCATATTTTCTCTAGTAAACAGTGCTTTTCCTATATCATCATTATCTTTATCTTCTAACATCCCTAAATAACAAAGCCATAAATTAGAAGCAGTCAGAAGAAAAATCTAAATAACTTTGAAATTGCAAGAGATGAAATACTTACATTCCAAGGCAAAATCCCTGTGCACTCGTTCAAAATTGTTCAAGTTATTTCCAATATTCACCACATATCCATTAGGCAAAGTAAAGTCATCTGTCATGTCAAAGCTCCAATTACCAAATAATCCACGTGTTTGATTCTAAATGAAGAACAAAGAACCAAGCTATTACAAATTAACAGACAAAATTTTTTTTTTTTTAAATTGAGAAATATTGCTTTAAGATAATTTAATGTTGCTACTATCTTTACTGCTGGTGTGGAGTTAACATCATATTTTATATGAATGTTTATTCCTTCCAGACCATTCCTAAGTTTCAGACTGTACTTACTTGATACCAATTAGTTTTGCATCAAAATACAACTAACAGCATAACTATCTTCAAAAATTATACCAAAATATAAAAGAAATGTTCATCTTGATTTTCAAAACAGAGAATTATTGCATCCATCAAGAAATTATAATGCTTCAGAGTCAATTTTGCTTGGAAAATTTGAGGACTGAAGGATGTTAAAACTAACAGCTCATACTCTTGTTACCTGTAACTTGTAACTTTTAAAAGTTCAGAGACATCAACCAAAATTGAGTCTGTGCTATTTTATAAGTGTAGTTCCTCATATTTGAGAAAAAATTAAAGAAATAATTAAAGAAATTTATGTCTTATTTAAATTAAAGAAAAAAGGCTCCAAATTTTTTCTTCGACATTTTCTCAGGTAAAGCAAAGAATGTCTATAAAAATGATGCAGATCTAATTTTCTAAAAATTTTTGAAAATTGCAAAAATTCTTAAAATTTTTTTTGACATCTTCCTACGACTACAATATTGAAGACATTTCTCTTAATGATATCTGTTCTTCAAAATTAGACATTTAAATGAGGTCATCCACAATTTTTTCAAACTATGAGTAATTTTCACATAATTTTGTATGAAATAAAGCCAATTTAAAAACAAGATTTTCTCAAAAATTGTTCCAAATCTTTTCTTCATTTTTGCTCAAAAAGCGTGAAAAAGTAGTAGTAACACAGTGGCGTGGTTCTTTTCCCACCTGGCAGTCCATACCTTCAGTCACATTAGTAATGCAGACTGGTCTGCTCCGAGATTTGCATTGTCCAGTAATGGAACTGTATTCTAACTATTTTTCCATTTTAATAAGGATTTATCCTTTTAACGTGGCCCAGAGATAGTGTGAACTATTTTTGTGTACATTACATTGTTTGTTTATGCTTTACATATAATGAAAGGTAAGTCATTGCCAGTACTTGGTGCATTTTATGTATATTTAGATTAATCTTATTAGTTCTTGAGAGGGGTCAAAATACCTCAGATGTGCAGTAGAGATGCAGATAGAATAGCATCGAGATGACAAGAAAACAATGAAAAACAAGAGAAGCTGGGAGCAAGATGAGTTGCCAGAGGTGAATGTGAGGTAGAAGGTGACGTGTCTTGAAGGGGGCAGAGGGGGGGGGGGGGCAGGATGCTATGCCATGGACAGTAGAAATTATTTTCAAAATTTTCCTTTTTTGGCTGCAGTCACATGCAACATCTTGTCATCTACTAACTGTTCGATTTTGTCATACTACAACATACATGAGTAAAGGTTGCTTACATGCAGGCAAATTGATGAACTGTTAGATATTGAGCTAAGCAATGCAAAGATTTACATAATTAAGAGTTTCACACTTCTGTTATCAATATTATCAGAATATCAATGTTTCAGAAATTAAAGTTTGTTTATCTCAGTTCATATTAATTGCAACGTTCATATCATTTGTTACATCTGACAATTCAAAACAAAATAAATTGAGTTATCACATTGCTTTAAAACATTAAATGCTTTAGGGTAAGATTTTAATAAATTTTTTACTTACAATGAAACTCCATGGTAGATAAACACGGCAAGATAAATATCCTTTATTTTCCACTACTTCAACTCCAGCTCCTGACTGGAACATGACGATTACTTCAGACTGGTTGAGAATATAAGATGGAGTGTATACAATGACACCTGAAAAAATGACATTCCCTGATAACATGATAGCAAAACTAAAAACACACAGAAATGCATCAGATAACATGCCACCTTGTTAGAAAATATACATTCTGCTAAAGCTTGATGAAAAAAACAAAATAATTGATAAAAATATGAATTAATATAGTTTATCATGGAAAGAAATTATCTAATTCTTGAAAAGCCATTGAGTAATAAAATTTAGTTTTACACATTCTTAAAAAAATTGAATTACAAATTAATAAATTACTGAGGTGCAAACCTAAGCAGAATTGTGTAATTATTAGAATCTCTCATACACATTTTCACTACACTAATTGATGTTTTTTAGCTAAAGCCAATATTCCTAAAAATAACTTCCTAAAGACCAAGTTTCCTATAAACTAATACTCATAGAGACAGGATTTTCATGCAAATGCATATTTTTATTTACGCTTTGTAAAGATTTCAAACTTTGTAAATATATGTTTCATGAAAAACTTGTTTAAAAAACCCATACTTTTTCCATTCATGTTTACTTGTTTTGATAGCTTTTTAGAGAAATTCATGCATAATGCATGTTTAGACATATTTTAAATTAATACAGCATATTTAGATTTCTATCTAGTATACTAAGTACTTTTTATTATTTTTCTGCATAATTTGTGAATATTAAAACTGATGTATATTTTGTATAAATAGTATATTGATCTTAGATCCTCATAGCATGAAGTTGTATTTGGTGCTTATAGTTATATTACACATTTTAACCTTCCAGTACACTACTTGACTTTTCCACACAAGTACACATGCGGGGAATAACAATCACGAAATGAATTATCAATGCCATATGATGTGTTGCAAAGGATACGTATGATACACGAAGCAAAAACTCAATACCATTTGACAACTGACAATTGGAGAAGAAAATAATCAAGAACAGGCTCTTTCAGTCTCCTTGCGTGCAACTGAGGATTAAAACAAGTTTCGTAACTGTTATTAAGTATAAAATGAATACTTCTAAGGCTTTATATGCATCACTTCTCAAAGGATTGAAAAACAACAATTGTCTGGAGAAGGATGGATATGTAATTTATTGCAATTGCTGTAATAAAGAAGTAAGTAAGCTAAACTGTAAAAATTGATTAATTAAAAAAATATATCAACTGGTGGTGTTTCCCTAGTCAAAATGTTTAGTGCTTAAGTCTAAAGTTGCTGCATAAATTATATAATTGGAAACACTGAAACTCAGAAAATGATACAACAATGCCAATGAAATAGATATGAAATGAAAAACAAAACTTTAATTTTTGTAAACGAAAATAATTATTTTCAGGATATTATTAATATTTTTTTTCATTTTTAAGATTTTTCTGAGGTTCAAGAAATTGTTTTGTAGAAACTGTTGGGCACATTGTCTTTAAATAATTATTGTACGTGGTAGTATGCACATTCTCTCCAAATCTTTTCCTTGAGTTTTACAATTTTACCTCTATAATATTTAATGTTATTGAGAAAATTAGAAATTGTGGAATATTTCATATTTTTTCTTTTAATATTGTTTGAAGTATTAGTAGAATTTCAGTGTCTGTGAAAAGAATAATTTTATCAACAAGGTAACTAACTATAGAGTAGAAGTAGTACGAGAAAACAAGTATGTCCTGAACCTGATATTTATGAAGAAATCTCAAATTCGAGTCTATATAATTTCTACCCAGTTAGTTTGAACCTCAACATTTAGCTAAATCCATTCTAGTAAAGTACCCTTGTCTTAAATTAAATCTGACATTAATTTGTGTCAAAATTTGAGTAAATTTGTTTCAAAACTGTAATTTTTAGCAAAATTTTAATACTCTTCTTAAGAAATCTGTAGCTCTATATAATTTGAATTTATTTATGCAGATTAAATGTTCTAAAATGTTTCAAGTGGGTCAGCACCTTGCATTTATTTGTCATATTGACAAAGCTAGAGAAAAGAAAGAAACTATGTCAGACTTAGTGCAAACTTTTGATACTGAGGCAACATTGAAGTGTAACAAATCCATTTTAATGAAAATGTGTAATGCTTTAGTAGGGGCAAATATATTGTTTGAAAAAATAGCATATACAATATTTAAAGGATTTCTAGAGAAATATACAAAATGGTACATCCTGGATTCATACACATAAAGAAAAAATTATTTTCCTTATCTTCAGAAATTAGAATTAGTAGGCCTTCCTCTGGTGGAATCATTAAAAAGACATAAAGTGACTGGAATTAATGTTTGGAGATGTGTGTGAGACTGCTACGGAGAAAATACATGAAGTATTAAATTCAAATCGTGTCTTGAAATTTCTCCAAAATGAAAAAAACATTATTTGTGATGAAAAACGAGAAAATGGAGAATTTGACCTTACATTGGTTTAGATTTCATCTTTGAAGTATGCTCCAATTAAATCTTGTGACGTAAAAGGTCATTTTTTGCATTTGAATACTTTTTTTCTGACAAAACAATGAATTTGACATAGAACAGTTTTGAAAAATTGTTCACTTTTTTAAAAGACAATACACCTAAAAATTTAAGAAAAATGAAAGTTGATTGTGCATGTTTTGTCCATTTTCCCCTGCATTGTGCATATTTGGGTATTTGTTAGTGCATATTTGCATGCATATTTTAGCATTTGATAGTGCATGGAAATCTTGTCTCTACTCATAATGGAAATTTCCTGATCTATATTTTTCTAAACATTACTTTTCCTAAAGGAAAAAGGATGCACATGAATAAAGTTTATTGTGTGCATTTTGATTTTTTACATATGGTGATTGTAGACAATGGCCCACAAGTAGTTCAATGTTCTTCCTTCCTTGTGATACTTGTCATATTGGAGTACTAATATTTTTAGCCTCTTCTGGAATGCAACATATTTCCTTTTGGATTGAGCTTTCATGATTCATCCCATTAAAATTCATCAATGGGCATTTCCATATCTACTTGCTCTTTTTGGAGCTCTGTCAGGAAGCTATATAAGTTGGGATGGTGCTTATCTACTATGAGTTGAAATCAATTATGACATCTCTCAGAAATATTATTTTTTCTGCGCTAGTTCTGGATTGTTGCCTCGCAATAATTCCATGGTTCTTTTGGATACAATGAATGCACAGCCCTCCTGCAATCTCTTGCTCTTCTGCCAGGCACATAGGCTGTGACGTGTAGTGAAATTTATTTTGAAGGAAGCAATTACATTTCAAATGGTAGATTTTTAACTATTCACATGGTTAAGACAACAAATGGTAAACACTGAACTGACAAGCACATACGGAGCCCATCACATGCGTGCAATGAGACACGCTGCTATGCCACTGGCCAATTGCTTCCAAAGGCAAGTTCGACTGAATGAGCCTGTACTCACCACACACGCCAGCATATCTGCTGATCACAGCATTCCCTATGAGACGCTGGATGCAGTCAGCCCAGAGCTTCCAAAGAGCTTTTCAGGCGAACTCTACCCAATTTATTGGTGACAATAATAATTACGGTCTCATTTTGTAAAGATTGGACGCACCCAATTTAAACTGTTTTGACTTGGATTACAAGTAAATGATTCTAAATTACTAGTCAGGTGGTATTACAATGTAAGATCTCACGCATCTCTCTAAGCACTCAAGACGAAATCAGAGTCTTCAAAGCTTTCCTTTTTGGTAGGACTTACGTTTAAATCTTAATCGCCACAGTTTTCGAAATGTAAACTCCAATTGTCAAGTGGCGGTGGGATTGGACCAAGGAGGTTATAATGTATATTATATATTGTAATATGGATTGGACAGTCGTCGCTGTGAGGAACAGGCCTGATAGCTGACGGGAGGTTGCCATATTGAATGGTCCGTTTGATCTTGCTTATGATTCCAACAACTTTGGTAATGCACAAATAACAGTCCGTCGAGTGGTTCCTTGGTTCCCATCGTGGGAATTACAAAAGGCATAGGCCTACAGCTGAATACCCGCTTAGCCAACCAATAAGTAGTTACACAAGACAGCAAATAAGAGATGCCCACGATTTGTCATGATCACAGATTCGACACCGAAATACAATTCATATTCCTTTCTTATCAAAAGTGTAATATTCTGTATTTGGCTCAAAAAAGTTACCTCATCACGCACATAATAAATTCTTTGGATGGTCTACACACGGCATTGCAAGGAATCTGCATAGTGCGCTATTAGTACACTATGCACTATTAGTATACAGTACTATTATCTTTCTTACTCGACACGCACGGCGCACACTGGTTGAATCGGGCCTAAAACCTAGTCATAATTACAAATGCGAGTGGATTTGCGTAAAATTGGGTTTTTGAGATAGCTGAATTTGAATATTATAAATAAATTTCAAAATTCAAAATGGCGGCTTCAAAATGGCTGATCTACTTATTTAAAAACAAAAATGCATAAAAAATATACATATGGGGTTCTGGAGATCACTGATTTCGAATATCATAATGAAATTTCAAAATTCAAAATGGCGGTTTGGAAATGCCTATCTGACTCATAAAAATAATTATGTGTGTAGAAATATGGATACAACAGTTCTCGCAGGTTAATATTGTTATCATTCCAAAAATTTGTATCAGAAATGTTCTTATTAAAAGTAGTTATGAGAAGAAGAAATTGTAAAAATATACAAAGAAAATAATTCCCTGTGGCGTCGAAGACACTTCCAGGATATTCAAAATTTAAGTAGTATATGACTTAGTGTAGGGATCACAGAATTTTGAAAATGTGCACACAATTCACTTTTCCCCATAGCACGTCATACGCAGTTTTTAACTGTTTTTTGACGTAAAATAAATAAATAAATAGATATCTAGTGTTAAATCTTACTATGTAGCATTGCAGTAAAGTGACTATAAAACAAAAACGTGCAGGTATGTGCAGATAAAAGTGTGATACTCTGATTAAAAGCATTCTATTTGATAAATAAAAAATCGATTGATGCAGGAATACGCAGGACAAAAAATATAATCCACAATATACGTGACCACATTGCTACGCTCCATAGGTTAGAGTTCAGCAGTATTATATATAAACTTATTAGACATGTTTTCTTAAATATATACCTTACTTATAGTCAAAAGAGTCTTCTGTTCGAAAATATGAAAATAATCCACAAAAATAATTTAAACACTTTTTAATTTCAAAAATATAGTCGACAAGATTCAATGAATTTGAGTGTTTCGAGCAACGGTAACTTTACGAGACTGTGAAGACGACAAAAATGATTGAAATAACTGGAGCTGAAGTAGTGTGCTCCAATGTTTTCCGAACGAGTTTTTTATATTTTTTATTTTATTTTACGTCAAAAAATCAGTTAAAACTGCGTATGACGTGCTATGGGGAAAAGAGGATTGTGTGCACATTTTCAAAATTCTGGGATCCCTACACTAAGTCATAAACTACTTACTAAATTGTAGAAGACGTGCACAGAAAATGAAGTTACATTTATGTCCAGAAGCAAAACAAGGTCCATCTCAGTATTTGCTCAATGGATCAGGGAACTGGACGAAAAACCTGATCGAGATGGGGGTCATTGACCCGGAGGCTGTAGTATAATACTTGTTACAGGTTGTTTATACACATTTATACCGTTCAAATGGTAAATAATGCATTATGTATCACTGTTAAAATTAATGTTACTTTTCTTGTGATGCTCAGTATAGTCTCTAATTGTATAGAAACAGTTATGCAGCAGAAACGAGTTCACTTTGGATTTAAACTTTTCTATCGAATTTAATCGTTTAATGTCATCTGACAAAGTATTGTAAAATAATGTACATGTATTGTATGTGAATTTTTTGTAATGATCTGTTGATACTTCACCTGATGAATATGATTTCTACGTCGAGTGTTCGCGAAATATACACAACGAACAGTATGAAGGCTGACTGAATTTGCAAGAATTCTGAACGCGTAGCATAATGAACTTAATTTTGTGTTCAATTCATTTAAATGGGCGTTCCATTTAAGGTTTGACTGAATTGAGAGACCTAAAAATTTTGTTGCCTTAACATCAGTCAATGGTACACCGTTCATTTTCAATGGAGCACAGAATTGTTTATTTGAAATGGAAAACTGCATTAAAACCGTTTTCTTTTCGTTTACAATTAATTTGTTATTTCGGAACCAATTTGAAACATCTGATATTGTACTATTTACGGTTTATTTATTGCAAAGGATGTTCGTATCATCTGCAAAGAGAACCGTTCTTCCATTTCGAATCGTCGAGGGCATATCGTTTACGTAAAGTAGGAACAGAATAGGGCCTAAAATCGATCCTTGAGGAACTTCACGTACAATGGGCAAAGAGTCGGAAAGGTGCGTACGTAATGTTCCATCATTCCAGTAAGGTATTTCCACTCTCTGAGATCGTTGTTTAAGGTACGAACATAACCAATTTGCTAAGTCAGAATTTTGTACGCGCCCTGTGAATTTTGCCATTATGGCCAAGTTTTTGGCCCGATTGAACCAGTGTGCGCCGCAACTAATGGGAATCACACATCAAATCGAGAATATCAGCAATTGTTGAAATGTCATATCCAGGAAGTCATATCAGAGGCTCATCTAGGTATTCAGGCGCCCATGGCAAGCATAGAATTTATGCCCCTGTCAAGATACTTCAAATTAGGGTTGTTATTTGTTTTAGCGGGAATATTCTAAATAGTGCCCCTTGTGATTGGCGCCCTTGGCACTTGCCATGTCTGCCATACCGTAGATATGCCTCTGAGTCAGATCCTTCACTCTCCTTGGTTCCAAAATAAATAGAACCATCGCAACAAAAGAAGTCAGAAAAAGAATGGCAGCAGGAACATATTTTGTTCAAAATGAACTTTTCAGAAACTGGCTATTATATAAAGGTGCATAACAGAGTTATTTCATTGGCAATAATATATTGGATGGTGAAAGAGTATGATATGCAAAGGTTGTTAATTTCTAAAAGGAAAATAATGAGAAGAAACTATGGGCCAGTATAAAACCTTGATGGTACTCGGAGAATCACATAACTTCCAATTCAACAATTGAATTAAGAATAAAACAATTGTAAATCACATTAGATCTCTAAGACTGAATTTGTTGGGACATTTTCACTGAATGTAGGGCAGTGAAAAAAATGTTTAACTGATGCCAATTCTTAACCTGAAAGAAAGGAAGGCACAAACTGAAATGGAAGCGCAATGTGTTGAATGACGTCAGAAGATTGAAGATTTAAAATTCGGACAGTCCAAATACATATAGACTAAGTTTACATGAGTCAAGTGCTTAAACCTACAGATGATAAGGCAGACACCCTGTAAATCATTATCTGCTCAACAAGTCCTGCCATATAAATAATTCTCTCACATTCGATTGCAGCAATAGGATATAACCTGAACTAAATATGCTGGGGAAGTGCAATTTGTTACAGAATATTTTACCATGGAAAACTTTCTAAACATTTTTGTGTTGTAAACTCCCTTTCATTGGTGGTCCAGGGTTGGTGGAGATCCTTATTTGGGATCTTTGACTTTGGGCCTCACATGCAGAACTGTTGTTTTGTGGCTGCATTAGCTTAGCTATGCCTCCTCTGTTTAGTGACCTTTCAACTACTAAGGTAATTAAGAACCACAAATTATTTTTAAGGAAATACATGAAAGAATAATGAATTTTGTCAAATAAACTGCAACTGTGAATCTGCTTTTAAATAATATACTTTTTTAAAGATCATGTTGTGACATACCAGACTGTCACACAATATTTTGATGGGAATTGGGGACAAGAATTTATTAAATTCTTCGTAAAAAGTGTAAATGTTGAGGGCATAGGCATGCAGACAGAGCGTTCCTTAGCAACCAGGGAAGCGGAAGTAAATAAACATAGCGCGGCAAGTAACGGACAGAAGATTGTGATATAAGGGCATGTAGGATTGGTGGTAAACTAGTAATGGGGTATGACGTAGGAGGAAACTGGAGATTGTTTTGTAAAACAAGAGACAAGAAGGTATGAAAGTTATGGAGGGTTGAACTTTTTGTAATATTAGAGAGAGAGGAGCTTTAGACTGCG
The DNA here is from genome assembly GCA_011170035.1 of Teleogryllus occipitalis. NCBI lineage: Eukaryota > Metazoa > Arthropoda > Insecta > Orthoptera > Gryllidae > Teleogryllus > Teleogryllus occipitalis. Next base: position 619,873 of record BLKR01000183.1, on the reverse strand, counting down.
TACCGTGCACATCGTACTGCAGAGGTTATTGTAAATGATAGATGCGGGAATTGGTGGAATTTTGCGGGAAATAATTGAACAGTGAGGACTTATATTTTGTGTGCGTAATTCTATTGGGAACTTTGAATAATTCTGGCACCGGGAGTAGTAAGTGAATCAATTAATAAGTTGAAGAGGACATTGACCCGGCAGCGGACCGAGAACGGGATACAAGAGAGAATATTGGTCGGAGCGGTGGATTCTTCCTGGCCTCATCGTCCAAGAGCGCATGGATATATAAATAGTAAGAATAATAGCGCTATAGACAATTTTTACAATCGGTCATGACCAGGGCGACATTGCATGTTTAAAAGAATTAATCGAGAAATAAACTTATAACGTTCTCATTCTGAAAAAGAAAAGCTGATTATCATTTCTTTGGCATCTTGTGCAACCCACAGTTTAATAATTTATTTCCAGAAACAAATTTCAGATTCCTCGCTTCTTCCGTATGGAGAGCGGTTCGAATGATCGTTTGCTAGGAAGAAAGTAAGTACCGGCGACGATTATTTTCGTAAGAACCCAACCGGCAGAGCTAGTAGGATAATTATTTCCCTTTAGATGTGTTTCCGGGAAATTTAAAATCGCAACCCTTTCCTGGCGCCCAAAAATGATATAAATTCGGAAACCGGTTGCAGAAATAATTTGTCAGAAACGGAGAGCGTTTCAATATTAAATAACTAACATTCATAAATTAGCATCTTGTATAGCATATAGTATGTTTAATGTACCAAGGCAAAAAACACTAATGCTAATTCGTACCTCGAAAATGTTGAGTCTTTAAAGAGTCTCTATCAAAGTAAACTCTTCTACCATCGGCAAATACATCCAGATGATAGCGCCATCTAGCATGTTCAGGTCGTACCCGAATTTCAATTGTGGCCGAGATGTTATCTTTAGCTGTGAACAATCAACATTAAATTTCAGTCATTTTACTCTGGGGATATATTTTTGAAATTTCAAAATTTTGAAAGCTAACAAATTAACAAATATAATTCATCAAAAACTGGCAGGTATTATTCATTTTGCCCCATGAATTTCTTTGTTTTTATAAATATTTACGTTTTGATGAGTCACAGGGTTAAACTCGTGGAGTATATACTTAATGCATTTTAAATATATACTTAATGACAAAATAAAAGTGCACTAGATTTGTGAAAAAGTATGAGACAATTTTACAACCCATTAGAAAACAATTTATCAAAGGGGGGGGGGGAAGTGTTTACAGATAATTTGAGAAATTTCAATTATAAAGTTTGAAGTTAACTCCATTCCCAATATTTCTGCGAGTTCCTTTATTGTTACATAATTTTTAGACATTTTAGAGGGACTTACTGATCAATAAATTATATTATATTCTTATAAATAGAAATAAAATAATGTTCAGACATTATAGATGGCGTTAATAAATGAATTTTATTCTTTGTCATTTTTTTTCCGTACTTGCAACAGCTGTGAGTTGAGTTGCTGCTACCTCTCCATAGATGTTTCGGGGAACTTGTTCAAATCGAGCTTGAACATCCAGTTGTGCCTTGTTTGAATCTGCATGTACAAGTACAAATTCACCTTTTCCGTTGAATGTATATTCTAAATTATCAAAAGTGACAATGTGTGGGTCACCAAATACTGCAGCTGTGGAAGACATAAGTTTACATATATTAAAAACAAGTAAATAATAAGGTTTTTAAAAATCAACTAGTGTTCTTAAATTATGAATATAAAGTTTAAAAACGACAATTTCATTACTGTTTTCAATTATATTCTATAATTCACTGAAACCATTACTTTTTCTCTTAGCATACCTATAGAAGGTGGTTGATAGGCAATGCAATCTTGAGTGGGACGTCTTTCAAACCGGTACGTTTCACAACCTACAGCCTGTTCACTTTGCCACATGCAGCATTGATAGAAGGGGACAATATCATGATACCATTGGGATAAGGTTGGAACCTGGAATCCAAGAACACACCTTTCAGAGGCAAAATGCACAACCAAGATATTTTAGTACATCATAAATTGTATTTGAGCCCATAATCATTTTGTCTTATAGTGGGGAAGCATATGCACATCTTCCTGAATTTCTGTCCATAATTACCTTTGTAGCTTCATTCCAAGGAAGAAATCCTAAATTGTGAGCACGGTAAGGTCGAGATCCCCACATTTGGTCATATGATAACATAAGATATCCATTTTTATCATAACAACACATTTGTTCCAATCCTTCATGACTGTAATAAAAAAAAAACAAATTTTATCAAAACCTTTTCGATATTAGTAGAAATTTTTATTAGATGTGTAACTGTATTTCAGAGTATATGAATAAGTGTCTGCACACGTAATTCTATAATTTTCCTAATTGTTCTTTTCCTGAGAATTGATTAACCATTGTGCAGAAAGTAACTAGTGCTGCTACAACAGAACATACTTTCTTGCTTTATTTCTAACTTTTGCCATTTTCGAAAATTCAAAGACTCCTACAAAAATGAGAATAACCCCTTCTTGGGGGTTATCTCTTGGGAGTATTTCTTGTTCTATCTGATGGGAAATAGTGTGGTTTTTGAGAATTTTTTTTATAATTGCATAAACTTCAAGCAGAAATTGCACGATGACTGCTAGTTTTTTCAAATTATTGTACATGACATTCTTTTTTAAAGCTGATTTTTTCGAACAGATTTTGTTGAAAACAAAAATCTTTATCTTCAAATTTGTAGTTTTGCAATGTTCTTTTTCAATTGTTGAAAATACAGAGTTCGCCAAAAATGGCAGTAGCACCAATTTTTTAACGTTCTTTGATACACGCAAGAAGAAAATTTAAAGAAAAAATTGAAGCCGGTTTTTGAAAAATTAATGATTTTAAAATTGCCTAATTTCACGTAAAGTTACACGAAAACTACTCATATTGTTATGACGTTATTTCAAGATCTGTCTTTGTAGAATAGATTTTATTAAAGGAAAAAATATTTGTCTTCAATATTGTAGTTGTAAGAAGACGAAGAAAACATTCAAAACTTTTGAAGTTTGGGAAAAATCAGATAAATTAACGAAAATGAGATCTGCGCCATTCTTTAAGTATTTTTTACTATATCCAAAGATAAGATTAATAACAAAAATTGGATCCATTTTTGAGAAAATGTTCAAAATGTAATTGAGGCTTCATGTAAAACATCCTCCGAAATCAAAATATCAATTCCAAAACCGCATGGCCAAGACAACCTTTAAAAGAATTGGGGAATATCAATTCTGGAGAAAATCGGCTGAACGGTTTAGGCGCTAGCGTTGACCACTCATAGACAAACTGAAATTTCACCGTCAATCAGTATTTCGGCATCAAGGTCCCACAAAACATGGATTCTGACTACACAAGCGTGTAGATAAAGTAATCTAAATAATATAAAAGTGGATGTTGGTTTGTTCGATTGATTGATTTTTTCGTGTTTTCGGGCGCGTCAACTGCTTTGGTCATTAGTCCCGTGAGTGTAGTGCATGTTTTTTCTCGGGAGATGGTGGTGATCTTCCCCCGCTGGATGGCGAGATCCGACACCGACCTACCGTCGGCTAGTGGGGTTTCCCCCTAATCAGGACTCTCCCACCAGTGGGGCACCACCCCAGCCGGGACAAGCTCTAAGCTCCCGACCGATCTCCCGGAATATGTGGTAATGTAGCGCATGTTAGTGTAAGTGTGTGTGTGTGTAAGGGGAAAGGATAGGGCAAGGAAGAGGAAGGAAAGATCGCGCGCGGTCCGTGGCCCGTTTGGTAGAGTACTGCTCCGGCATTCGCCTGATGTTGATTGGAGAAACCACGAAAAACTACCGATCAGAGCAGCCGGCCGCTAGAATTCTCCTCCAGACAGCGACTAAATTCGACCTAGCTGAAAAGCTAGTGTCGAAAATCCTGCCGCCGTCAGGACCTCCCGGTCAGAGGCGCTGCAGTGACATCAGTTGATGCACTGAGCTACCGCTCCCGGTGGTTTGTTCGAGATCGATGAACTCCGACGCCATTTGATCGATCTCCATGAAAGTTGGTATAACGTGTTTTTTCATGGAGAAGGTTTTTGAAAGGAGAGATTGGGGAGGGGGAGAGAGAGATAGACAGATAGAGAAAGACTGCTGAGTTCTGCTAGTTTACTACATACGAGAATAGGAACGAGTTTTATCCACTTTTCCGTTACTCGATAATGAGGGTTTTTCTGTCGAAAATTCGCCGTTTTCCGGCACACGATTGCAATACTTTCTCTTCTTATGAAGTAAAGGCGAGCTGAGAAAGTAAAAAGATATGTCGTGTTTGCTGTGACACATGCAAAGCTCGGTGATTCTTGATTAACAAAGTTCAGAAAGAATGGAAGCATATGAACGCAATATGTTTCTTGTAGCCAAATGCAGAAAGCATTTGCAGCTTACAAACTACATGAGGAGGAAACTTAAAGGACTCTTATTACCGTTAACTGAGGTTACTTTGACAGACGGGGTTACTTAACCAAAAGCGTAGAAAAACATTCAGTGCTATTTTTTGAGAACAATATTGGATAGTGTTGAGAAGCTGCCTAACAATTAGTTCCTTAGATTCCCCCAGATGTCTCTGGTAACCTACAGATTATTTTTATTTGAGTTTGAACAGCCTAATTGTGTATTGAGTATGCACGTTCGTTCGCCGCAAAGAAGTACTTGCCGGAAAATTGCTTCATATATCGTATTTTGAAACTAATATACTACTGTATTACACTGTAAGAATGTTAGTATAATGCTTTTCCTTCAACATATACATTGAATTTTGAATATGTTCAAATATTTATGTCGATGAGGGTAGTTCTTTACACGTGCGCCTTTGCTATGAGAATAGGGGATACTTGGACCCGCGGAAGGTTACTCACGCCTCTCAGACTACCCTCAGTCAAAAAATAAACACTATTTTTTAACATTTTACCGGGAGCGGTAGCTCAGTGCATCAACTGATGTCACTGCAGCGCCTCTGACCGGGAGGTCCTAGGTTCGAGTCCTGACGGCGGCAGGATATTCGGCATTAGCTTTTCAGCTAGGTAGAATTCAGTCGCTGTCTGGAGGAGAATTCTAGCGGCCGTCTGCTCTGATCGGTAGTTTTCCGTGGTTTTTCCCATCAACTCCAGGCGAATGCCGGAGCAGTACCCTATCAAACGGGTCACGGACCGCGCGCGATCTTTCCTTCCATTTCCTTGTCCTATCCTCTCCCCTTACATACACACACTAACATGCACTACACTACCACACATTCCGGGAGACCGGTCGGGAGCTTAGAGCTTGTCCCGGCTGGGGCGGTGCCCCGCTGGTGGGAGAGTCCTGGTTAGGGGGAAACCCCGTTACCCGACGGTAGGTCGGCGCCGGATCTCGCCACCCAGCGGGGAAAGATAACCGCGCATATCCCGTGAAAAACATGCACTACACTAACGGGACTAATGACCAAAGCAGTTACGAGCCCGGAAACACGAAAAAAAACAAATCAAATTGAACATTTTACAAGTTGTTATTTCTATTCACAATGAAGCACAAAGTGAAACCTGGTTCAAGACGAATCATTCCCTGTAATGAAAATTTATAGAAAGCACTGGCATATATGCCTATAAGAAGTGGCAAATTATCAATAACCAAGGCACCAAAAGAAGCACTATTTAATATGGCCCATGTAATATATGAAAACAAATATGCAGACAAGATATTCCCGAGACAAGACTTTAGGAGGACCACGACAAAATGGCCGAAAGGTCGGCACCACAGCCTTCGACGCGCCGTCACTTGGTCAGTCAAGAGCATTCGCAAATTTAAATTATGACCCCAAATAAATAAATGTTAATACACAGAACGCATGAAAGATTCAACAAAAGCAACCATATCTGTCAAGTTTTGGTTTCCTTCTCCCGCCTTATGTTGTGTACACCTTGTTATTGAACACTTGATATTGTATTATTTTTTTGGTAGTATTAAATATGTTTTATTTGTCAATTTATACTGCAAGTATTATTATAAATTAATTTTCAAAAGTCAAAGTTTACATATTAAATTTTGAAATTGACCTCACGATGAATTTAAAGTTGTCAAAGAATCGCCCATTGTCGGATAACTTTGACCACCCAGTTTTTGTCAAATATCTATCATATTTATCATTTTCAGTGACAAATCTTATTTACACTCCATTTTACTTGTTGAAAACCCAAATAAGAGACAGAAAAGGTTTTATTGCCATCAACAGTCTTGTGTGTGTCATAAAAAGTGGTCAAAGTATCCCTAGTTTACGGTATGCTAAACAGTTGGTCACCAAACGGTATGCAAACATTTGGTATTCATTAGTTCAACATCTCCTAGACTATCTATTATATGTGAAACGGGATATTTATCAATATTCACACAACAGCAAAAGCTATCAAAAGCATCAATTAACAAAGAAATTCTGTCTACAAGAATGCTTTTGATGTTCTTTCATCCTTCCAATCAGCTTTGTAGCTATCAGAATGGGTAATGACACTAACAATGAATAATAAATGTTAGTACAGTACATGAGTGCATGAAGTTTTCTCAGTACTTTTAGTTGACCCTGGACTCGATTACGTTTTGTACTTCAATGTGCTCAGAAAGGGGCATACATTGCAAACACTGTATATTTGCATAATTAATTAAAATAATATTTACGTATTTTCAAAATTTTAAAATATTATAATTGTCATTGTTGTAGAAACACATTATTTTCTTTTCTGGATAGTTTTAGGTCATTTTTAATTGAACAGTATAAAGGTAAAAATATTGAAGCAGCCTTTGAAAATGTTTGCTTCGTAACTAGCTGTTGGAGTCTAGAAAGAAGTTCAGAAGAAAGTTACTTTTCATGAAACCATTATTTCTAAACATACCTCGGAGCTCCTGTTCTCATGCAATGAACTGCAGTTTGGTGGTAGTAACAATCTGGGTTAATGTCCATGTCACATTCCCAGTCAGATAGGTAACGTCCCTTGTCATTGAGAACGTGTTCCAAAATACAAGGACACTGGGGAATTTCAGCAGCAAAGTTCTTCAGAAATCGATCATTCTTAATCCAGTTGTTACACATCTCAATTGGCCAACGTGTACCATGCTTTCGTTCCCATTGGGGTCCAAAGTACCATGCTAAAGGAATTGGTTTACTCCACAACACACTACAACAACAAAAAATCACTATTTATGTACAGCAGACATGTCTTAAATTAAATTATATTCTCATCTACTGCAGTTTGTATATTTCAGTCTTGCACAATTTCCATTATTTTTCTGTTTTTTTCTTTTGATCTTTCTTCCAATGCATTCAAGCAGATATTTATTTAAAAAAATATTATGAAGTATATTGTAGAATTTTCTTCGACAATGGAGCAAGTTACTTACGGTGAGATGGTGAGTCCATGGTATTGCTCTGGATTTGTCAGATTGATATGAATAAAGCCAAACTGAATGTCATTGGTCCCAACATTGTTACGGTTGCGATAGTTGCCTGGATGTATAGTATACACTCCCTGGTTAGAGATGCTTTCCTATAACATGGTAACCAATTGCTTAATCAGAAAGTGAGAAAACGTACATGAAAGATTAAAGTATTGAGTCTAACTTTCTTTGTTTATTGCTATTTTTTCAATATTAAACTATTTTTACATACAAGGAATACAACATTAAAAGTAAAGTATGGAGTGTCACATCAGTAGTGTGACACATTAAATGATAGATATTCTAATTTTTATTTTTATCTATTAGCTTTCATTTAGAGGCATTCAAAAAATATGTTTTCTTTCAAGATGGAGAGCGCAAATGAAATATGAATATTCTTACCATGTTTTACAAAAATTATTATATTACTAACATCAAAATATATATTTATATTAATATTAATCTAAAAGTTATAATGAAGGTATCTAATGGATGTAAAGAATTGTTACAAAATATAGATATATGACCAACCAATTTTAATTTAGACCTAGGTGAAGTTACCCCCTTTAATTAAGGAATGAGGTATGAAACATAATGTTCATCTCATGAGGGAGGGGTAAGTGATTGAAAGTTGGGGGAGATTGGTGGGAGAAATTGTCGTGGGGGCAGGGATTTGGAAAAAGTAAAATTTTGCGAACCCTTTTTTTAATGTAGTAATTTTTAAACATCATTAATAAAAATTTTCTCCATGAGATACTTCATCGAACCTAGTAAAAAAGCATTTTCTCTGCTCACAATCAAATCAATGTAACATCATTTATTAACTAGTTGTGCTAAAACAGCACGGATTTTCTCGCCAGTATTTTCACGCAAAATTACGCAAAAAGTACTCAAATTTTCGAAAAATTGTACATGACTTGATTTCAATTTATATCTTTAAGAAACAGATTTTATTAAGGGAAAATATTTCTATCTTTAGTATTTTAGTTGTAGGTAGACGTCGAAACAAATTTTAACTTTTGCAGTTTTCGAAAAATCAGGATTTTCAACAAACACCATTCTTTTAAACGTCCTTCACAGTATCTGTCAACAAAATATAATCAAAATGGACGGAGACATTTTTTTAAAATTTGGAAAATGTACCAGAGTATTCATGTAAAGTACCCTCCAAAATTAAAATATCGATTTCAAATTCAAGGGGCCGTGACATCAGCCAGATCGATTGGGGTATTTCAATTTTGGAGAAAATCGTCTGAACCGTTTAACCGCTAGCATTGTTCACAGACGGACGGACAGACGTTTTGCGGTCAATTGCTGATTTTTATATTTTTTAAATTCAAAATTCATGTAGTATATGGCATAGTGTAGGGATCACAGACTTTTGAAAATGTGCACAGAATTCACTTCTCCACATAGCACGTCATACGCAGTTTTAACTGGTTTTTGACGTAAAATAAATAAAATAAATCAATCGATTTTTCGGTATCAAGGACCCACAAAACATGGATTCTGGCTACACCTCGTGTTAGAGATTTTTCTTCTTCTCAATTTAGCAACTGGATTTGCCCATTCTTTTATTATCAGGGCCCTGTAATAAGAGTTTTCTGCCGAAAATTCGCCGTTTTTTCGCGCAGCATTACATAACTTTCTCTCTACTCCGAACTACTTTTTTCATCGCCTTGTTTCCGCGCGCCGTTGTTGGAGAGTTGTTGCTCACCTCGATTGTGTCGATGTACACGAGGTGAGGCATGGTAGTCTTGGGCTCACGGTAGCCCCACAAGGAGATGCGGACTGGCGCGTTGCCGTTGGTGGTCAAGTTGAAGCGGTCCCACTTGATGGTGATCTGGTTGGGCGACTTGAGGTGCACGTCGTTGTTGGAGAAGGAGATGCGCTCGGTGGCCGTGGCGGGAGTCTCTGTAGGACACAAGAGTCGGATTCGATCGTCTCCTAAACTATTTCAGTATTATACATACCTTCTGCGGTTCTCACACGCCATCAATCTTCATAAATGAGGTATCTAAAGAAAGAGAATTTCACGGAGACGTGAAGAGTTGCATTTTCAGTTTTAAAAAAGCGAAGGATTTGTTTAAATAATGCAGCTAAATATTCATGCCAAATGCAACCCGCAACACTTGGTGCATTTTTAAGCTGTATCGTTAAATAACTTTTAAACGAAGTGTTTTAGGGTCTTAGAAAGTAAAATTTTGAAACCAAAGGCCACAAAGAAACGTTCATTACATCGTAATCTACAGGATGAGATCTTCCTCAACATTTTATTACATTTTTGCTGGTCCGGCGCTTCTCAATATTACCTCATCTGCTGAGAGACTGTAGAATCAGCAACTTAATGCGAAATTAAACTAATTACTTGATGTAATACGAGACTGAATAACATGGGTATGCCTCTGATTGATTAAAGTTAAATCAGAATAGTTTGTTTTGAAAAGGGTGTAGTGTACGGTTATTCATTCCAAGGAGACATATACTACAAGTGATAGAGGATAAGTGGGGCTTGAAGAAAAATATTTTAATATGGAAATGGAAAAATAGGGAAGAGGATGGATACATGCGAGAGTTCTTTCACGGGGACGCTAGTTTCACTTATTTTCGTTAAAATGACAATAAACACTGTGTGACGCATAAGGGAGAAGAACAATCTGCACAGGTTTTCGTGAACAGAATCTTTTACACCCTTTAACCATAAACAGTTGAATGATGAACAACAGTACCAACAAAGCGATGTTAGAAACATTTGAAAACTAGATATTTTAGCTCCCGAGTTATAGAAAAATTACTTGCATCCGTAAACGAATTACGGTTTCACACCACTGCCCTGTGCATAAAATTCTAATAAAAGATGATCTCAGAGGGAATTCCGTCTCACAGATAAAATTGGGTTAAGTTAGTTTAATTTGCAAGTACCTCGGTGCTTTTCAGTTAATGTTGTATTATTTTTTTAGTGTTTGTATTCAGTTTTAGACCTGTAAAGTGGTTTGCCCACTGCTCGGGTGCAATAAATTTAAAAATTATCATTATTATTATTATTATTATTATTATTATTATTATTATTATTATTATTATTATTATTATTATTATTATTATTATTATTATTATTATTATTCTACTTTTTCTCAGCTGTTTTTGCTGGTAAAAATGCTCACCTTCCCCAGAGTGGTATTGGGGACAGGTTCGGTCAGAGAAGAACAACTTCATCTTATATCTGGACCTAAGATAAAAACTTTTCTTACGATATGGGCTGTTTGCAACAAAACTGCACGCTGTCCCATGTTCAGAACGTTTTTGGGTAGTTTAAGTTCTGTTAAGTTTTTAAGGAAGTTTTTACTGACCAGGCCTTCCACCGGTATCACGAGTGGGTATGTTTTGGTAGCATTTAATTTCGAAACATGTTTTAGTTCATAGGATAAGTTTTCATACTTCGAAATTGTTTCTATTTCTTTCTGTTTGATGTTGTGGGATAATGGTACTGCGATGTCTATTAATATTATTATTATTATTATTATTATTATTATTATTATTATTATTATTATTATTATTATTATTATTGTTGTTGCTGTTGTTATGATCATAACTGCACGCATTTACGTTAGCAAATCCACTCACCAATGAAGTATTTGCCCTTCCAGTTGAAGCCGCCGCCCGTGGAGACCTCAAGGGGCACGTAGCCCTCGGCGTAGACGAAGGGCTGGATGCAGATGGCGCGGTTGGTGTCCACCACAGTGCCCCACACGTCCATCTTGTCGAACCTGCGACCGGAAGCAATGTGCCAATTAGAGGCGTATCTCCCTGCAGGGCGGGGGGGGGGATCGCGATGGCGTAGGTTGTCGCGGTCTTTGGTGGAGTGTCGTAGACGACCACCCGGACCCTGAGTCTCGCGGCGCCGCTCACGTCGTTAGCTTGAAGGTGCAGGTAGTGAGAAGGCGATGCTAAGCTCCTGGTGGCCGGGCAACCGGCCACCCACCAGTTGGGCCTATGGCGCGTCGGCCTTGGAGCAGGATTGGGTGAAGGATGCTTCTCAGAGTACTCCGGATTCCACTTTAATGTCTGACGGGAAACTAGTAACCACCCGTCAGGTTGCTTCGGTACCGGCGTTACCCACGTCGTGAGCTGGCGGTAAGCAATTGGGAGACGGGATGGGGGCTCCGAGCCGCCTGGGCCTTAGACCGGGTGGCCCCCAGTTGGGCTGTCGGATTCGTCGTGGCAGTGGCCCGATACTCTGTGTAAAGAGGAGGGAACTTGTTCCCGGCGCATTGTTTTGACTCCAGTAGTAGCCTGGATAGCTAGAAGCTCTGTGCTGGCAGGGCGGCCCGACCCAGGCATTGTATGGGGAGGTTACCGAGAGGATCAACTGCGTTCTTGACCCAGAAACCAGCCCAAAGGCGTACTTGTGCGCGTGAGGGGGTGCGGATAAGAGACTAGCGCCCAAGGTGCCCAACCTGGGGTTAATCCCCCCCCCTGGTAAAGGACAAGTACGTGATAGGCATGCGCTAGACATAATAGAGGCGTATCCAAGAGGTGCATGGATCATGAGTCTACCTCCAAAAACACTTTTTAAAAATTCCTATTTTTCTTCTTTTTTTTTTCAAGGAGAGGTAAAAATACAAGAAAGATCGAGATTTAAATCTAAGTTGAGAAAGATGACTTCCATTATTTCATCTTTGAATAATGTCAACAACACTTCATAAGCATTTCCACAATGCATAAGTATTTCCACAAGAAAGATAGATTTAGGTGATTTCACTAAAGATAATTTGGCAGGCCGACCTTTATAATATACTATAATGGCATTTAACCAACTCCGCTGGTTAAGAAAGACAGACTATTTCTGCCCCCAAAACGTAATTCAGTAACTTTGCCTCATGGTAAACACACTATTTATATTAGACAACGGTAAGATTGTGACATTTTCAAGTTGAATATCTTATCTCCTCTCAATTGCATAGCAAGGTAGCAAGAAAAAAAAAACATCTTCAACATCGAACAAAGTGGAAATACATTGTCATTTCGTTCATCTTCACCCTTCATGCTTATTGTATGGTAAATTATCTAACAAGTCATTTTGGCTGCAAAACAGACATTGACATCAGTTCCAAAATACAAGAAAATCTATGCAATTACAATAAGTTGAATGGTGCTTGAAAAATACATTTTATAAATAAAACATCTCTACTATAAGCAGTCACTTACAGAAACAATTTTATGTAGTTTAAATATCGCTTAAATATAAATATTATAATAAAAAACCAAAATTAAATTTCTGTCTTGAGAAACTAAATATCTTAGAAAAAAAATAAAATTTCATCACCATTTATTAATTCAATATATTTATACAACAATATAAATCATAAATAAATAACTAATAAGTAATAAATGTTTGGCGAAAACGCTACTGTTAAAGGGATTGGAGCACTCACTTGCATCGGACCTTCATGTCCGGCTCGAAGCAGGGCCCGGTGATGTTGACAACGGTCCCTCCCAGCATGTTGCCGCTCTCCGGGGCGAACGTCAGCTCCAAATCGGTGCCAGCTGCATCAACACAATTGCGTCATGAGTGCATATTTAGGTTTCCAGACGCGTCAACTACTTTTGCCATTAGATCCTTGAGTTTAATACACATTATGGCTGGATTAATTGATTGTCAGTGATTCCGGACGCGTCATCTGACAAGGTCATTAGTCCCGTAAGTGTAGCGCATGTTCTGTCCTCGGGAGGTGGCGGTGGTCTTCACTCGCTGGATGGCGAGATCCGGCGCCGACCTACCGTCGGCTAGCGGGGTTTTCCCCAACCAGGTATGAGTGCCAAGCAGTGAGTGCAAAAGAAGAAGAGTGAGGGCTAATCAATAAAAGTATGTTTTTTTTACAGTGCCAACGTTTCGGCCATTTATTTGGCCTGCTTTAGGGCTGTAGTTGTATGTGTATTAGTTAACATATGCACTGTACATGTATAACTTTATAAACGGCCCGTGGCCCATTTGTTAGGGTACTGCTCCGACATTCGCCTGGTGTTGATCGGAGAAACGACGGAAAACTACCGATCAGAGCAGCCGGCCGCTAGAATTCTCCTCTAGACAATTTGGGGGCGCGTTCCGGGACCTAAAATTTTATAAATCAAGCCCTATATAATTTTATTTAACAAACTTTTGGGGGTCCCTTTCATCCATCGGGGACCCCGATCCCGTGCTTAGTCTGACGCGCAAGTACTGACCAATGTCCTTGTTGCAGTTGCCCCGCATGATCTTCTCGTCGATGCGGAAGATGTGGCGGCCCGGGAAGCCGTTGGCCCAGCCGCGCCCCGTCAGGTCGCGCAGCGTCGACGCCTGCGAGTAGGGCTCGTACTGGTAGCTGCGGGTGCCGTTGCCGGCGTTGAAGCCCACCTGCGCACCAGACGAAGATGCAAGGTATTAACACACATCTCGTTTAATTGGAGATTTACAGAAACATAAGAGTAATAATAATAATAATAATAATAATAATAATAATAATAATAATAATAATAATAATAATAATAATAATAATAGTCACCAAGGAATGGCAAGAGATCGCGAAGAAGTTAGAATTAACCGAAAAGCATATACGGACAATTCAAAAAGCCGCATTATTGGGAACAGCAAATATAGTCCGTAAATTCTGACTTGACCGATATAAAAACAAAATATATTCTCGATCCACTTTACGTGCAAACCATTGCTGCCTTGGGTGATTTTGAGAACCCTGGCATCAGTGTATATCTACAGAAAATAGGAAATAATAATAATAATAATAATAATAATAATAATAACAACAACAACAACAACAACTCCAGAAGTCGGTTATAATCAGTACCAGCTCACTAGTCAGGAGATTCATGGGAGGACATGTTGGGATTTGAAAGTTCATTTTTGAAATTGTATTTGTTATTACATCTGAAAACTGTTATTTTATGTTTGTGTTAGAATGCCTTAATTTGTTTTGTAGATTTTAAACATGTCAGTGCTACCATGCTTTGATATTGTATCTGTGTGGTATCCATGTAAAACCAAAAACTTTGAGAGTAAAGAAAATAATAATAATAATAATAATAATAATAATAATAATAATAATAATAATAATAATAATAATACGAGTTATATAATTCGTAATCAAGCCTTACAATAAGGCATGATGCTCGGGGTGAAGTTTTTGCTCGGGAGGTGGCGGTGGTCTTCTCCCACTGGATGGCGAGATCCGGCATCGACCTACCGTCGGCTAGTGGGGTTTCCCCCTAACCAGACTCTCCCACCAGCGGGGCACCGCCCCAGCCTGGACAAGTTCTAAGTCCTGACAATAACTTAAGCAATGTCTCAGAAGAAATGTTACAAATGTCTAGGGCATGCAGGGTGTCCATTGATTGATTTTTAGTGATACCGGGCGCGCCAACTACTATGGTCATTAGTCGTGTAAGAGTAGTGCGTATTTTTGCTCGGGAGGTGGCAACGGTCTTCCCCTTGGATGACGAGATCTGGTGCCGACCTACCGTCGGCTAACGGGGTTTTCCTAATCAGGCATCTCCCACCAGCGGGGCACCGCCCCAGCCGGGACAAGTTCTAAGTCTCCGACCGGTCTCCCGGAATATGTGATAGTATAGTGCATGTTAGTGTGTGTGTGTGTGTGTGTGTGTGTGTGTAAGGGGTGAGGATAGGACAAGGATGAGGAAAGAAAGATCGCGCGCGGTCCGTGGCCCGTTTGTTAGGGTACTGCTCCGGCATTCGCCTGGTGTTGATCGGAGAAACCACGGAAAACTACCGATCAGAGCAGCCGGCTCCTAGAATTCTCCTCCAGACAGCGACTGAATTCCACCTAGCTGAAAAGCTAGTGTCGAAAAGCCTGCCGCCGTCGGGACTCGAACTTAGGGGCAGAGATGCTGCAGTGACTGAGCCACTGCTACCGATGCAGGGGGTCGAATATGGTCACTATTTACCAAACTACATGTGGTGGAAAATCTTATATATCGAAGTTACACATGAGTCACTTTTTACGTACTGACGCCATGACGTTTGACAAAAGAAAACACTCAAGGAAGGATCCTTTCATTGGCAATGACAATATCGAGCTTTTTGTTTCTATTGTTCAATTTTGCTCACAGAAATTTCTCTATTTGACGGATTTGATGTACCTTTACACGCAGTCAAAGCTGAACAATGGAGATTAAAAATATGAAATTTTAGTAGTTGCCAATGATATCGTTCCCTGAGAGTTTGTTTACCTGCCAAACACTTCTGCGATGCGGATTGCCTATCAGCAGGGGTCCCATGTCACAATTTAGTCAAAAGTGTAGCTTCGTTATATGCGATTTTCCATCACGTGTTCACTGAAAAAAGTTATCATCATTCTTTCCCCTAGATGCCTAGAAGTTTATAACATGTTGACGTATTAGAATAGAAGAAAATTGTTGACAACTTGAATGTGCAGAATATATAATTCTAGTAATGGGATAAAAATTGTGAGGAAACCAGAACATCATCTTGGATGCAAAATATCTCGTTCGATTTGATATTTTAGTTCAAGATCTCGAAAAATAAATAATGTTGGATGTTGTGTCAAGACCGGAACTGGCCTAAAGCACCATAAAATATTATTGTTTTATTGTCATTTTAAATGTGTCGCCCAAAATATGATCGGCTTTTGCTGACACCGGTTTACTGACACCGGTTATTGTTATGTTAGTGAAGGCTAGATGGGGAAGACATAGAAATGTCTTCCCCATCTTCATCACGTTTGCGAAGAGATGGCGAATGGAGCTGGCACTTTCTATCTATTTTTGCCACCCTTTCAGCCGTCTAATGAAGATGGACAAGACATCAAAATTCCAGCAAATCAAAATAAAATTCTATTGAGTAGGATGCCTACTAATTACTACTTTCATTTAAAATAAGATATATTCTGTGGAATGAAAAAATCGAGTAAATCTTGTTAAAAACAAAATAACTGTATACATTTCCTCTCTATATAATGAAATCAGAAAATGTATCTATTTTTTACTGTTTACAAGAAACTATCGACATGAAACCCCGTAAGAGTATTACTTCTGGTTAGAGAATTAATATCCAAGGGTGCATCAAACAAATGTAAAACGAAAAATCAAGAATAATCTATGATGATGATTAGGGTGCAGATTTTAAAGACATAAAACATTGCCAAAAATGATCAATAAAATGCTCTTAAAACGTTTTTAAAATGCCCTAAAAGTCAAGAAAAATTACATAAAAAGTTTGATCAAAACCAGTTTAGATGAGCAACTCAAGCTGTTGGATATGTTACTGATATAATCGAGGCTTCTTCCTTTCGTTCAAATGAACTCAGCTTCTAAACTTTTGGTTTGGGATGTTCTTTACCAGGAAATATCTAACTTTTGTAATCCTAAATTCGGCCTAACCTACAATGGCGATGCCTGGCGTCACAGGAACATTAGATTTTTTTAATATAATTTATTTATAAAGGTGGCATAAACAACTAGGTCTTGAGCGACCACAAGGTTGTAATACAGAGTCACATATATTTACGAAGTATTTCTGTATGTTAAGTCTTTACAAAGTATGTTTCAATAAGTTACAATATGACAAATACAGTAGGTTATTTTACATACTATTATACATTATTGTGGATAGTTCAGACACTTGACTTGGAGGAAGGCATCAAATAGGTATTATTTTATTGGTATGAAAGTTGAGTCTTTGAACATACACGGACTCTTGTGTTGGTTTACAGATTTTTGTGGAGGTTGAGTTCCACAAGGAAATGGATCACTTTATATGCATTACTTTTATCATTCAAAAGTGATTGTATATTGTTTGGAAGATTATATTTTTTCCTTAATTTATTAAGATTTGGGCAATGCATTAATATATGTATGATAGTGATAGGTAGATTACATGTTTCACAGAGATTTGGAGATTCCTTTGTAATTAGTTGTTTGTGGGTCAGAGCTGCATGGCCAATTCTCAAACGCGTTAGTAGCACTTGATCACTTCTTTTTTGGACGTAGGGAGCATGGTCTTTAAGAATTGATTTCCTGATCATGTGCAATTTACTAGGTGGTGAGCGTTTCCATTCGGTATCCCACAATATCTTGGTTTTGTGAAGGAGAGGAACATTAGATTACTTACTCACGGCGGCTGACATTACAATTTCTGAGCAAAGGAAACTGATAGGCTGCTAAGGAATTCTGTGAAGATTATTTGTTGCATCTCTTAAATATTATTTGAAGCATGTGACATTAAAATGGTATTAAAATCGATGAAATTGGCGAAGAATGCTTTAAAAATGACGGAAAACGTTAAATATTACATTAGTCAAAATCGACAAAAAACGTAACAAAAGTCATATTATAATGGGTCATTTTCTTTTGTCATAATATAAAATTAAATGACATTGTTCAAAAGTGAAAAGAAAAAGTTACATTTCATTAAAATCCGCCACCTAATGATGATGATTGTCCTATAACGCATTAACATATAATTTGAGGGCTGACCGTTTGAAGCTGTGATCCAGTATGGAGCTAATTTAACGTTTTCAAAGTTTTACAAGTCGGAATGTTCGCAGAGGTCCAGCTAATTATTATTTAAACGACTAATGACACATTTTCAGCATTTATAATCCGCCAATGCTTTATACGATAACGCTGTAACGGTTAATGCTATAATACGTTTATGCTGAATAACCTTGGTTTATGATTTGAAAATTAATCAATTATGTCTAAAAGATAAACAAACTATTAATCGTGCAACTTTTCTTGAACGATGGCTTGGAGAAATGCGGATAGAGTGGGGGTATTAGTTACAACAACGACCACTAGATTTTATGAAGCAATGCCAATCTCTGGAATATCAGTCATGCCTTTGCAACTTTCTCAATAAATTGAGTTCTAAATTTCCCAGAAGTTCGAGGTATCTCCTGTGATGGATCTGAATCTGCTTTGGCCATTTCTCTAGATATTGCTTAGAAAACTACGACTAGGAGTTCTCTATTTCAACAGTGAATATATTTTCTTTCGCGCAAATGAAGATGTGTTTGGAATGTCATCAGTCCTCGTTGCGACCTTTGGTCTTCAACGGTTTATTGCTTCAGGGAGGGGGAAGCAAGGTCATCGTCCAAGAAAAGTTGCGCGGGTAATACTTTTAATCTATTGGCATACTGAATTAAAATACTGGTAATCAATGCCATTACAGGAAATGCTGTGGAAAACAAATAGGTGCTTGTGAATGTGGTTACTCACATAGGCTGGAACTCCACCTTCTCCAATAGTGGTATCACCGCCTGCCTCCGTATGACTCGTCCACTGTATGTCCACGTAATTAAAGATGGCGTATGTATACACTTCATCGGTAGCCAAAACCAGTTGGAAAGTGTTGGTCTGTGGAAACAATATTAAATACGTGTAAATTTTAATTATTACGTGTAGAATGAAGTGCATGAAATATGGCAAGATTTCATTGATTTTTAAACTTCTTGTGATTATTTTTTATTAAAATATTATCATTCGGTGGTGATTATTTAATCAGCCAGTCACTTTTTTTCTTCATTTTATAAAAATTTCTGCTTTTTTTCTTCATTAACAAAATAGCTCTAAGATTCTTCCATCTATTGCTCATTCACTTATTCTATCATACAATTCTGTCTCAACTCATACAAAAGCTAACTTATTCTTTCACTAACCCATCAATCACTCATACAACTACTAATTCACTACATTCATCTACTCACTCTATTGCACACACAAAACAAACTTACTGACTTATCATTAATTCATAGGTTTAATAATTCATTCGTTAATGTTATTTCATCATCTCTCATTAGTTGTGGCCGAGTAAGGAGTCAGGTGAAGCATGTGAAGGTCTTATACCCTGTACAAAAAAATTTCATTCAAGGAAAAAGTACTTGAAAATTATAAAATAAAATTTAGATGTTTAAAAACAGAATTAATTTCGAAAACTTGAAGGATTTACATCTGGAAATATATAAATATTAAATTTTTATTTGATACTTTAAAAAAATATTTTATGAAATAAATGAAATACCGGCTTGTAGAATTACATGACGGTAATGAAGCATAGGGTAATAATAAAAGATTAATTTATTCTGTCTCTTGTTTCACTTGTCATTTGCACCTTGTGCTGCAGAACCATCAATTTGTGAAGATTAATAAATTAGTTTCATGAAATATAAGCATTTTAACTAGTTTTCTCACATAATAAAATTAGTAGAATAACACATTTAAAAAAAAAGAATATAAAATATGTGCAATTCAGGTTTTTATACTTGCCATTTTATCAATTTTATGAAGTGAGAAAACTAGTTAGTAAATTAGTTTTATGAAAAGAAAAAAATTATTAACCTTCATATCCATGCTTGTTCGTCACAATATGCAAGTATCATAGTGAAACAAGGGACCGAATAAATTAATATAAATGAATGTACATCAATTGTAATTAAAAGTACGGTAAATAATAAAGGTACTGTAGAATATGGGTTGTAAAGGTGCTATAAAAATGGGTAAAAATTACGAACTTGTAGAGGAACCGAAGATAATCACATTTTGCCATTGAACGCATGGTGGAAAATCTCTTGTAATTTTATGTATTTGTTGTAATAGATTTTCCACAACGCATTCATTGGCAAAATGTGATCATCTTCGACCCCCTCCCTAAAAGCCGAAAAAGTTATAAAACTTTTATTATTAACCCATAATATGTATAAACCTGGATTTATTTACAGCTGCCTCTGACAGGTCACGAGGTGTTACGGTGAAAACGTACAGTTCATGCGGTGTCATCGAATCGCAAGCTTACTCGTCACTACAGTGACGTCACTATGGTGACGTTCAAGTTCCCGATTGGATAGACTGACAGTGATTCAGTGCGCGTGAACTTCAGAGGTAACTAGTCCCGTACGTGTAGCGCATGTTTTTGCATCGGGAGGTGGCAGTGATGTTCCCCCACTGGATGGTGAGATGCGGAGCCGACCTACCGTCGACTAGCGGATTTTTACTCAACCAGGTATCTCCCACCAGCAGGGCACCACCCCAGCCGGGACAAGTTCTAAGTCCCCGACCGGTCTCCCGGAATATGTGGTAGTGTAGTGCATGTTATTGTAAGTGTGTGTGTAAGGGGGAGAGGATAGGACAAGGAAGGGGAAGGACAGATCGCGCGCGGTCCGTGGCCCGTTTGGTAGGGTACTGCTCCGGCATTCGCCTGGTATTGATCGGAGAAACCACGGAAAACTACCGATCAGAGCAGCCGGCCGCTAGAATTCTCCTCCAGACAGCGACTGAATTCGACCTAGCTGGAAAGCTAGTGTCGACAATCCTGCCGCCGTCGGGACTCGAACCTAGGACCTCCCGGTCAAGACACTGCAGTGACATCAGCCACCGCTCCCGCTCCCCGATTGGATAAAACCGCAATAGCCAATGACCTGTCAGCGACAGCTGTAAATAAACCCAAGCAAAACGATCAGTATGCCGACCTGGATGGCCGAGGTGGCTAAGAGCGAGTACCGACTCAGCGCTTCGGTCCGAAGGGTCGCGGGTTCGAGTCCCGCCTTGGGCGTGGCTGTTTGTCCCTTGACTTTGTATGTATGTGTTGTCGCGGAGGGCCTCGCGTTCTGCTGACCCCAGATCAGAGGAGCCCGCAAGTGTGTTGGTGTCTAGTGTATGGTCGAATATGCGTCCCATCGGGGCGTAAAGGCTAACCGGCTGTCGGCTGGATAAAAGCCCTAGATAAAAAAAAGAATAGTATCCACAGTACCCTGTAGAGCGCGTTGTCGATACCGCCGGCGAAGGAGACGTTCTTCCAGGTGACGATGACGGCGTGCTTGGGCTCGAAGGTGTCGGAGCCCACCACGCCCTCTCGTATGTCCCACATGAGACGCTCGCGCATCTCCACGCCGAACTGGTCGACGCGCGTCTGCAGGTCGCGCTCCTGCCGGAAGTACACGCCGGCCTTGCGCTGGTCGATGTCGTCGGGCCGCATCTTGCCCACGCGCATCTTGCTGAAGAAGATGCCGATGAAGGACGGGTCGTTCTTGGTCGGCCAGTCCTTGTTCGGGAACACCAGCGGGTACGTGTAGTGCTCCGGAGGGTCGCTGAACTCCAGGTACCCGTTGAGGGACACCTGAAATTGGATGTGGTGTTGTATCACTTCTGACGAGAAATACGTAGTTGTTTTGCTAGTTAGTTACTTCGGTTTTTATGACGTGGCGCGTCAAGGTCTGTCTTCAAGATGGAATATGGCACGGATTTTCGCGTCTTTCTCGGTCGTGCCGCTAGATGTCGCATAACCGCGACTGTATCAAGCAGTGCTGCAGATCAAGTGACATCTAGTGGCACGACGGAGAAAGACGCGAAAAGCCGTGCCATGATCCATCGTGAAGATAGGCCTTGATGCGCCCCGTTATAAAAAGCGAAGTATATGTTCCTCATCGTAACTTTGACATATAAAGAGAATTGCAATTATCATTTTTGGTGGAATTTTATGATTTAATTCAGTGTAAATCTGACACGATATCTTACAGATTATACTTCAGGGAAGGATAAACTATGGGTGTCAAAAATGAGAAAAATCGGACAAGATTTCTGAACTCGTGAATTAGTACAAAACACTCACCAAGTTTCATATGATCAAATAAAATAAGAATGGCAAAGAAACTGGCGAAATATTAATAATATAATCAATCCAATCGATAGATTAGAGATATGGAGAGGTTTGTCAAAGAGCCTCTATAAATACAAAATTTGATAAATTAAGACTGGCCATTATGCTAAAAAGATGATACTCTTTTAAAATACGATTGTAGATACGATTATTATTTTAATTATGAATTTAACAATAACCAAGTTGGCAATTTTATTCATAGTAATACACAAATATCTATAATTTAAAAAAAACTTCCAACGGCTTCATGAATATCTGTCGTCTGAATCCGATAGTAAATAGCGATAATAATTAGTGAACAGCCAGATAAAAATAAACAAATGAATTGCGATGTTTAGAAAAATGTTTTAATTTGCATCTGAATCACGATATCGTCAATATCGTAGAATGAATAGTATAATGTGGTGAGCAGAACCAATGAACTCAGTACCCCAACTGTCTGAGTGGGAGAACTCTCGAACTATCACCTTAAAACACATGAAGACATATTATGAGTATATTAGACACAAACAGAATGTAACTGAAGTAACAGGCTTGATAAAGCGAAATGAGCAAGAGCGATCCAATAGAATCATCTATTCGAAATTTGAGACTCGCAAAAACTGTAAGAAAGATGGAAAGATTTGAGCAAGTTAGAAAATGCAATTCACCTATTATACATTTCTGAGATCTGGATGTGATAGGTTTCGCAAAGTTGAATTCAAAGTTGCGAACTTCGAAAGTGCGAACTGAATGAGCGGATGTGTGCGCGGGTAAGTAACTTAACGTACGTGTGCGATGTGGATACTATCTAGACAGGCGTCAAAATTCTAATTTCATTTGCTGGTTTCGCCTTGAGTCGGCCTCGTTTATTTACAGATCTGAACAAAAATTAATCAGTGATGCATTATGACAACTCCCTTTCTGTGGGAAGTTTAATCTGGATGTTTTCTGTACGTCACAGAGTTCAATACTAAATTGATGCATTTGAAGTTAAGAATTTCAGATATTTATTTAACTATTGCACCAATATATATAAATAACTTCATTTTGAATTAGTTGATATCGGGCCGGATAAATTGCAAATATCAACGCTGGAATGTGACACGAAATGACTACAACCGTAGGGGCGAGTACACATCATATCGTTATGACGCTGAAGGAGAAGGTCTCATATTTAACCGAGGACAGGTTAACAATTTATGCGCTCAACATTTCAAAAAATGATTATTAGTAAAACTTGCTCATTATGTAGTCTCAAGGGGCCACTTATGTTTCGCATTATACAATGTAATACTATAGAATTTACGTTTACATGACCGCTGTTTATGTTCATACTGGACAGATTACTGCATTGAGCAATTTGTGTTGTATGTGGGGATCCATAGATTAAATGCTGAACCGGTCTATTGAGTTTTTTTCGCACTTCAAGTATTGCTTTATTTTTTACCGATTATTTTATACCGACAGCTTTTTCCAGTTTTCTGGTGCTATGACGAATGATACCATTAAGAAGCTCTTAAGTAAAGTGAAGGCTTTAAGAAAGCTCTTGTAGTCATTTTTCTCAGTATGCATTTCAATCTCAGAGTGCGAAATTATCAATGTGTTATGCCGGAATAATACGCTGAGGAAAACTCGGTTTTGACAGCTGATTGAGGCGAAATCAATACATTAGTGGAAGAAAGATGTTCCTGTTAATAAATTCCTCCCTTGATTACGTAGACTTCCTCAACCGGAGACAATGGATTTTGGCTGTCCGAGAAAAGGAGAATCCTAGGCGCAGATGCTAAAGTTTTGTCGTCAACCCATTTTGTCCCATCTCGATCGAGTTTTTGTCCAGTTTCCCTGATCCATTGAGCAAATGCTGAGATGGCTCCTTGATTTGCTTCTGAACGTAAATGTAGCTTCACTATGCACACGTTTTGTTGAGCTCTCTCTTTACTTGTAGTGGTAATAGAACTTAGGGTGAGTTACTATTTTGTTAGTAATGCAGAAAAATCATATCTGCAGTTCGTTTACCGTTACAAATAAGTTTTCTATAACTCGGGAACGAAAATGTCTAGTTTTTGAAATGTCAATCTCGCGCTTTTTAAAATTGTATTATTGTTATTATTACTATTATTATTATATAATTAATTTTTTCATCTTTCAACTATTAATAGTTAAATTGTTGTGAAGGGATTCTGGAACTAAAGAGAGCGTGCGCAGATGATTTTCTCCCCCATACGTCACAGTTTTTACAGCTAATATCTAAACCTACAACTTTCCTCATGAATATCGCTCTGAAGACGGATGTTTTAAGATTGATAAGTGATTCCGGGAGTGTCAACTGATAAGGTAATTAATCCTGTAAGTGTAGTGCATGACTTATTGCGGGAGAAGGCGGGGATCTCCTACCTGATGGCAGGATCCGACACCGACCTACATCGGATTGAAAGGATTTTCCCCAACCGGCTTCATACCAACGGTGAGGCACCGTCCCAGCCAGGACAAGCTCTAAGCTCCCGACCGGTCTCCCCGAATATGTGGTAGTGTAGTGCATGTTAGTGTAGGTGTGTGTAAGTAGTTATTTTTTCGCATCTGTTTTAAAGCTTTCAAAATCTCAATAACTTTAGAGGATTATCAAATTTATGGAATATTTCTCATACACTTCGAATTACAAGGTGTATCGGAGAATTCTCCACTGGTTGCCACTAATCGCGACTAAATTCCCCATCCCCACCGGACAGCCAAAACCCCATTGTCTCCGCCCTTCCACTTGCGCGTCGCAAAGCTGCCACTTACCCGCGTGTAGTTAAACCGGAAGCCGAAGAAGGGCAGCTGGAAGTTGAAGTTCTTGTGCACCTGCGGCGTGGAGGCGTGCACGTTCTTCTGGTAGTCGCCCTCGCCGTCGTCGCCGCCGCCGTCGAAGAAGCAGTAGAGGAACTCGGAGCGGATCTTGCGCAGGCGCTGCTCCGTGATGATGTACGGGGTGCCGCCTTGGCCCACGCGGTGCGTGGGCGGGGCATCCCGCGTTCTCGCACATTCTGAGCATCGGACGGCGCGTGTTAGTGCACGGTGATCGATCGATTGATAGATTGAATTGAATTGAATGTGCCTTATTTTACGTCGCGAGACTCAGGCCATGAGGCCTGCTCTTCTGCCTGACCACGCAAATTCCGCTACGCTCCTTTCACCAACCATGGGAGAAAAAAGGTATTACTTGGGTGACGAAACAGGCGATTTGAATTTAGCTCAGAGGCGTCATTTAGGCTTGAGGATCTTTTACATGCAGTAAATCTACTAACATGGGACAGACGGCTTTACTTTCCTTCCGAAGGAAGGCGTACGAAAGATTTTTTCGCCCTTAAAAATCCACAGTTTCGATCGGGTTCGAACCCGCAAACTTGGGTATAACAGTATAGATTAGGGAGTTTTAGCGCCAGGCGTAAGGAGGCATCCTTAAACTCTATTGATTGATTGATTGATTGATTGATTGATTGATTCGTGTTTCCGAGCGCGTCAACTGCTTCGGTCATTAGTCCCGTTAGTGTAGGGCATGTTTTTTTCGCGGGAGATGGCGGTGATCTTCCCCCGCTGGATGGCGTGATCCGGCGCCAACCTACCGTTGGCTAGCGAGATTTCCCCCTAACCAGGACTCTCCCACCAGCGGGACACCGCCCCAGCCGGGACAAACTCTAAGCTCCCGACCGGTCTCCCGGGATATGTGGTAGTGTATTGCATGTTAGTGTGTGTGTGTAAGGGGAGAGGATAGGACAAGGAAGAGGAAGGACAGATCGCGCGCGGTCCGTGGCCCGTTTGGTAGGGTACTGCTCCGGCATTCGCCTGGTGTCGATCGGAGAAACCACGGAAAACTACAGATCAGAGCAGCCGGCCGCTAGAATTCTCCTCCAGACAGCGACTGAATTCGACCTAGCTGAAAAGCTAGTGTCTATTAACGGAATATGCAAAATATGCCCATATAATTACACGAATAATTGCACCAACAGAAAAATCGGCCAAATATGCACTAACATATTTGCACCACGTAGCATTCATTTCTAACCAAATTTCAACAAATTTCTCTTAGTTATGCCGTGAAGTAACGTGCAAAAATATTGAAAATCATAGAAATCCGCTCCATAGTGATGTATTTTTTACCACGAGAGGTGACAGGGTTCGTCTCCGCTGGATGTCAGAACGCAGCTTGCGGGGTTTCCCCATCCAATAATCTCCCATCAACAAGACACCGTTCCTCCACGAGAAACAAGCTCTAAGCTCCCGACAGGTGCTGTAGTGTAGTGCATGTAAGTGTATAAGGTGTTAAAGGGGTGAGAATAAGGCAATAAATAAGAAGGAAATGTCGCGCGCTGTCTGTGGCCCATTTGTTAGGAGACTACTCCGGCAATGATTGGAGAAAACACGGAAAACTACCGATCAGACAAGCCAGTAGAATTCTACTCCCCGTAATGATGAGCTCGATCTAGAACTCTAGATAGTGTCGAAAAGTCCGCGTCACCGACGGGACTCGAATCCTAGGACCTTCTGATCAGAATTCAGTGCACAAGGTCAGGTTTTGTTAATGTAGTTCCAAAGCAGACTACTCCACCATGCCACTTACTTCCACTTAGTTCCACCCACTAACTCCGCCATAGGTGTTACAGGTAATAGTAATGCAGATAGGTGTGTCAGAATAAATGTTACAAACTTCTAGGAAATATAGGGGTCGAAAATGATCACTTTTTGCTAGTAAACATGTGGAAGGAAATTACACACACACACACACACACACACGAAGAAATGTGTGCCCGAGCTATGCTCAAGCTTGGGACTCTCGTGCATTAAGGTGAGATTTCCCTTCTATGTTATCCATGTTAAATTCTTAATATCGATGACCCTTTATTTCAGAAACTATTGAAGATACTTTTTACACTACATTACATGTACTATTGTTATTGTTGTTGTACTGATATACATTGAAAAGAATTTTGGCAGGAAACTGAAATACAATTTTTTCTTGTACCTCCATTTTTTGCAAATGAAATGACAAATTTATTTATAAAATTGAAAAAAATGCTAAATTCACAAATGTAGATCCACAGCTGCAATTGTCTAGTAAAGTAATGTATAAAGGAATCCATAAAAGCGGTTTAATAGTTTATGAGAAAACGGGGCATTTGTAATGAAAAACTAGGTTTCGAGAAAATGCTCCTAAAGGTATTTCTAGGAATTACGCATCCTATTCGTTGTATTATTTTACGTAAAAACAACCTGCCCCATATTGTGAATTATGCTCTTTCTTCCTGGTATTTAGAAGCTGTTTCCTTTTTTGGGGGACTTTTTTGCATTTTTCTCTGCTGAGATCTCTGCTTGGGAAAAGGGGCGAGACTTGACTGGATCAACTCTGGAGTTAAGATATTCATTACCAAACGTATTTTCCGCATTACACTATTATCATCAACGGTCTTTATGATTGAATTTATTTCTTTTGTTCACAAGCTATTTTAAAACGCCTTTTGGTTTTGTAATTTCATTCGAACAATTTGACATTTTTTTCACACACCAGGCTATCTCACCGCTTACCCCAATAGAGAGAAAATGATCAATAACTTTAAAAACACAGAAGAATAACACGCCCGCCTAGTTGTACAGATAAACAAGATCACCAATGATTACGAAAACCACAACCTTCGAGACAATGTTTTCAGAAATATGTTAATGTGAAACCATGGAACTTCTGAAACGACAACCTGTTTGTGCTGATGAACATTCAATACGCAATAAAATATACAAAAACAACAATTTTTCAATAAAAAATATCAACATGTTCAGAAAAGTCTAGAGATTATTTTAAGGTTAGAAAACAGAATTCGATATTTTTCTCATTTTTCGGGTGGAATCTCACCTTAAGCAAAGCGCGAGTATAGGTCGGGCTTGGGCTTCATTGTGCCAGTCTCGCGGTCATTATCGGCAGCCGGAGGAGGCTTAAAAGGATATCTGAACCAGTGGCAGTTGCTCCTTAAGGTATCTAGGACGGCGCCCTCCAGAAAATCCAACTTCGGGAAAAATTGCACAAAGTATTAAACTTTTACTAAATCGACTCGTTTAATTTGTGCATTCGTGCAAATGACCAGCACCAGTTTTGAGGACGAATTTAGTTTTAAATGCCCGATTATGCGAAAGATATATGATTTTGAATGGGAAGTATCGTGGACTATCGGGAGTTCGTCCGTAGCTAGTGCATGCGAGACAATGGAAGCTTGAGGAAGAGTGGGGGTACTGGAAGTTGGGTGTGGGCAGCGTGATTCTTTTAGGGTTTTCTTCGACAGAGTTTGCGGATATTAACTAAGCTAAGAATACCGACCATTTCATCTGATTTCATAAATTAGTTTTGTTTGCGAGAAATATTTTTTGGATCTCTTATTTTCGCGTGAGCACAATTGTATCTTCCGATATAAACGTAATAGTTGTTTTAGACAAGGATTGAAATCTCGATACGTGTAAATCGGTTGTACTCTACATGCCATAGTTTTCCTCGTTCAAGAAATATTTTAAAGAGGTATGTCATATTTTAGACATATATGCCACCCCTCCTAATTCGCAAACTACCGGCCGCCATTGATCTGAACATCCAACCGGAAAGATCGGATGTGGCGACGTTGCTGCAGCCAGATCGAAAGCCTGGGTTCTCTTCAGATCTTTTCCTGCGCAGCTTCCGACGACGGCGCGAATGTGGAGGTTCGGCCGGAGTGGGGCGTTGAATGACGAAGGCAGGAAAGGACCTCCTACATTGACTATCACCCAGAAGGAACTGGGAAAATGATTGAGTGGAGGGGAAAATATTTCTCTCTTTCTAGCTACCAGTTCAAACTCACCCGTGTCATGACCCTCCCAAATGACCGCCACTTAATTTTCCGGTGATGGAGAGATAGGGTTAGTAATGAAATACGTTTTCATCACCTTTCTCCTTTTGATGTGTTATTTCTGGGTGCGAGGTAATTAAATTGCGTTGTTGTAACATAATTCTTTACTTTGTTGACACACAATAATGGCAAATATTATGCATTTCTTGTTACGAATAATCATGTTTCATACAATTACGTATTTACTACATCATAGGATTACACGCACACTTCGATCCTAGGTAAAAGGTACCACTTCGGTGTTCGACTAGAAATGATGAAAAGAAACTATTAAAACGATTGAACAGAGAAGCCGGCATTTAGAAGACGGTGGCAGTCTCCGACTCAGTTATACGCGCAAGGTTTCTAGGGTCTCGGAATGCAGGAATGCACACTCCCACGCCTTAAACCAACAGTAGTTGTATCTTGTGTGACCGTCCTCCATGAGAGTAGGCACATCTACGTGTTTTTTTTTCACCCAGGTTTATGTGCTGTTAATTTTATTGTAACTCCGCTAGATGGCGCTGTAGAACAAAACTAAATATTCATGTCAAATGCAACCCACTACATTCAGCAGAATTTTTTAAAATCTATTTCGTTACATAACTCCGAAACGAAGCACTCGACGGCAATCAAAACTAAAATTTGGAGGCCTCAAAGAAACGTTCCTCAGGCTGTAATCTACAGGATGAGATTGTCTTGAACAGTCTATTACATTTTTTGCTGGTCCGGCATTTCTGGATATTACCCCACCTGCTCCAAGACGTGCACAATCTGCAACTAAATTTAATGAGAGGGACAGAGAGAAAGAGACGGAGAGAAAGAGACGGAGAGAAAGAGACGGAGAGAAAGAGACGGAGAGAAAGAGACGGAGAGAAAGAGACGGAGAGAAAGAGACGGAGAGAAAGAGACGGAGAGAAAGACGGAGAGAAAGAGACGGAGAGAAAGAGACGGAGAGAAAGAGACGGAGAGAAAGAGACGGAGAGAAAGAGACGGAGAGAAAGAGACGGAGAGAAAGAGACGGAGAGAAAGAGACGGAGAGAAAGAGACGGAGAGAAAGAGACGGAGAGAAAGAGACGGAGAGAAAGAGACGGAGAGAAAGAGACGGAGAGAAAGAGACGGAGAGAAAGAGACGGAGAGAAAGAGACGGAGAGAAAGAGACGGAGAGAAAGAGACGGAGAGAAAGAGACGGAGAGAAAGAGACGGAGAGAAAGAGACGGAGAGAAAGAGACGGAGAGAAAGAGACGGAGAGAAAGAGACGGAGAGAAAGAGACGGAGAGAGAGACGGAGAGAAAGAGACGGAGAGAAAGAGACGGAGAGAAAGAGACGGAGAGAAAGAGACTTTTGAGAGAATTAATCTTAAGGTTACACTTATTAAGGTTACACTACATACACCATAAGGTTACACTTATTAAGGTTACACTTATTATTGTTACACCTTGTTGCTGTTATTACACTTTATTAAGGTTACATCTTATTGTTAATCTTATTACATGTTACATCTTATTAAGGTTATTAATCTTTATATAAGCCATCTTATTGTTACACTTATACAAGTTATACCCGGCTAAGTTACACCATGAGAGACGGAGAGAAAGAAACGGAGAGAAAGAGACGGAGAGAAAGAGACGGAGAGAAAGAGACGGAGAGAAAGAGACGGAGAGAAAGAGACGGAGAGAAAGAGACGGAGAGAAAGAGACGGAGAGAAAGAGACGGAGAGAAAGAGACGGAGAGAAAGAGACGGAGAGAAAGAGACGGCGAGAAAGAGACGGAGAGAAAGAGACGGAGAGAAAGAGACGGAGAGAAAGAGACGGAGAGAAAGAGACGGAGAGAAAGAGACGGAGAAAAAGAGACGGAGAAAAAGAGACGGAGAAAAAGAGACGGAGAGAAAGAGACGGAGAGAAAGAGACGGAGAGAAAGAGACGGAGAGAAAGAGACGGAGAGAAAGAGACGGAGAGAAAGAGACGGAGAGAGAGACGGAGAGAAAGAGACAGAGAGAAAGAGACGGACAGAAAGAGACGGAGAGAAAGAGACGGAGAGAAAGAGACGGAGAGAAAGAGACGGAGAGAAAGAGACGGAGAGAAAGAGACGGAGAGAAAGAGACGGAGAGAAAGAGACGGAGAGAAAGAGACGGAGAGAAAGAGACGGAGAGAGAAGGAGACAGAGAAAGAGAGGCGGGGAAATCTAAAAATAGTAAAGAAAAGAGCATCGGCGGTTGTTTGGAGACCCCATCCCAGAAGTAATTTTTTTACAGTAATGGTATGAACAAAGTGTTTCCAAAATAAGATCACAGGACGTGGAATGACCCGTTGTCATATATTCATATATTGTCGAACATACCAGTACAAAATCGTCGTATATCTGTTTGCTGATTCGACTTTCTTAGCACGAAAAGTAACCAACATATTTATGTTTATTTCAGTGTTCTTACTTTAATGATACAATGATCCTAAAATTCCTTTCAGAACGAGTAGAATACAATGAAGAATTACTAATATGACGCGAATGAAAATACGCCTAAACATACGATAAAAAACTCTTCGTATTAAAAAAGCTCTTCAAATTCAATGATAATATAGCTGCATTTATTTCATGGGAGTTACCTCATCCAAGAAACATCGTATGATTCTTGGATTTATAACCAAAAATAATATAATAAGTTCCGTGTCTGTTAGAATGCGAGGTAGGAACAGCGGTATTTTTGCAAAACAAACCGTACATCGCGAACAACTCTGGCATATTTTTTTATTTATTTAAGCAATAAACGGACGTGCACTCCTTAATGACACATGAGGACACAAACACTGTGTTGGGAATTTCAGTTGTAATGTACAGAGTGTTTTGTTTTTCATTTGTGGTATTTGAGATACACGCCTGAATTATTTCTCGTTAGAAATGCAGAGACAATTTATTATATTACATACTCCTGGTAGTGAATATCGATTCTGAATTTCCTAAAAATCCCACACTGTTTTGACTCTGCAGGGAAGCGAGTCTAATGTGATATTTTAATGAGAAAGTTGTAATATTTCACAGTCTGAATCTTCTCCAGAAATTGGGCGTTCTTAGAAGAGTCCCTATGTCGGTTGCCATGTGATACCACATATCTCAGAGCGAGAGATTTTTTTTCGTAAAAGACCTTATGGCCTCATCGCGATTGCTTGTTTTATTATGATAATATTCGATTGTGCTTCCATGTATCCGAGAATTATCAACTTCCTTGTAATCAAACATATTTATAGAACACCAAACAATGCTGATGAACTACATTTACCTAGAACAGATTAGTTTGCACAAAAGACCATTAACTAACATTGGCACTGATAGGTAAGTTAAGAAAGGGCGCCGCAATACTGTGGTTTAGTATAGCGAAAATGCGCTTGGCAGTGAAGTTATTAAACTCTTACCCAGTTCCTGACAGCAACTTCCGAACCGTGAGGCTTTGTACATTGCTTCCGATACGGTCGGAGTAGCCCCTTGCTTTACGCAGTAACAAACAACAATATATTTTGCAAGAAAGGGGAAAAATTCTCCATGTCTCTCTGTGTTGTCTGGAAGGGCTACCACAAGAGAGAAGGCTGGTTCCGGGAAACACGCTTGTCTGGGACTCCGAAGGACAAAACAAATAAGGCAGGAAGCAGCCGGAGGGATAATTTTTACGAGCGTGACTCAGGCCGGCGCCCCTCCAGGCAGAACCCCGGCACGACTACAGCGGGCGACGAGGGCGGCGAGGGCGGCGAGGGCGGCGAGGGCGGCGAGGGAGAATGTAGGAACTTCGACCAGCATACGCGAGAGAGATTCAGTGTGACGATATAGTATTACAGAAGATAACGACGACAGAACGTTGCATCCCGTGATTTGCGGAATTTGGGTTAGATTTGATAAATGCGTTTTGCCCATTAACTACTTATTCACAGGTTAGTAATGTAAGAACAGTAAAAAAAATCAATAATATCCTAATTCTCCGCGTAATGTTACATAAAATATATAGCAATAATAATTTCGATGATAACATTGGCCACAATTATCGTAAATGCCACAATCTAAATATTATAAGATGAAATCACAAAACAGTATAATAATAATAATAATAATAATAATAATAATAATAATAATAATAATAATAATAATAATAATAATAATAATAATAATAATAATTGTAGATATTTTTGAAAGATACTATACAATATTTTTTTTAAATTTATTTGCTTTCAGGCGTACAGCCTCTTTTACAATGGGTTGGAATACAATAGATTTAGAATTACAGAGTTGAGTTGAATTTAGAGTTACATTTTTGGTTGGGATTTTTTTTAGAGGAGTTGTGGGTGTGTGAATGCTTAGGGTGGGTCGAAAAAGTGTCTGGGAGTTTCCTGCGGATTCGTGCTCTATTTGGGGTTTGTTTCCCTAATTGGAAGTGGAGGGCTTGTGGGATTGAAGGGATTTTGTGGTAAAACTTAGGGCGCTTTGCTTGATGTTGGTGGTAATGAGGGGTATGCCGAGCTCGAGATGAAGTAGTTCATTGGGTATGAACCAAGGTGCTTTGGTGATGGTCCTTAGGAAACGATTTTGAAAGGTCTGGAGCTTATGGATGTGAGATTTGGCTGCTGAGCCCCAAATTGGGCATGCGTATGTTAACATAGGTCTGATCATAGCTTTATATAGATGGGTACCGGTTTGGATTTGGAGGGGAGAAATCGACGTAGTATTGGGAAAAGCTGGTGAGTTCTTTGTGTGGCTAGAGCAAGTCTATGGTGGATGTGGGGTTTCCAGGTTAGGCGACGGTCAAAGAGGACTCCGAGGTATTTGACGGGCGTGTTGGATGGTAACCAAGGGATTGGAGTGGACTTGTATGCTACAGGTGGAAGTAAGGGTGGTCTGCAGAGAGAGAAACTATACAATATTGTATCAGTAGTTTTAAAATAATTTTTCCTGCATCTGAAAGTAAATTCGACCAAATTATCCACGGCTCTGGCAATGGAAATCAAGCAAGAAAGGCATATTTAAGAAGAATAAGGTGGTTATGTGATATCACATGGCACAGAGAGAATATCAACATTGTACGCTGAGAAATATTCAGACGATGTATGTTTCGACACAATAAGACTATTTGTTAACCAACTAGTCACCGACATAACAATCGTGTTTTCAATTGTAACCTCTGATATATCAAATAAGATTTATTTTGTAGGTAACTGTTGCGACCCAGTATCCCTGTTTCCTCACCAAGACACCATTAAAGTTCTCTGACAACTCGACGGTGGGCTGTATCTCGTTCATGACTGCAATGAGTACAAATGGATGATTCACAGTGCGAAGTTATTTCATTAAGGCGAACACAAATGCATCGTAGTTAATATCCAACAAAAAAAAACAAATATATTTTGCAGTAAGTATTGTTTTTGCCTCTCAAAAATATTTTATGTTTGTATGTAAAACAAACAACAAGTGTAGGTCAATACGTCAACATTATTCTGAAGTTCAAATTGATTCCGAGAGTAGACACATTTTATAGGAATATGTAATCTCCGAAGAAACGAACATTATTTATACTGATGGTTCCAAAATACAACAAAAATGTTTCTGTGTGTCCTTTCGTACATGTGAATATTATATTCGAAATTATAAAGTTGCCAAAAATTAATTTCTATATGTTACTATTATAGTTTTGATTTTCTAAACAAACCATAGAGGAACATCTGAGAACATGAAAATATGGTAAAGAACGTTAACTAGCAATTTTATTTCGATTGTTTGGAAATTATCTCGAGATTTATTGAAAGCATACTGCCGCATGTTCCGGAACTAAGTTGAAATTTTTACAAATTTCTGATTCAATATTCCAGTATTATTGTTAGTGCCATGTTTCCTATACTTTTAAAGCAATTATGTATTACTTATTAATAAAGTATAATTTTACTGATGTGAATCATACGAGAAAAAGATGTTAACAATGTAAAGCAATATGAATGGAGATTACTGGATTTAAATTTTACAGTGTAAATTCCACAAGATCAAACATTCTGTGATGTTATGAGAATGACTCACACTTTATTTTAATTATATAAAAAATTAAACTTTGAATATTTATAAATATGTGCAACCACTCCTTTTTTAATCGCGAGGACAAAAAATCGGCAAGATACATCTACTGCATTTTTACGAAGGTTTGTTTCTCATTCCATCAGTATTCTAGTGGTGCTCATTAGAATAAACACCTCACCAGTCGCACTATTGTACACTGTAGAGTTCTTTTGCCGCTCCTTCCACCCAATATCACATACGATGAATTGCAAGAAAAAAGAACGTTCTGATTACGGTAAACGACGTACATCAACGACTGCAGAGATTTTGGCCCGTCACGTTGGTGAAATTTCGCACTGTGAGGCCGCGAGGCCGCGGGACAACGGGAGGGGTCTGGACTTGCCGAGAGGGCAGCGCGAGCGAGAGAGCCGCTGCAGGGTCCGGCAGCACGGTTAAGATAGCCAGTGCTGCAACGGCGGCGGAGAAGGCGGGCGCCGCCGCAGCCGTCGTCACTGCCGCCGCCGCCACCCGCTCCTCTCCTCTCCTCTCCCCTCGGCCGCTCGGCGCGTCCGGCCCTGCCAATAACCACTGCGGCTTAATAAGTTAATAGAGGCCAATAGAGCGGGCCCCCGACAGTCGGGGAGATAAGTGCGCCGGCCGGCAGGCCGCGCCACAAAGCGAGTCCGCGTCGCGGCACGGAGCGGCGGCGAGGGCGGGGCGGCGGCGGTGGGGCGGGGGCGGCAGAAGAGCGGAGGAACCCGAGGAGCGGGGGAGTTCACGACGCGATACTGCGCGCGCGATTGCGGCCGTTCTGCCCGTCGCTCTGCCCCTCGTCGCTCTTGCCCCTCGTCGCTCTGCCCCGCCCCGCCCCATTCCACTCCCCGCCCCGCTCCGGCGACCCCCTCACTCGCCCTCCCCCGCCCCATCCCTCGCCCGCCCCGCCACGCCCAGCGGTCAGCCCGCCCCGCGCCCGCATCGCCGCGACGGGCACCCGGGCCCAAGCCACCGCCGTTGGGCCGCTGGGCCGCTGGCCGTTGGCCGCCCTTCGCCCACGGGAACGAAGAGGGCGGGCTGCGGGGCGGCATGAGCATATCGACCAGTCGACCGGTTACAATTTGAACAGGGGAGGCAGTGAGCATGGTTATGCCACTCGTTTTATATAATGGACAGGTACATACATTAATCACCCAGTAAAATTATACCAGAACAAAAATAATTAATAAAATTAAAACAGAAGTAGAAAAGTATTATGAAATTTGTCAACAGTTGGGCTATAAATATAGTTAATGGAAATGCAAACCTGATTTTCTTCTCATTTGGTGGAAATATTCATAGGTTTAAGATAAACGTGAAGTGTTTAAACAAAATATAATTATATTTAATTAAAATAATCGGATTCGCAGTGCTATAAGTATGGTATTGCTGAATATTTTAATAGTGATGAATGTTGTTTATCTGGACCATATCCACGAACGTTTAAGAATTCAAGATATTGGGGAGGAAAAAAATAAGCTACCCCAGCCACAGCAAGTCTTCCGCTTTTCGTAAATGTTAATATCTTGATTTTGGTCGAAGCTGTCTCATCTTGTTACTGCCCCAAGCCCTTCAATTCATCTGTCGACGTAAAGCTGTGATTTTGAAGTTTCAATAATAAACGGAATCAGAAGCAGTATCCTTCGATCGATCAAAATGAAGCACCTATTGTATTGTATTTAGTTCTTCCGAAAGCTTTTAACGCCGATGATCATAACATTTTGTTTTCAAAATTACTTTTATATGAAATGTTGCCTTAGATTGGATATCCTTGTACCATAAAGAGAAGAAATACTGTACTGGCACGAAAGAACATTTACTCATCTTTCCGGTTATTTGCGAATTAAGAATGGGATCTGTCGAGATTTGATCTTATGCCCAATCCTCTGTCTCTTACACTAAACGATATGCTCTTGTCCCATTAGAAAAGGAAGAACAATTTTGTTTGGCGCTGCTACGGATATTCTTAGCAGAAAAGGAAATAAAAATAGTACAATTTCAGATGTTTCAAATTCCTTTTCTAATCATACATTAATATTAAACGAAGAAAATTATTTAAATGCAATTTTGTATTTCAAACAGGCAATCGTAATTGAAAATTAACTGAAAAAAAATACAGAAACAAATTGTACGAATAGTTGGCAAATGTCATCCACATAATTCTTGCGAGTCTCACTTCACTAAGCTTGAAATATTACCATTCTCTTGCCTATTTATTCACAAATCTAGTTTTTGTCAAAACTGATTGCTTAAGGGTGGATGCATATTTTCAGGCAAAACAGATATTTATAACGACAACACACGCCGTAGGAATAATCAAGTGTTAGCCTCAACAGCTCACCAGAAGAAATCCATACACAATACACATACGTTACTTTACAACACCTTGCCAGATGACATAAATCAATTAAAATCTATACACAAGTGGCAAATAAACTCTTCTCTGCTGACAAAGTACAAACAGATACAAAAAGAAACTATATCGACCAGCAAAAAGAAAAATAATCTTTATTTTAAAAATGATATTTAATGAAACGTCAGTCATTGTCTTGATAAATATACAATGCTGATAACAATGCTGATAACAGTGTCTTTGTCTTCCCTCAAAAAAGAAAGTGTGGATAATAAGAATACATTTGATTTTTGTTTTCTATTTTCTTCTAGCGCGCACGGCACACGTCACCACCCCAATAATTTCCCAGCGTTTCACATTATCAAACTGTACGTAGTTTTCACTCAACAATACTGAAATTCTAGGAACTCAATGTGTTGTAAACCTTGTACAATTTCTTATATTGGGGAGGTCTTATTATTGACTTCTCTAAAGGTTTTACATGGTAGATAAGGTCGTCGCAGATAGGACATGTAGCATTCGCCTTGTCCCTGCTATCTCAAACTGTGATCGTTGCAGCCATAGATCGTTGCATCCAGTAATATTCCTATTTGTTTTACGAATTCGTTTCACAATTCCCACAGACTGTGACACAACATGTTTTACTCTTTTTTATGCTTCATTACTCTGCACATATTAACATGTATTGTATCATTAGTTTCCTTTTTCAAATATCTATTGCAGATACTAAACTAGTTTCAATTATGAAACAGACGTCGGTTCAATTACATCCTTAAATAAAATTATTAGACATAGTAAATGAAGATAATTTCAATGCACCTGTCAGTGTGTAAAATTACTACTTCTAGTGAAGTTAATATTTTCGTAAATGAATGCAAAATTAATTCGGCAGTACAAATTTCCAATTAGAATATATTCTTAAACTATTGCTAAAAATATAAACAAAGGAATTGTATAACATTTATTATGGAGAAATTATGTATCTTTACTCAGGAAAAACTAGTAGACAACCAAAATGAGCTCTTAGAAAAGAAATTTGAGCAAAAATACTTTCATTTAGAACAAAAATACTACATTTTTTCGTCTTTTTCATCAAATTCTTGATACCGGTTTCTTGACTCTATTTCTGGAATTTGTTTAATTACCGAACCAGTAAACGTTTTCCTGGAACTCTGTTTCTATGATTTGAAATGTTGATTCATACTGCACAACCGTTTAGCTCATCACTGATATGTTCATGAAGCAGATTCTTGATAAATGATGGAATGTAAACTTCCAAGTAGTTGGTTCGATTCAATTTTATGAAAGATTAAACCCAGTCACATCGTCATAATATAGCTTACGTTTCGAATTTCTACCGCAACTGAATAGCATAAATTTCAAATATGTCGTCTTCCCTACTCTTCACACTTCTACTCTTCTTACTGTTTTTTATTGTTAATTGCCGGTATAATCTTCCCATTCCTATAAATCGTCTTCATTTTTAGTTTCACCGATTCAAGGATTACGTATTCAATTTATCCAATGGATTCTCTTGATGACAGAGGTGCAATTTCATTACAATTTAATTAAAATATATACTTTTCAGTTAATTAAAACAAATTCAGAATGTGATAAAGGAATTACAAAATTGATTCGGGTAAACCTCGATTTAATAGTAAACAATGGATTAGAAGTGTGTTAACATTTTGTTACACCAATGTTCGCAGAGGGTCCACAGGACTTTGCACGTCTTCAAACGTTTATTCGTCAAAACCTGTTAGGAAAATGTCATCGCTTAGAACGTAAAAATTTAACCAGAGATAAAATAGGAAGTTATATGGAACAACACATCTATCTCACGCAATCTTCTATCGAAGAAACAATAAATTATTTGATCTAGGTCTCAGAGACCTGGCGTGAGCTCTGCCGAATTATTGGTTGGAATTTATTTTAACAAATATGGAGGAGGGGAGGAGCATGCAGTTCGTGATATATTCCCAGTACGACAAGATAAAACATTACTGCTACTGATCATTACTGATACGTTCCCTCTCGACATCCAAGATCAATATACCGTGTGGCCTTCTTATGCCACTGCGAGGCATCTCCAGTTTTCCCAAGTTACTCGACCGACGCTACGGAAGGGAATGACCTCGCCGCATTTCACCCGGGATTTCTCGTTCAGATTACGGATACCAGTAGTCGGCGTGCGTCTTTAAAACTCTTAATTATTCGAAAATTTTATTGTGTAACATATGACGATATGCATATTTATGAACTCGTCTCTTCACGCTTGTTATGATGAGCTAAAAAAACTATAGGGTTCCATTTAAAAAATCGAAGTTGAGTCAATATCTCTGCAATAAAAAATGCAATAGAATAATATTATGCATGGCCGTATGTGCCCCTTGCATATAGTGAAAGTTTTAGTGAAGTTTTAGTGAAAACCGCATCTCAGTAACTGCAACGGTTCAGGAGAAAATTGAAGGGAACATCTTAGGTGGGCCACATGGTATATTTTACCAAATCACCGACTTTTTTTTCACTATCCTCTTATTTTCAAATGTCAGCTTGGATACGCTGGAGTCACTTTTCCATATGGTCTTCAGGCTTTACAAAATCAATCATTTTTGTGGTAGCACCGACGAAGCTAAATAGTGTGCAGTGCTAAAAGTGCATACGTGTAATTTTCTGTGATTGTATTTGGTTTTATATAGGTAAGGTCCCCTAATGTGGAATACGTTCGTAATATGAAATACCGAATTATATGACTTGCAATGAGATGACAACCGGTGAAAATAATGTGGAATTACTTGGAAGAGGCCCCTGATCGTGCGTAGAAAATGATTTTTGAGTTGAAGCTATGAGTGAAGAGGCAGAGCGTGTTTTCGTGAGAGCGTCAACAAAAATATTGCAGCACTAAACAAAAGAATTGTTACTCGTGTGCAGTAAATATTAGAATAATTATTTATATAGTATGTGCTAGGTGTATATTTAAGGAAATATCACAGTATATATATATATATATATATATATATATATATATATATATATATATATATATATATATCGTGAACTTTTAATAGATTTAAGTGAATAATATTAACCATGTGTGTTTGTAAATGATTAGTTTAAGTAATTATCTACAGTAGTCTTCACATTTGTGAAGTTATAGTCTAAAATGTAAAAAGTATTCCACATTTGGGCACTTTACTCTAATATTCTATGTTAGTTATTAAAAAAATGTTACTCATTAGTTAACAATCTTGCCTTGATAACAAATAACAATCAAACTCAACATAGTATTGAGTAAAACGACATGAAAACCCCGAACAACGTACACAAAACGGTAATTTTGCAGCAGCACTAGTAGGCGACCAAGGCAAGGGCTGGTGGGCGTGTCCCGCAGTTAACCGCAAAGTGAGTTTAACTGCTCCCTTTGAATTGCGAGATGTAAGGATAACACAGGTTCCCTTTGCGGAACTCCACTTCAATTCATTACGAGTCTTCCACATGAATAGAGCTGGCGAGTGTGATCGCTGCGTAGTCTCGTACATGCTGTATCTAAACAGGAGGCCAACGCCATTGCGGCTGATGCGGCTGACTGTAATAAGCCAGAAATTCAGGTGATGATTTTCAAAGGGACGGTGTGGTGTTCGCATTGGAGTATAAATAAATTTCACGGAAAGGAACGATGTTCAGGATAACATTATCTTATCGATGAGCGTGCGAGGACAGCACATGACGCGAAGACTACTCAATAGGCCGAACATAATTCCCAGCAAAAAGCCATGGACTGTTACAAAGAGTACAAACATATGAAGTAGATTTAACAGAAATATGAAGTGTAGTAAGTTATCTAAATAATATACAATGATGTGGTTGTTTGAAAATTTTACTTTGTGTTTAATAATATGTAATGTTGGTTCTCGGGTATGTATTAAACATGAGCAAAACATCTTCACTTGGGTCATTTATTCATTACATATATATATGTTTCAAAATTATCAAAGTATTTTCTCTCTTTTATTTGTCATTTACATTATTTAATCACTGATATAGTTGAGCATTATTGTATCTACTCGTACAGTTTTGTTCTAGTT
The DNA here is from genome assembly GCA_011170035.1 of Teleogryllus occipitalis. Classification (NCBI taxonomy): domain Eukaryota; kingdom Metazoa; phylum Arthropoda; class Insecta; order Orthoptera; family Gryllidae; genus Teleogryllus; species Teleogryllus occipitalis. The sequence goes on along the minus strand of BLKR01000183.1, from coordinate 578,393 downwards.
TTATCAAGATCTGCAAATATTATAAAAAAGTTTAATTGTTCATGACAAGCAATATTGGTAAAACTCGAAGAAAAAATAAACGTGTGTAACGTTTTCGCTGGCATATGTCTCACGCTTAATTATGATTATTAAAGGTTTCATAGGAATCCTGTTAATATTAACATAAACTAAACTATTATTTTATTTCCTCACAACTCAAATTTTTTTTATGTTGTAGCCTTGGAACAAGGATTGAAATGAACTTTGATCTGAGCTTTATTTGTTAAGGTAAATTTAAATATTTTTGTACATTTCATGCTATATTTAAGTTTTTATGATGTAAATTTTATCATTTGCAATTCCTGGTCACTGTAACTTTTTCAACGCATAAAATTATCCAGTCAATTACACCGCAAAAAAATTCAGAGAAAATTCGCATTCTAACCAAAAGAGAACCACAGATACTTTTATTATTTTTTTAATTATTTATAACATTTGGTTTTAGGAATTCATAGTTGTCTGTAAGTAGCAATCGTCCTTTCATTTTGGCTACAAATCACAAAACATTCGTTCACAGAGGCGACTGACACTACTGCCGCGGGATCGCACGGTTGAGAAAAAGTCAGCCGCAAACGGAACACAAACTCTCGTCTGCCGTGGTTTGCAATGCATCGCAAACCGAGACGCGGGGGTAGAAGTCTCTTCCGTCGCATTTACGAAACGGTATGAGACCAGTTATTATCGGAAACCAACAAAACGTTGGCATAAAACAAAATCCGCGAACGGATCACCCTCTTGTGCTTCGCGAGGGGAAGAGTGGAAACGCGGAACGAGTGCACGCACACAAACGCGGCGGGTCGGGCGCCGGTGGCCGCAGAAGAAGGGGAAGGAGGAGGACGGGTGATGGTGGAGGCACAGTGGAGACCAAGTTGTTAAGAGATGAGAGGCGGGGATGAAGCGGGAAACTCGCGGAGCAAGGGGAAAAAAAGGAGAGGCACGTGTAAAGGGAATCCCGACTCTTCATGGCGGCGAGGAACCAGCAGTGCCGGAAGCGAGTTAAAGGACTAGGACCGATAGTAGCAATGAGGGTGTGATGTGGGCAAGTCAGCAAGGAGGAACTGCAGCGAGTAGGAAAGAAGATATTGCAAGGGGCTGGAAACGCCAGAAACTGAGAAAATTTCAGCAATAGAAAAGAACAGAAAATGCAGGAGAAACTACTGGGCAATGAAAATGATGGGACCGTCGGAGGGGGGAACATTTGAAAATACGTCGGGCAGCGTCGGGGGGTTGGGAGGCGTCCGGGGGTGTAGGAGGACGTCGGGGGACGTCGGAGAGCGTCGGAGGAGGGGTCGGAGGGTGTAGGAGGGTATCGGTGGAATCGGTGGCATCGGGGATCATCGGGGGCGTGAGGGCACATCGGGGCATGGAGGGGGGCCGGAGATCTCCGAGAAGTCGGGGAATATCAGGGATATTTGGGGGCTTGCTAGGGTTCCTGTGTACACCTGGAGGTGTGTCGTCGGTGGTGAGCGGGATTGTCGGGAGGTGTCGGGAGGTGTCGGGAGGGAGGTGTCGGGGGTGTCGGGGGTGTCGGGGGTGTCGGGGTGTCGGGGGTGTCGGGGGGTGTCGGGGGTGTCGGGGGTGTCGGGGGTGTCGGGTGTCGGGGGTGTCGTGGGGGTGTCGGGGTGTCGGGGGTGTCGGGGGTGTCGGGGGTGTCGGGGTGTCAGGGGGTGTCGGGGGTGTCGGGGGGTGTCGGGGGTGTCGGGGGTGTCGGGGGTCGGGGGTGTCGGGGGGTGTCGGGGGGTGTCGGGGGGTGTCGGGGGGTGTCGGGGAGGGGAGAAGGCTACGAGCATGGAGAGATCGGTGTGGGTTGTTTTCTCGCTGGCAGCGGGGAATCGCAGTAGCCATTAAAGGTGGCACGGGCGTGGGCGCGGGCGCGGGCGTGGGAGTGGGGGCGGCACAGGCGCGACTGCGGCGCACGTCCCCGCTCTCGAAACTCAATCCCGCGCGCGAGCACTTTTACAAGAGACCGCGCTCACAGCCCTAATAGGAAGCGGTCGAGGCGGGGCGCGAGGGCAGGCAGGCGAGGCGTGAAGCGCGAGGCCGCCACAGTGCGACGCGCCAGGCTTCAATGGGGAGCGCGGTTGGGCGCAGAGAAACGGAAGGAGAGGTCTCGCGAACTTTGGAGAAGAAAACAAAACACCAGCGGACGATGTGCAGCATAAAAATAAGAAAATTTAAAGAAAATGCAACTTGAAATGCAGTATAGAACTTGCAGTGGTGAATCTGGGGGGGGGTGTGACATGAAGGCTATTCAAATATCTCTCCCTTATCCAAATTTTCGATATTTTTAATTAATTTATTCAAAATAATTACCACCATTGTTCTCATCACATTCCAAAGAAGTATTCCCATAAAGCCAGAGCGGTCGGCTTTACATGAAGAAATTCACAATTTCAAAAGTAATTTTAAAAAATTGTGTAGGACCACCGGAATTGTAATTGTTGCTTCCGTGAAATACTTCCTGGCGCCACCCCTGACCACAGGATATATATTAATTACTAATCTTGAAAAAGTAATTGAATCATGAACAATTTTTTGAAAGATGTACAACTATCGGCGGAATGAAGACCGAATGAGAAGTATACTTAATGATATAGTGGTATAAACAATTAAAGATAGTAAGTCCCTTGCATTTAGAGGCCATCAATACGATGGACGAAACGATGACAGGATGGAGGGAATGGTTGAACAGAGAAAATAAGAGAGATCGGAAGTAGAGGGCAAGTGAGACGATGGGATACGGAACGCCAGGTGTATCAGGTACCAGGTATGGTGATGGCGCCGGGGTAACGTGACTAGGTAATTGGATGACGGAATATTGGGACGGCAGGGATAATGTTCCACGGTCTGCATGGGAAAATGAAACACAGGTTGTGGGGACGAAGTCAAAGAAGGAAAGGCAACGAAGCGAAAAACTGGGACGACTGGGTCATCGTAGTCGACAGGTATGAAATGGGCGAGCGATATGTTATCGGTCGACTGGGGTAACCGAGTCGATCAAGGCGGAGATGGGTCGAGAAACACGAACAGGGAAATGGATTCGTCGGGTGTGATGTCTGCGACGAGAGTGACGAGAGCAACGAGACCGATGAGACTGGTGAGCAATATGGGCGAAGGAGACAATGAGACGAAGGATAACAGAGAGATGAAAGAAATCAGGGAGACGAGGAAGGCGAAAGTGCGACGAGAGCGAGGTGCGCGATAAGGAAGTCAATGTCGAAGGAGACGGACGGGGACGAAGATGGCGATGAGGACCGGGACCACGAGGGTGACGAGCGAAACGAGGGAGACGAGGAAGACTTGGGAGACGAGGGTGAGATCGTGGCAAACGAGTGATGAGTGTGAGGAGGGTAAGTGACGCGACACACGAGTGTGGCGAGGGCGACCAGGGTAATGAAGGCGATGGTGTTGACCTTGCCGACATAAGCGACCGGGGGACCAGCGCCACCGAGACCAACGAAACGACCGACACGACCGCGACAGCTGCGCGGACGGAGGCGCGTGGAGACGTCGCGTCGCCAGCGAGGGCGGGGCCGGGCTGGACGGGAGCGCGCGGCACGTACAGCGACTGGGGACAGACAAAACAATGGAAACGAGGGAGGTGAAAGGGACGAGAGTGACGTGCACGATGAGGGAGATGAGGGCGAAGGAGTTGGATGAGGCGACGAAGGGGACGGGGGTCGCGAAGATGACGAGGGAAACGAGAATGACGCGGGATACGAGGGAGAGGAGGGAGAAGACTGATGAGTGTGACGAGGGCGAGTAACGAGAAACAGGAGGGTGAAGAGAACGATCGGGGTGACGACTATGACCTTGCCGGAGAAATCCACCAGGGGTTCAGCGCCACCGAGACCAACAAAGCGACCAAGGCGACAACTGCGTGGATGGAGGCGCGCTGTGACGGCGCGGGCGCGTGGAGACGTCGCTTCGGCAGCGAGGGCGGGGCCGGGCCGGACGAGGGCGCGCGGCACGTACGGCGACCGCGGCTAGCAAAAACAATGGAGACGAGGGATGCGAAAAAGAGGAATGAGACGAGAGCGACGTGTGCTATGAGGGAGATGATGGCGACGAACAGGACGGGGGTCGCGAGGGAGACGAGAGTTACTAGGTGAAGAACGGAGACTTGGGAGACGACTGATGAGTGGGACGAGGACGAGTAACGCGAAACACGAGTGTGACGAGGACGACCGTGGTGACGACAATGACGCGACTGACCTTGCCGGCAAAAGCGACCGAAGGAACCAGCGCCACCGAGAGCAACAAAGCGACCGAGACCACCGCGACAACTTTGCGGACGGAGGCGCGCTGCATCGGCGGGGGCGCGTGGAGACGTCGCGTTGCGTAGGCAGCGAGGGCGGGTCTGGGCTGGACGGGAGCGCGCGGCACGTACGGAGACCGCGGCCAGCAAAAACAATGGAGACGAGGGAGGCGAAAGAGAGGAATGAGACGAGAGCGACGTGCGCCATGAGGGAGATGATGCTGACGAAGAGGTCGGGGTCGCGAGGACGAGGGGGAGGAGGGAGACTTGCGAGACGACTGATGAGTGTGACGAGGGCGAGTAACGCGAGACACTAGTGTGAGGATGACAACCGGGGTGACGACAATGACGCGACTCACCTTGCCGGCAAAAGCGACCGGTAGAACCAGCGCCTCCGAGAACAACGAAGCGACCGAGACCACCGCGACAACTTTGCGGACGGAGGCGCGCTGCATCGGCGGGGGCGCGTGGAGACGTCGCGTCGGCAGCGAGGGCGGGGCCGGGCTGGACGGGGGGCGCGCGGCACGTACAGCGACCGCGGTCAGCGAGGCCGTCGCCGCGGACGTGCCTCAACGGGCCGAATGACTGCGCCGCGCAGAATAATGCACGCGTGCGTCGCGCTCCGGGGAAAGGACTGCGGCGGGAGGGGCGAAGGGAGGACGCGTCCCGTCCCGACCCGTCCCATCGCGCAGCGTCGCGCCGTGACGGCGTCGGTGCTGTCGCGGTGCGACCGCTGCGCGCCAGCCAGTCAAGGGAACGGACGCGGCGCGCATAGGGAAACATCGTGCCACGCGCTTCGATACTGTAGCGTTGCTTATTTAGAACGACCCAAGCTAGCGCGAATCTCACCATTCGACTCGCCAAATTAAAGATTCCTCTTGCTTGGGAAGAGATTATTAAAGAAACAAGCATTCCAGAAATGTACATAAGTGTCTATTTTACTTAAACAATTAATAATAATAATAATAATAATAATAATAATGTTTTATACAAAATATTATGAGATAAAAACGATTGCCGACGCGTTTGCGACAATAAAGTTGCCATTTGACACAGAGAAAACTAAATTTTTAAATATTGTAACAACCCCTCGGATGGCTTATGGACAGCGAGCTAGCTTCCTGTGAGGCGGTCCCGATTTGATTCCCTGCTGGAGCAAAAATAAAGATCTTGCTTTCTAATACAAAGTCTTCTCAGTTTCTATATCTATGTGACCAAAGAAAAAACTCAAGCAAGCCAAAGAAGCGAAGTACAACGATGGGAATACGTCCCACATGCCATGTCTCCCTTATCCCTGACGGGGATAATAAATAAAAAAGAGAAACCAGGACTAAATATCGCTAGCTGGAAAAAGCCGAATTAATCCAACCCTAAAATGCCAACTATATACATACGTAGATACATACAAATATAGCCGTAATAACCGTATAATTCTTATGCTCCATAATAATCTGACTCAAAAACTTAATTTTTCTTTGCAAATTGTGATAATACATTCCATTTGACAATTGAATAGTCCAATGATCGACAACTGCCATTAATTACTTTATATTTGCGCTGTTTTGTATGCGTTGTCAAAAAATTCAAACGCATTCTATATTAATCCTACTAGAACTACAATATTAAGGATAAGCCGCAGGGACTGTAAGACATTGTTTGGAAATTCCGTAGAGCGAAGTTTCCGCGTGATTTAAAGTGTGCCTCCAGATGTAAATATTTATTAAGATAAATAGATAAGTAATTAGATGAGATATATATTTTAAAACATTACAGTGTAACCTTCCAGAAAGGATATGTTGTACATTTTAGCAATAAAAATGTTTATACTGGAAAAATTGAAAATAATTTTACTTTTAATGTTGAGACTTCAACAAATTTGTTGAAGACCGATTTAACATTAACATGGAGGTTTCAATGCATATGATTTAACATTCTGATGTGAATACAAAAAAGCGATGTTAAATTTGAATCTTACCCATTCCGACCTTCAACCATGTAAACCAACAAAAGAATTCACAAATAGTCCCATCCGATCAAGAAAAATGTATTCATCACACATTGATGTGTTCTTCATAACATATCATATCAAAAGTTTTATCAAGGGATACTTTTTATAACTAAAACACGCGGAAATTGTGTGAAGCATGTCAATTACACAGATTGCTAGACATTCAAGCAATAATTAACTAAGGATGGCACAGAAGTAAAATATTCTGGAGATGTGGAAAAGCGGACTTCTAGCAGATGGCCCCGAGATGTAGTATCATCTCCCAGAACCCGCTTCATTATTCCTTCTCTCGGCCGCTTTATCAGATTTATCGCAGCAATTTCAATTTGTTTGCTATTTTTATACATTTTATTGCTAATATAAGGTATGGTGTTCGTCATGCATTAGATGCTTCAATTAAAACTCAACTCGACACAGGCGGAGTTGTTATGAAACTTTCTGTAAGCTGCAAGATTTCTTTAGGTCCCCACTAACATAAAAATTATCTCTTACCAGCTGACCCGGCGACCTTCGTGCCCCATTTTTCTTTGTTCGTGAATATTTTCGAAAATCCTGAAAGACGTGTTTTACTATTTATGCCCGCCTCGGCTTCACACGGGTGGCGTACAGTCACGGACTAAGGAAATCAATTGGATTACCAATAATTCCGACGACGCCACCTCTCCCGCCGTCCCCTCTCCCGCCTCCTCCTCTTCCAACCTCTCTCACACCCCTCTCCGACCACACCAACCTCTTAAGTCCCTCCTTTCCTGCCGCCCCTCTTTAGACCCCCTTCCACCCTCTCCCACGACGCCCCCTATCACTAGCACAATGATAAACCTCTACACTAATCAAAACACACGAAATACCGTTTTGTTGTTGCGAAAGAAACGGTAATTATATATGAATTAATGTCAACCTATCCATCCTGTCAATATTTTTGAAGTTATCAACTGCTGGTTGAACAACTGAACGTCAATCTCCCAATGTTTTGTTAATATATTGAAGAACACTCACGGTCTTCTGTCTCATTCACTCACTCACTTTTCACATTCAGATTTTTAAACTTTTTGTTCAATTTTTAAAAAAATTTCTTTTATACAAACCTTGTCCTCACAATTCCGAAGATCCACAAAAAATAATTATTCAATTTGGTGCCGTCGTTCGGAAGTTATGCGCTTACATAGATTTCGGTGATTCATTTCCATTTATATAAGATTTAGTTTGCCCAAAAAATATCCGCCACGTTCTCCCTGTGCAGGTCACTTGCGCTGACTATTATCCTATTTCAGAGCGTGTCCCCCGTTGCATCATCCGCCATCCTTGCACTGATTGCTTAACAGCATTTCCAAGGGCCAGCCCATTGTGTCAGCTCGCTCTTCGCAACCGCCCACGCGACTCACATTCCCCCTCTGCCGGAGTGGCCAACTGCGCCAGCTGTTCCTTTGGCCAATTCGTATCACACCATCGCAAGCGACAAGGCTTGACCAATGAAAGCGGCTTAATTTTACTTTCTCGCTACGAATTGGAGAGAAAGTTATGTAATGGGCAAAAAACGGGGAAGTTTTTTCAGAAAATCTCTTATTACAGGGGCTCTAGTAACGAAAAAGTGTATCAATTCAGTTGCTAAATTTAGAAAAATATCCTGTAGCACGTGGTGTATCTAGAATACGTTTTGTGGATCCATGATGCCGAAAAATCGAATGAAGGCAAAACGCCTGTCTGTCCGCCCGTTTGTCCACTGTCTGTCTGCCTGTCACCCTGTCTATGAACAACGTTAGCGACTAAATCGTTCAGCCGATTTTCTTCAAAATTGATATTCCCCAATCGATCTGGCTGATGTCAGGTCCCCTTGATTTTGAAACCGATAATTTAATCTATGGGGGACCTTTACATGAAGCCTCTGGGACATTGTGCAAAAAAAAGAACAAAACCAAAAAAAAAATACTCTATCGTCTTTGATTAAGTTTTGTGGTCAGATAGTGTGAAGGACGTTTAGGAGAATGGTGCAGGTATGATGTTCGTTAAAAACCTGATTTTTCAAAAATTGCAAAAGTTCAAAATATTTTCGGAGTCTTCCTACAACTAAAATATTAAAGATAGAGATTTTTTCCCTTAACGAAATCTGTTCCTTAGGGATAGATTTTGAAGTGAGATCATGCAAAATTTGTCGAAAATTTGAATACTTTTCGTGTAATTTTACGCAAAAGTACGAGCGAGATAGTATGTGCTGTTTTAGCACCACTAGTTTTTTCTACAATGAGTTATTTGTTGGAATACATGAACAGTAAGTAAGAAAAATACACGAATAATAGCAGCTACACATACTCTATTCAAGCAAGTGTTCCAACGTGTCAAAATCATCCCATGGGAAACTCCCATAGGAAGAACGTCTGGTTGCGGAGACGCCGTAATAGTAGATGACGGTAGACCCGTGCAACTTGAAAGCGTCCGTTGACGTTGCCGTGGAACCCAAAACTACGAGGGTAAGTCATCATGTATCTGCACTATCTTTCTAATCGTCTGTAAGTTGACTGCACAGCTTTCTGCGCTTACCAGTCTTAAGACGACATTAAATGCTCTTGGCTGTCCGGGAGACGCCTTGTCCAAGGCACAGGTGCCGACGTTTCGGCCGCCATTCTGCGACCTTCCTCAGAGCGTAATCTCACCCCTCGCGATTACGCTCTGAGGGAGGTCGCAGAATGGCGGCCAAACCTCGGCACCTGTGCCTTGGACGCGGCGTCTCCCGGACAGCCAAAAACATTCAGACTCAAAAATCAAAAATCTACGCTCTCATAAGGCAACATTGTTCACATTATGAAAAGCTTCAGTTATGTGCATAGGTTTCGCTTGAGTTGTTGCGACGTAAATATGGCAGCACTAATGTTTGTACAACAAAAGACAGCTTTCATAATCCAGTTTTGTGATCGGAATGTGTACCAAAACCTGAAATCATAGAAGACTATCAGCACAATGGGGGTATAACGTCATTCCTTGGCGAAGAGTTTACCATTGATTTGAACAATTCAAAACCAGTTAAACAAGCAAACAGGATGAGAAAACATGTGCAGCCTCATTCACTACCGATTCCAAAATATGTAGAGCCGTGTCCTGATTCTGAATAATCGATCAGTGGCTATTGACGACGCTGATGTGACAAATCATGTTCACGTTATTCATGTTCTACATGTGAGAACGCCGAGATGGATTGTAGAAACACAATCTTTTGTTGCAAAGCAACGCGTATCCCCATACCGCCGCCCAATATCTTCAAAATTTATTTTTCGAGGTGTCAGTGCATCCCAGATACTGTTATGATCTTGTCACGTCTTGTTACCGTCTGGTTGGTTCACGTAAATATTCTTTAAGGGGCCGAAGATTTGCCTCCCATCTAGAAGTGAGAAATCAATGTATATATGGAATGCTGCTCAATTTAAAATCCTTTTATGTGAGGATATCGGAAAGCTCGTGTCATAGGAAATAAGTAGATATAATCGCATGTTGAAAAATGGCTTCATTGTAATTGTAATGATGTAATCAATTACAAATACTGAGGGCAAATACTTACTAATTTATCTTCGTATTGACATTAAGTTTGTGTTCGTTTTCACCAAGTAAGTTGCGTTGACAGTTATTCTGTATCCTGCTTAACCAAAAACATTCTTCTCGTCAAAGAAAATTATAAGTATCATGGGAATACGTATTTTCATCATAATACGTATTTCCACCAAAACTCTGCATTTTCTGACAAATATCTTTTTGTTGTACTAACTTCTTTTGTCTATAAAAATTGAATTTGTACCGCTCGCAGAGTCAGCATGAATGAATATTTGTGTGGTGGGTGAACATATTCGGTTCATCGTGCTTCTGCGCATACAATCTTCATACAGTGCCATTCGTCTTTTTTACACTTTACGCTACCTACATAAATTCTCTGCGGTTATTGTGCTACAATGCTGCGACACGGCGTTGTGTTTCATTTACTCACATTTAGATAACACACGAGTATACTTATTGCATATATCATTAAGCTGGAAATTACATCTTGAGAAAATTGGGCACTACGTCAGAATGAAACAATGGGCGGGGATGTTATGCACAAAGTACAATTGCAAATTCGCAATTGAAGCTTCAAAATTCGGTAAATCCTCGATTTGAGTCACGGTAGTTGCGATTAGGTACACCCATTCGGCCGCATAAGTTACACTACGCCACGGCCTCAATAAGAATTCCACATAGAGATTCACAATTGCTTTTGGAGCTTCGGGGTTGAGCCCCTGTTATCCATGGTGATGCCATTTATGCGAAAAGAAATTTGTAAATAGTTTGTTGTTGTGTAATTTGTTAATCTTTTTCAGATCAACAAAATAAATATTATACTCGAATACAGATTATTTTATTCATGAAACATTACTGATAGAATACACAGTCAACATTAATATGCTGAGATATTTTGATTGCAATGATTGCAATGATTACGTAAGGTTGAGTTCTCGCGAGATATCTGTTCACTCGACGACCGTTAAAGCGCGAGCGACACACACGAAAAGAAACTGTGCATGAGCAGCAGAGCCATCAACGCTGTTAAGAAAACGTCGGGTAGTCTAATGCCAGATAGGCAGTGTACTGTTCCAGGAATTTGTTTTCGATGCGTTAGTAATTTGTTACATTGGTTTTCGGGGTGATTTCCAAAAGCTAGGGAACTAATGTTTTTGAGACGGCATTCAGTGCAGCCGTCTCCCTTCTCTGACGTCGGATGTGTGCACAGATTTCTCGGGCAAAGTCTAGCAGTTTAGACGCCAAGCGCACAATAATGCGGTCGGAATTATAAAACAATTAGGAAACGCAGACAGAACGCAAAGTGCGTCACTTTGCATTCCCACGGTCATCGCTTTGACACCGCCAGTTCCCCCTTTGTAGCGCGAGGCTGACGCCCACTCGTCGTACGTATCGGCAGTTTTGTCCCTGTGGAGTGAGTAACGTACATTCTGTGGCGGAAATACGCTTACGGTTTGGAGGAAAACGATATCACACACGATTTATCTTACCTGACACGCCTTTCCATCGAAGTTCGGAAGGTAAACTTGAAACACCTTGTAAAGACCGGATGCTCTAATCGGTGTGTGGCGATAACACGTGCTACCACCGCAAGGCCAATGTCAACAAACCGCCCAACGCCATCAACAAGATGCAATGTCGGCTCATTATTATGGCAACCGGTAGGCGGGTTGCCTGGCGCAGAAAGAATGTTTTTACAAGATTCAGGAGCGTTTCCGTTAGAATTCTCCTCCAGACAGCGGCTGAACGCGACACAACTGACATGTAAGTGTCGAAAATCCTGCCAGCGTCGCCACTCGAACCCTAGGACCTCCCGGTCAGAGGCAGTACAGTGACATCAGTTAATACCCTGAGCCAACTTGGCTGGTCCCTATAAGGAGTTTAGGCGAGCTTTAAAGAACAGGAGTTTCAGTAGGCAAACGTCACTTCTGCAAGCGGGGTCTGTATTTTGCTTTGTATAAGCGTCATTAAAGCATGTGCAATAGAAGAAAATACCTTTTTGAATCATGCATTGCAAATTACCTTGGGAAGAGATATAATGAAGCGTACAAATATATCATGATATACTATATCTGTCACATGGTTCAAACGATCTGCAATCAATTAAACAGACACTGGGTTAAGGGTGCTCAAAATTTGAAGGAAAGTCAGCATCGTGTGTACGAATTGAACAAGAATTTTTAAGGTTCAATTCTGAATGGTTACAGCAAACGTAATTTTTTATTGAATATTAATGAACACAATACCATTAATAAATATTGATCATCAATCACCACATAATTCAAGCAGGCATTCAAATTATTTTCAAAGATGTCTCTGTCTAAGACAAAGTCTGACTGAAAAGGCTGTTTAAAAGAACACATCACAATAAATTCAGAATGCATCACAATAAAATTCAGAATGTGCAGTCCAAATTATCGAAAGGTTTTTTATCAGAAAAATCTCAAGGGTTCCGCAGCAAAGATTAGAGACGATTTCGCCACCCACTCACTTCAATACGACGCGACATTGGATGGATATGTTGGTCATTTTATCAGATTCTGCTCGTTGTGATCTCCTTTTGAATATTCGATTAGAATTCTAAATTCTTGAAGCTAAAACGTTAAAATAGCAGTGAAATTCAAGAAAGTATAAAAGTATATGAAGGTTACAAAAGAATTTAATTGACTTCATCAGAATTCTAGCAAGAGGTAGTGACCTTAAAAAGTTGTAAAATATTATTTTAACGTTTGTTTATTTCATGAATCTAATTAAGACAAGAAAACCGAAGTGTGTATGAAAGAAGGCAACTTGTAAATATTTGAAAAATATAGTTATTATTAAATTCACAATTGTAGTAGTTTTTAAATTGAAAGAAAAAAATTCTACAAAATTATGGGTTGAAAGTATTTTTGTTAGGACTAGCGGCTAATAAAATTGCTAATTTTTGTAAGTTTTCAAGCATTTTGATTCCTGTCCGGTTAGAATGGCAATTCCGTGCTTTGTGGGTCGCTCTAATCGGTCATTTCCGTGGTTTCTACGCGGATTCTCGAGCAGTACCTTAGTCAGCGGGTTACGGACGCGCGAGGACCATCCTTTTCAATACAGTCTTTTTTGTATGGGTACCATGGGGTCGAAGGATAGGTTGATCCCCTATCCGCGCATGCCCCATCCCCATCAACTGATACAAGAAAATCTCCGACAAGCGTCGTTGATGCTGAAAGCGGCGACTAGCGTGGTCTCCCTCTATGAAGTACTTGGAGAGAACACAAAACGCAAGGCAACATGTACGTCGGCGCAGGATCTCTCGTTTCAGCAAGGAACATCGCCACTTCCAGTGATATAACATGTACTACACTTACGGAGTTAATGGTCAACGTAGTTGACGCGCCAGGAATCACAAATTACTCTCACCGTTCCTCCACGACCGCCTAACTCTACCTCCGCTTCCATGTCCGCCCACCCCTCTGTGTGCTCCCTGTTGGTGCTCGTATTTCAATGGGCCCGCTCCCCGCGCCCGCCGCCGCCGCCGCCATCGCCACCGCCTCACCCTCCGCCCCTCTATGAAGTCCGTCAAAACCATCAACCCGCCAGCGCGCTTCCTTGACTGCGAAGCACAGAGTTCAAAGCGTCATGCGTCGGGCTTCCCCGAGTCATGCCGGCAGCGGAGGCGGAGGTGGGGCAATTGTGGCAAGGGGAGGAGGAGGGACGGCGGAAAGGGGAGCGCGGTTGAAGCCAAAGGCATGGTGACGGCGGGAGGGAAGGGGAGGGGCGGGTACGTGAGGGTGAAGGGCAACAAAGGCCCAGGACGCGGCGGCAAGAGGGAGGCGGGGAAGGCGGCGTCGACGGGGGCGGTAACGGAGGCGGAAGCAATGGAGGCGATAGTGGCGGCGGCGATGGAGGCAGTAGTGGCGGCGGTGGCGGCGGCGGTGGCGACGGCGGGGGAAGCGGTGGCGGCGGTGGCTGTTGGGCCATACACGGTGGTGGCGGCGGCGGTGATGGCGGCGATGGCGGTGATGGAGGTGATGGAGACGGTGTGGGCGGCGGTGGCGGCGGCGGTGGCAGTGGCGGCGGCGGCGGTGGTAGTGGCGGTGGCGGTGGCAGCTGTTGGGCCATACACGGTGGTGGCGGCGACGGTGATGGCGGCGATGGCGGTGTTGGAGACGGTTGGGGCGTCGGTGGCAGCGGCGTCGGTGGCGGTGGCGGCGGTGGTAGTGGCGATGGTGGTGGCAGCGGTGGCGGCTGTTGGGCCATACACGGTGGGGATGGCGGCGATGGCGGTGATGGAGACGGTGGGGGCGGCGGTGGCGGCGGCAGTGGCGACGGCGGTGGCGGCTGTTGGGCCATACACGGTGCGGGTGCAGTGAGTGAGCGCGTAGCCTGCGGCGCTGGGAGATCGGGGTCTCGTAAGCCAAACGTCCACGGGCGAGGGTCGGGAATGCTGCTGGGACGCGTCAGCTGGGAGCGAGCGGAGATGGGCGCCAGGAAAGGAACCGAAGCAGGGACGGAGGTGCTTGCGGAGACAAGCTTGTGCCGTGCCACTGCTGTCTTCGGTACCGCTACTTTGTGCACCAGATCGTGCGCTACAGAACAGTAAAGAAGTATCACCATCCTTTTTTTTTTCTCGAGGTAATCATTACTTTCAATTGTGATGGATTGTCGCCTCGCTTTTCTAACAAAAATTGTTCCATTTCTTGTCCGCACTAATTTGAAGCTTATTTAATAACTTCGTTGTTGCTGTAGTTGTGAAGCGCTCGTATATTTCAATTTTCCTATTTGATACTAATGTCTCCATCGTCTTTAATTTGAAGTTTCCAATAACTTTCTTTCCTTTCACTGATGTAAATCTTACCAATATATTTGTTTTGTTTATTGGATTCAGACCTTTATGACATGAGACATTTATTGGAAGGGTCACGGTATAGAAGAACCTAGAAGTTAGGTCACATCCATGATTGAATGGAAACCTATGAAATAGGAAAACATCAAATAATTCAACCAGGTTAACTCGCCTAAAGAGCTTTAGAAGATTCTCAGTTCCATGGTTGAATGATTTATTCGTGTGACGATTATACTTCCAAATCCGAGCATGGAGGTACTAGTTTTTCACTACGAAAATACCCAGGTGAAAGGAAAGAAGCTGGAAGGAAGACGGCAAAATTGACGAATTTGTTCCACAACAGCCGAGAAAGGAGGCATTCTTCCGGACAACCGTTAATCAAGGGAGATGCAGCATTCTAATGTACCATGAAACAGGAGTTATTCGTAGAGATCATTTGCTGCCATTTTACCAGCCAGCACTCGCTCGCCTCTCTTCTCGCGAGATCATGAGGTCAAACGTCCCTGAGAGCTGGTTGCGGGCTCCCCGGTCGCCAGTTTCCACCGAGAACACCGTGCACTCGGTCGGTTACGAGTAAATGGCGGACTTCTTCGCAGACAAACGCACGTCGCAAAACTGCTGTCACTTCGGAGTTTTGGATGCTACAGGATCACGAAGGAATGGTGGATTGTAATTAAAATAACCGATCATCAATTTCCATTATAAAAAATTTAATATCTAAATGAAGTATTAAATATAATTTATATTTAATACTATTTACAACAGCTAAATTAATTTCAGCTCCCCGACTGACTCGAGAACCTTAAGCTTCTGAAACCATCAAAGTTTTTCCTGTGAGTTAAAAAAAGTGGATTCAGAGGTTTATAGATTTTGAGATAAGAATTGTTCTTTGTAATGAATGCTTGGGAATATGCCAAGAGGTTACATGGAAGAGCAGGACTTACGGCCTCCCCTGAACCTCGCCACTCATAAATATAATTTATTATTATTATTATTATTATTATTATTATTATTATTATTATTATTATTATTATTATTATTATTATTATTATTATTATTTCTCGTAGACTAGTTGTAGAATGGTGGTGATGTACAAACTGTACGAATTATATCAAAGATTATAATATCATCATTAGATTAATACGAATTATATCAAATTTAACAATTCTAACCAATTTTTATTTTGCCTATTTTGACATAAATGTATTTTTAGGTATTTTTAATTTTAAGTTTATTTCAATTTTCCTCTAGTTTTGATTAAGTAGTAACGGTTTTCAAACTAAAAATGTTACTTTAGTGCAACGATGTCAGCCACCTCAATTTCTGCCATGTTTTAGTCTTATATAATCATTTAAATAAGACCAAATATTAATTGTATTTAAATATGACTCATATTAGGACTTGTTAGAAACTTCAATGATATTCCTATTGGTGTGAATCATGGTTTTTCTCCAAACGCATGGTTTTATACTTACATTTCGCACTCAAGTGAGTAAACAGTTTTCCTTATGTTATTATATTGTTTGCTTACTCGAAAATATGCTGGAGGCCTATTCACATTATTAGAGGAATTTGCACCACGTATTTCAATACTATATAACAATTAATTATGTAAAACGAATAAACCAAAATTATTTTAATTTGTTATCGTTATTCTATTTTATTGCTGTAGAAAAAGTTTATCTTAAATTACAATTGAATTACTTCTTTAATTACTTCAAAAATTGTATAATGGTTTGTTATGCCACATTAAATTATTTCTCATCAATTAATCGTTACATTTCAACCAATGATTCGATTAACTGAAAATAGTTCATCCTTCGATTTTAATTAATCGTTTACAAATAATTGAAAGAGTTTCGCCATCACTACGGGCAGCGGCTTTAAATATTGAGGCGGGGGCTGAATGTCGAGCAGCGGTCGAAGCCCAGCACTGGCGAGCGCCCGGCGGTGCTCGGCTGTTCTGCACATAATCGTGAAGCAGGCCGTTGGGACAAATCTCCGTTAAACAGGGATCTCCTTCTTCCGTTTTGGGGAGGTCACTTCTTCCACCAAGTGTCAACTTCGAGTCCCGAGATATACGAACGGTTGTTTTCGTCTGATTTCAGTGCGCTTGTCATTTTTAAAAAGGAATATTAGAGATAGCTTAATACGCTTCTAGACACCAAAAATGGTAATAGATGATACATTAAGTTTTGTAATATTTAACTGAATGGGGAAATGGGGTTACAAGTCTTTTAATTTAGCTCCGTAGGAACGGAAAAGTTCCGAAATCAATTTAGCAGAGGGAAGATGAAGAGAAAAGTATTATTTTTTAACGGTCACAAGGCCAGACATCTCACCTTCTGAAGGTCTTCCGAAACTTAGAGAGGGGGGAAGTATGATATAACGCAGACATTTCAGGGTCGTGGGCAAGGTAACTATCTCTCTATACTTAGTTTTTTTGACGTGGCATCTTAAGGTCACTCGCGAAAGAGGGAGAGGGAAGACAAGACTCCAATGGGGAGCTCCAACGTCACTACAGCTCCGACTTTCACATCTCCCTATAGGAGTTTGTCTTCCCTCTCCCTCTTTCGCGCGTGACCTTGAGATGCTACGTTAAAGAAATCCAGTACAGACTCCCGGGCGCTGCGTCCCGAACAACTGGCGCGAGACTTTTCCAGAAGTCACTTGACAGTTATTGCTCCAAATTTACTTATATTAATTCCAATTTTCTCTAATAAAGCGAAAAAATGATATATTAATAGTTATTTACGATATTAGTGTCGTAATACATCTGATTACAATACGAGATTGGAAAATTGCCAAACGAGGCCGTTAGGCCGAGTTTGGTAACCAATTGAGTATTGTAATCAGATGTTACGACACAAATATCGTACAACGTTTTATGCACTGTGTAAAAATTTGTTAGATTTAAGATTAAAATTTTCATTTAGTATTCACATTTTCCCCCTTTAAGTGGTGACACTGATCTTAAGAAGAAGAACAATTGAAACGCGCATGGTGTACACATTTCGACAACATGAGCGAATGCAGTTCAGACTCAGAAATGGAAATAGAAGCAAATGCTGCTATAAATTCTTTGTTACTATACAAATCAAAGAAGAAATATGAGCGTGAGAAATTTTTAAGGATTGGTGTGAAAACAAAAACGTTCATTGCATATCAGAAAAAGTTTTAATGGCTTAATTTTCCGGTAAGTCAGAAAAGGAAAAACCGAGCAGTCTTTGGACCCACTTTTCTATGCTGAAGAGTACTTTATTAGTTAAGGATAATATTGATATAAGTAAGTTTACCCAGTTGTTAGCATTTTAAAAAAGGAAAAGTGAAGGATATAAAACAAAAAAGTCAAAGATATTTCCAAAATAATACATACATAAATTTTTAATAGAAGCTGACGATGATAATTATTTGTTGATGAAGGTGACCTTAATAATTGGTATATTTGGCGCTTGCCGTAGAGATGAGTTAAAGAATCTTAAAATAAGTGATATAGAGAATAGACAAACATGTATTTTAATTAATATACCAAATAGTAAGAGTTCAATTGCGAGAGAATTTGTAATTAGTGAAGAGAATATTAAAGAATTTAACTGTTTAGAAGCATTTCGTAAATATTTTCGCCTTCGGCCTGAAAATGTCAAGCACGATCGTTTCTTTGTATTTTACAAAAATGGAAAATGTACTTGCCAACCTGTTGGAATAAATACTTTTGGAGGCATTCCGAAGCTAATAGCAAAGTATCTTGGTTTGCAGAACCCTGAAAGATTTAGAGGACATTGTTTTCGGCGATCGTCCGCATCATTACTAGTAAATGCAGGTGCTGATATGGATATGCTGAAGAGGCACGGTGGATGGAAGTCGTCTTCTATTGCAGAAGGGTAGGTGGAATCGTCAGTAGAAAACAAGAAACAAATAGCTATGAAAATTATGGGGGAAAATAGTATTTCAAATACTAATATGAATTGTCAGCCTTCATCATCAGGAATTACAATTTTGAATTGCAAGACATTTGTTGTTAATGTATATAATAAGTAATTAAAACATATTATTATTGTTATTATTTGAAAAATTGTTAACAAAGTTATTTTCATAATAAATTATTTGAATAATTATTGTTATTCTCAATAGTAGACCATGGAATAGTGCTCGTCTCAGAATAACCCTACTCGTATGCCATTACCGCACTAGTGTGGTAATGAAGTTCATTACCACATTAGAGCGGTAAAGTACTTCATTACGAAACTGATTATAATAGAATAATGTTTCACATTACCTAACCAAAGTGGATAAAATGTATTAATATATCAGTCAAAATTTAAATTGTCAACTGAGAGCGAAATTAAACATTCTGAATCGAAAGTATCTTGATTTCGTTATATATTTTCTTAAAAGGGAAGGAATTGCATTCACTTTCTCAGTTGAGGTTTGGATATTTAACAAAGAATCGTGTCTGTTATGTGAGCTGTCCTTCTGTAAGCGAGAACTATTAACTTGTAGATATTTATTCATAATCTAATATATAGTATTGCTACATTCACAAATAACTGAATGATTTAATAAAACAACACAAAACGAAAACAAAAATAATTCGACTTTCAAACATATTGTTGCCACTTGGCAAAAGTGTTTACACAAGGTTGAATTTGAAAATAAAATAAACATAAAATGGTAGTTAGTAGTAAAGAAATTAATCATCATTAAAATCTCGGATGTTTGATAGAACAAATCTGGTAAATATTTTTCTCATGTAGCCGCCATTTCATGCCTCATGCCGCTTGCTCCTGCATACCCCTTTCTGAATTTTGAGGGAAAATGTGAGGGCATTCAGGGTACGTTGTCCGTTCTCGCAGGAGTGTCAGGCGTCCCAGGCAGGCAAGTACCTCGTGCGGGAGCGATTTGACACGGCTGATATAACAGAAAGAAACATTTTGGATGAAGCTAGTACAAAGAATTTTGAGTGGATATTTGAAACGAGCAAGTCAAATTTCCTACAGTAACTGGCTAACCGAGTTCTTTCTCACAATATTTCACTACTTAGTACATTGCAGAACGTTACCAAATCTTGCGAATGATAACAAAAGTAAATAAATCTATTGGCGGCTAGTGTCAAAAGAGAAAATGTTTAAAGTAAGGATCATTTTTATTATACCTATTTAATTTAAATGCCTATTATGTGTATTAGTTTTTGGTGTAATAATTACTGTATAATTTCTAATGTTCGGTTTCATGTTTGGTGAATTTTTTTGGTAAAATTATCACTACTGAAATTTTTATTTGAACTGACAGAAAATGATAGCATATTTGTTTGTGATTTTATAGAACTGTGCAATTTGTACTTGTTTATCAGGATGTTGAAATTAACTGATATAGCTAAGCGAAATTTTATTCTACCTGAAAATGATTCAATGTGTGTAGTTTCTTAATCTTGTTACGGAAATCCCATCAAAAAACACTTTCCTATCAAACATAATGATTAAATATTTTTTAAGTGTTAATCATAAGGAAGATAACACCAATTAACGAGCTTCCGTACTATCTTGAAGAATTTATGTAAACCCAAATAGCAAAGGAATTTGGAGTTTACAACTAAACGACTACGCTCCCGGTCCCAGTGAGAGAGACAGAGAGAGAGAGAGAGACCAAGAGACAGACACACAGAGTGAGACAGACACACAGAGTGAGACAGACACACAGAGTGAGACAGACACACAGAGTGAGACAGACACACAGAGTGAGACAGACACACAGAGTGAGACAGACACACAGAGTGAGAGAGAAAGAGAGAGAGAGATAGACAGACAGACAGACAGAGATAGAAAGAGGAAAAGCGTGGAATGTTGTATTTTTCTATTTCATTTCATTATAGCTCGAATAAATATACCGTCTATCAACACTGTAGTAAATTATCATTAACCTAAAAAAGCATATTAGTGGTCTGAAAGAGCTAAAAAATTGCTGGACAAAACCACACAAAATGGTTTTCCAAAAATTAGATCGCACATTGCTCCGGAACAAATAAAATACTCTCGTATTTCATGGCGCTAAATTAAATATTTTAACAAAAACATCCCCACGAATATTGCAATAATATAGTATAGTATATACGAACACGCAGTACAATATTTATTTGCCCACGACGAATATCAAAACAATTGCTGTTCCATAACGCAACGCGTAAATAACAAATATTTAATGGCGGGCGGCTTCTTCATTGCTAACGTCATGCGACAGCAATTCTCCAGTGTCATAAGCAGTGACGCAGAATTCAGCCGGTACGGCAGTGTTAGAAAAAGGCAGAAAAATGCAATAAAATTATTTGCATTTATCTTCCAAAATATAAACTGCTTCATTGATTCTGCATTTTCCTGAGTTTCGATGATTTTCCAGAGATATTTAAAGATCGGTATACACGGTACAGTTTTCGTGCAGATTGGACGTACAAAAAACGTGCAATCCAGACTGCACGCTTTCTATATGAACATGATCATAATTATTCATGCAGAAAGCCTACAGTTTGACTCAAGCGCCGCTAGCGGCAGACTTATTCACTAACGGTGTTCGGCCATGCATTTTTGTGGTTAGGTGTGTCAAAGTGCGATTGTGTGAAGTGATATATTGTGATAAACTTCCTTTTCCCCAATTCTTGACTTCCTATTTTTATTCTCTATGCTCCTCATGGTTAATAATAAGAAATAAATATAATAATCAGAACGCACACACAGAAATACCACCACTGACAGTACTCGGACGGCGCAATTCAGTTGTTTCTCTTTAGACCCCATAGCGGCGGTCTGTGGCGATTCGTGCAGAAAACGTATAGACCGACTTTTGGCTTTTGTACTTCTAGTTTGAGATTTTGAAGTTGAAGGATTTTGAAGATTTTCTCTTTAGAAACTGTATGAGAATCCGCACGAAAACTGTACCACGTACATCGGGCTTCATAAAACAAGAGACAAGACTGAAATGGACGGAAGCAGCATAGTTTTCTTTCAATCATTGCGGACATTGAAAATGAATAATAGTGTCAACTTTAAATTAAATTTAAAAAATTTAATATAATTATTTACAGAAATTTTACTTATCAATTAGAATCGAATGTGCAATATCAGAAAATCAAATAAATACAATTTTGGAAAAAAATTAACTCTTTGGCTACATTTTGATTAACTACTTCCATTTCTTAGTTTTTCTAGATTTTAATGAACATTTTTAATATGTTGCCATCCGGTTGCGGCAGGTCCTGGGTAATTCAAGGGTATATTGTATTGCCATTTTTAAACCAACTCTTAACACATGCATGTCCTGGTATTTTTACTAAAAATTGTAAGTCTTTCTAAACTGTCTTGAAAATGTCCAAATTTTATTATTTTATTCTATTTATTTTGTTTACTCAAACCAATATATTTCTAAAACGCTCCTGGAAATATTTGCTCATATGTTCTTCATTTCTGTTGTAAAAATATTCACTCAATTAAATTTAAGGTATTGTTTTGAATTTATTTCTTTTTACGGCTTTTGCATCGAAAAATTGAAGTACAAAAATTGGGAACACGCAGGAAAAACAAAATCGACATTCTGTCTTTTACTATATCTAAAACTATGTATACCGGGCAACCCACCAACTATGAACCTCCCCCATAACTTCTAAACGGCTCAGGGTATCGAAAAGCAGTTTTCGCTGAACAATGCGGAATCATGGGGCAAGTAACATGCATAACATATCTATAATATTTTTAGGTTTCGAGAAATTTTATTAACTTTGATTTTTTAAATGGAACTATACATTTTTCTCACCAGCAAGGAATAGATCATGAAAAAACGCATAAAATGATGCATCATATGTTAGTATTTTGATAGTAATTTAAGTATAAAATTAGATTTTCTGGCATGAGATTTTCTAGTAAAGGGGCATTTCCTGAAGCAGCATTTGCAACAGTCGCCGTTGGGGGAAGGTGGCCTTTGCGGCGTCGAGATTGTTTTGTGGAGAGAGGAGTGTGAGAGGGGTGGCCGTGAATGGTGAACGCGTTACTACAGCTATTCATAGTAGCAGAACATACGAATAAACATCAATATTAACGATCAGAATAAGAGCTTTTTCCCTTTTGTTCATATGAATTATACTTATCCTCTTCTGAAATTCCAAAACAAACGATAATCGAAAAGAACGAATTAAAAAAAATGTACCGGAAGAACAATGATAATAATAAAGGGCATTTTCAAAATTACAAGAATCGAGCTCAGTGCGGAAACAAGCCATCGTTTTAAAACAAGGGAAGCGGATGCATGCTTAAAGATTTTCATTGTAATATCTCGATTAATTGATCAAATAACAGATATATAGACATTTTCTCTTTTCATTTACTGTTAATGAACTTCATATTTAAACACACCAAAAGAAAAAAGCCATCAAAATTTTGAATTATTCTTGGCAGTTCTATTAGTGTAAATTTATCAAACTTTAAGAAAAATGCATATCTGCAGTCGCGACTGTTAATAGTGATTAGAGAGTTTCTCACTTCACAGCTCCACGTGCTGCCACAAACTTGAAAATCCACGGCAGAAGACAATGTGCACTGTTATCTTTTCTATTTATGAACAGCAGTCGTATGGTTGCAAAGTGGACGAGTGATCATTTTAATTAAAAATGACATTTACCAACGAAGAGACGGCTTCATCTTCAGTTTGAAAATGATATTTACTATTATCATCTTCCTTACACTACCAATTTTTTAAATCGTTCTTTGAAACGATCGATGTTTTGAAATTTCAGTAGAAGACACGTTAAATCAAGATAAATAGAAAAAATGTCCCATTGTGATCGTTAAAATTGGCATTTCTTTGTGTGACGTCTGTGTCAACACCAAGGAATGCTTTAGTTATGCCTCTGATTTCCCCCACTGCCACCCCTCTCAGTCTCTCCTCTCATGGCAACAGTCTTGACGCCGCGAAGGCCACCTTCCCCGAAGGCGAGAGTTGCAAGGGCTGCTACACAATTAGCCACACGATTAATTGAAAATCCCATGTCAGAAAGTCTAATTTTATACTCAAGTTACTATCAAAATTTTAGCATCTGACACATCATATTAATCCTCTTTTCATGGTCGGTCTATTGCTGATGAGAAAAATATATAGTTCTATTTAAAAAATCGAAGATGATTAAATTCCTCGAAAACTAAAAATATTATGAACCATATCTCTACTGCGTGTTACATGCCCCACGATTCTACATTGTTAAGCAAAAACTGCATTTCGATATCCTGAACTGTTTAGAAGTTATGGGTGTGGTCCATAGTTGGTGGGACGTCCTGTATTTTACGGAAACTAGGCACCTTATGCAATATATTTCGATAATATGTTGATAAAATAAAAAATATTGTTTGAATCAGTCGTTATAATGGATCAACATAAGAATGGGAAATTTCAAACTCTTCAAAAGTTTTTTCTTCGTAATTTGACGATGAAAATGATATTGTCACTGAATCTGTGAAAGTGTCCTAGGAGAAATAAATAAATACTTCTCTCATTAATATTTTTAATAAATTCGCAAATAATATTTCATTTTGAAGCATATTTATAATTGTTTAAAATATTTTTTAACATTATACTTTTTTCCAGAAAGGGAAGCATGACACTAATGCCCAGCCTTCGAAACCGCACATTAACGCAAACGAAGCAAAGGATAGATGGGAAATGCAGAATGCAAATAGTATTCAAAATAAGAATCTTGATGGAAAGGTGGCAGTGGTCGTTGGCGTAGGGATATTGATGCATTGTACATCACTGAACGCTGAGGTAAAATATAGTTGTAATGTTGAAATGGAGGAAATTATGGTACTAGCACAAAAAAAAACGGACCGTGAAATTGCAGCAACAAAATAAAAAGTAAGAAACTGATTCAGCAGATTCAATTTCCTCCAAAATACATCAACCAGCAAGGTCTTGGGTTGCAATCGTGGCGGTGGCAATAAAACATTTTCAATTAACGACCGTGAAGGCGCGACACTTGACGGAAAGGACACAGACCGGTGGAGAAGCAGCCCGACCTTGGCGCGGAAATAGCAAACGAGCCTGGAGAACAGACAGGTCAACCGAGTTGACGAGCGGAACCTGGACTGCAAGATCGGGAAGGACAGAGTGCAAGACGAGGTCAAGTACATCGCACACGAGATGAACAACAACGTCGGGAAGTTTACCAAGGAACGTGGTGCACCAACGCTACGTTTGCCGAACGTGAACCAACGCCGGCGGTGCGGTGCGGCCTTACCTTCCGGTCGGACACGCGCCGTCGTTGGCCGCCGCCGCCCCCCACTCCTCGTTCCCGGCGGCGTCCCCGCGTCGTGTCCCGGCGTCGTAGCACCTCCACGCCTCCTCGCGTCCTCTCCGACGCCACTGTTATCACCACCGCGTGTCGCGCCTCGGTCCTCGCGGCCGTTCCCGCCCGCCGCCGCGGCCTCACTGCCGCCTGCCGGCCCGCCCGCCCGCGGCGACCACCGAACCCTCGGGCCCCGCCCCCTCACTCCCCCTTCCCCTCTGTGGCCCGCGACACCAAGCCCCGGCTGATGCCGCTGTCGCTGCCGCCGTGGCCACCGCGTGAGCGCGCTGGGTGCAGGCGCGGGGCGTGTCGGGACGTGGAGCTCCACCCGCAGGGTCGTCGAGCTCGTACAGCACTTGGCCGAAATGCCTTGAGGCCTATACACACTCCAGAAGAGCATGCGGCCCGGCCGCACGTGACCCGCAACTCAGCCGCCGGTTACATAAACTTCGCTCGAGAGCGACATCATGAAAATTGGCTGCCCAGGTGCACCGACAGCATGCCCCTCGTGAAGTGCCTCTTGGAGGAAGGCGTTCTGAAAGAGTCCACACAGGGGAGACAGACGACTACATGAACAAGGCTAAAAATAACAAGATTGTATCGTAGAAATTAGACGGAAATTTATTTGTTTTACTGCGTGTTGGACTTCCATGAAAGAAGAGATTTATTACACAAGCTATCTCCAAAATGTCAGTAGCGTTATTGCATCAACTATGATCACGAGAAAGTTAACAATCGTTTCAATAGAAGCACTGAAATGAATACTTCACCTGGCGCTTTACACTTTTTTATGTGTTCGAAGCATTTTTTAGGGAAATTTGTTTCGTAGTTTTATTTAGAGTGGTGTAGCAAATCTGCCTCGCGATAATCATTTGTTTCTTGACATTTTGTCGGCATTGTTTATATTAATATCGTGCGTTTGGTTTGTATATTTTGAATGGTTTTGTAGTGTCTTAGTCACTACGAAACACTCCTATATTACACTACTTCTTAATCACATGGCATAAAAGGCAGAAGAGGCGGAAGGAAAAAGTCGAAAACGAACAAGTTTCTAGGAACAAAGAGGAAAAGTATAGAGAATGAGGAGGAAGACGCTGATGTGTCATAATGTGCACTAGGATTGTTTTCGATGTGCGTTGTTACAAAACCTGCATATCCCGAAAACTATTATTTTTTGTCTTCAGTATTTTTTCTCAGAAACTACAGCACATAACTCTATGATATTTTAATCACTTAAGTATCATGTATTTGCTGTGATTTGTTGTTTTTATATAAGAATTCAATAATTCAAGACTCAAATACTGAGTATATTTACAAAATAGTTTAAAAAGAGTATGTTGGTCAAACAATTATTAAACAATGTAAATGACGTTTAATCGTTATGGAAACACACTCCGTGTGAAGAACATAGCTATAAAATAGTGTGTAAAGTTTCAAAGAGCTTCATAGAATAGTTTTACAGATAAAGGTACATAAATACAACACAAACAACATTACAGAGATAGGCTGTACAACCTCCACTTAAATGCGCGAGGGAAGAACTGAATTTTGTTTACTGAAAATGGAGATAATGCAAAGTTTGTTTTACCGTCAGATTTTTATTTATATAGAAATGTTTAATCAAATTAAACATTACACGCTTAATTAAGCAGCAGAGTTGACAAGAAATGTACTCTAAACTAAAACATGATCACGGCACGATCAAGAAAGACGCGAAAACCGTACCATATTGCATCTTGAAGATAATATCCTCAGCCGTTACGTTATGAAAACCCAAGTATAACTATATACTTTTTTCTAGTTTGTAATATTAACTCTTAGATAAATTTGTACAACTTATAACAATTCAACATTTTCTGATGAAAAATTTTTGTCGAAAGCATTCGTTGAATTACATTACTTGATGGAATATTTTGTTTAATTACTCTTATTTAATGTCAGTGCAGGTGAGAACATCAATGAATTTTTTAAATCTGAGCTTGCAGGCATCCATGATTGTCATGTAATATGACTGAAATATACATAGAGTGAGTAGCAGTAGCGTGCATTGATCCATGAATTTCTCATTCCTCCGAATTTGATATTTAAATTTCTCACATTGCCCCCAACGGTCTGTTGTGAGCTGGGAGCAACTGACCTTTTCCTCAACGGAACGAAAACGTAATGAGATCTGCTACATAGGCATGTATGTTAAGCATGTATGTTAAGCCACGGTGGCCATAGACCCCTGAACATTTTTCAAAGGGTCCCATTGCCGTACGTGATAAAATAATTTATTTCTGTATTTTTAAATTCTTTATTTTCCCTTTTTATACTAGGAATTAGGATTTTAAAAAAATATATTTGATTTAGATATCTTTAGAAACAATTGTCATTAGTTACCATTCTTATTTTTTGTATACGTAGCATTTTAAAAATTACAATAAACATAGCATAATTAATTAGAATATTTTATGCAATAATTTAAGTTTCTTGTAATTTGTCGAACCCAGAAAATTAAGAAATTTATTATACAACATTGGAGAAGAGGCATCAGGGTTGGCAACTCTGTAAGTATTTAAAATGAAATCATTTGTATTTGTTATTGGTAATCATGAAAGTTTTAAATTAATAATCTTTGTAGTATATTTTTTATTTACTAGCAAAATGTCTTTTATAAATATACAAAAGTTCTGTGGAAAAGAGAGTATAGAAATGCAGTGGGTTTCATTTGTTGTTTTTAAGCAACGCACGCAGGCGTATGACGTTGAGTATAGAGAGCACAAGACCCAAAAGACAATGAGACCCTACTGACGTCGCCCCCGCTAGCGGTAGGAGTGTCAGAGTAAAAGTAAATCAAATAATAACCGGTTTCGCCACCGCAACCGATAGGAAGACACTTGCAGAGAAACTTATGACCTGCCATTCGACGCTTCTGGGCCCACTGTGCAGTGTCAATCCGTCAGCCGGCGGGTGGCGCGGGCGACCAGACGTCGGGCAGACTTCCTGCTGCTCCCCGCCGCGACGCAATTGCAGATAATTCGATTGAGCGGACTACTTACGGTGCTGGTAGTGCGCTCCTCGAACATCCTACTTCTGAAGCGCAAGGCAAAAGAAGTGGCCCTGACCTTGCAGACTATCGAGACGCGGGTTCCCGGCTCCCAAACTGTGATGCCGAAGTCAACTGGCGATGTGCCAATTGCATATGGAAAACAATTCGCGCGTTTCTTTCTAGCGGTAATTAGTACCATGCGAAGTTTTTATACATTAGTATCTTGTGGGGAAGTATTTATTTGCTCATGAATACGTTGGAGCAGCGATTGAGTAGACTTGCTTAGGTAGGATTGACTTGCTAGGGTTTATGTTGGGCCTGCCTTTTTTCTTACATAGTTGATGAGATTCCACACGAAATGGACAATCTCTTCATTGATGAATATTGTTTTTAGAAAAATAAAAATAATGTATAGTACACTTTAAGATGATTGAAGCTGATTCTATAATTTTTCAAACGAAACTTACAAAAGAATATATACATTTTTTTAAAAAAATTCAAGTAGTATATGACTTAGTGTGGGGATCACAGAATTTTGAAAATGTCCACACAATTCACATTTCCCCATAACACGTCAAACGCAGTTTTAACTGTTCTTTGACGTAAAATAAAAAAAATAATACATATAATTGCTAACTCACGTCGGTTATCAGGAATCCTGCCCCGATTAACGCCAGAAAAGTGCGAGAACAGTGCATCTTGAATATTCCTAATTCGTGAATTATCTTCAAATCTCTTTAAACCCATTTCTGAATTGGACCAATTTAAACCTTCTTAATCAACGAGAAACACAAGTCGACATTTTTCTCAACGAGATGACATATAGAAGTTACTTTGGAACTCTCATTCCCATATTATTTTCATGAAAAAATATACAATGAGTTCACCATTTTCGACAGGTGGAATATTGAAAAAAACTTTCTTACACTATGTATACGACTTTGTTTCTTCCTACAACGTATTAATGTTTTCGTTCCACAGAACTATGAGACAGATTGAAGGGATACCTCCATGACAGCAACTTCTTTATATGTTAACCGATTTTCAAAATTCTTTTTCCATCTGATAGCTATGTGATCATGCAATTTGTGATCGCTGTTTAAGAATAATTCTGACGCTTCCTGTCGACACCAAGAAGTAACACGACAATGCCCGTCCGTATACTACAAGAGGCGTCTTAGCGATTTTTTGTTTCTTTGTATATTTGTTTACTTATTTATTTAATTATTTATTTTATTCAGTTTCTTATTTTTTATAACATCAAAAACAGTCTAAATTGTGAATGACTTATGGGGAAGAAGTGCAATCATGAGACGTTTTCTTGAGCTCCCGAATCCCGACCCTCACGCTTATGCGATATTAAGTTAAATGATGAATTAAGACAGCAATGTGGGTTTAGGCAAAATTTAATTAAAAGGAATATTCCCTTCCAGGGTAATAGAAACTATTTGCCACGGCAAATGAGCTATAGATATGAACTCTTATTGAAATCGACTCCCTATTGCAAGTACGAGGAGAACGATTAATGGGACTGTTCTCGAAATAACTATATTCCCCACAAAAAAACAACCTCCTCGAGCTCAGAAAACGTGGGCAGATCGTAAAGCTACGTTTATTGCTTGCAGTGTCAATGTTGGAAGTGCACCCTAATGAACACATAATTCGCTCTGACATA
This sequence comes from Teleogryllus occipitalis, assembly GCA_011170035.1. NCBI lineage: Eukaryota > Metazoa > Arthropoda > Insecta > Orthoptera > Gryllidae > Teleogryllus > Teleogryllus occipitalis. The sequence goes on along the minus strand of BLKR01000183.1, from coordinate 548,711 downwards.
CACGTGAAAGCTGCCTTTCTATCCTAGGGTCGACAATAGCCACCGGAATTATTTTTCGAATGGGTTAAACCTAACAAGTCACGAGTTGTAAAAATGGAACGGAAACTATGTCGAAAAGTGGATAGTGTATTTCTTAACAAACAAATTTAATTATCAGCATAATTTTAAAAATCGTTCAGTTAATAACTAAAAGGCATAACTTTTTATTCCCCCTCTAAAATAGATTGCGAGAGGTTGTAACACTTCCTGTAACATTCGAAAGAACTGCGCAGCGCAAATTTAAATATACTCATATTATAAGTTTGAAATAATAGTTATTTATGCACCAAAGATGTTATAAGATTTCTAATGATCGAGCTACGACAGAAAGCCCGAGGGCTTCGGCTCGAGAGCTTTTTGTCCCCCGAGATCATTAGAACCATATAACGCCCATGGTACAAAGAAAATTTTATTTTAACCCAAATTTAATGATTCAGCTTTACTTATTAATTAATTCACTAAACATTATCTTGATTCAGATTTTCATTTCATATTTCCCTCTCATAATTCCTCTTCATAGTTCCCTCTATAAGGGAACGTGTAATCAACTATTTCCACGTTTCTCTCGTAATCACGATACTCTCGATCCAGGTAAGCTATGCATCATTTTGAGCGCCGTATCGAAGGCAATTACAAAAAATAACTTATTATTAAACAAAAAATAAACACTTTTAGATATTCAAACGTATGAAAATATTAACTACTAACGAACGTTTCCAACGGGAAAAGTGAGAGAAATCCGTAACTTTGAACGGACGAGTAGTCAAATAACTAGAATGAAAATATCAAACCTTTTGGCCACCAACATCCAAGCTGTTCAAGAAGGAAAGGTACCATTTTACTGCACACGATTAGCTCATTAAACATGATTAAATACGCGCTAAACCATGTTGAAATCGTGTTTGAGAAATTAATTCAGAGTCGTTACACTATGCATGGCCCGAGTTTACATGTGATGATGCACAAATTACGTTCATTGGTGACAGTTTCAAACGGTATAATTGTTCCTATGATCGATTCCTACAAACCAATATTGTATTTTTGAAATTATAGATATTGTTCCTTTCAGAATACGTGTCATAAACATAAATTGTACATCGACTGAGAGAGATTGTACAGAAACATAACTGCATTTAAAAAAATTATTAGTAGTAGTAGTAGCGTAGTAGAAGTTGGAACATCTTGCTGAACGACACTGCACATGCAGTTGGTAAATTCGGAACACATTGGACTAAAAGAAAAAAAAAGTAAGTATGTCAGCTGTATTGAAAGAGAAGAGACTTGGGGAATCTTGGTTTAAGAATCTGTAACGACGAAATTGTTACTTCCTAAATGATAAGCGGATAAACATATGGATTTCAGGTCGTATCTACAAGTAAATTGCATTGAATATTGAATTTCACTAACGTGGAATACCACATAACGAGAAAGCTTAAGTCGGATTTGTCCCACAAAGATCAATGGGATTTAGACATAATGCGCTCGAGTTGTGCCCTGCATTTTCCTTTCACCAAGCTGAAAGGCTATATAACATTATGTCCTCGTAATTTCACAAACAGAAGATAATGTACAAACTTCAGCAGCAGATTCGTTACATCAATCACAACAGTAAATAAACTTGGTCTTCGTGTTACTCGAAAATTCTTCCACAAAAAGCTAGAGTACATGTGAAAAAATAACATTCTCACAACAACACATAATCCCTGTCGAAATACATCTGGCAAAAAACAAAGCACGTTCAATGAAACAAATGGTTCCCATTCTATTCAATACTTCTAGTATTTTCACTGTTTGAAACCAGATTTAATAAAGTAGAAACGTTCAAGTGAAATGTAATATAACGATTTTTGTGAAATCCATAACTGTTTCATCAGAGGAAATTTGATAGTCATCGATGTATGCGACTGGGTTTAATTTTTCTAATACTGGCTATGAAACTAAATTTTGAAAACTTTTGTAAGTTTTTTTTGAAAGTTTCTTTCATTTTTACACTATTCTCATTCAATGCCCTCGTATAATGTATGAAAAAAAACTTTCTTCAGTACTTATGCATCGCTGTAATACATCGAAATTAGTAAGAATTGCCTTGTTGCCATGCATCCTGATGTCATGTAATTTGAATTTGAATGTTCTTCGCAATTTTTTTCTCAGATATCAAAAGATCATTAGAAATGGTATATTTGTCATATTGAGTGGCAGGAAAATAAGAGGACAACTTTATCAAATGCAGTCACCCTTTTACATTCTCGTCTAGCGAAGTAACTTCGTAAGAAGAGAAAGTTATGTAATAGTGCGCCAGAAATAACCGAATTTTCAGCAGAAAAAACTTCTGTTTGTATACCAAAGAATAATAGGAAAGAAAAGCCTGGTCCCAACACGCATTACGAAAAGTGTGATCTACAATAGTTCTACCTTACTCAAGGGCGAAGGTTCCGGGACCTCGTTTTGGATTATTCAAAGTGTAATAGTGCAGAGTAATAGCAGCTCTGCAACCCTACTAGAAAGTAGGGATTCTAACATAAGTATGAATGTCAAATTTGTGCAAATACAATCCCAAAGAACATAAAATCACAAAGATCTATTTATTTTTATTGGATTATCCTTCGCGACGTTACAACGATTTCATACGTCGGAATGATATGAAGAGGAAGAAACACGTTTTTCCTCGCTCGATGTTCCATATGAATTTAACATATTTATTTTCACAAAATCGAACTCTTCCCATAGTTCTTGAATTGAATTACTTCGTAAATTTAAAATAATATTTGGATGAGAATATGCTTTAATAATTTCTTCCGATAATATTTCAGATACATTAATTGGGGAAATTTCATCTCACTAAACGTTTCTTCCTGTGAAAGAGGTCTCCTTTGAAAAATTTGAGAAGCACTGCTGTCCAGAAGCATTGGTCGGTTTGGGAACCATAAGTCTCCATACGGCGCGAGTGCGAGCGAGCGAACGAGCGGTGCGCCTACCTTGCGACAAGAAGATGCAGTTGTTGGCGGAGGGCGTGTTGGCGCCCAGATACTCCGGGTCGCCCACGCCCTCTGCTGCAGCGGCGGCGGCGGCCGCGGCGTCGGCAGCGGCAGCCGCGGCGGCGGCGCTCAGTGCGTACCCCACGGGGCCGCCTCCTCCTCCGGTCCCGCCGCCACCGCCGCCGCCGCCGGCCGAGGAGGCGGTGGCCGAGCGGGAGCGCAGCGTGGCGTGGGCGGAGCCCAGGCCGGCCGCCAGCCCGGCCGCCCCCAGCGCCGCGCTCAGCCCCGACAGCGGGTGGTGCAGGGACGGCCCGCGCGGGGGCACCTCGGGCGGCGCCGGCTCCGGCGGGGAGTCGTCCGCCAGGTCTGCAAAGCGCGCAGCGTCAGCCGTCGCCCGTCCCCGCCCGCCAACCCCCCCGCCCCCGTCCCGCCCCGCCCGGCCACGCCCCCGCCCCGACGCACACTTGCACTCCCACAGCCCCGTCGCCCATGGCGGCGCCGCTTCGCTTCTTTCTCCGGTTCGGAGGGGAGTTGGGACTCTTCCTTAACTCGAATTCGTTCATTCAGTCTCGTGTTACCGATCGTGAAATTTAATGCAACATTTTGTGAGGAAAAGAAAAAAAATACATCGCAAATGCCACACATTTGGGTGGGAACCACGTCCTCATTTAAGGTCACTGCAACAATTTTCTTCAGATGAAGGATGCGTTTCATAGATGTAAATAGATGGATTGCATTTGCATAGGATGCATTTTTTTATTCATATGTAGAAATAATGAAGTGAGTGATGTAATCCATATATATATATATATATATATATATATATATATATATATATATATTAGCCTATAATTATTCCTTCTCACCAATCCACCAACAAAAGAAACCCATTGTGTATATTTTTTGTATAGTACAATTATTATTTTTCAATATTTTAGAGTGAAAATAAATAATTTTATACCTAAGTTTGCTAAAAGAACGTTTATCTACTCTTTCATAATCTTGTGACAAAATACATTTTTTAAAGTAGGATTTTGAACTTTAGAATTTCTCACTTACGCGATATTTTTAAAAATGAATATGTTTGTTTACTTTGTAACATTAAACTCTATCCATAGTTAAGAGCAAATACGATATAAGGAAGATGATGTTCGAATTGGGTCATGGACTACAATTCAAGTGATAAAAATCCTAAGCTAGTCTTGGAAAACGAGATAGAATCATCATTCTACTGTATGATCATGACCTCTGACAGAACCGCAAACGACTATTTCGTTGACCAAACAGCAGTTATTTCCATAGCCCGCTAATTTCAAATTACGCGGTTGAACGGATAAGTGCGTCTGATGACATGAGTCTTGTCCCATCCAATGAAGGTAATTCCGGTTACATTTACTGTCGAACTGAGGTAATCACATAAACCTCATCAATGACCGTATCGTGGTCGTTAACTACTGCAAAACATGAGGATGCGAAGTGATGCATTTTTTAATTCCAAAATAATAAGTGTTTATTACGTTTATGGATGTGAGCCTTAGAATTGAGCATTGAAAATATTATAACTCATATTGCGCTTTGTACTGTTTCCAAATGTTATGATTACAATAAAAATATTTTTCTCGCATATCTTTTATGGAAAACTTTGGAGACTGAGAATGCAATGAAATTTAAGTTTCAATAGATATTATTTTGCCCAATCGTATGCAATATCGATGTTATAATCAAGTCGATTCTACCAAAACGTATATGGGCAATAAAATTGAAAAAAACTCGTATAATATCGTATCTGATAGGACCATTTCCCGCGATGATCAATGTGCAATTGCAGATCTGTACAACAAAACAGTAACATGTAAAAGTCATATAAACTCCCAACTTTCCTACGTGTAGAAAAAAGCGAAACGGCACTACACTTACACTCACAGAAAGGTAGCACCAGGATGAACCTCACCCCCGTCTCTCTCATCCAACTTCCCTCTCCCACTCCCACCCCCACCCCGTCGCCCCGCGCGGCGCAGCCAACGAGCGCAGGCAACGCGTACAAGCAACAGCATCAGCAACATCAGCAGCATCAGAAACATCAACAGCCTCAGCAGCTACCACGGCAAGAGCGGTAGCAGCGCCAGCAACAACAGCAGCATCGGCAGTAGCAGTAACACTACGCCGCCGCCGGCCCCTTCATGCGGCCGCGGGGCCGGCGGCGGCGGCTACTACGCGCCACTCGGGCCTTGTCTACACGCCTACGCGCGGCCGGTGCGTGCTTACGTACCTGCCCACACGCCGGGCCACGCCAGACCTGCCACAAGCGAACACATCACACACCCACGCACGCCACACGCGCCCACGGCGCTACCCTACTCTGCTCTACTTGTAGCAGCCCCTGCGTATTTACTTCAACCTTGTCCATTTAGTTGGTTTTAAAAAAGAAATAGTAATTTATTGTACAAGACGATGAAGATATTCAAGTAAGGAAGGCAATCGTAGCTACGAGACATGAAGGAGTGAGTAAGGATCTTTCCCGAGTAGAGAATATATATATTTATCGTAATGTACAATATTTTATTTTATTTTAATTTCATTTGCTATCGTCAAATACAAAATTAGTCATGTTACGTTATGACGAATAGGTTTCTTGCGCCACCAACAAATGCCCACGAGAGTAGTTAAAACATGTTCATCCCCATGAACAAGTTCTCCTAAACTTTATCACAGGCTCGTTTTCTAAAAGGGATAAAAATTAAATGAACCAATTATCATGTTTAAACATGCATATCATGTTCGTGCAAGCAACTGTTTTCTTCCTCGTACGAGCTTTGCGTCGTTGGAATCGACAATGCATGCGGTGATGTGATACATGTGATTCGGATTGTTTCATGCAAACATTTCTTCGTTCGTGGGACACTTTTCACCGGATAGACGAGATAAAACACATTAACTTTGTAATTAATTTGGTATAACCTACTGAAATCGGATATATTTTAAACTAAGAAACCAATAATAATAATAATAATAATAATAATAATAATAATAATAGTAATAATAATAATTGTAATGATAGTAATAAATAACTAAATAATAGGTGAGAGGCAAGACATCTCTTTTTTTGGTGTTGTCAACCAAAGTAGTTTTTGTTGACCCCTAACGAAGTTCAAATCGATCCCAGGAGGCTGATATCGACCACTTTGCAATTAGCTGTATGCGATAAAGAGGTACTGTAGAAACACATTATCAATCATTAAAAGGCATCTTTAACCTTCTGAACACAATGAAACACAATGTAAGTGACTGAAGAGGAAAGAAAATATAATTGTACCCTGAAATTATATTTTCCCAGTGAAAAACAAAAAAATCATCTGACCATTGCTCTTTAAATCAATCAGGATAATAACACGGCCGAGTTGTAAATTGAGGAGCTTATTTCCAATGTGATCTCTCTGTTTCAATTTGTTTTCTAATTTTACGTATCAGTGTACGATCGTATGGGATATCGTGTCTTTAAGGTGCTTCTCTATCATGCTACCAAATACTGTGTTAAAAATTGCTCATCTTCTATATTAAATGGTATTCAAGAACCATTGAACAATGTCTTTAACTACAAGGCTGAAAGTACCAATGGAAGAATGTGATGAATATTAAGCACTCCACGTTTGAGAATTATTGTAGTATTGAGTTCCATATCTGGGAATTTTGTATTTTAAATTTTAAAGGTTAATAGAGTAATGTATTTGATTTTCACTTAAGTTTTTTATTTATAATCAAGTTCACTTAATACAATTTCTTTAAGCCATTTATTTGCTTATGTACCATTTACTTATACACGTGTCATATTCAGCGTTTCTATCTCTGTGTCTCACTTTCGAAAGCATCATATTTCAAACTCAACAATATTACCGTATTCAATATTTGCGACTGTGTACCGATGTCTGTTTGATGTTACAAAGAACTGTATTCTGAAGACATATCCTATACTCTCAAATTAGCGGAAGAATCAATACGTATGAGTGAGATAAAATAAATCATATTCATTAGTATTGTATACATTTAATTAAAGTTATTCACACTGCAGGTGAAGTTTTTAGTATAAACCAGGACATTTTTTCCCCTTTCCTACCTCTTTCCCTCGGAATATCATTATCCATCAGTCCAGGTACACAGCAAACTTGTACAGTACAGAATGGAACTTAAACATATATACACATATGAACTTATTATGATTGTTGTTCTACACGAGGTCCATGTTATTGTAACTGAGTAAATATTTAACTATAATCCAAGTAATTCTTCATTTACGATATTAAAAGCCGTACTATTTGTCAGAAATTATTTTTTCTGTCAACAGAAAAAAAAACATTCTTAGCATTTATATCTTGAATAATGATTCAAATGAGACGAGTATTTCGCTACCATTCTTTTATGTTAGCTGTCTCTTACAAACTAAAACATCTCACACTTGACACGCACCGTCGTTGCACGGAACACTTCAGTTCCTTCAAAATTTATTTGCGACAGTATTTTATCAGCATATGCTTAAAAACCCCTTTCCAAAATTGTCGTTATATGGTTAGTTACTTGATACGTTTTCACGGTACTTTCATATGCACCCGATGTTTATGAAGGAAACTCATCACACATGTATTAATGCGTGTGATAAGTATTGCATGCACATCTGTTAGACAAAATTATTTGTTTACTGTCCTAGATGAATTCGTGGAGTTTGTGTGACTCCGAATAATTTCATTTAATTTTATTAGTTTATTTTAATTTAAAACATTAAAGCTGCTTTGAAATGGTTAATAATGTGTTGCTGCAGCACCTTTTCATTCCCCAGGAGATTAACATTTTAACTACTCTCATAGACGCTCCGGGCAGTGGTGCAGGAAACTATATAATGGCGCTACCTACTCGTACATAACCGAACATGACAGACACATGGGCGCTCCCAGCGGTGGCCCAGGAAACTATTTAACCCAATGCAACCTATCATGTCACTTTTTTATTTTGCATTTTACGAAAATAATAGAATAAAATTATCAAATAGGAAATGTGATAATGTGAATAAAACTTATCTGGTTAGAAATTACGTTTGTATTATAGGAGTAACGTAAATGTAAACCGACAATGAGTAGAAATCACGTTACTGTCACAAAACAAAATTTCTTAAGGTCCGGCTCACCGGAAGAGACAAGTAGAGCCGCTCCTACCCCGCTGGCAAGAGGTCCGTACTCTTTAGGAATCAAATGGATCAATCAAATTTTACAAATGACGATAAAGATACATTGTATCTCCATTCATTTATATAGGTTGTTATTGAAATAGCTAATTATGATTTAACGGTATATAAAACGTTTATACGAATAAACATATTTTAATGAATTATAGCAGCATTTACCAAGTGCAAAGGTAGTTGTAACGCACTGACACATTTGCACCGACATTTTAGAACGTTCATAAATCAGATAAAATGACGAAAAAACAAAAATGGTAAGTTGTTAAGTTATGTCATTTATTTAAAGAGATTTTTTGCTCACGTGCGAACTCATATAGACTACTCTTGTTGCACACGTATTTTACGTACACGTATGTCAGAAAATATTGCATTGTGATGGGACATAGTTATAACATATTTTATCTTCAAGATACTTGTAAAAATACAACAAAATAATTATGAACATAGAACATTCATATAACATTAAGAAGAAAATGAGCACGGGATAATAAATGTAACGTCTAGAGAAAAGAGACATTTGATTTGAAAAAGTATTGAACATCTCAAGAGCAATAAAAAAGTAATTTTCGTTTAAGGATAATTGAAAACTACTTCTTGTAACGATATAGAGAATTGGACTTGTGTTATATTTTTTCGAATTACTATACTATTTATTGATATAAAGCAAATAAATAGAAGAACGGAAATCACTATTAACAGCCGGCATCCCTTTAAGACTTTAACAGTCTGCCATCCGTTAAGAGCAATAACAAAGAGTTGTAGCCAAATATGAAGTACTATAATCCAGGAAAAAGTATTTTTATTTATAAGATTTTTTCATAATAAGGTGATATTAGGAAGATTATTGAACAATACACGAGCTGTATCGCAAATAACGACTCGGTTTACTAACATGAACCGCGTCCATGATTCATTCTTTATCAGTCTCACGACGTTAATAACAACTATTTTCTATATTTTCAAGCCACATGGGTTGACCCAAACGGGTTGACGTTAAAGAAAGTACGCAAGAAACCTTTTTACTTCCGTCACATGTTAGGTGAATCATATGTATACAGATTTATTCAAATAGTGGACAAGAAGGTCCAGCATTTTCATGAGAGGGAACCACTTTTACGCTCGTTAAATCATCAGAGATTTCCCAGTCCCTAGTGTCCCTTCAGCACTTTGTATTGCGGTCTCGTAGCAGCCTATATTCCCCGGGGATGTTCCGCACTAGCGACCTCCCCTTCGCACGCGGGAGGGAGGGAGGACGAGAGGAAAGGAAGGAGGAAAAGAGAGTAATGTGCTCCCCGACGGCTGGCGAGGCGCAGCATTTGACTGGATTATTATTTCCGCTGAAAAGGAAGACGCACGCGGACGAACTTGAAACAAAGAGAACTCCTTCTGAAGTTCGTAAGAAAACGAGCCAACATTCATATAATTAGAATCGGGGTCACGAAGGGAAATGTCAAATATCAAAAAGATGAATGTAAAATATTGTAAAATAAGGTTTGGAATTTTTCTAACAAAATATAACAAATTTCATTACATATTTCCATTTATTTAACGTCAAGAGGCGTAAAATGGCTGATTTTTGAGGGATGAAAGAATCAACATATAGAAGAATTTTACCACTGGTTACGAAACCGATATATTTAATTTCATAATCAGATATACTTTTCTCGCTTTCTCGCCTATAATACCTGGAAATATTTTAACTTTGTCTATGTTGATTCTTTCATACAAGTATCATTTGGAACGTTAATGAACAAATTATATCAATAATTGATTGTGAAAATCTTGAGTAAGAAACGTCTAGCAACTTAATATTCAAGTTTGAATTAAACATATTACAAAATATGGCAGTCCTGCCTTCTTGCATGTAATTACTTTTAAACGAGACGCGTGCCATACTTATTTCTGACCACACTAGAGAGAGGGGGAGCGGAGAGAAGTGAGAAAAAAGAGCAGAGAGAGGAAAGAGATGATAGAGAGAGGGGGTATTCATCTCTCTGCCCTCCCTTTTCCCGGACAGGAGAAGTCAGGGGAGATTTGCCCACGAAAAATGGTTGAAAATAAGAGCTTAATGATGAAGGCAAACAATTTAACTTATCTATCTTCAGAAAACGGTATAACTGTATGTGACGTATAAGGAGTAAGTATATTCTACGCATGTTTTCTTGGGTTCCAAATCATCACCACACTCTTCCACTATACATCGATGAATTCTAAAACTACCAGCCATACATGAGAAGACAACTTCATCACACGGTTAACTACAAAATCAAAACACTCATGTCCTACATGGAACTAGAACACACAACGTTTGGGTTCGCTTACTCGTATTTGCACATTACATCTGCGCTTCCCAGAAAAGCTCAACAATACTTGACTTCAAAATACGATTAAAAACTCCAACCATTTATACATCCAGACTCAACCTGATCTATATTGAGAGCGAAATGCCTAAAAAACACCATACACGTATCAATTTCCACAGAATACTAATATTTCATAATCCCCTTTCGCAAATTGGCAATCCGTCGTTTCACTTTCTCCCACTGCTTGCTCCCGTAAACGCCGGCGATCTAATCGCACCTCGCCGCGCGCGTTAGCCGCCGTGTCAAGGGGGGCTGCACGTTCGTTCGAAGAATAAGTGCTGCTTAACGACATTCCCTCCCGGGTCGTAACTTCGGCTTTGCCCCCCCCCCCTGCCACTCCCGGTGATTGCCCGCGTCCCGAGCGACGCCGCCTTCGATCCCCGACGCCGACGCCGACGCCGTGCCGGTCCCCGGCGTCGCTCCAGGAGCACGTTTCCTCGTTTGCTCCGTAACTGCCCGACGCGACGCCGCGCGCCGGCTCCATATCTCCCCACGCACCTTCATGTGCGAGGTGGGGGGCCGTGCGTGTAACCCCATCCCCCGGCTCTATGTGCTGGGCGTAACATCGCGCCCCCCACTTGAAATTAGAATTTCTCTCCTGGGAGTCTTTTTTTTGGTAGAAAAGAACAGTGAGTGCACCAACGACCGGGAGACGGGGAATCTGCTGATGGGGATTGAGAAGCCAAGGACACGAGAGATGTCGGACATTTTTGTGGCGGAGACTAGACGTTTTATGACCCCTTCGTGCTCCGTCAGGCCCTTTATGCCGGCAATTCCGTTTTTTTACTCCTAGGATATTTTTTCTTTAATAGTTGCTCGGCCATTTGACGTATCTGAAGCCGTAAGTCGCAAGGCAATTATGACTTATTGAGTGATGGATGATATAATGTGATATGACGGTGTTTGTCATGGCATTCCACACCGCAATAACAAAGAGGAAAGCACCCATGACTCACGAGTACTTCCAAATCACAATCATTTCCTCTGGGCACAGCCGTGTCCACAGCAGCCATCTAAGCTATATAGGCTTGCTCGTGGAATGCATTATCGTACTATCAATAGTCTAGGAACATACTTTCTATTTGCTACAAAACGTTACATTCTACTTTAGAATTATTTTCTATGTAACTTATGAGCATGTGAATATAAAGTGAAAATTTGATGTCTGTTGCGCTACACTGGCCTCAGGATCTCGAGGAAACTCTACCATATACTACTATAGGGAGCGTGGCGGGTTTAGAGAAAGAGGAAAGGTGCGAAGCAACGTGGGTGGAGCTCGGTAGAGAGTGCTGGTCGGGGTCGAGGGTAGCAATGGACATGGGACGGACACTGAGTGCTAAATGAAGCCGAGCAACCCCAAGTTACCTCAGCATGTTTATTTTAATTCATTACGCCTACGGATTAATTTAAACTGTTAGAAGTATTTGAACAGTACTGCATAAGGGTAAGTTACTTCCCAAAAGTAACAAACAGTTCGCCTCACGATACGATATATAGAAAGAAAACCTTACGTGAAAAATTCGACACACTTCTCAATGCGAGATTTCAGTCATTGATACGAGTATGTTACATTTTAATATTTCTTCATTTTTCACATCGCAATGTTGTCTTCCTGATATGTTTCTTTTACATTGCTAATTTATTACACTGTGATCAATAAAAATGAATGTATGAAATAAAGGGATATAAAGGGAAAAACGAAAAATCTAATTTTTGCCATCAACTGAAGTTGATTTCTGCATACCGATTTTCAGTAAAATACTAATATTGGAAGGGTATTGTTTTTCAAGTATTTATTTAAATTATTTTGTTTAGCAATTTTAATTTATTCACGTTTATTTCGAATTCATAGGACTAGAATTATAAGTAACTGCTTTAATGAACACTACATTCTCGGTGAAAAAATGAATAGAGTAATCCACCACATTTTATATTATTAATAATGAACTTTTTAATAACAAACACACTTGACAATGATCTAACACATCACACATAAAATCTTTATTACATATTTTAAAATTCAAAACATGCTTTTTTATTGTAACAACGTTTGAACCTGTGTCGTTGAGATCTTCTTCAGGCTAATCATATTTTTTCCCTACAAACACGACAATCTACAAATAAAAAGCTCTTGTCTGCATACTTATACGGAAACATTAATCAAATGGATCATATTAAATTTTTAGTGTGAAATTTAGTTAATCATTTTTAAGAAGCTGCCATGGGGAATTTTCCTTGTCATTTTTTTATGGTAAAGGCATGGCAAACATGAAAAAGACCTTAACTGTGCACATCAAAACTTCATAATAAAAAACATTTTTAAAAATATAGTGAAATATTTGAATGTGACTAGTGAAATACTTATTCATTAAAAATTGTCGTTAATTAAAAAGAAAATAATACCTCGTTTAAAACAAAAAAAAAATTTGACGAATGGGAATTATATATTGGTGACGCGAGTTATAAAAGTAGAGTAAAGTAATTTAATTATATTTTCGAAGGTGTCACGTATGCTGAATATTACCAAAAGCTTTTAGAACTAAACCGTATCTTTTCTGTTGTTGCGAAAACTAACATGGATCTCATTAACACAATTTTTTGTGTCTTTACCTTTTATTTTCACATTTAATAAAGGTATGTTATTCCTATAGACACGTTCGTGAAATCGTTAACATGATATAAATGTTTGAAATAAACACTCATGATATTTTTCATATCCCGAAATTAATGTGAAAAAAGCAGCCAATTCGTTTATATTCACTAATAACTGAAAAACAAACATTATTCTTCCTGTCTGGATTTAACAATTATTTTGTACTGTGCCCAATATATTCTATATTTAGTTATTTTTTCAGTTTTGTTTAATGAGGGCATGTCCTCTAACAAATAATGCTCATGAGGATTTCCCCGACATCAGCATTTCAAACGAAATTATTTTTTAGAAATTGTCCATATACGGGACTATAAAATAATCTTCGATTAAAGGAGATATTTATATGAATTTCTTGAAATCACTAGAATTATTTTAATCCTGACGATGATAAAACTACATTTTTATTCGATAAATTATGACTTCTACGTTATTTCTACGAATATAATAGAAATGTTGAGAATATTCATTGAATCCTGTAGACACTGCACGAAATGACACATGAATCTGGTTTGCGTGCACTGATGATTAGTTGACAGCCCATGTACCAGTTTGTATGTTAAAAATTAAGCTTCAAAAGGGATTTAAGCAAAATAGAACTTTTGATAGACGTGGAAAGCCTGGAGTTTTCAAGCGCGTCAATTACTTTGTACAATAGTCCTGTGAGTGTAGTGTATGTTGTGCCCGAAAGGTGGCGGTGTTCTTCCCCCAATGGAGAGTGGGATCCAGTGCCGATCTAAACGTCGGCTTGTGGAGGTTTTCTTCTTCAGTTATCTTTCCCCAGCCGGGATAAGTCCTACTTTCCTGACCGAGCTCGCTCTGTTTCTCGTAGCGCAGTGTGTGTGGGTGTGCGTATTTGTGTGGGTGGGTGTATTTATGCGTAAGAGGAGGGGACAAGGATGAGGAAGCAGAAATCACGGCTCGAGACGTTCGTTAGGGTACTGCTTTGGCATTCAAAGAAAACATGGAAATTCACCGATCACAGCATATTCCTCCAGATAGTTCTCGAAATCGATCTAGCTAAATAGCTAGCGTCGAAAATCCAGCACTATTTGGACTAGAACCTTGAACCTTCCGGTGAGAGACACGGGCCTCTCCCGACCGCTCACCTTATTGACTGATTGATCGATTTTTTCGTGATTCCGCGCACGTCAACGGCTTTAGTCATTAGTCCCGTAAGTGTAGTGCATGTTTTTCTCCGGAGATGGCGTGATCTTCCCCCGCTGGATGGCGAGATCCAGCGCCGACCTACCGTCGGCTAGTGGGGTGTTTTAGGGGCTAGTGGTTAGGGGTTTCCCCCTAACCAGGACTCCCCCATCAGCGGGGCACCGCCCCAGCCCTAAGCTCCCGACCGGTCTCCCGGAATATGTGGTAGTGTAGTGCATGTTAGTGTGTGTGTGTGTGTAAAGGGAGAGGATAGGACAAGGAAGAGGAAGGACAGATCGCGCGCGGTCCGTGGCCCGTTTGTTAGGGTACTGCTCCGGCATTCGCCTGGTGTTGATCGGAGAAACCACGGAAAACTACCGATCAGAGCAGCTGGCCGCTAGAATTCTCCTCCAGACAGCGACTGAATTCGACCTAGCTGACAAGCTAGTGTCGAAAATGCTGCCGCCGTCAGGACTCGAACCTAGGACCTCCCGGTCAGAGGCGCTGCAATGACATCAACTGATGCAATGAGCTAGCGCTCCGCTCGCCTTATCGTTGTGTTGCACGTTAATGGAGGCCTTCAAACGTGGGGCGTCGACTATGCTGATCCGCTGCGAAGTGAACGAGCTGCGCGTAAATGAATCGTAAACAGCCACACTATTCAACGTTCCCCTCATCGTCGGTAATGCTGTATGGAAACCTCAGGGTGATATTTTGAAGGGAGTTTGCTGCGAGTAATATAAGTTGTTTCCCTTTGCGTATAAGAAAAACAATATTTGTTCTTATGTTTTCGCATTGCTAAATTTTTTCCACTCGCGTGATCCAGGACCAGGAACCAATTTGGTTCTAGCATTGTGAAGCAAAATCCAGTGATCATTAATAGCATATAAAGTATTTATAGTCCTGTCGTTCTATTGGCTAATATAATACACTTGCCGCGACTTGAATAAACCTCCTTAAAACATAAAAAAAGTAAATTATTGTATTATTATTCATTTATTATTATCAATATTATTATAATTATTAACTTCTGCCACAAGTGTTTGTAACTAAATGCAGAATAAAGTTATTTATCAATCAAAGTTTACGCTCTCAAAGAACTTTTCTATTGTTTGCACGCATTCATGAATGAATTTTAAATACCTATATTCACGAATATATTTGTGTATTATTATTTTAAATCGAAAAATACATATCCTGTTTCGGTAGGAATTTGCTAGGTTGCGAGAAAAAAACACACTGTTCTGTTTCCTTCATTTTCCAGTATTAAATAGATAAAAATAACTTGGAGGCTTGCTCGTGGCTAATAGCAAAGTCGCTAGTCTTTCACCAATGAGGACCGGGTTCGATTGCCGTTGAATCTCATGTGAAATTTGTTCCAACAAAACGAGTTTGTCTGCTTCACAAGAGGTAGTCCAACCCCTGTGTAGTGTTCCAAACCCTACTCCTTTCCAAAATCTTTCCCAATTCTGGCCGCAGGGTAGTGACGCAGGGGCGCGTGGAGTCAGAGGGGCGAACGCGGAGATGCTACCTGGCAGTCCTCTTCGACTAAACTGACTAGACGAGACAAGACTAAAATACAGCGCCCTCTAGAATACAGAGGGCGCTTGATAATAGATATTAATGGAGGATTATTCCCTGCTCAACGCTCGGCCAGAGGCGAATAGACGCGTTTCGTCGATAAGTAAGATTTAGGTCGCAACGAATCGAAGAAAAAAACTATAAATATAGTAGGTAGTAAATTGTGTCGTGTGTTTTGATAATTCTATAAACTTTGTTAGTTATCATGTCTTTCATTAATTATTTGCCTTCTGGCTCATGCTTATGATTACACTATGTGAACTTTAAATGCCACTTAAATATTAAATAAAAATGACATCGCCACATAAACTTTTCTTATGACAACACCCTAATTTTCAGCTTGGTTGCTTTTCATAAATTATCTCGGAATGACGGAAAAAAACTTGTTTTCGTTCTCTTTTGCGTCAGACGCAAACAAAATAAAAGCAAATAATTAAGAATATTCTAACACCTGTTTTTTAAAGTGTAGTTTGGGCTCGATTAAGTCTTTCGTATTCCCTCTGTGCACGGGACTGTCCACGCATTCCCAGACGTCTGGCAACTCTGCTCACACTCGAGCTGACCCACCCCGCCCGCGTCAACCCGTCTCTCCCTGCCCGTCTCGGGCGCCTCGCCGCGGCTAAACGCATTACCGTCACCCGCGTCGCGCGTGCGGACATGGCGACGCCTCGCCAACGCACGCCCGCCCACCCGCCCGCTCTCCCTCACGCCCACTTGCCTGTTCGCCCGTTCGTGCGCCCGCCCGCCCGCCCGTCCGCCCGCCCGCCCGCCCGCCCGCCCGCCCGCTCGCCCACTCGCCCGCCCGCCCGTCCGCCCGTCCGCCCGTCCGCCCGCGCACACGCCGCTCGCACGCCCAGCCATCTGCTCGTCCACCCGCCTGCTCGCCCACCCCTGCCCCATCCCCTCGCCCGCCCGCCAACTTTCCCGTGGCGTGCGTTTTACTGCTAATCCTGTTTTACTTAATTGCTTGCTACGCGAGGAGCGCTCCTTGCAGAGGAGTTCGGAGCTTTCGTTGTGTGGTCCTAATTGAATTCAATTAGGAAACTCCCAACATAACGGGAGTTAGGGTAACTAATGTCCCGTTAAACTACCAATGTTTTAGCTTAAAGTTTATTATAGGTACAGTCGAGGGTTAGCGGCAATTGGGCTGGGCTGACTTCTCTCGCGTTCTCCCTCTCTCTCTCTCTCTCTCTGCCGCGTGCCGGACGTGCGAACGGGTTAAGTGGGCGGGAATGCGCGAACATTTCGCCCGAGCGCGAAAAAGCGGCGAGGGAGGAGCTGGCGGTCCGGACTCCGTTTCTGGGATCCCGTTGCAATTGCTGACATATATTATGTCACCTCCTCCACTTTTTAACAAATAAAGTTCCTGTATTTGCAGAATCAGCATTGGAAACTTCAGCAAAGGAAATAACTACCCATAAGTAAATGTTTATCATTCCACTTTCAAGTACGTTTGAAAGGTATTTTCTCCTCAAAAGGCAAATATATGTGAACCTGAATGTTCCAAGCAGTTACACATTCTGTACCCACAAATGTCCACACGCTCTTTAGCGTTTCACTTTATAAGTTCACAGAGTTTCATTACGACTGATTTAATTAGTTGTCTTCAAATCGGTAAATAAAAATTTCAGGTTTTAATTTTTACACTCTTTACAATAATATAAAAATAATTTGTATAAGTACTATTATCATCATATGTTAGGTCAAAAACGCAAATTAAATTTATTAAGACCGCGAGTGAGTAACCAATATTTACTATCTAGACAAAAATCTCGCTTCAGCCCCCGTTTTGAGAATCATTGGGAAGGTGAACGAAAAACAAGATCAAGATTGTGGTCCTTCAGCCTGAGCAATTTACTAACTCCATGAATGACATCTGTAATTACAGGTTCCAACAACGATATTGGAAACAAAGTTATACATTTATATTGAATAGAAAAATATTATTTTAGTTTCTTAAAAGTAGCTATAAAATTAATGAGAACATTCAATAAAACAACAAAAGCAACGATTCAGAAAGTACGATTTTAATGTGTTTTTTTTTATTTTCTCGCCTTACTGCATACATAAGAAAGATAGTATTCCAATCGTGCGGCGGAAATCGACGAATATTCGACCGAAAAAAACTATTATCGTCGGGCCCTAGTAGCGAAAAAGTGGATAAAACTTGTTCCTTTTTTTGTATGTAACCAATTTCTTCCTGAAATACGTTGAATCCTCGAAATCGATTGACGGTAAAACGTCCGACTCTCCGTTTGTCCGTCTGTGGTCAACGCTAGCGTCTAAACCGTTCAGACGATTTTCTCCAAAATTGATATTCTACAATAGATAGGCTTCTCTCGAGGCCCTGCGAGTTTGAAATGGATATTTTGATTTTGGGGGATACTTTACACTATCTTCAACATTTTCAAACTTTTCTGAAAAAAATGCTCAAAATTTTGTGATTAAACGTTGTCTTAAATAATGCTGAAATATGTCCCACGTGTCAATTTTGTCGAAATCTCTGAATGTTTTACAATTGCAAAAGTGAATGAATCTTCTTCCCTTTACTTTCTCGCAACGGAGTAGAGAGAAAGTTATGTAATGCTGCGCGAAAAAAAGGCGAATTTTCGACAGAAAACCTTTTATTACAGCGCACTGATAACAAAAAGGTGGATAAATCCAGTTGCTAAATTTAGAAAAATTCCTGTATCACTGGGTGTAGCCCGAATGCATGTTTAGTGAGTACTTGATACCGAAAAATCGAATGACAGCAAAACGTCTGTCCATCCATCTGTGAACAACGCTAGCGGCTAAACCGTTCAGTCGATTTTCTCCAAAATTGATATTCCCCAATCAATCAGGCTGATGTCACGGTCCCTTGAATTTGAAACCGATATCTTATTTTTGGGGGATACCTTACATGAAGCTCCTGGGTCATTTTCCAAATTTTCAAAAAAATGGCTCCATATATTTTGATTAAATTTTCTTGTTGGATAGTGTGAAGGACGTTTAAGAGAATGGAGCAGGACTCATGTTCGTTGAATACGCTGATTTTTCGAAAATTGCGAAAGTTCAAATTTTTTTCCGAGTCTTCCTACAACTAAAATATTAAAGATGAGACTTTTTCACTTAATGAAATTTGTTCCTTAAAAGTTGGTTTTGAAATAAGATCACGTACAATTTTTCGGACGAGAAAGTACGTGTTCTTTGAGCACCACTAAATTTTTTGTACGTAGCCAATTACTTCCTCTAAAACCCTGAATCCTCGAAATCGATTGACGGCAAAACGTTCATCTGTCCGTCTGTCAACGCTAGCACAAAAACCGTTCAGATGATTTCCTACAAAATTGATATTCTCCAATCGATCTGAACGAACTCGAGACCCTGCAAGTTTAAAAAGGATATTTTGATTTTGAGGGATACTTTACATGTAGACTCACCATTTTCAAAATTTAAAAAAATATAGCTTCAAATTTTGTAATTAAGCATTGTTGAATAGTATACAGAACGCCTAAAGATATCGCACGTGTCAGTTTCGATGGAATTTCTGAAAATTGCAAAAGTTCACACACTTTTGAAGATGATAAAAGAGGTATTTGGCCCATTTTCGGAGAACTCTGTGTTTTCGAAAAATGCAAAAAGTTAACTTTGTATATTTGTTTGGTAATGAAGTTATTGATACTAAAATTTGATCAGTGGAAGTGGACAAAACTGCACATCATCCATGAAGCAAGTTTCTTTACACAAAAGCAGCGTTTTGTATATTGACTAACTGAATTGGCGAGAACTCTGTTATTTCGTGTTAAAGAATTTTACGATTTTCATCATTTTAAATTAGTTTAATGCATTTATTTCGTTAAATCATTTAAAATTTGAAACCTCTGATTGGAATTGAATCGGAAAGCGTTACTCTTGTGTTTTTAAAGTGTCCCTTTTTCGTATTTGTGGTAAATTCTTTAGAAACATTAATTTCACTAATAGATAAACCAAGAAGTATTTAATATTTCTGGATAAATTTGGGAATATTTTCTAATGCTATTGTTTACTTGTTTACCGAAACTGTTTTTATGGAACAATTCCTAAGAAGGTCCCTTGTTTTGCCTTCGAACAGTATGTGTAGATTACTTCCACTCTAGTTACAATTCCAAATGATTACCGTTGTTTGTAAGTCACAGGCAAATACAAAATATTTTAAAAATATCTACATGAAATGGTGACATTACTTTCTAGATAATTCAGGGAAAGTGTTGAAATACAATATAATACATTGAGCTCGCTTTCGCTTTTAACCCGAAAGAACACAAGGAAAATATGAGCTGGCCATAATGAGAAAACAAACTTCTCCGATGTTCATCCTTCCACATGCTACAAAGTTCGGAAGGATCGATATAAATGTGATGATGATTACAAAATCGATTCTGTAGGGGTGAAGTCATTATAGCATATTGAAACCCATTTAACTCTGATATTAAAGACTCCATTTGGTCACTGGGCTTCAATTTATCTCAGAATGCTAGCTCTCACAATTTGTCTGCTTGCTTGTTAAGCTGTTCAATGCTAAAAACAGGTGTTCAAAGCGTGGTATTGTCCTTTGATAGCAGCAGTTATTCGAATTTTAAAATTATTAATTCTTAGAAGTTGAAAATAGTTTTAATTTTTTGCAAAAGTTGGGTGAATTTCTAAGGAAATAAAAAAAAATGACATGGATAACCAACATAGTTCCTTTATCTTTCGACTTGTTTTACTTCCTGAAAAAAATAAAGCACGTGTGTGAAGAGTTTTCAAGTTATGAAGGACTTTTTGAATTATGGATTGTACTAATTTTATCTGTAGAAGCTTTTTAATTTGTATATTTAATAAATTATTTTATAATTTTATAAACACTATATTTACATTTCAGAGACGAAACAATTAAACATCTTACCTTACATATGCTACAAAACTAAAAAGCTCATCAAAACTACAGCCGAACCAAAAGCACACTTTTTTTTATGATTTTTTTGTATTAAACTGTAATCAGGGCACTACTAACGATATCGATAGATTTTAATGTGAATGTCATATTAGGCCAGAATTTGAAATCACTGAAATTGCATTAGTCGAGAAAATGTTGGGAAGTACGTTCTCATATTTTACACGATGATATTTGGTGCATAATCATAAACAAAAGGGAACAATTATTTACCAGAATTGTGTCCGTACTTTGGTAGAAGAGAAACATTTTTTTACAACAATTAGTCTCGAATGTTATTAAGCCATCAAATAATCACGAGTAAATTACTATTTATAATTAAATACTTTCAATTCAATTAAGAAATATATGAATATATACATGTAAATCTGTTTTTCAGCTTCCGTTATTGCTTAGGATTCACGAAATAAAACGAACATAAGAAACAAAATTAAACAAAATTTCTCTAAAATCATGAACACGAACGAATGACTTCGACCAGTGCTGATAAAACGTGTAATTTTACCATGAATGCTGTATTCTGGAGTCCCAGAAGAGATTTCAGTTAATCTAGGCATAATAAACAGCAACTGTTCTCATTTTTATGAGAGGTCTTAAGACTATATTTAGTAGTCGACAGTTTCTTTGGAGTTAACACGCGCACTTCAAGAGCAGTTCTTAGTAATCCCATAAGCTTTCCAGCAATTCAGTACGTTACATAAGGTTTGGCTATAAAAGATGCATTAACTTGAATTTGCTATAAGATACTTTCTCTTTAATTGGACACCATAATTTTGAAATGAAGAAAACGTAAAAATCGTGAGTGGGCTGAAAATATCTTGACAGAAATACCGTACGCTAATTTCACACACTACAAAAGATCTGTTTAACTTTGTTAATTTTGTAGTTTGAGGAAAGTGTTTTGCAATGTTTCTTGTACTTATCTTTATCAAAATAATGTTCATCAGACGGAAAACTTTTTCCAATTTCTTTCTTTCTGGCAAAAACTTACAAAAGTTTCTACAAAACGAAAATGGTTTTATTTTTCTATCGCAATGTAACTTTGTAATAATTTTCTGATCTTACTAGATACTTATTTTTATTTCATCATCAATTAGTTTATTGTTCTGGTCCTCTTCAATCTCAAGTCTAACAAATGAGAGAGCGTGTGTTCAAAGTTACGCATCGTCCACAAAACCATTTTTCACGAAGAGAGAATAGTTAAGTTCTACATTATAGTTCAAGAAACGATTCAATGGTTTTCGGTTTAAGATAATAGAAATGCAAATTTTGAACATAATATTCGACATTCTAATTAAGAAACGTGTAAACATAAAAGTACTGATACATAAAAGTAGAAAACAAACGGAAGCAGAGATACGTCCCTTTGGAAATAACATCTTTAATTACGTTTTAGTCTGGGAGAGCTCGCGCAATGTCACCTAATAGTACAAACAGGGAATTTCAAGTTCCAGTTACGTTCCTTCTAATTAGAGATTTTCTTCATACGAGAATGAAAATTATTAGATATTCAAATGAATATTTTAGACTTTCATTTAAGATTGATAAGAATTATTAAAGCATGCCTAGAATGTGGCACTTCGGTAACTGTACTTGGTAAAGTTGTTGTGTACTTTAATTGCGTTTGATTGCCAGTGAAATGTGTGAATTGTGTTGCAGGTAATTTCGGAATGAAAAAATATACTAAAAGCAATGTATATAATTGAGCGATCGCTTCAATAGATATTTGTTGAAACAAATATCTATAGTAGAAAGGTTTATTTTGGGTGAATTGATATTCGATTGAACTGCATTGGACAATGTTGGAGACGAGAGAAACCTCTGCGGTACATCCACAGTGAAATTCTGAATAGCCTATTATTGAAATTATTTGAACTCATGGTTTCCGAAAGAAATGTACAAACTGCTGATTAGCTGTTACTGGAAACAAGTATTATCGCAAAAGTATCGTGGGTAATGTGACAGATGAGCTGGTCTCCCATTGAGGAATGAACGTAAAAGGGAGCGGGATCACGGACCTGCATAATGTGGGATATTAATTTCTGGGAAGTGAAATAAGCCGTATCAATGCGATGAACGATGCAATTTAAACACAAACGATTGAAAGAAAGCTTGGAGGATTCATATTGGCACTCACAATTAAAAATAATTAATGCAAGGGAATTAATAAAGCCTGCATTGTAAAAGTCTCCGCACGCCCTTTACATAATTTAGAATATTTTAACGAACTTGGTCGATTATTCTCATCTCAAACTGTCTTTTGACCAGTTTTCCAGCATTTGAGAGAGCAAATGCTGAGATATAGTCTTGTTTGGTCACATAAAAAGGTTTTTCTTTCCTTTAGAAAATTTTCCAATGTATCTAGTACATACATGAGTTCAAAATAATTTTCTTATTTTAACGAGGCATTCTGAATAAAGCAATGATCGTGCTTATTGCTATGGATTATATACTATCTCTCAAGTGAAAAAGAGTGTGAATATTTATATACTTCAATGTCAGTGTTTACATCAGTAGAATCTCAGGGACGTAATCAGTCTATCGACGTACTAAAAAGTAGTTGAAAGGTGAATATTAACTTGTGAGTTAACATTTCACCTAACACCCATATGAGAGTATACGGCATAACTTCATGGATGTAATAAAATTGTTATATTATATAAAGCTACATTAAATTTTAAGTAGTTGAAAGTTAAACTCATTCTTTCATTTTCGTCAACACAAGAACAAGCGCGTCATTCAAGTTATTTCATTCCATCTACTGTTCAGAAAACCCTTTTTGTTTTCATTGTAAAAGTAGATTATATTGTAAATCTATTTCATAATAATTTAATGAATAACTACCTATAAGTAGAGAGGTGGTACTTATAAGGTTTCTCAGGTGCATGCAAATAGCATTCAAAATGTGTGGAAAGTAGCCAATGAACTCGACTGTGCATGAAAAAATTGTACATTATGAAACGATGATGTAATGATGGGAATTAATACAGGAGTGTGATATTACGATACAAGCGAGGAAGAGCGAGTATCGTAAACTTCACACGAGTGTGTTAATACTCATTATATTGAGTTGTTGCAAATTAATTAATTACGTATTTTGTATACATCGTGATTTGGTGTTTGTATCGCAACACAAATGTATTCATTCTTCAGTAACTATGTACGAGGATTTTCACTCGTTTTATTGGATTCCTAACTGGTTGATGAAATAAATGCTCTATGTTAAAATGTAAATCTACGTATTACTCGAATGTTATCCGTAATTACTACGATTACTGCAAATAACAAGTAAGAATCTGGTAGCATAGCGTGGTTACATTAAACGAAATCATCGTAAGAATAATGACAGATAAGATGGCTTCATCTTTTGCAAGAATTAAATTGCTGCAGAGCGTAACTACGATTTATGGAGAATAAAGGTCAGTGCCTTAATTAAATCTAAACATCTGTTTGATGAAGTAATAGTTCGAGACGAATCGCGAAACACGGAAGGTGATGAACAAAGTATTTAAAATTGGGAAAATTGGTCGAATAACAGTAATGAAGTTATGGGCATTCTAATTTTGACTCTTTCGAATGAACAAATTTTGGCTAGTAGAGAACAAAATAATGCAAAAGAACTGTGGAATTTATTAAAACGTCGTCATGAGGGAATTTAAAAAATCAGATTAGTTCATTTAAAAATGAAATTAGCATATCTTTTTCCCCCTCTTCTTTCATTCAAAATTCAAGTAGTATATGACTTAGTGTAGGGATCACAGAATTTTGAAAATGTGCACACAATTCACTTCTCCCCATAGCACGTCATACACAGTTTTAACTGTTTTTTTGACGTAAAATAAATAAATAAAGCAATATATATATATATATATATATATATATATATATATATATATGAACGAAGAATTAATAAACAAAGAATTAATAGATGACTTTACTATGAGAATGAAGTATTTTCTATGCTACATAATTCTGAACTGTTTTTAACCGTAAATCCATTCAGAAGAATATTTCTCTCCATGAAAGTTATAACTCGTTAGCGTTAAAAACTTTAGTGCACGAAAGTTGTAAAGATAGTCGGGTAAAGATAGTCGCAGAGGGAAAGCCAAAGAGCAATGAGCGGATCAGCTCCGCCTGTGCGTAAGGCGACGTGACGACCGGTCGACCTACGGAACTAGGGGAGAAATAAGATTATTTGACGTGTGGTAGTAGCGCATCATGGAAACGTGGTTCCCAGGAAGAATAGCGGCGTGAAAGCCTGGCGACGTGATGACCTGCTGCCCGGTCGGCAGATGACATTGTGGCCTGGATGGCGTGACGGGATGGTGCAGCAGTGAGGCGGTGGCGTGGGAGTAAGACGGCCGAGCGAGAAGCGCAAGGTGGGGAATGGCGTCGGGAAGAGGACGCAGGCAGGTGAAGCGGGGAGGTGAGCAGGGAGGGGGAGAAGGAAAGTGGAGCGGGGATGTGGAGTGGAGTAAGGCGCGGTAGGGAAGGGGAGAGGATGCTGAGTGCGGAGGCGGTGTGCCGTGACGAAATGCCGTAGTGGGATGCAGTGGCGGGGTGCAGTAGCCGGATGTCGTAAGAGGGAAATGGAGGGTATGAAGTGGATGCGAGATGGAGGGAATAAGACAGAGTGACGAATTGGAATGAAGCGATAGTTTGACACCGTGGTGGCGGGATGATACAGTGATAGGAGAAATGGTGACGTGGCAGCGTGGAGGAGCGCTATTGTGGCAGCGGGGTGGCGTAAGGATTTGCAGCGTGTCATGGTGGGATCGTGGAATTGTGGTATGGGTGGAATTGCACACTTCGGCGAGCCGTGGTCACGGCGTTGCAGCAAATTGTTGGAGAACTAATGTAAGACTGCAGGGCAGAAACACGAGCGGGGCGTAGTGATTCGGAGCATTGTGGAGGGGATAGTAATGTAATGGATCGTGCCGGAGCGTGATATGCTGTGGCG
Source organism: Teleogryllus occipitalis (assembly GCA_011170035.1). NCBI lineage: Eukaryota > Metazoa > Arthropoda > Insecta > Orthoptera > Gryllidae > Teleogryllus > Teleogryllus occipitalis. Next base: position 522,816 of record BLKR01000183.1, on the reverse strand, counting down.
GAGTGTGGCGTGACGGAAATTGGTGAGGAGGAGCTTGCCATGGGGGTTGGGGAACAAGGCGTGACATGTCTGAACAAATCAGGGCGGGGCGGGGCAGAGCGGTGCGTGGCGAAGCTGTGTTGGCTGAGCGTTGTCGACGGAGCGGGGCGTGGCAGGACGAGTCGTGGTGTCGTAAAGCGGTGTGTATCGATGCGTAGTGTGGAGAAGCGTGGCTTAGCGGAGCATAGCGGGGGGGGCGGAGTGTGGCGTGGCTGAGCGGAGCATGGCGTGGCGGAACGAAGCGGGGCGTGGTTAATCGGAGCGTGATGGAGCTGGGTGTGACGGAGCCTAGCGAGACTTAGCGCGGTGGAGCGGGGAATGGTAAAGCGTGGCGTGGCGGAACGATACGGAGCGTGGTTAATCGAAGGGTGATGGAGCGAGGTGTGACGGAGCCTAGAAAGACGTAGCGTGGTGGAGCGCGTCACGGTGGAACGGGAAATGGTGAAGCGTGTCGTGGCGGAGTGTGCCGTGATCGAGCGTGGCGTAGGGGAGCGTGGCGGAACGAAGGGGAGCGTGGTCAATCGGGGTGTGAGGGAGTCTAGCAAAACGTAGCACGGTGAAGCGGACCGCGGTGGTGCGGTGAATGCTGAAGATTGGCGTCGCGGAGCGTGGCGTAGCGCAGCGTGGTGGAACGAAGCGGGGCGTGGTTAATCGGGGCGTGATGGAGCAGTGTATGACGGAGCCTCGCGAGATGTAGCGCGGTGGAGCGGGTTGCGGTGGGGCGGGGAATGGTGAAGTGTGGCGTGGCGGAACGAAGCGGATCGTGTCGGAACGAACGTGGTTAATGTGGTTAATGAGAGCGTGGAGTGTGGTTAATGAGAGCGTGATGGAGTGGTGTGTGACGGAACCTCGCGAGACGGAGCGCGGTGGAGCGGGGAATGGTGAAGCGTGGCGTGGCGGAACGTTGCGTAACGGAGCGTGACAGAACGAAGCGGAGCGTGGCGAAACGAAGCGGAGCGTGGCGGAACAAAGCAGAGCGTGGCGGAACAAAGCGGAGCGTTGTTAATGGGAGTGTGGTTAAGGGGAGCGTGGTTAATGGGAGCGTGATGGCGTGTGACGGCACTTCGCGAGACGGAGCGTGGTGGAGCGGGGAATGGTGGAACGTGGCGAGACGTGGCATGGTGGGCAGCGCGTGCCTTGAGGCGGCTGGCGGCGGGCGGCGGGCGGCGGGCGGCGGGCGGCGGGCGGCGGGCGGCGGGCGGCGGGCGGTGGGCGGTGGGCGGCGGGCGGCGGGCGGCGGGCGTCGCGGCGCCGTGGTGGCGCCCTTATTAGCGCGGCGCGCCCATCAATCTCCCGAGGGGCGGCCGCCGCCGTCCATTGATGGATGGCGCGTCACGCGCGGGACGAATTACAAGCGAGACACACGTCTTGGAGGAGGCGGCGGAGGCGGCGTGGACGGCAGGGGCCGGTGCATCGATCTGGCGCCGGCCTTTCAGCCACTCCTTTTGCCCTTCTCTCAGAATCCCCCATTTCCGATCGTTTGCTTCTGTAATCTCGGTTCAATCGCAATTTCAAAATACTTATATTCCTTATTGCATTTACAGAAATGAGATTTAGAAATATCTCACGTTTCTTTATTGTATCAGGTACGAGTCATATTAAATTATTTTAATGTTGGCTTTTGACAGTCACCCTAGGTTTTCGGGAAATTATTTCCATGCGTACAAGTCGGCAAATAAACAATTGTATACGTATTATAATAAATATCAAATGCTCCAACAAGTTCCCGAATACATATAGTGACTCGCAAAAACATATATTGAAATAATTTAAACATACTTTACGATTGTCAAATAAAGACACGAGTGTAAATAAATTTTATTAGCTTAAATATATCAATTATATATATATATATATATATTATATATATATATATATATATATATATATATATATATATATAAAGTTAAATTAAAACCGGTTGTTCGAAGATAATGTAGTGACGGGGAGGGGGTGCTACATTCGAATTCCGAAGTCCCGCAGGTTTTCGATTCCGGGTTAATTTCTCGGTAGATGGAGACCACTGCTCTGATGACAATTATACACGTCGGCTGCTCTGATGCAGCAATATCTGTAAAGCCTCCAAAGAAAAATTTAATTACATTGTAATAAGCTCTGGGGAAGTTCACTGAAAGAAACCGCGATTAAAGGACTAATTTTCAGAAAGTGAAATGTGAAATTTTCAATGAATCAGTCTAGGCTCGCTTAGTTTACATCGTCATACACATCAGGTAGACTGATTGAAATAACCCATTAAAAAAGTCAGACACTAGGTAACCACGAGCTATTAGAAAACAATAATCCATCGTCTCACCTAATAAAACATTTATAAATAAAACATTTTACCAAACGATATTGTAGAAAATTCATTTAGTTGTGTATTTCGTATAGAGTTTTTTAGTGGAGAAAGATATGCACATTTAATTTTGTATTCTTTTTAAAATATTGCATTCGATATTTTAATTAGTACATGATGTAATGAAATTACAAATTATATTGTATTCTATTGCATTGCGAACGCTGACGTGGCTTTGACATAATAGCACTTCTCGTTTCCTACCTCAGGCCAGTAATTATGATTATTATTTATTATTTATTTTGTTATTATCATCATCATTATCGGGACGATTATTGCTACGCCGCAAAACGGAGCGGTGCAGCGACCGGTGCGGTCCTTCCAATTCGGACATCAGGGTCAATAACCTTTGAAAAAAGTTTAAAATTTCGAAGCTGGTACTGCAAAAGTAATTGTTATTGCTGTTAAAGTTAGTGACATTCAATGCAGTACTGCTTGTAGTGAAACAAACCATATTATTAGGGTGCATTGCGGTCAGTTTTCATTTGAAAGGCCATAATGAGAGAAGGGGACTGACCTTTATGCTTAAAATAAAACGGTTGTCAACGTCCGTTTTCCGACATGTGTACTTCAGTACATTTTTCATTACTCTGCTTGGAGTTAACGGGTTCATTCATGCGTGTAGAGTGTTTCTGCCAAAGCATAATACACACTGTAAACGATAATGCGTGTTAACATTAAATAATACAGCTATAATAATATATAATTAATAAAAATAACTATTATTATTATTATATTATTATTATTATTATTATTATTATTATTATTTATTATTCACCGTCACAAAAGTTTAAAATGTAAGAGCTCAGTTCTGGCATATCTCAACCAATGCTAGCATTATAATTTAATTATTTGAAAACAATATTACAAGTCCCGAAAATAAGAAATATTTGTTGATTCGAAATTGTAATGCTTGTGTAGATACCTGCCCTCATCTTTCATTTTCGTTGACCACACCAGTTGCCATTATGACTATGAAGGAACTGATTGTCTCACACTCCTTTTTTAAAAATTCGATTGAACAATGGTTACATTTTCACTTTTTTTCTGATTCTATTTATAGTATTTTGATCAGTCTGGTATCATCCATAAGTTAAATCAGTTGGTGGCAATAGATTTTTGTTCCTATACTACCGTAGCACAGTTTGTAAGATTGGTAATAGACGTCGGCAATATGGGTATACTAATAGTAATAGTAATAATAATAATAATAATAATAATAATAATAATAATAATAATAATAATAATAATAATAATAATATATAATTATTTGGAAAAATTAGGTCTTCCTCCTCGCAAAATTATTCCAAAAGCTCAAAAGTCAGTCATTATTCAAACCTGCCGAATTGTTCACACTGTTCTAAATATGTGAAACCAGGAATGTGGTAGGCCTTTGCCCCTCAAATCTGGAACCAAAGGTGAGAAAACCCCGAGAAAAAGAAAATCATAGTAATAATCATTAAAAATAATAATAATTACTGTTAGTACTAATGAAATCATCAAAATCACGTTTTGTTGAGCTCTTTTTTGGCTGGTTGCGGAAGGAGTAAGGCTGGAGGCATTATTTTCTCAGCAATACTATCAAATCAATCTGTGGTGTGTCTGCCGTTGCAATTGTGCTTTCTGTCACTCGTAAGAGCTTTATAATTTTTCTAGTTTTCAAATGATCTCAATCACGTTTATTGGTAGCTCATTCATCATTCAGCAATGTATAGTAAGGAAGAGGTTAGAGATTGTATTCTGCGATTTTATTATTGTGACTTCTGATGTTCGATCTGTTGGGACGCGGTTTCCCATCAGGAATTTCAATACAAAAATGAAATTGTAACGAAGCTCGCAATTTGAAAACAGCGTTCTTATGATCAAAAGTGGGAAGTCACTGTAAATAAATCGGAGTATATATTTAAAGGAAACGTGCGCAGTTTTCCTTCACCTGAGCTGTCAGCTGTCACATAGTTTTTACTGTTTTTAGACGATAAATAAATACAAATTGTATAGGTTGGAGTAGGTACAAAGGCTGTCATTTTGTGGGGATGCAAATGGTTAAAATTGAACGGAGTGACCCAGACAAATTACACGCCAGGTCTCTTTCGTAAGATTGAGAAATCTATAAACAGTGATATCAACAATTTCAATGCACCCCGTCAGAGTTTAACAATAACTAGTAAGAAACTCACAAGGTCCACATATTATTGAGAAAATTATTGATTTCAGTTTCTCGTGTTAATGCAATAGCACATACATGTAATTACAAGAAAAAAGAACGACCCACTTCTAAAGCACAAAAAGCAAATACCTTTGCTATCGTTCTGTAGAATTTTACTTCAAATATTTATTTCATTTACTACTATATATTGCTTTAATTAGTTTCCAATTATATTTAATTAAATATAATTTATGACAATAGCTTATCTGGTAATTACTGAAAATCAATTTTAACATCAAATGTGTAACCAGTAATTCTAAATCCTCTATTAATACGTCAGGTTACCCAAAGATAAGAAATATTTAATAACGTCTAAGTATTAGTGATCGTTGATGTGAGATCTGACACACTGACAACAATTAAAATTTACGTTTGATGTCAGTATAAACTTCACCGACATTTCTATTAACAAGAAATGTTATTAGTTTATTTTACTTTCTTTCTCTCTCATTTCTCTAGGCAAAACATTTTGAAAATAAGCTCTAAACGTTTCAAAGCAGCGTGTATTTTTAACGTGGAATTTCAGCTAAGCCATTTAATAATAAATAGTTGTTTTTTTTTCAACTGGGTAACTGCTGAACAATGAAGTATGAGTACGAAAGAGATCATCTCTCAAAAATATATCTGATGAGTGGTAAGCAATCTGTTGCGTATTAAATTCAAAAAAAAGAAAATTTGTTTTTGATATTATTCGCCATTCCCATTCATTTTACTATTGTAATGCTTTACATTATACTGAAATATAAAATTACCATAAAATAATCTCCCAGGATCTGAATAATCACCTTATCTGGAAAGAGTGCATTATAAAAGCGAAATACTTTTATGTATGCTATTGAGAAAACCAAGAAAGCCAGTAATTATTTCACAGACATTAAAGTTTTCATTTCAAGAAGATAGAGCTCTCAAGACTCGTACTAATGGTGTAGTCAACTATTCAGGTTGGTAAAATTAGAACAATCGAATTCTGCTAAAAGATATATATGGTGAAATAATGACACCGTTGAGTTCAACGACAATTTTTTTATAGAATTTTATGCACTGTTTCTTTGTACTTCCACAGTAATTTTTTTCAAAGAAAATGCAACTTTCTTACTGTAATATTTTTTAAAGGAAGTTTTTGAAATTACCTCAAGGGTTTACCAATTACTTAACTGTACATACTGTAGCAAAACAAAAGTTTCTAAAGTATTAAATTTGATTTAGACATAATACTTATAAAATTATTTTTCAGGTGAACTTCATGTTTTTTTTTAAAATTTTGTGAATTTTGATGACATGAAACCAAAGGGAGATGAGAATCGCCACAATGCAAACATATATCAGTACAACTGTTATTATTCATGCTTTCCTCTGTCTTTCTCTATCTACATATATACGTAAGAAGAGTGTTTTTAATATTAAGTTATAATTGCCTATGTGCAATGCGTGTATTGTGGAACTTCAAAATATACGCTAATATGCACAGTAATCATATTTACAATTTTGAACAGCTTTTCTGCAGAATTCATATACAAATTTCCAAACGTGTCTTAATCGCGACAAGGGTGCTGTAAACTTCTCGTATGTTTTTCAGCGGATTTCGTTACGATGTTGACTTTTCGTATGTCGAAAATTTATTAGAAACGCAAAAGTTTCGTGATATCGTTCGTTAGACTTAGTAAAAGTTGAACACTTTCAAAGAAGAATCATTGACAGACATTCTTGAGAACTCTAACAACTTCGGTGCTCAGTGAGTGATAATCATTAGCCACACTCAGTTTTGATGTACAGATCATTTAATGTTTGCCGAACAAACTCAAATCAATGTTGGGCCAAGACAATCAATCTGTCATATGGATAAAAAATGGGCACGAACCATACTGAATAGAAATAAGCTTGCTCAGAGATACTAATAAAGGTTTGGCCGAATTGAAAAATTCAAAATTGCGGCTTATGAGTATTTCTCAATGGCCCATTGAATCCCCCACCGCACAGACTGTAACATTCCACATGTCCAGAAGCAGTGGCTCAAGTCGTGGCGTGTCTCCGCAATGCATCCTCTCCCTGTCAAGCGGACGTGTGCAGTGACGTATGAGTTCCGCGGGCAGCGCCAGCTTACCGTTATCCAGATGCAAGCGGCGCGGGTCCTTGGGCACGTCGTCGGGGTACGGCACCAGGTCGGAGTCGTTGTCAGAGGCAGACGACACGGAGGAGGCGGTGGCCGAGGAGGACATGGCCGAGGCGGCGCTGGCCTGCGCCTGCGCCTGCGCCTGGGCGGCCTGCTGCGCGGCGAGGCGACGGCTGGCGGCGCCGGCGGCGCGGCCGCGGCTGCTGAGCGTGCCGGCGGCGGAGGCGCCCGCGGCGGCGGCGGCGGCGGCGGCGGCCGCGGCGGCGAACGCGGCCTGGTCGCGGGCCGCCTGCTTGGCGGCGGCCGCGGCGGCGTCCCCGCGCGACAGCGACGCCTTCTTCGACCCGCCCGAGAAGTGGCTGCCGCCGCCGGACCCGCCCCCGCCGCCCGCGTGGTGGTGGTGATGGTGGTGGTGGTGGCGCGAGGGCGGAGCGTGCGACGGCGGGAAGCGCGGGCTGGCGGCGACGGGGGTCGACCCGCCAGACCCCAGGTTGGTAGACTCCATGGGGTAGGGCGACGCCTGGCGGTGGCCCGCCGACGGGTTGGGGCTCTGCGGGGCGCCGCTCAGCGGGTGGTGGAACATGGTGGGCGACGCGCACGTGGGCGGCGGCGTGGGGAACGGCGTCGTCGGGTTGTCGGTGGTGGTGGCTTCCTCGGTGTCGGAGCCCGTGCGGTACGAGTTCACGCCCGACAAGGAAGAGCGCTCTGCACCTGCAACACCACAGAAACGCCGCCGCTCGTTAACTTCACTCCGGCGTGTAACCTTTTAGCCTAATCCAACCATGCGGTAAGACGCTTTGTTTTGATATAATGATAGCTCATTTTATAACCACTTACGGATTAAAGCACCATGTCATTGATGAGTTGTAATGGTCCGCAACATGGGGAAAATAATGCAGAATGAGGGTTAGGTACAACAGAAAAGTTGTGGTGTGTGAGACAAAAGAGAATAAAACACCCAGACAAGAATAACAGGCCGTGATAAATCTAGAAAGAGTGAGAAAAATTATTGAAAGAGATGTTGGCGCGGGGAGAACGTTAATGACTGAAGCGTTTGAAGGTAGAAGCAAGGAGAAAGGCAAGAAGACACGGAGAGGAAAAGAGACGCACAGAAAAAGAGGCAAAAAGGAAAAGGTGAAAAAACAGAGCAACCACACAAAAGAGGAATGAAGCCAAAGAACAGAAGTTGGAAAGAAAAGGAAAGAAAAACCACGACTAAATCACGGAAACAAGGAAGACAAAGAAGACAGAAAAGAGGGAAAGTGAAAGAAGTAGGGGTAACTAAGCAAGGAGAGGAGAGAGAGAGAGAGAGAGAGAGAGAAAGAGAGAGAGAGAGAGGAAAGGACAGAGGAAACAGTTATTAGAGGAGAGAACATAGAAAAGAGGAGAGAACAAAGGAGAGAGGGAGAGGACAGAGGGAGAGGAGAGAATAGAGAGAACATGACAAAGAGGAGAGGTAGGAAGAGTGCGAGAAAGGGAGGCAGCCCAGCGCTCATCCAAACAACGGGGTAGCGCGCGGAGCCACTGGACGCGGGGGGAGAGGGGATGCCCCATCAGCTGCCCGCACGGGGGTGGCCCGGAGTCCGCTTACAGTAAATCTCATTTTCATAAAACCAATACGATACGTAATATCAGCTGCCAATGCGCGGCCCGAAGCGCTGCGGCAAATCCCGACCGGCGTATTAAAAATACAAAAGGAAGTCGGCCGATTTGGCGTTGCCGGCGCGGGGAAGGGCGCGGGGCGGGGAGCGAACGTGGAGGGAGCGCGTGCGGAGGCGGGGGCGGAGGCGGGGCCTTCTCCCTAGTCCCCTGTGTGTAGGCGGAGGCGGGGAGGGCGGAAGAGGTCGACAGACCCCGGTTGCGGCTGACCCTGCTGCAGCAGTCCCGGAGTTGGTCGCCGGAGGCAACGAGATTTGTTTTCGGAGGCCACGGTTAGTTACATCGCGAAGAGGAAGAGACATAAGGCACAAAGGCTATGAACGGGGTTTGGCTGCCAGAGACTGGGGGTTGTTGAGCTTCTAGAGGAACTTGCTTTTTTTATCTAAAGTTTTACGAGAGTCCTGCATTGACAGTAGGCATTTGCCCTTATCCCTATTCGTGTTGAAGAAGCTCTTCAACAAGTTAGAAGGCACATGAAAAATTAAACAGAGAATTGTGTGCGTTTTCATTGTAGTATTGAAGGGGTGAATAAACATTTCTTAAAATTCAGATCAATAAACGAGCTCTTATGACTAATCAAGTACTATCATATTATTTTATCCTCGTGACTCTTCTCAAAAATTAAATGTAGTTTTTCTAAAATTTCACTCTTGTGTTAAAACAGAGTTTGTTGAAAGTATTCGTACAAAATTCAAATCATGATAATCACACAACATAAGTATAATTAGCGTGAGAACAACCTTTACTATCGTTTTGAAATTCAATGAATGGTTAAATTATTTTTGAACATTGACAATTGAAAATGTTGTCATTGTCATTGACAACTATATTTTCATTGAATGCTCTTTTTCCTCTTCTCATTTTACATGACGTTTGAATAGTTTCTGAACAGAAACGATTTAAAACGGTGTTCTCAGGTCGGTAAGTTCACCAAATATACATTTCCTATCACATTTTTTATTTATAAATGATTTATAATAGGCAATACATAAAAAAACTAGGACGCGAGTAGAAATTTTGGTTTGGCTAAGACAAATACCCCTGAGAATCATGCTTGAGTCAGCATACGAGAGGCTCGCTTCATGCACACTATACATACACAAATATAATAAGCTCTCCCCCCGACACGGTCTGTGTTATTGCGCATTTTCAGATTTGGCACCTCATGGGTATCAAACGCTACCAACTGTTTTTTGACTCCGGTTTTTGCCTCCAGAGACCGACACAACAACGGACTCAAAGTCATATTTATCCATTAAATGTATCAGTCCCGGGCTGATCGAGTATGAGATCCGATTAGAACGGGAATTGTCGGAGAATTATATTTTCCCATGCATCAAGCCAGGTTTTTTTTCTACGTGTCACAAACAGCACAGCGCACAGCACTAAATAGAAGTGACAACTGGATAATTACAATACACTTAATTAACAATCCTGATTCAAAATTATTAATAATGAAGAGTTCTTTCTTTTAGCATTCATATCAACTAGCATATTGGTCATGGTTAGCTTGTACAATTCCGTAGCAATACGTTTCCTGCATCGGAACTGGCAGCCACTATAAAGATTTCAACCAACTTAGCTAATATTGGATTAAATTATGTTTAAGTTGTTCAAAGAATTGACTGTTCCGCCCGGAAATCAAACCTGATGTTCCGGTATAAGCCTAGTTCCTGTACTACTGGTACAGCAATTGGGCCTTCACCGAGTTCGATTCTTGAGGCAGCCATTTCTTTGGATCGCTTAAACATCATTTATTCATATTAACTGCCAATCTGATAACCATTTAATTACGATGACCATTTTGGTAGCGCTACTGTAGTACGGGTTAGAAGTCGTTAGACCTAAGGTTATTAGATTTATAGCAGAAGATGTATTTTCTTAAAATCCATCGGCGGGAAGTTGTCGAAATGTTTAATAAAACTTTAGCTAGAATATTAAAAAGTACAATAAAATTTGTTTCAATTCTCAAGATTCTCTACAAAAATTTGGTCCCATCTCAAAAATGACTAATAAAATTTGGTACAACACACATCATAAAAATATCATCCACGTTATTATGTCAGTACGTTACGTTTAAAATGAAGAAAAGGAATGATAAGCTATAATTTACTAAATATATGACGTGTATAATAAGAAAAAGCTGATGACATATTTTGTAGTGTAACACCTGGGAGAGACCTAGAATTTTAATATGTGGCTTGGTGAGTGCAGGTATTCATTATCTTGGAATTATATAGCTTTCGGTGGGAACTTAATTGATATTGTAGGAATTTAGACCATTTGTTTTCAAGCAGAATTTACTTAATTAAGAAATATAAACTTAACAATTCGACTCCAGATATCTATTAAATCTCCTGAATAGTCATTACACCTGTGTATTCGGAACTTCGAATTTTAAAACCCTTTAGTTACTGGGCCTTGTCTCGTAGACTTTCTCCCGCGATAGACGTTCTGCGCAGTAAAACCTCCTGTTACATTGGTCCGCTTTAGTATTAAACCTTGTAACCGTGAACCTAACGCCTCGAAACGCTCGCACGTGTCCTGCCCCGACGTGGGCGCTCCGTCCGTCGGGCGCCGGGGCTGCAACACCCACGAGCGGTCGCCCTCCACGCCCCACATCCGTCAATGCCCCTGGAGACAGGCGCCCCGGCTGCGGTCGAGGAGGAGCCCGGTCAGCGAGACCGCACTATTGACTTATGATGCTTGGATCTATTTGCTCGAGGCCTCGTTAATGGAGCGTGCGTGGGGAGGGGGGGCGATTAATTAGTTTACACCTTTGCATCCAATGCAGATCGGGTTGAATTGAGGTATGTGTTGCGTGCGTGAGGTATCTACGTAAACCCTTTTACTTAAAATACCATTTTAATGAAAAAGGTACTTAACGGATTGCTGAAATGTGTTCCATTAACTCATCAGCGATTCACTTACAAGATCTCTTATACATTAGTTCTTTCCGAGTGCAAATCAAATTGCCTTTAAAGTGATTATTGTTTCTTCTGGATTTTCTTGTGAAGGGCAATGAAGGATGAAAGTAACTGGAAAGTTTGTGATAAATTTATTTCTTAGAGTATAACACACGTTTCAAGGCTATTTTTCCCAATCAACAGGTGTGCTGATATTCACATTCCAGTACATACTACATAAACATATTTTTATTCAATAATACATATCTTTTCGTCACATTCTGCATAGTGAACAAATTGTTCTCATTAAAATATTTAAGAGAAGAATTTTCATCTCAGTATAATCTGTAACATGACTGAGGTTTGAGGCATAATAGAATACAGCATTCCATGACTAAATAAATGAATATTAATAAAAAATAATGTGGAGAGGAAAAAATCAACTGTCATGATAAGGAAAGTCAATTTCAACTTAGAAACTGCGCAGTTCAATTTATCATTGTGTAAATTTACAAATATCAAGATACCTCGAATAAACATTCGACAGCTCTTTCTTCGTTCTTTCAGCTTCTATGCGTATTAAAGATATTTAGAAAGCATACAATCCTGCAAATGCACGTCATGGTCGTGAGACCCTGAGCGAGTATAACTCTTTCCACGCAATTTGAGATACAGGTCAATGTCTACTTGTAATTCATTTTGGGTTCTAATAAGGAAACTGAAGAAATTTTGTAAGTAGAAAGCTCCAAACAGATCTACTGCGATTCATTGAATATTTTGCTGCGTCTCACAAGGAGTCTCTGAGGTATCTCATTCTGTTAGAAATACAACGTGCTATATACTCGACAATATATTAGGTAAGTCCATTATATCAAATTATAGCATATATTAATATTTCTTTAATAAAATATTCCATTTCAGACAATTCTACATATTGGTACCGCACTAACAATATATAATAAAAAATAAAACGATTAGATTGATCCTGGTTGGAATCATATATATATATATATATATATATATATATATATATATATATATATATATATATATATATATATATATATATATATATAATTTGTTGGAAAAATATTTAAGATATTTGCTTGTTCATTCTTGCGACGAATACATCATGTCACGTGTGGGGAAATGAACATATTTTCAGACTTCAAGCATCTACAACAATTGCTGAAAAGAACCTGAGTGAAACGAAAATGTCCAAAAAAACTGTAAGGTCAGGCCAGTCAAAGAAAGAACCTGAAGCAAAGCACAAACAATAATGCACGCGTTTAATATACCCTCTTATTGGTTGTTCAGTTTTGCAGATGTGTACTTACAAATCACCACTGAAAATAGTTCTTTTGGAAATTATAAATTATTCTGAGTACGTGAATATTGAAAAATTTAACAAGTAGTAAGAGTAAAATGATTGTGTAATTTTTTTAATTCAATGATTGTGTACTCTGAAAACGACCTATTTGTCAAAGGTAGAGGCATCAAGTGTTGCCAGCGAAGAGATCTTTGCTGGTAGTCCGGCGTTTGATACATAACAAAACCGCCAAGCGTAGCTTCCCTTGGGCATTGGGAACAATCGATAATACTGATGAGGGTGTTGAACTGCTCCCGGAAGACGCTGCAATGGAATGACTATTGTAAAACCGGATATGCGTGTCAACGCTCAAAATCGACGCGGCGTTTGAATCGCAGCGAGCAGATCTGGGTGATTACTACACTGACAATTGACATGTGTGCCTTTGAATAATCAATGCAGCAATTGACTACTAAGCAAGCGGTCCACGGAAGGGTATTGCGCTGCTTTATTTATAAGGACCTTCCTTAGGCTGGCGATGATTAAAGCCAGTGAGATGGATAGTGCCGTAACTCTATTAAATATTATAGGATTCCCAGAGGTTGCGGTGTCCCCATCCGTTGGAACGTTTGTTTGATTGATTAGTGATTCCGGGCGCGTCAACTGCTAAGGTCATTAGTCTCGCAAGTGTAATGCATCTTTTCCATCGCGAGAGATGGCGGTGATCTTCCCCCGCTCGATGGCGATATCCGGCTTCGAGGGCTTTTACCTAACCAGGTACCTCCCAACAGCGGGGTAGTCGGGAAAAGTTCTAATCTCTCGATTGGTCTCCCGTCCTGTGTGGTTGTGTAGGGCATGCAAGTGTAAGTATGTGTAAGTACGATGTAAGGATAGGACAAGAAAGAGGAAGGAAAGATCGCGCGCGGTCCGTGGCCCGTTTGTTTCGGTACCGCTCCGGAAATTGCCTGGTGTTAATTGAAGAAATAACGGAAAACTACCGATCAGAGCAGCCGGCCTCTAGAATTCTCCTCCAGACAGCAGTCTAAACTCGACCATGTTAGTGTCAAAAATCCTGTCACCGTCGGGACTCGAACCCTAGCACCTTCTGGGCAGTTGCACTGCGGTGACATCAGTTGATGTCCTGAGCCACCTAAGTCAGTCTGCTGGAACGTGAGATGTAGCGGTGACCTATACGACGTTTACGTATTTCCCTCTCTATATATCTCTCCAGTGGAGCTTTGCTTTAATCGGGGAAAGATCCAAGCATACCACTGGACTCCTTATACTTGTATGTGTGGTTTTGTAGCGCATAAAAGTATATGTGTGTGTGTGTGTGTGTGTGTGTGTGTGTGTGTGCGTGCGTGCGTGGATGCGTGGGTGCGTGGGTGCGCGCGTGTGTGTGTGTATTGAGGCATCGAGCAAGGGAATATCGCACAAGTTTCATGTCCCCTCTGTTAGCGTACGGATCCAGCATACAGCTAGTATTGGTAGAAGAACCCACGGAAACTACCAATCTCACAATTCTGGATGTCGCCGGCCGCAAGAATTCTACTCCAGACAGTAGTTAAATTCGACTCAGCTATGAAGATAGTGTCAGAAATCCTCCACCGTCGGGGCTCGAAGTTGAGGCCCTCCCGGTCAGCGACGGTCTAAAGGCAACGAGTAAAGGTGAGAAGAAGCGACTCCTATTAAGACAAGAAACCCCGCTTTATAATAGTGACTGAGTAGATAACGGAGGCCACGACCTCTCCGCCAACAGATCAGAAGTTGAGGACGTGACAGTGGCGGCGGAGACGGCCAGTCAAAGAGACCGCAAGTGTTGACCTCTGTTGCTCGGCTGCTTGGATCTATATGCTTTGGGTTTCATCAGTGGATACAAGGACTTGAGCAGAATAAGCAATTACAGGTACCTGTACAGATAGAATATATATTTACTTTGCACATTTCAGCACATAAGTCTAATTTCTGAAACTTCAACAGAGTGAAGACCGGTTTGAGCTTTGCCAGTTAGGAATTTTATAAAATTATTTTATCTACAATAAATAAATAATTTGTATACGATCGCAGATATCATACATCACATATATCAACTTAACAGATATCATTAAGATATTTTCCCAGTAATGTAAATGCGTATTCCCAGTAATGTAAACTTCACAGATATCATTAAAGAAAACAATATTTCGAGGCTATCAAATACCTAATGGGTTTTGTACACATATGGGAGAAATCTTGTTTCAACTTCTATTATAATCTATCAGGTTTATTCCTACTCTCTATTCTAATATCCATTGAGAACGTGAAGCGAGCTCTAGGTTACTTCGGAGGTCGATACTTTGTTAGGAGTGACTATCTATTTGGTCGAACGAATTCATCAGACATATAACGATGCGAGCGCTACCTATTCGATTTCGGTCGATGTATAGAGGAAAGAGCTTTATGCTTCCAGCATAAATTAATCCCCAGTATATAACTCAGCCAATGTAAAACTCCTACAATCCTACGAAACGTAATCAAATCTCACGTTCTCTCGAACACGCGAGAGCGGATAAAATTTCGGGATCGCGACCTTCGATCGCTGCCGGCAAATATGGGAGTCATTTGGAAACGCAAGAGAAGCCGAGTGGGAGTTGAATTCACGTTTGATACTCAGATTAGTATTTGAGAAGACTCTCCTAAACGTTCGGTCAAAGGATACATTTCCAGAACTCTCATCGCGATTAACAACAATATATTTTATGATTTTGTTTCCTGAGCCTTCCTGAGAGTTACAGAAAGAACAGGGATATAGATATCAACAGGCGTTCTCAAACGGACACGAAGGTCAACAGAAATTGCCGGTTGTATTTTATGAAGGTTTTTCCGTTATGCAATTTCTGAACATTGCATTCTGAAGATAATTAACGTCCAATATGCGTATTTAGCAAGGTGAATTAACAAGACAGTGAATAGCGGTTTACGAATTATAGTATTCATTACTATTTACTTTTTAGCAATGTCTGACCCACTTTCGTTTCTAAAACCTTGACAGAGATGATAATTGCGATTTCGGAAACGAAGATAATTGTGCTGGTTATGAGAAAAAGAACAGTGTCCAACAACAGGATTGTCAGAGAAATGTCGCAAATTAGAACGGTGGCAACGGGGACTGCACGAAAAGTGTTGACAATGAGGATTGGCTATGAGGGCGATGTTGGCAGTGAGGATGGCGAGGATTATGAGAGCATTGAGGACGTCGAGAGCAAAGAGGGCGACATCGAGAATGGTGATGACGATGAGAAAAGCAAGCACAGTTGTGAGCGTCGAAGTCGAGGATGACGTTGGGAGAGATGAGGGTGGTCAGGGCATTCAGGACGGCAAGAACGGTGAGGTTGGTGAGAGGTCGAAGTTCGTGAGGAAGCTGAGGGCACTGAACTCTTAAGGGTGGTGTGGGCTGTGTAGGTAGTGAAGGCGCTGAGGACGGTGAAAAGGGAGTGACGGCGTCGATGGATATGGGAGCGTTGAGAGCAGGTAACGGAGGCGGCAGTGAGGGCGTAGAGAGCGGAGAGTTCCACCAGTGGCCCCGGAGACAGAGGTCATGTCTGCGGAGGTGGACAGGCGGAGAGGGGGGCGCCGTCAGCGAGACCGCACGTATTGACCTACACTGCTTGGCTCTATTTGCTCCGGGTCTCATCGATGAAGCGCTCAGGTGGGCGGAGGAGGGACGGGGAGGGGAGGGGGAGGGGAGGGGGCGGGGAGGGGGCGGGGCAGTGGGCGGACGGCGCCGCGGGAACAGCGCGCTCCCTGTCAGTCACGCGAGAGATGTTTGCTTTCGGACAATTCGATGCCCTCCCTGTGCATCCCCTTCTCCTCCCTCCTCCAACCCCTCCCCCCGCCAGCTTCCTGACTCCGCGCTCCGACGCCGCGCCCCGACATTAATATGCAACAGTGAAAGCCCTTGGAGTATTACTCCGTTGACAGGGATGTCCATTACCCAAACGATGGCGGTTTTGCCGGCTGTAGAGATTTCGGAAAACGGAGAAATGGAAAATTTTAACGTCTGCGTCCATTTCTCACGCTCCAAAATGAGAGAAGAGATTTACTTATTTTCTTCCTGGAAGTGAGATTTGCGTGTTATTTATTATCTGTACGCTTTGACAATTAAAGGCCTCGCAGACAACAGTATTAACACGATTTTTACTGCTAACAAACTACCACTATCTATAAATGATTTGGTGACTAAATAGAAATAATTTCTATGAAAAAATGTTTATTTTCATAGATGCACATAGAATGATTATACCACCATACATTTTTTATTGTTTCTTTGATAGAACCAACGAACAACCATTAATATATTTAATAGAAAATAACTTTTGGGTCAAATAATATTCCATTAGCATCCAAAAAGATTTTATTATCTCATGTTACGCTAACATTTCATTCAACACCTCTGTAAAGCTAATTTTAGTCGAACGCGAATCTCTTAAAATGTTAGTATACCCGGGCAGTTCGTGTATATATATATATATATATATATATATATATATATATATATATATATATATATATATATATGGTCAGATTAAGTTAAGAGTTTCTGTTTATTGATGAATTCGTTTAGAAATGTGCAGCCTGAGTTTGTTGTTTTTATGCAGGAAAAGCTGAACTAACTTTACACAGCTTGTGTATTTATCACATTGATTTATTACACAGGAAAAGGAATCACTTCTTTGGTATGAAATCGAAGTAATTTTATTTACATCTTTGTCACGCCCCCTTCGCTTTGCTTCGCCTCGCCTCGCCCCGCCCCGCCCCACTTTCCCTAATCATTTCCGCTCCGTTCCGCCCCTCCCCTTCTCTACTGGGAGAGATGGTTTAGGGTATCAACTGATGTCACTGTAATGCCTCTAACCGGGAAGTCCTAGGGTTCCACTCCCAAATGTGGCAGGATTTTAGACACTAGCTTGACAGCAAGGTCGAATTCAGTCGCTATCTGGAAGAGAATTCTAGCGGCCAGCTGCTCTGATCGGTAGTTTTCTATGGCTTCTCAGATCAACATCAGGCGAATGCTGAAGCAGTACCCTCATAAACGGCCACGGACCGCGCGCGATCTTTCCTTCCTCTTCCTTGTCGTATCCTCACCCCTTTCTTACAAACACCAATATGCATTCCACTACCCCACATGCCAGGAGGCTGGTCGGCAGCTTAATGCTCGACACGGCAGGGGCGGTGCCCTGCTGGTGGGAGATAGCTGGATGGAGAAAACCTCGCTAGCCGACGGTAGGTGGGCACCGGATCTCGCCATCCACCGGGAGAAGATCACTGCCATTTCCCGAGGAGAAACATGGACTTCTCTTACGGGACTAATGACTTTAGCAGTCGCGCCCGGAATCACTAACAGTCAATCAATTAACCGTCTCTGTCTCCACAAAACTCCACCCTTTCTCGTCTCCACGTCCACTCCTCCCCTCCTCTCTCAGTTCCTCCCCCCCCCCCGTCTCGCCACACCCTGCCTCCCCTGGCTAAGACCAGCCCTTGCCCCTGGCACAGTTCCGCAATACCGAATCCCTAAATACGTTGCGGGGTTGCTTTAAACTGGATTTTGGTTTAAAGAAATTGGAGTAATATTTTTAATTTAAAAATGCTGTTGCTTATTTTCGGACACTCAAAAGTATTCGTGAAAGAATGGTTGAAAGTGCTCCACATCTTTCAATGTTACATTGGAACAAACACACATACATACATGTATCGGAATATGCGATAACTCAGAATTTCATCACTTTTAGCTGTTTAAGACAGGGATGTTCTACTGTGTTTTCAAAAGAAGATTGGATGCATTTTACCCGTTTTCATGAAAATCAAACGGACAAAACAGTAATTCGTGGAAGTAATTTAAATGATGTGTGGAGTGTCAGAATAACAATACAATCGAAGACTACTCATTATTCATTGTTCATTGTTTCCTTTGTTACACGTATCCGGCAATGTTCATTTCCAACAGTACCAAATGTGACTAAATGACAATAAGGAACTAGAAAATAAGAATCTAGTTCTTAATGGAAATGAATCAGAAAAAATCGTTTTACATATTTAAAATACAATTTAACACGAGTAATTATGTTTATTTGGAACAAATTCCTGGTACTACATGAATTATTCATAAATGAAAACCTTTTATACTGTATACGCGTGTGATTTTCTGATTCATTCAGTCCCATGAAAATAAATATAAAATTCTACATGTTTGATGAGACTTTTAGATCAACATTTCAAAGCAAAGTTGCGTAGACAAATTGATAAAATCATTTACGTCTTTCTGATCGAGTCTTCATAAATTGGTATTTTAAGTGGGTGGAGAGTACGCAGAAAGTAGAAAATGTCTGTGAAATTGTTCGAATATGTGTGAAATCTCGTAACATTGTTTGTTAATTTTACATCTGTAACAATCTGCAACTCATGTTCATAAAATTATGTCACTGGTACTTCACAAAAATATTTTTTCACGAAAACGAATTTTTTCTCCTGGACAGTAAAATATTTACTTTTTCACTTTTAAATCTGACGATTCTGATGGAATCACTAGTGTCTGTTTACATCAAGTACTACTTTCTTGATTCGCATCTCATACAAGTATGAATAATGAGAATGAATCTGTGCTCACTAAGAACTACAAAATAAATTTGTGCAGCAAAACGTCTGAGTGCAGAGGACAATTATAGTAATATATACATTAACATGCATATACAATTATATAAACATTACCGAATATTAATAGTAATATTCGGTAATGTTTTAGTGTTCGAATCTGTTTTGAAAACAATAGAAATAAAACCATGTAATTTGTTCCTTGCAGAGTGGCTCTCTACTCAACATACAGATATGCATAAGTTGCAAGGTTGAGAAGATGACCGTAGGCCAACAAATGTAGAAACAATCGTCGGAAACTTAAAGTTAACAAGTAATAGTTATCTCCGGAAACATTGATGCAAATATTGATCCCTGTGTTAATAAACGACAGAATCATATACAATAATCACCCCGCACGAGAAACGTCAATAAGTTGCCAGAGGTAATTGGATTGCGTGGACAAAATTTAGACAAGATTTCAGAACACGCATATTGATAATTACGGATGATCATTTTGAGAAATTGCAAATGAAAGTATTAGTGATATAATCCATAAGCACCACAACTAAGAAAATATTTTAGTTTTAAATTTGCTCAAACTTTGAAAAAAATGGTTAAATGCATAACTAGCAGCATGCTACTAGTTATGTAATATTTGTATACTACTTGAAAGTTAGCTAGCTGTGAGGTCCTCACTGTAATGGTGTTTCATAAGAAAGAAACAAAAATGCGCACAATAAGTGATTCCTTAAGTGAATAAAGAAGTCTCAGTTTTTCTCTAAAGCAAGTCTACTTTTTCTGTTTCTCCTCCTCCAATTTATTCTTTTCCTTTTCTTTATTTTACTACTTCTCTTTCTTCTTATTCTGATTTACCCTTGAAAACATATTTTATTACATCGGAACATTACATCCGACATTTTGTTAATAATCCTTGCAAGCAAACGCACATTTCTTTCTGTATTCAAAATTCAACAAGTATAAGGGGCTTAGGGTAGGGAACACAGAATTATGAAAATGTGCACAGTCATTTCTCCCCATAGCAAGTCACAAACAGTTTTTAACTGTTTTTTAGATAAAATAAGTTTTAAAAAATCTCCTTCTCTTACGTCTCTTTTTCCCTGTCCATCAAATTCCATTATTTTCCTGTTTCTTCTTACCGTAATTACCTTTCTTCTCATTGTTCTTTTAATTCTTTTCCTCGTTCTGTTTTTCTCTATTTCTTATTCTTTTCTTTCAGCGTTTTGATGCACCTTAATGTACCATGAGAATTGCAGGACACGCTTCATCACCAAAGGTGTACTACATGAACGTCATGCCAGCTGCCTAATAAATCAATTCACAGACGACAGCGATTCGTTGCGCTGAACTTAATTTATGAACCGATTTAAACTTAATGAGTGTAAAATTAAGGCATTCCATGCCACCAAGTTCCAACACTTCATTGCAGAATTGATAATAAATTTAACAGAGCTCCGTAGAAGCGTGAGCGACGCGAGCCTCAACGATGAGATTGGTGGCATTTCGGTTGTCGATCACGCGATGCAGTTCAATTCAATTCTATGATTCCTTAGTTAACGCTCCTCAATGACTCAGGTCATTGAGCCTGCGCTTGCGCCAGACCAAGCAAATTCCGCTACGCTCCTTTCGCCATCTAGCAGCGAAAGAAAGCATCACCCAGGAGACGAAACTGGCGACTAGAATTTGTCCAGAAGCTTCCTTTAGGCTTGAGGATCTTTTACTTGCAGTAAATTAAAAAAACATGGGCCAGTCGGATTTCCTCCCCCTCCGAAGGAACATGTTTGAAGGATTTTTTCGCCCTTAAAAACCCACAACTACAGATTCGAACCCGCGAACTTGGGTACAACAGCCTCATACGCTATCCGTATCACCACCACACGCGCCAACCTGCTTGCTGCGTCCAGGCGCGACGGCAGCAAACCGAGCCCACGGGCGGAGGTCAACGTGCGGCGCGGGCGCGGAGGGTGCCGTGTAATGAGTGAGCGGCTAATGACCGGAGAGGCCAACCGTCGGTCGGGGCGGGAGCGGGGCGGTCGGGGAAAGGGGCGGGGGTGGGGCGGGGGCGGGGCGGGGGCGAGGCGGGGAGGGAGCGGGTTGGGGAGGGAGCGGGTTGGGGAGGGACGGGGACGGAGCAGCGGCGGCGGGGAGGGGTCGTGGGCGGGGGGGCGGGGCGCAGGGGGGTGGGGCGAGGGCGAGGACGGGGGATGGGGACACGATGAGCGACGGGCAGAAGGTCGGCACGAGGGGCGGGCAGGGAGTGCGATCCTCGCCCCGCGGGCGATGAACCCCGGACGCGATCTGGTGGCGGCGCGTTCGAGGGGGTGGAGTGGGGCTTCACACAGGGAGAGATCCAACTGGAGAAGGGGAAGAATGGGTAGTTGGCGTTAGGAATGCAAAGTTACAGAGATATGAGGATGGAGATGTACTAGAGAAAGTTTTTAAAGAAAAAAATGGATCAACACGGCAAAGTTAAACAAAGATCATATTCGAGGATGTAGGGAGTGCAAAAAGCAAAGGGCAGTAGAAAGAATGTATATGGAGGAAAGACGACAAATATGACATTATAGTGATGTGGTATATTGCAATTTCTTGCATAAATGATGTGCAAATGACGAAGTAGGATGGAATAATGAACAAACAAACTGAGTAGGTGACAAAGAGAGAGGGAGAGGAAGAGAGAGAGAGGGAAGAGAAAGGAGAGAGAGAGGGGAGAGGAGAGAGAGAGAGGGGAGAGGAGAGAGAGAGGGGAGAGAGAGAGGGCGTTTAGTGAGGGTTTCAGCATAGACTAAGAAGTTCTTTTCTCTGTGGTTTCAGCACCATGCCAAACACACCAATGATTGTATTAAATCATCTTGAATTTCCGAGTATTTTATACGGAATTTACTTGCAATTATTTGTAACGTTTGATTTTATTTTGAATAAAATAACTCTACAAGTAGTTATAAACAGTAACAAAGTAATTGTGATAAGTCGCCGGAAGGAGGGCGCGATGCACGTGTAATGACGTCTACCTAACTTAGGAGATACGGAGAGACATACGCGCAGGTGATAGGGTATCATGCGATATCATAAAAAATTACAGAAAGTTACCACAATGCAGACAGGGAGATAAAAGACAGACAGAAAGAGGAAAAGAGGATAGAGACAGTCGGCGAGTGGGAGAGAGTAAGGGATAGGGGGACTAGAAGTAGAGATGAGAGTTAGGGGACAGTGTGAGGGAGCGGGGAAAGGAGAGGGAGGGAGGAGGAAAGGAGAGGTATGGGGACAGGAGTGGGAAGGGGAAAGGAGACGGACGGGAGAGTGAAAGGAGAGGGAAGGAAGAGTGGGAGAGAGGGAAGAGAGGCAGAGAGACGGAATGAGAGACAGAGAGGGAGAAAGTAACAAACAGAGTGAACAGTGTAGTGGGTGTAGGAATGAGACTCGATCGGTCACAGGAGGAGGGGGCTGGGAGAGCACGAGGCACGGGAAGGGAGCGAGGGTCGCGCTGCCGCCGCCGCCGGCCACCGCGACGCTTGTAATAACCGAGCCGCACCGCCAAAAAGAATGTTTAATATTGCGCATTTATCACTATTTGCGTGCTGAATTCCCGGGGAGAGCTGAGCGTGCGGCTATCAACGTCCCATTCAGAAGTTCATAATAAATATAAAAGCGAGCTGGCTCAATATTTTCAATTATTCGTGGAGAGCGCGGCGCGCGGCCCAGAGCAGGAGCGTAGCCTCGCACGGCACCGGATCAGAGGGAGCGCGGCCGCCGCGTGGCACAAAGCGTCCGAGCCAGTGTCACCGCCCCCGCCGCCCGCGCCAACAGCTCCAATAATACTTGCCATGAATTTTTGAGCGCGGCTGCGTCGCGGTCAGGCGGCTGGGGACGGTCGGGGTGCGGGCGGATGAGGCTGTCTCGTCGGTTCCAGTGATCTGCCAGCGCAGATCGGCGCGGGCCGATTCGCGACCGGCCGGGCGATTGGGGAGGACGGCTGGCAGATCGAGCGATTAAGTGGTGCGCGCCAGTCGTGTGTGTATGGGTGTGTGTGAGAGAGAGAGAGAGAGAGAGAGAGAGAGAGAGAGAGTAGAGCTGGAGATTGATCTGATGCGGGAGGATGTTGCGGGACGCTGCTGCGGAAAGGTGCGGGCGTTTGGGGCGGGCGTTTGGGGCGGGCGTTTGGGGCGGGCGTTTGGGGCGGGCGTTTGGGGCGGGCGTTTGGGGCGGGCGTTTGGGGCGGGCGTTTGGGGCGGGCGTTTGGGGCGGGCGTTTGGGGCGGGCGTTTGGGGCGGGCGTTTGGGGCGGGCGTTTGGGGCGGGCGTTTGCGGCGGGCGTTTGGGGCGGGCGTTTGGGGCGGGCGTTTGGGGCGGGCGTTTGGGGCGGGCGTTTGGGGCGGGCGTTTGGGGCGGGCGTTTGGGGCGGGCGTTTGGGGCGGGCGTTTGGCGCGGGCGTTTGGCGCGGGCGTTTGGCGCGGGCGTTTGGCGCGGGCGTTTGGCGCGGGCGTTTGGCGCGGGCGTTTGGCGCGGGCGATTAGTGCGGGTGGTTAGTGCGGGCGGTGGGTGCGGGCGGTTGGTGGAAGGGTGAGAGGGTGGTTGTGAGAGTTCTGCAGATTGTCAGTGAGGGCAAGTGGCAATTCAGCCCTGACATTTTATTTTTAACGCGCCGTGCGCGAAACATGGGTTTCCGTGCTTGTTTTCCGTTTGCAAAAGAGCTATTTTTATTTTAACTAATAATTTACGAGACTTTAAGAAGCGTGCGCGAAATATCTTTTGCTTACGGTGTGTTAAAAAAGAAATATAGGCAGTTTGTGCGTGAGATGTTTTCGGACTTGTTACGTAACTATATCAATATCATCTTCATCATATAATCATCTTGTCTAAAATTAGGCAAAATATCTAATATATATTAGTTCTACGTTCAATTCATTAACAATCCGCACTTTTGCTCAGGAACCAATTGAATGATTAAATTATGAACAATGTAATAGAAAGTAGCGGTCGAGGACTACAACAGAACAGAATATTCGTGTGAGTTTCGAGGGCGGGGAAAGGCACGGGGATATTGGAGAGCAAAAATTGGGAAAATAGTTATTTAAAAGAGAAGAAATAAGAAAATAAGAGACGAGAGCGAGAGGAAGAAAAAGAGAAGAGAGGGCGTTGGAAAAGGCTAGCGCGAGGTTGCAGGCCGGCCAGCTGCACGGGTGGCGTATGATGGGCAGATTAGACTGTCAGGCGGAGAGCCTGTGAAGCCAGCGGACGGCCGGGACGGCGCGGCGTGACGCATTGGAGCATCGAACTCGTGGCGAGGACAGGCAATCCTATGAACAATGGCCACGAGCAAGAATGCTGCTTCAACAGCTACAAATTCATCGACTACTTTCGTTCACTATGCATAGCAATGAACATAAAAATGTCACGAGAGAACTTTTGTGCAAAAATACCTAAACATTAAGAAAGTCAGGTAAAAAGTCAGTTGAATTGGTATGGCATGGTAAGCATAATAGCAGTTATAACAATTAAACTGTAAAATATCCAATTTACAACGTTCAACTCTTAAATTTGGAGTAATTTTATTTTCTGTAAATATTTTTTAAAATTAGAATCAGGGGCACATTCATCTTAAATTTAAATTACTTTCCGTCAACGCATTAATCAAATGTGTTACGAAAAATCTATACATACATTTTAGTTTATTTATTAACTATAACTGTGTTTCTGTGATTGGTGAATTTCACGGCGAAGACACACAAATAGTTCGGCCGGAAAATTGAGCTAAAAGTCTCTTTCATCTTCCGCAGGTTTACAGTTCATTTTAAAACGTATAAATTATTTGCATTTCAAATGTGGTTCTTCCAGATTCCCAAAGCTTTGTGAGTGCGTTGCGATGATCGCATTATCCATTACCACTAATAGAATGAATGTGATCATTAAACAATCTCCCCAGCACAAAGAGAAAGTTGAAGGGATATTGAATTTCTCCCTTCTATTCAATGTAACACACGTGACCGGAAAAATGAGAAATTCCGATCGAGTAAGTAAAAATACAAGAAAAAACACAAAATATTAATGGCAAGAATTAAACGTTTCTGTCATAGCTCGAGGATAAATAAACTGATTAATGTACTCATGCTTCCTTCCACAAACACTAAGTGTTTTGATACGTATAAAGACGTTTAACTAAATTTCTTTAAAAATTATTCTTTGGTTTTGCGACGCAACGTTTCATTACTTTCTGAAAATGTGTTAATTGTATCTACTTATCTTGTATTTTATAACTCAGTGTTACATGTATCATATAACTGAGGTAATTTTAATATAAAAACTGTCAAAAAAATGCATGTGAAGCGTTTGAGAGGGAGGGTCACGCTAGTTCAAGCACTGACCAATCCAATACTTCTTCAGTGTATCCAGTTCCTTTTCTATGGCCCGAGAGCCTGCTACGGGCCTTCGCCAACCAGCGGTGACGTAGCCTCTCAGCCATGGGATAAAGGGGTTCGCGTGGTTAGCACGAAGATTCACCTAATATACTGACCTTCATAACTTCAGGGTGGGTTTTCTCATCGACACACAGCAATATACTGGGACATTTGTAAGGAAAGCGCACAGGTATAATTTGCCTAGATCGGGAATCGAACCCGGGGTTGTGCAATGTAATGCGGGCACGCTAACCAATGAGCCACCGAGGGAGGCAGTGTATATAGTAACCTTGATTACAAAGTTACGACACTGAAATAGATTTCTTCAAAAGTGCGTTCTGGATAACAATGCCAGAGATCATGTTTGAATTAATAGCTACGAATTTGGTTTTGTGTACATACGTTGTGTTAGAGAACTTTCATCAAAAGTGCGTTGGAAAACTTTGAAATGCAGGAATGGAATACAGAACAGGATTGGGAGAGACGTCTGTACACAGTGCATTGGCCAGTATTGAGGTACTGCACACTGTTGGAATTCAGCCGAATATGAATGAAAGGAAATGTGTTTAGAGTAATTACTTCACGGAATTCGCTTACAGACCTATCTTCATTTCAATTAGAAATGCGTTAAAGAACAAATTTATCGTCGGAACTGGAACATTGAGCCTCTCTATTTTTTATAATCACTGTCAACCAATGACAAGTCCTTGGATTTTTAAAATTATTTCGCATCGTCATTAGTAAACAAAGATTAGAGAGTCCGCTTTGTGAATGATGATATGCGCCTACTCTCATTAATCTAATAAAAAATGAATTTATATATACCCCACAATCCTGCTGTATAATTTTAGAGTAATAGAACTACATAAATAGTTTGACTCTACTTAAACGAACTTATCTGAATCCGAAGGGAATAAGTGTTTTTATATTCGAAGAAGATACTGATTCTACAGTTCTCAACCAGATTTCATACTAATGCTCTCATTTGATTCCATGCTACCAACAAAATTATTTACTGATGCATATTATTATTTCACCTTCTTTATACAAATATGGGGAGTTTTATTGAGTGTCTTAAGCAAAGTTTAAGCAAAATTTCACTCTTCGTTGCCTGTCTGACAATTTAATGAAATTCAGTGGATGTACGCATTTTATTTTGCATGGGAATCTACAAAAAAAACCACAGGTGTTTTGTATTTCCCGAGCTGTGTTTGAATTTATGTTAATAATTTTGCACATCATTTCGCATTGTATTTTTAAAATGAGCAAACGTGATTGATTTTATTCAAGCTTTTTTTTTGCAAACCTGTGCAATGTTGTGGGGTGCAATTTTTTGGTGCAGCGTTCGGAAAACTTTCACACGTTCGTGGCTGTGCAATCAGTGAATTAGTAGGGACAATAATGCTAGTTTTTCGAATAACATCTTAATGATATATTTCAAACGATTTCACATATAGAAATTCCAATTAATTTAAATGCTCCAGCTCAACAAACGATAAAATGATTAACCTGAAAGCCAAATAAGGTTTTGATAACAACTTGAAAATCTTATGGAGTGTCATATCAATGTAGTTATATGGTTTTGAAACGCTTAGTTATACAAATAGTTACTAAGTATTTTCAAACTTATTCAAAGTTTTCGTAAGTTTTATGACAATATATGAACATGTATAGTACAAAGTAATATATAGACTACTTTGGAATTCGTTGGAGGAAAGAAAAAAATATTCCTTGCGAGTATTTTGACCGTCAATGCAAACTCATTTCTGGGGAGACAATTATTTTATCTACATTGTAACTGCATTCGCGATAATATAAATTACTTATCTGTTTTAAAAAGTAATAATTTAATGTTTTACTACATATTTAAAATTGTTTTGACTTCAAACACAGGATTCCATTTACGTAGGTAGATTTCTAACTGCGAAGTAAGTGTAATTAGTAAGAAATGAAAATATCAGTTTCTGATTAAGTACTCTGAGGTGGTCAGAACATGGTAACTTACAATATGTTTCAATATTTGACTTAAGCCACAATTACAAAAGTAAAACCATTAAATGCGAAAGTAAAACAAGTCATGAACATTTTATATTTAAATTGTATACATCTCTCCACGTAAGAGTTGTTTAGTCAAAAGTTGCTCATTTTTTCTAAAATGTATTTAGGAACGTATGTATGTATAAATTATGTATGTATGTAGCATTTCTTTTTTATAAAAGTTATGGATTTTATCTATTTTGTAGAAAGACAAAGCTATGTAATTCTGCAGGGAAAATACAGACTTTTTGACAAAACCCCCGTTTTGGGGATCCTTAAGAACTAAAAGTGAATTGCTACTTTATGTAATAAATTATTTTCTGGAATTCGTGGTATAGTCAAATCCCACGTTTTGAGAGATTTTGATACCCAAAAGGTTGATCTCTCTCAAGTGCTCGTCTGTCTAGCGTATAAACGGTGCACAACCTAACGGTATGCACTAAAAAATTAAACGAATTTTCAACAAAACTGATTCTTCCTGATCGATCTAGCTGATGTCGCAGCCTCTTTGGTTTGAAACAAATATTTTAATGGTTATGAGAACGTTGCATGAAGTCTTCAATTTATTTTCAATTTTTTTTTCAGAAATTTCTCCATTTTTCTTTTTTTCTGGAATAGAGCAAAGAGCTTTTATAAAAGTGATGAGGGTCCGATTTTCATTAAAATCTCAATTTTTGAAAAACGTAAAAGTTGACGATTCTTCGTCGTCACCCTACATCTACGTTATAAAAGAGACTTATTTTTATGAAATCTGGTCTTAATTAGGTCTTGAAATTGTTATATAATGTATTTCTTTGAAAACATGAGTATTTTTCTCGCAATTCTAAGCGACGTCGTGACAATAAAAATCATTTTAAAACTTTCTGAATAACGTCTCCAATAGGCGCTCCGTTTGATTAGGAGTTTTGCAAGTGATGGAGAAGGCATAAGTAGAATATAAGCTGCAATATCATAATATTACTTAACCGTTACCAATAATACGAGAAAGTATTAGCTTTGTATTACTATTAGTTCATGAAGGTGCTTATCTGCTGGTACTGATATATGCAGAAGTTTCCTCTGGCGAATTAAGTTATTGTTAGGTTCCATTGTATAGAGCAGGGGTGTCAAACTTGCAAGACCTCAAGGGCCACAAATATAACCTTTAATATGGTCGCAGGACATATTTTCATTAATGACATTCATAAATGGCACCACGGGCCGAATGCGGCCCGCGGACCCCGAGTTGAACAACACTGGTATAGAGGATAAACCTGCACCAACGTAAAAGAAGTAATTTTTTTAATTTTATTTACGTATTCCCATAAGTTAATATGCAGATGCACGACAAATCTAAAACACATAGTTGACAGATAGCAGGTTTAGAGCAACGCTGTTGAAAATACTATAATCATGACTGTGCCAAAAGAAGGAGGAAACTTTTAAAAATACTGATGCTTTCAACTCTAAAGGTTGTATTTGGAAATGTCATGTTCTGATCAATCACTACAATATTAAAACCCAATAAATCAATATTACAATCAAAGTGTTGACAATATGAACCTGTTGTACAGTAGTACTTTTATTGTTCCTCTCAGGCACCTATGTTTTGTAAAATCCTTTGCAAAGCTATCAAAGGTACATTAAAATACACACAATCAGCTAAGAATCTGCATTTGATATTAGTGTCAATGTCGTTTGCATTTGTTCTGTCCAACTATTAACGACACCGAATTTATCTTTTCATGTTGTATACTTTTCTGAGGAAAATACCACATTAGGTCCTAAGTGATATTGACTGAGGGGAACGATACAAGAAAATATTTCACTTTCAAACTCTTTTCAATGAGTTTCACGTCACTCCGTGAGAAACTGATCCAAAGGAAAAGTGGTAAATATTGACTTCGAAGAGAGCGTCATTGATCTTGCCCAAATAAACTTCTGCGAAGTTCCATGGAACCGAGGGAAACCTACACAAACAGCAGCCATTCACTCGTTTTCAAAGTCCGACTCATTCTGTAATGCTGGCACTACGGAGAGTTTGAAGGGCTTCGCGAAGGAAGAGGTTTACCTGATACCTCCTCCGACCTTACGATGACTCCTGGTAACCATGGCAACTAATGGATGTCTGCTTTCTCCGACGAAAGAAGCAGTTGCCCAACGTCTTAGCGTAAAAACATGTTACTGATACTTATTGTGAGAGGTTCTACAGCAAGAGAACAAAAGATTTTTGAGGTGAGGACCTCAAACAAAACCTTACCACGTAATAGGAGTTTTGTTTCGCAATAACACTCTCGATGTCAACTTTAATAGCAGGGAACCGATATGAGTCATTCTTCTTCTATCAGTGTTTTGGGATAATACTAAATGAAATATAATATGATAGAAACGTGGATATACAATATATAAACAGAAAAAAATATTGAAACAGAATCAGGCAAACATTCTTTATTAAGTTCCGAGGTGTCAAACGGCCAATTTTCTTAGAATTGAAGGAATAAACTCCCTACATCAACAAAGGTAATTCGGTTTCAGAACAGATAACACCGTCTACTGATCGTGATGTGATTATAGCACATGTCGCATTGCAAATTACGAAAAAATAGAACACATTGAAAGCTTCTCTATCGCGATTCCGTAAATATTGTTGTCTGTAGGGCCATCTTATTAGTTCACGCCTGTGTTTACCCCATAATGTTTACATTTATGTGAAGTGAACCTAAATTTTGAAAATGAAGTATTTGTGATTAAGAATGGTAGTAGAATTTGTCAAAATTGTACAGATATAATGTTATCTGCACGCTTAGTATCTCTCTCTCTCGCTCGCGCGCTATATATATGCGCGTGTGTGAGAGAGAGAGAGAGAGAGAGAGAGAGAGAGAGAGAGAGAGAGAGAAAGAAAGAAAGAGAAAGAGCGAGAGGGACAGCCGACGAAGTGTAGTCACGAGTCGTGAACGAATGAAGAGCAGTAAAATGGCGTGTGAGTGCATCATGTATTCAATTAGGAAAATACATCGGGCGTAATCCGCGCTTGTAAATACCTCCTCGAGTAATCAAGATAATACCGTTTATCAACAGGACGTAGATGTTTATTTGAACTGGGTTTCGTTCATTGTGGTGAAGACTTTTTTACGATTTTGCTGCTCATGAGTTTCATGCTCGTCTTTTGAACTGATTTTCGACGGGAACGGAAGTGTCATAGTTTAATATGTCTCGATTAGTAAGGAAAAACCTGCGCCGTAACAAATTATCATTAGATTTATTCAAGAAGAATATTGTTCTCGCCAAAATGTGTAGAGTTTTATCCCGTAGTTGGACGAGGCGGAGCGAAAAATTAATTCAGCCATTGCCTACTGCCACGAAAATGTGCACCATTAGCCAGATTATAAAAGTAAATACGTATAGTTCTATTTTGTACAATTGTACGTGCCAAGGCGAGAGCGCATACGCCTGTTTAAACTGTGATAGCGTAGGAAGAATTGGAGGTGTGAAGAGTGAAGCAGGAGAGATATCAGAACATGTAGAGAACTGAAACGTTCATTACTTTCGTATGCATAAGAATGGGCAATAACAGCGGCATTATGATCGCTAAAGGACCGTACTATTATGCGATCCGCCATGATGTTCACTTCAGAGTTCGTGTGGAAAGAATGAAAGAGGGTGCGGCCGTGGCATCAAGAGGTTAATGGAAGCAGAGACCGATCTGTGCGGACGCGTAGAGTTGGGGACCCGACGTCGTTCGGGTAAGCTCGCGCCGCTGCTGCCTATGCGCGTGCATCATAACACGCATAGGCAGCGGCAGCTCTTGTAGGCCGCATAGGCCTCAACCTCTTCACAGCCGCGGGGAGGTTGGATGGCCAACGCTACCACTGAAAAGCAACACCACGTGTTGATAGCGGAGCGGAATTCCAGAAAGTCGACAATAAGTTATACATTGAAAGTTTTACTTAATGTTTGAGTGATATTAAACTGAAAAATTTCAGCGATCAATCATTTGTGAATTCAGTGGGTAGCAGAGAACTTAATTTTTATTACTTATCACAGATACACATCATTATCCAACACTGAGGGGCACTGCTCACTGAGGAGCACTGCAATAATAACAGTTGATTCCCTGAGCCACCTCCCGCGATGAGAGATGATTCAGACTGAAGAAAGCAAACTAATTATTTTAGAGTCCACGCTGCACCCCACTAATTGCCATGGTACATTCTAAACGGAGTGACATGAAGCTCTTCTTCAAGCACGGTTCTTCTCCACGTGTCGCGAGTCACTTAAACAGGAAGCACGCGTCGCACTTGCCGACCGCCCGTCCACGAAATGAAGGAAGGGGCAGACAGAGGCAGGGCTGCTCTTCCTACCCCTCCCCCACCTCTGAGCGTGCCGCCTCGGCAGCCGAGGGACCGCGCTACGAAAGCTTTTTTATACGGGGTATGGATTCCCTTAAAATAATCCCGGCGCGCTTTTTACAAAAGTTGGACCGCGGTCAGGATAAAAGCGTGGGGAGGAGCGAGGAAACGCGTGGTGCGAGGAGTGAAGGGGCGAGAGGATGAGGAGTCAGGGGAGGAACGCAGTCAGCGGTCTCGCCACGAGGCGAGGAGGGGAGAGCGGAGGGGGAGGAGACGTGTGCCGCGGGGGGGAGGAGAAACCCGGGGCGTGGCGAGGGAGACGAGAGAAAGCGTAGTGACGTGGCGTCATGGCGAGGAAACACGGACGAGGCGTGGCGTAGCAGGGATTGGTGAAGAGTGGCGAGGTGAGATGGAGAGTAGCGAGAAGGGTTGGGGTTCGGTGCGGCGGGGAGTGGTGTAGATTAGAGCGATATGGCGGGGTGAAGCATGGCGGGGCGAGGCTGGGAGTGATAGAAGCGTGGCGTGATGGAGAGTAGCGGTACGAGGCACAGTGTTGCGGGGTGGGTGGGCGGGCCTTGAGGGAGTGGCGTGGCTTGGCAGGAAATGGTGGTTCGTGGCGTGGATTGGAGGCGTGGGTGGGGCGTGACTGGACCTGAGGGGAGTGGCGTGGCTTGGCAGGAAATGGTGGTTCATGGCGTGGCTTGGAGGCGTGGGTGGGGCATGACTGGCCGTGAAGGGAGTGGCGTGGCTTGGCAGAAAATGGTGGTTCGTGGCATGGATTGGAGGCGGGGGTGGGGCGTGACTGGCCGTGAAGGGAGTGGCGTGGCTTGGCAGAAAATGTTGGTGCGTGGCGTGGATTGGAGGGGTGGGTGGGGCGTGACTGGACCTGAGGTGGTGCGTGGGGTGGATTGCAGGGGTGGCTGGGGCGTGACTGGACCTGAGGGGAGTGGCGTGGCTTGGCAGGAAATGGTGGTTCGTGGCGTGGATTGGAGGCGTGGGTGGAGCATGATTGACCGTGAAGGGAGAGGCGCGGCTTGGCAGAAAATGGTGATGCGTGGGGTGGATTGGAGGGGTGAGTGGGGTGGGGCTCAACGTGAGGGGAGTGGCGCGGCTCCGTGGAGAATGGCGGTGCGTAGAATGGGTGGGCGGGATGAGGTGGGGCGTTACGGGGCACGTGATGCGTGGTGGGCTGGCGTCGCGTGGCGGAGCGTGGCGTGGCGGAGGTTGGCGCAATGTGATGGAGAGTGGCGAGGAGTGAAGTAGAGAGTGGATTGGCGTGGCGGGGAGAGAGAACGGAGAGGGCGAAGCTACTTGGCGAACATCTCGAGAGAGGGTTGCAGATTCAGGGGAAAAGAAGAGGAGATTGGGTGGCAGATCGTAGCGGGGAGCGTGTGAAGTAACGAAAGGTTGTAAATGAGATATGGCAAAACATGGCGGAAAAGGGTTGGGAAAATCGTAGGTTGCCGGATACAAGAATGAGACGGAATGGAGTTGAGTGTCTGAAGAAGTCTCGAGTCATTAGCACTTGGACAAGAATGACGAAAACATGAGTTCTGGTGGATTAACTACCTAAACCCCTCGCACGTAATTAAATATCCACATCTTTGCTAACCATAAAATGTGTTGAAATATCACATTTGTATATTTTATATTACATTGTGTGCAAGAATAAAATCGCTTCATACCATGATTGTCCAATATTGAGTAATTTCTGAAACCGGCAGTAGTAGAAACTTAAAATGCATTGATAATTTATCTCCAATTTATGCTTAACTGTGATACGTTGTCCAAATCCTAAAGAGAGATATGACCATTCTCTATTTTTGTTGTTTTCCGTTGATTATTTGAACAGCAAATGGAAAAAATAGTAGAGATATATTGTAAATTGTATGATGCACGATAATGAATGAAGACCTCGTAAACACATCACTGGCAATAATAAAAAACAAGATGCCGATGCGATATAAAATTATGCCCTGAATTTCATTATGAAATCCCGAATTAATGTACATGACTCGTTATACAAACATCCATAACGAAAGCAAAAATAGCAATGACATAAATTGATGGTATCGAACAAAATAGGCAAAGAAGTGTTAATAAAGCAAGCTCATCGTGGATTTATTCCAATGATATGCTGTTCGACAAACATCCGAATAGAATGTTACGACCGGCAATGTGTGATTAAATCACTGTTGATAGAGAATGATATATTATTCTTGTATTTCTCCATTTATCTCGCGGAAATCTTTTATTTCAGTGTTTATGACATGACAGCAATGCTTACTTTTTTCTCAATCAAAGTTTTGATCTCTTTATTTTAGATAGATTGCTAAATTACTTTTAATACTGACTGACAGACTTTATATGTAACAAAAGTAATATTATTCTGATGCAAGGATGACGCGTTTGAAACATAACAGTACCAGCAGTAAATACTGAAATATATTAATGTACTATTATAAAGTATATATAGTGTAAGAGTACACATCTGTTGACGTAAATTATGATTCATAAAATATAAACATACAACTTTTAATTTAAAGATTCCCCTCTGCATGCTGATTTCACCTAGAAAGATGGAATTAAGTGAATTGTTTTCGCATTGATTCATAAATCCAAGTTTGCGAGATGAAATCCGATGTGAAGGAGGATTTTCAGAGAAGAAACAGAATATTCATGTAAAGCTTGTAGCGTTTAGAAGAACCTTGGCTATATGCCTTTGAAAATCAAATCATTTATCATAATCATAATTTACAATGACCGGCCTAATTACCGATTCCATATTTATTCAGCTCGGGAACAACACATGTAAATAATATGACTGAGACCGTTAGTGTTTCTGGTGGCGAATATGGAGAGGAAAAAAATAGTTGATAGCGTTTCGCACCAACTTGGTGCCAAATTCCAAAATGCCTAACAATACAACCCATGTTCGGGGTTAATTAATGAACAAGTTTTTAAAACCCAGGCATTCGTCAATAGCAACAACTTTTTTCTGAAAATGTGATCGTCTGATTTTTAACATTCTCTGTCTACCTACTTACCTAGTAAAGAGAAAGCATTGAAATGATGCAACGGAAAACGGTGATTTTTGACAGAAAAACTTGTATTCTCTGTCCCTGATACAGAAAAGAGTTGATAAATTGTGCTTCTATAATATGTTGTAAAATACTTCCTATAATATGTTGTGAAGTCAGACACCATGTTCTGTGGGTTCTTGACAAAGGAAAATAGGATCTTTATGGTTTGCCTGTCAGTCTGCGGTGATCACTAACGCTTAAACCGTTCGAACAATTTTCTTCAAAATTGACATTCCTGGCCATTGATTCGGCTGGTCTAATCCAAGATCCTAAAAATTTGAAATGGATATTTTTATTTTGGGGGTACTTTCCACGCAGCCTCAACGACATTTTCAAAGTTTGCTCAAAAATGCTTCCAAATGTTTTATTAACTTTTATTCAGGTAGAGCAAAGTACCCTTAAAAATATTTTGTGCCATTTTCGTAGAACTCGGAATATTCGAAAATTGCAAACTTTTTTGGCGTCTTCCTACAACTACGATATCGAAGATTGGTAATTTTTACTCTCTCGCTACGGAGTAGAGTGAAAGTTATGTAATGCTGTGCAAAAATACGGCAAATATTTGGCAGAAAACCTCTTCTTGGAGGGCCCTGGTAACGAAAAATTGAATAAAACCAGTTGCTAAAAGCTGTAGCAAGATAAGGGGGTAAAAATGCCCCCAAGCTTAATTCGAGTTTCAATAGAGGGCATGTATAGTGTACATTTGAAAGTCATTTTCCCCAAATCTCAGAGCAACAGCCTGATTATTTTGTAAGATATCAGAAAAAATACAAATTTTGGTTTTTTGATTTTTTCATATCACTACTCGGAGATAAAACTCTAAAAAAATTATGAGACATAGTTGACATTTAAACGTATGATGAGCATTTTCAAAAAAATTTCCCGCGAAATTCAGGTTTTAAAAAATTATTAAATTAATATTCGGTATATTTCTGTTTTATTTTTAGGGTGACGACTTCCAAAAATGCCCAAAATTTCGTGATAAGGTGTTCTTTACTACTGATTTTTTTCAGATTTTTCTGATTAGTGCGTCATATTGAAAAAAAAATACTAAATCCTTTTTTCATTACGCATACATGAAAAACGGTAACGGCTAAACCGTTTAGCCGATTTTCTCCAAAACTGATATTCTTCAATGAATTTGACTGATGTTACTTTCCCTTGAATTTGAAGTCGATATTTTAATTTTGGGGATACTTTATACGAAGCCCTTGGGAATTTTCAAACTTTTCAAAAAAAGAGCGCCATCATTTTTATTAAATTTTGTTGTTGATAGTATGAAGTTCGTTTAAGAGAATGATGCAGGTCTTACGTTCGTTAAACACACTAATTTTTCAAAAAATTGCCAAACTCCACAAAATTGCGATAAGGTTAAAAAAATTGCAAAAGTTCAGTTTCCGGTGTCTTCCTACTACTAAAATGAATCTCTTCATGAAATTAATTTCCCTTAATGAAATCTCTTCCTTAAAGATAGATTTGGAAATAAGGTCATGTACAATTTTTCGAAAATTTGAGTACTTTTCGCGTAATTTTGCGTGAAAATACGGGCGATAAAGTACGTGCTGTTTTAGTTCTACTAGTTTCACCACTAGTTCCATAATGATATCTGTCCTTTTAAATTAAATCTTAAAATACTGTTAATGAAAATACCTGAATTTTTGGAAATTGCAAATGCAAATGATCCAATTTGTTAAGCGTCGGGGTGATTTAGTTTAGCCGTGCGGCTTGGGTATAGGGGTAACGTGCCTGGTGCGTTAACTTCTAAGGAAGTACGAATGAATACGAATCTCAGCGCGGAGAAAAAACTGTTGGCTAGTTGGAGACACTTTTTCAGGTGCAAGTAGTTTTATAATGTGACGTAGCCGTTACAAATCATGCGATAAAGTATGTTCTGCAGTAGCACCGCTAATTTTCTAATATTTGTTTACAAGAGAATTCTAAGAAATTTAGTATAAAACTCTATATCTACCGACGATACTTCGATCTGTGTGGTACAAGCTAACTCGATCCCTTGCTACACGGTGCGATGAAATCCGACGCCGCCTGCTGAGAATCACAACTCGATCGTGCGTCGTTGACCGCACGAGGAGCGCTTTTAGCGTATGGACCGCTAACGCCGAAGAGAGGGTGGCATGCGGAGTTACTTTTCTTGGCAGTGATCCCCACTATACCGGAGCACTGCAGGCGCTCGTGTCCCCGATCGCTGCGCCAGCGGTTTCGCGCCTGCATACCGCAGCCCTTCTTCGTTCTTTTTTTCTTTTCATGAGAGTACAAACCGTATGCCGGTTATCCAGCTTGGAAAGATATCTACATCCGATTGGGTAAACCTTCGTACTTTAGTAGGGGGGATCACAAGCACAAAATTCAGTTTAGACCACAGAGAACAGATGTTGGAAAATTCATTTACAAATAGAACAATAACGGACTGGAATAAGTTACCTGCGACAGCCTTGGAACCCTTTCCTCTAGGTGTTCAAAGATTTAAAAATAAATTAACTAATGGTATTTGTAAAATTTATGAATTTAGTAAGTTGGATTATTATATCAGTTATTTGATTATTATTGACATTTTTATTGCTATTATTGTGTTAATTACTATTAAATACGTTCCTGTTCTAAATATATAATTATATTCAAAGTAGTATTGTATTGAAGTGTGGTGAAGTGTTGTGCAGTGTAGTGCAGTATAGAAGTAGAAAGAGAAGTGAATTTCAAATGTGAAGTGAAGTGACGTGAAGTGAAGTGAAATGAAGTGAAATTGAAGTGAAGTGTAATTAAAAACTCGTGTAATCTTGTATTTAATAATTTCAAATAACTGTGCAGGTCAACCATAAAATGTAGTTAAGGCTATTATTGTTAGCATTATTATTATTATTATTATTATTATTATTATTATTATTATTATTATTATTATTATTATTATTATTATTATTATTATTATTAATATTATTATTATTATGTCTTTAAATAATTTAAAGTTACATTGTTAAATAATTTTAAGTTAATATTAGTAATATGTAAATTGTAGAGTTCTGCCACCAGGTTGTATATACCTACCTGCAGAATAATAAATATCTATCTAGCTATCTATCTACATAGATCAGTATAAAATAACTCTATATATGTTGGATGACTTAATAGCTAACTTAAATTAAAACTTAAAACTAATACAATGGTTGAGGATACCCTTGGGGCTCCTCTAGTTGGGATCTAATTCAGAGAATATTTAAGGAAAATGTGAAAAGGAAACTTATTTTGTAATCGGATTTTAATCCGAAGTGGCGGCTCGATTGCGGGTGGGGGCGGGGAGGGGAGGAGGGGAGCTCGGTACCCGACAGGGGCTGGGAGCGGAGCGTGGCGGGGTGCGGACATTTCTTGACTGATTGATTAGTGATTTCGGGCTCGACTACTGCTAAGGTAATTAGTCCCGGAAGTGTAGTGGATGTTTTTCATCTCAGGAGGTAACTGTTCCCCCGGGGGATCCTGCGCCGACCTACGTCGGCTTGCGGAGATTTTCCCCAACCACGTATCTTCCACCAGCTCCAGCTGGGACTAATGCCAATGAGCTTGACCCGGCACCGTCCAGCCGGGACAAGCTCTAAGCTGCCGACAGGTTTCCTGACAGTGTCATAATGCGGTAGATGTGAATGTAAGTGTGTATAAGTAAGGGGTGAGGAAAGGAAAGAAAGATCGCGCGGAGTCGGTGGCCCGTTTATTGTCGTACTGCTCTGGCATTCGCCTGTTGTTGATGATATTTGCTAGCCGCAAATATTTTCCCACAGACTGGCTGAACTGAATCTAGCACCACCTGCTGAGAATCACAGCTCGATCGTGCGTTGGTGAGCAGAGAAAGAGCTCTTTTAGCGTATGGACCGCTGCGAACGAAGATAGGGTGGCGTGCCGTGCTCCTTTTCTTGGCAGTGATCCCCACTGTACCGGAGCACTGCAGGCGCTCGTGTCCCCGTTCGCTGCGCCAGTGGTTCCAGCGGCGGCCACCACCGTGTCCGCGCCTGCTTACCGCAGCCCTCCTAATCCGAAGTGTCCGGGCGCTGGCGGTCGACAGGGGCGGGGCGCGGACCTCAACGGCCGAGAGAGGGCTGCTATGCGGGCCACGGGTAATGACGTGATCTTCGGTGGGAGAGCTGACTGGGCGAGAGCTGGAGGCGATGGGAGCGTACGGATTTAGTGAACCGCATTGGCAACGGAAGAATGGGCAATATTTGTGAGGGTGGAGGGTAGTATATCGAGACCGATAATACACGGGACAAAGCTCCGAGAACTACAGCCCACAAGCACCACAGTTTTTAGTCGAATCGAACAAAAATACAGGATCATGAAAATATGTTTAAAAAACAATTCAACTTTAAAGAGTCGTCTACACTGAAGCATTTAAAATGCCTGTTACTTTCACAAAACCAATTTAATTAGAGAATAACAAATTAATACTACTGCAAATGAGACATACGATAGCTTATTCTTGGGTTGTCTATACTGAATGGTAGAAAATGACCATACCTTATTTGATTGATAATTTTAATGTTACGTTTTATCTGTAGGAGATTCTAATAAATATGTTGTCTTTAAGAACTTCTTTTCTTTTCTCTTCAATGAATGTCTATCAATTATTATTAACACAACCAGTTCCACTTTTTATTTTAGTCATTCAAGAGTAATTTATTATAGCGTATATTGTTACATATAGTATTTTTAATATAAATAATATAGTTCGAACGCTAACCAAATTAATAATGTATAGAATGTAAATATTCTAGTATAGTAATATTCCAACTGTATTTTATAAGGTAAGCTTCTGTCAACAGATTTTTATTGTAAAATGTACTAAAAATTATGAACTATAAATTGTTAAAATGTACAATTAAAACCAGGTCTGACGATGGCTATAAGGGTGTAACCGAAACGTCATGTAATCAAAAAATACTATATGTAACAATATACGGTATAATAAACTACTCTTGAATGTCAAAAATAAAAAGTGGAACAAGTTGTGTTAATAATTATGTTCTCTATAATTATATTGCCATTTAAAAACGAATTGGATAGTAAAGCTATTAAACGGCAGTAATATATCGAAAAGCTTTAAAAATCTTATCATAACTAATTCTTAATTTCTCTGGTCGCAGTGCCTACGAACTGTAGTAAACTTGTTACCTCACCCGCAACCTTGACATGTCTGCCTTATAGTCTCAACCATGCAAAATAATAATAATAATAATAATAATAATAATAATAATAATAATAATAATAATAATAATAATAATAATAATAATAATAATAATAATAAAAGTAATGTCCTTGCACGGGTTAGATCAGTGTGAAAATTAAATGAGCTGATATGCGAGATAATTTATAGGACTCAATGTGTTCAATTTAATTACATGAATGAATATAGAATTAACTCCAATCTAACACTCAATTATTATACAACTCAACGCCTACATTGTGAACAAAATATTTTGGAATTGTTTATCAGAAATAAATCGCCACTTTTACTGTTACTGAACGATAAAAATGAAGAGTTAAAAATAAGAGTAAACATATGAAGTGCTAATTAAGGAAAGCACCGGAGATAAGAATGAATGATTGAATGAATGGATGAAAGAATGAAAGAAGGAATATAGGAAGGGATGAACACGGATAAGATATTTATAGTGTGGAAATATACAGAATGTTGGATTTCCGCTAATCTTGTTCAACACAAATATTGTTTAACCCTCCCGAAAATGAGAAGAAATGGCCATGGTATGGATGAACAATTTTTCTACTTCAACAACATTAAATGGAATCTAAATTTGCTCATGCATATTGATCTCTTATTTACATATTGAATACACAATGTAAAGACAGTCAAAACATTCGGATTATTCATCCAATAAATATGCGAAGCGTAAAACAAGCATATTCTGTTCTGGAATATGTTACTGGTAGGATCAAGAGAATATGAAAGATTCATATTCCTAATACTTTGCACGTGGAGGATCTTAAGTAGGCTAAAAGAGATTTAAGTCCAGATTGACGGTGAAGCAAAAAAGGATATTCTGTTACGTAAGCTGACTGGAAAATAATTT
Organism: Teleogryllus occipitalis; assembly: GCA_011170035.1. NCBI lineage: Eukaryota > Metazoa > Arthropoda > Insecta > Orthoptera > Gryllidae > Teleogryllus > Teleogryllus occipitalis. The sequence continues at coordinate 481,676 of BLKR01000183.1, read as the reverse complement.
ATATTGCGTGTGTTATGTTTCTTTACTATCCAAATATGAAATTGAAATGTATCTCGTATATAAATATGTAATCCTGGAAAAATATCCAGGTAAAACATATTATTGAAATAATTTAAAATATAATTTTCTATAAGATAACAACAGATAATAACATAGCTGTTTCTTAAAGTAGATAAAGATAGATTAACGTTCCAATGTAAAAGAAACAAAAGTAATTGTATCAATTATAGTAATTTCATTGTAAAAACGCAGTTGGCGATATACGCGCTCACTCCTAATTCGTAGCAATGGTACCCGGATCGCCAACATAGAGTGTTCCAATATCACACCTATTTGTTACTCTCATTCCCGCGCATTGAGGTAAACACCCAAAGAATATAAGGGAAACCCGCCAGCCTCTCCTATAGACTTCGGAAGACACTTGCGACGCGATCGCTAATAGTGAATTAGACGAGGGGAGCAAGGGTCGTCTCCGAAAACGACGGATGCCGGCAAGGGCCTAGCGTCGTAGGAGGACAAACGAAAGCAAAGAGGACGCCCTAGAAGACGACAATCGCCGACGGAGGAGGAGGTCGAGGAAGGGATGCCAGGGGAGGGCGAACCGGGAGGCGGGGGGGAGGCACCATCGAGTCCACAGAGGGAGGGCGCGCCCCCTCAACGCAACCTCCCCGGTCTCCCAGCCACGCCCCATGCCCTGGCCCGCCAAAGCCGATATTAACTTTTACTTCTCTTGCGTCATGAACCCGAACATAAAGGCACCCTCTGCTCTGCCCCGCCGGTCTGCCGTCCTCCGTCCTCCGTCCTCAGTCCCCCTCCCCCTCGCATCTCAGCCCCATGTCCCCCTTATTTGTCCTCGCCATTTTCGCGGCAACTGCGGCCAATTTCCGTGGGGACGTATTTATTACTTCCCGAGATCTTGTTTTCCGGCGTAGGCGGCGACGGCGGCGGAGGAGACGTTTGCGGCGGCGGGGCGGAGGCGGCGACGGCGGCGGTGGCACCGGCGAGGGCGCCGGCCACGACGACAAAGATGACGACGACAGTTGAACTTACAGTAATCGAATCTGCGACTGTAGTGGGCACACACTAATTCGATTTTTTTGCATCATTTTAGTCAGAATTTTATTCCTAATTAAGAATGCAGAAGATTATATTTGAACCTGATGTTTGTATTTACAATCTACAATTTTTCGTACTCACGAAATTTTCTAATAATTGCACAAATACGAAATTTTGTAATAATTTAGTAAATACGAAATTTCCAACAATTTTGTAAGTTTGAAAATGAATAGGTAAAATATGTAAAACGCCTTAAATTCCATTGTCCTATAATCAGCAAGAAAACATGGCGCTGGTTAGTACCCAAGTTTATAAAAATATAAAAAAAAGTAAAATCTCTAATTACTATAGGAAGAGTAAAACCTATAGCTAATTGTGCGTGAATTAACCTTAGGAATACTATGCTATAAATGGACCGGGGTATTACCAAAAGGAGTCTCAAATGTCTACAGTTTAAATTTTGATTCTATTAAAGTATAAAAAAAATTGCTAATGAATACATTGGCTCATCGATGAATATACATGTTTATTCGTTAAAAAGTGAAATTCTTGTTGTGCAATTGAAAGTAACAGAAAACGTTTGCCCAACAATATTTGTAATAAATATTAGCGACAAAATTGTCAATTTTTATGTCAAATAAAAAATACCGAATTATCTTCATATCGTAGAAATATATTAAAATATACTGTTATAAGACATAAATACTGCCTTGGCAAAATTTATTCTCAATCATTTAAGTTGAAAAGTTCCGATTTTTAAACCTACGGCCAAAGCCAAATTATTATGAATAATGTATCCCATTTTGAACAAAAAGCACATCATAAACAATATCAATGATTTTAAGCTTTCTAAAGGAACTGAAACCAATAAAAAATATCAATCATCGATGGCACAGTGACCCCCTTGACAATACTCCGGTTAATAATCAATTTACCATTGACTACCGTTTGTTCAATACACATGAGCTCTACATATGTACAAATATATCCTAACACGTGTTCAGCCAAAATGGGAAGTGCTTGAAGCGCATTTGAAATAATTGCTTTTATATTTCTGTGCGATGGGTGAGCAACAAATTGATCCATCGACAGACCTGGTTCTCTAAGTCCCTCAACTTCGGTGACGGAAGTTTTACTTCTCGAACAAGCAAATTAGTTATATTCTATCTAGATATTTCTTTTTTCATTTTGTTCTCTAGAATTGCACTAGTGCGCACTGCCAGTAGGCGCCAGCGGAAACGGAAGTAGAGTCGGCGCTGTGGAGTTCGAAGTCCCCTTAGCCATTGTGATGCGCAGCGTGTTGGCGCCGCGTCTTCGAATTTACCCCCCTCTCCCCACAGACACACACAGACACACACAGACACACACACACACACACACACACACACACATACACACAGCCCTGCGGCCGATTTTGTTTTCTGCTTCGAGAGCGAATGTACAGGAAAGATTGGCGTTTGTTCCGTGTTCTTCGCACGTCTCGATAACGAATGCGTCACGGCGGAAGTGGTGGCATCCCTGATCTTGGTTCGTCCACTCTTCTCTCCCGAATCGATTTCCGGAATCGTGAATAGGATTTTGAGAGCAGCTGTAGTAGAATAAAACCAACACAGAAGACAAAAATATCAGTTGATATTTATATAAGAATCCGTATGGTTTGATATTGCTTTGGTACATACTGCCGCTAATTTCTAAGGGATTAAATAATCGTCCTTGGAAAAAGGACATTTCCCGACAAACTGTTTTTGCTTCTGACGTTTTACGTAAAATATTACTTGCAGTAGAGAATCGCACATTGTCACACTCGAGAGCACATTACGGGATTTAGAAAAGAAAAATATTTAAGTGAACAAGTAAGTAAACAATTGGGTGTAGAACGAATAATTTTAATTCATTATATATTATGATGAGTGGTATTAGTGGAAATTAGGTTGTAAATATGACTGTAATGACAATTTTGTGAATATGTGGATTCTTAATGTCCAGCAGTGAATACAGTTACTTCATAACATTTCATGTAGGGTAACAAAAATTTGTATTTCTGTCACATTTATTTAATTTCTGAACTGTATACATTTAATGTGGATCATGATCAATAGTTATATGCAAATAGACAACTCAGATTGCATTTGACATTGAAAACACATTTCTTGACTTGACACATGACTGTTGATAATAGTTCTGATCAAATTTTGTAGGCAAAAAAAAATTAGCTACATTGTTGTGAAGATTTGCGCATTACAATTTATAATAAATTATATCAGGCGAAGATCATGAATTCGTTACAATGACCTAGTCACAAATCAATAAATATAAATAAGACGAAAGAAATGTTGAACAGTAACTTTCTGTGAAAATTGACACATGCAGTTTTGTAGGATTAAAGGAAGACCGAGGAGCAGCAGGAACAAACTTCTGAAATAAATGATCCCTCAATAATCGGCACAAACAAGAAAGCACAAATATTGCATGATCTAATAATAAGCAAATTAAGATTAGATTGAATAGACAATCAATAGTGAAAGTTCACGGGAAAATGCAAGGGAGCATCACTCATCGAACACTTTCAGGATGATGAATTTTGCAATTCTAAACGAGCGATGTCTCATGGGGGGTCACGTGAAAGAGGGTTCTGATATCCAGACAACAGGTCACCAAGGAGGACTACGAAACGCTCTCGAAGACGAAAGACACGAATATCTCCCGGCCCGCAGTCAAACCCGTGACGTGTTGCATTTAGCATGCAGCGCTTCATAACAAATCACTTCAGAGCCGCGCTTCAGACCCAGCTTCCGTGCCACCCCGATGTATTTAGGAGCAGTTCTGGCCGCCCACTCGGCCAGCAACCGACGCGTCGCCGTCGCCGCGGTCGTCCTCGCGCCTCCGTGGTCCTGGGCACCGTCCCTGCCATCCCCGCCGTCCCCATCCCCGCCCCGCCCCACTCCGTCCCAGAGGCGTGCACCGTAGTCGAGACTGTGTCTTTCATATGCAGATGCGTCCGCAACCCTCAACCCGCTCGAAGCCGGCATTCAGGACGCCTGCACCCCCGTCCCCTCCCGCTGCGAACCCTTCCCGAGCCCTCGCGGCTCCATCCACCCACCCCGCCCTGTCCTATCCTCACCCGCCACCCACGGCCCTCCCTCCGCGGCACACCCCTTCCTGCGAGCGTTTCCTTTCAACCTCCTCCGAAACTCGGGGTAAAAAAAACTCGCGGCTTCCTCTAGCAGTTCCCGCACGTCAACAGCCCCGCACCCGCTGCCATCCCGCTCCCGCCCACTCCCGACGCCGCCCCCCCCCCGTTCCCTGGCCCGGCCCTCGCCGCCGAGCCGCACCGTAGAGCGTTTGCGCGGGCGACGGCGGCGGGGGCGGCGGCGGCGAGGGGTCCGACTGGTGCCCGAGCGCGCTTGCTACAGCTAATTATCCGTTACAAAGCTTTGTCTTTTCTTTGACGTTGTTTCTGCGCCACCGCGCTACTGCCCCCACCTCCACGCCCCACCCGCGTTACCGCGGCAGCCGCCACCCCTCGCCTCACGCCCCGCTCCCTTCTCTCCCCCGCAGCTGTTCGCGCAATCCCGAAAAAAAAAACAAAAAATAAAAACGGACAGATTTCTGCGCGGCGTGCCGCAATGCGCGCAATCCCGGTGGATCCGAGCGGCGTATCGCGAGAGCGAAGCGATGCAGGCACGGCCGGGGGGTGTTAGGGGGCGGAGGGGTGTGTGGGCGAGGGAGGCCGGGAGGGAGGGGCGGTCGGAATAGGCTCATGCAACCGAGGAGCAGCGACCCGCGGTCGGGCGAGCGGCGTGGCTGGACCAGCGAGTAGACGGCCAGACGGATGTCTGGATGGATGGAAGGATGGACGGACGCAGACGGGTGTGCGGTAGAGTGTAAACGAAGAAATGCGGAGAAACAGGGAGGAAGAATGAGAGAGAGAGAGTGAAAGGTAGGTGCCGACAAAGGTCGTGGACGAGATGGAATGATACGGTTGAGCAGCACATACACTCACTCAAAAAAATATTCGGACAGTATTCAGCTTACTCACGTTTCACACGCTCTGAGGCTGTTAAAACCATAAAATATTATGCCAGTAATAATTTTAATATTCTTTTAGCTTTAAATTCTCGTACACTGCAAAATGCATTTTTTCCGCTTTTACATCAATGATAAATTTGCATTAGAACTTCCAATAACGGAAATTGCACACCAAATAAATATTCGGACAGTTGTACATTAATCATTTTTGTCAACAAACTATTGGGCGAAAACGGACGTAGAAACTCTTCCCACGGTTGATTCAAGGACGGTCGTAACGGTCAATCGAAGCGCTGTCCAATTTCAGTCTATTAGTGTCTCTCCTTGAAGAACGTTGAAAGAATGGCACGCAAAAGGAAAAACAGCTCTTTTGAACTGCGTCAGTTAGTGATATTTCATAATGCAAAAGGCAAGAGCTGCTGTGAAATTGCAAAAATTCTAAATATGAAGAAAAGCACAGTGTATGATATAATCAAGCGATTTAAAAAAGAAGATATGATTGAGTCTCACCGCCAAAGTGGACGTCCCCATAAACTTTCCCGTCGAGAAGAGATCTTTGTCGTCAGGAAAGTTAAAAAGAATCCGAAATTAAGTGCACCAAAGATTGCTGCAGAGGTGAGAAAAGAACTGGGGAAGGAAGTACATCCAGAAACTATTAGAGTGATTCTACGAAAAGCAGAATTTCATGGTCGCGTGGCTAGAAGAAAGCCTTTCATAAATATGATAAACAAAAGGAAGAGGCGGGAGTTCGCTGAGGAACATGTAAACAAGGACGTTGAATGGTGGAATAGAGTTATTTTTTTCGGACGAAAGTAAATTCAATGTGTTTGGACCTGACGGAAGAACATTGGGGTGGAGAAAGGCAAACACGCAGTTGCAAGAGAGAAATCTGCAGCCAACAGTAAAACACGGCGGTGGGAACGTAATGGTGTGGGGCTGTATGGCGGCGAGTGGTGTGGGTGAGCTTGTGTTAATTGAAGATATAATGGACAAATACAAATATCTTCAAGTGCTCAAGAACAGCCTTAAGAAAAGTGCTGAGAAGCTAGGTATAAGTCACAATTTTAGTTTTTATCAGGACAATGATCCAAAACACATGTCCCAATTGATTCAACTGTGGCTCTTATATAACTGTCCTACAGTTCTGCACCCATCCCCACAATCCCCAGACATCAATCCCATTGAAAATCTTTGGCAAAAGTTGGACAGTGAAGTGAGAAAGGAGCCCATTGCCAACAAAGAACAATTAAAAGTGAGACTGCGCGAAGAATGGCATAAAATTTCAGCAGAGTACACCAGAAAACTCGTAGACAGCATGCCAAAGAGGTTGAATGAAGTTTTGATAATGAAAGAACTTCCTACAAGTTATTGATGTATTTATTTTTTATTTTATTTAGTGTTATTAATTGGTTTATATTATGTGTCCGAATATTTTTTTGACGTTCCGAAGAAGTAAGATTTCTTCAAATTAATTGTAGTTTAATAAATTTTAATGTGAAAATTAAACTTGCATATTTTTCTAACCTATGAAATGCACGTCTTTCATTATTTATAACCAAAATTACGACAAGTTTAATATTCTCTTCTAAATAAAAGAAAATATGGTAAAATCGTAGGTGTCCGAATATTTTTTTGAGTGAGGTATATAAAGCTACAAATGTCATTTTCACATGTTCTTCTTCGCACCTTATGGATATGGTTAAAAGTAATAAATCGAAAGTTTCTTGAATTGTTCACATCAAAATATCAATATCAAAATCGAAGATTTATATAAAATAGAAAATACGTACTATAAAGAACTACGCAAACGCTAAGTATTTGGATCTCGTTTATCGGTTCTGTTATTTTTCTTTTTAAGATTTTACTTTGTCGTAAGTTTTATTAAAATTATATTAAATTATTATTATTACCGTTGAATTTATAATAATTATCGAATTATAATAAATATTAATATATTAATTTAGTCAAGCTAAATTAAATGAATAAACTCAATATTGTATTTGAGAATTATATCAGTATATTTGCATACTTATATACATCAGAACAAATTTCCGGCCACATACGAGTATATTGACTGACTGAAATAGTATATATTCTGATGTCTTTGATAAATCTGCATTTAAGTTTTGTCAAAATAACCCTGAGTATTTCTTGTTCTACCAAGAACTCAAAAGGTTCTTCTAAGTAATTTGAGACAATGATATTTCAAATTCATATCTTCAATACTTTTAATCGTAATGGCTGATAAAAGATTCTGAAATAATGCTGCCCGTAAAATGATCTTATCCCAAAGTGTTCGGTTAAGAAATGAAAATATTTCCGCGTTCCGAAATTTTCCTAGTTCCCTAGTTTACTTCTAATTCCTTTCCTTGCTTTGCCTTTTCCCAGATCAGTTCTGAGAAATTTAATTTCGTTGCCGCACACAATGGTCTCGTCAATTAATCTGCAGTAGCGGTGCGCGCGTCACTTGTTTCCTTGATTCGTCCCTTTCGTGGCTCTCCTGGCTCATAAATCAGCGCCGCTTAATATTTCCTTGTAATGTCTCAAGTCGTGTGCCACCTCCAAAGGTTTCTTTGGGAGAGGGGGAACAGGGAATTGTTTAAGAAGGGTGTTGAGCGGAGCATGTTTTATTGGCCGAATTTTGAAGGGGTTCGGGTTATTGTTTAGCAAATCAAGTTCAAAGCAGAGATAAGGTGCCAGTTATTTGGAGGTTTCTTTAAACGAAAGAGGATATGTCAATGGGTTTTAATTTAGAAATTACGTGTCATTTCCATCAGAATTTTCCTGACTAAAGCAGGCATGCACCCCAGGAAGAGTTCGAGGGATGGCGAGTTCGAATGCATGTTCCTGTGTGTTTGTCCATATGAATGTGTGCCTCTAACGTTGACATCTTTGGTGAAAAATATATACTGCCATTAAAAGCGTCCTTACGAGCGTCCGTAAAATAGATGATATTTTAAATATCTTGGCAGGAACAGAATATATCTGCCGATGAGCCAAAGACCTACTTGCGAATAAGATTGTAATAATAGTAAAATATGAAAAAATGTTTTGTGGAACAAATATAATGTGCCACAGGATGGTTTCTGTTGCTGTAATCTTGTAGTACTATTATTAAATAATAATAATAACAATAATAATAATAATAATAATGTAAGTCTTAGAAGACTATAAAAATCATTCATTTGTTGTGTTCCTGAAGCAATCCGTGATTTTCAAAGAACTGATTGTAAATTACATTATCGAAATATCACTATTTTAAATATGGGCAATTAGTAATTATTTTATTTTACAAATACTTTTTAATTATTTTATTTAGGTCAATTTAGACAAATAATTAATCTTCAAAGTATTTCATCTGTAATGAAACACGGTAACATTTAGTTACTTTAAATATTCTTGTCGATATGTTGGTATGATTACATTAGTACACCGCGCGACCATACTCTCCCACCTCTTCAATATACTGAAAGAACTCATTGTGCTCACCGGAAACTACGGAAGAAAAAAATAACTTGAATTTGTGTAAGGGTGGAGATTAATAATAAAAATAACTAGTTTTCCGTTCCTTTACCACTAGTTTGCTCACATCATTCGTCAAGGGTTAATATTTTAAAATTAATAAGCTCAAATGTTACATTTATAACAAATCAACTTTAATAATAAGCCTCTATTTCAATCACAAACACAATGGAAAGCCAACGCTAAAATAAGACAATATTTTCTATATATATATATATATATATATATATATATATATATATATATATATATATATATATATATATATATATATATATATATATATATACATACTTTGTCCAAACAACAATTTCTGTCAGTATTTGGAAGCCAGCTATAGATCTTTAATCTCTCAACAAACTTAAGACATTCAAGTGATCATTTGCATTTTTTATATCTTAAAGTGAATTCAAACATCTTCATTTGTTCATCGTGTTTTCAACTTGAAACCCCCGCCGTTAATCATTCATTTAATGCAATTTCAATCGTATTTTTATGCATATTCGTTATTCCTTCTGCTTTTCAATGTCCACCATTTTTGCTCTTCCAGATGAAAGGAAAGGGCCATCGTGACTGGCCGGGGAAAGGAGGACGGGCAGGCTGACGCTTGCGGTGGTGTTCGGGATCTAAAACCTTCATCTGGTATCTGCTGCCCCTTTCACGTCTTCCCAACTCCTTTCCCACCTCTCCTCGTTCGCCCCCCCTCCCTTATTCGGCAGGCCGAACGCATCTCAATCTCCCTTATTTCGCCTCGGCCCCCTCGCCGCAACCCCGCCCCCGCCCCCGCCACCACCGCTGCCTCAGCGTTTCAGGCTAAAGAGAATAGCCACGAAATGACGAATCGGGCGCCCCCCTCATAAAGCCATATTTCATTCCTACGTAAGCAGATAAGCGATTGCATTAAATCTGTCTCCCAGTGTCTCGCGGCGCTTCTTCTCTTGATTGAAGACGGCGCTCTCTCTTTCTTCGCAGACGCTGCGGCGAGTGCGGCAAGAGGCGGGGCGCGGAGGGCGGGGGGCAAGGAGCGAGGTGGGGTGGTTAGAGGCGAGATGAGAGAGCAGGAGCGTTGTGGGATGGCCGGGTACAGAAACGGACTGGGAATGAAAGGAAGTTGAAGGCGGGGCAGAGAAGGGTGAGAAGGAATGAGACTGGCGAATAAAAGCAACAAAGAGCGTGAAGAAGTTGGAGAAGGCATGGTTGACCTAGAGACGCTAGAGAATACGCTATGAAGTCAAGGAGAAGGCAGAAGGATTGAGAAGAAACTTTAGAAGATAGATGTGTAGGAATTGGAGTGAGAGGCTAGGGAGATTGGAAATAAGATAAGACAGAGGAAAGAAGAGGAGCTATAGAAAATAGAGAAAAATCGTAGAAAAGTGGAACTGCTGCTAATGGGTGGAGTAAAGGTGTAAAAGTTAATCTAGAGACAGCAGAAATGAAAGTGAAAGAGTAGCAGAAAGTGTAAAATTGTGGCCAATAAGTAGTCAGAGATAGAGAAAATGTAACTGGGAGAAGCAAGAGAGGACTTGGGAAGAGTGGAGAAGACCTAGAGAGAGAGAAAGAGAGAGAGGAGATGGATTAAAAAGAGCCCAAAGAAAGAGCGGGAAAGAGCAAGAGAGAAAGTTATAAAGAAGAGGAGCTAGAAATAATAGATATATGAGAGGAAAAGCGTGGTAAAAAAATACGAGAAGTAGCAACAGAAGGTATGGGGGTGTGAGAGACAAGTGGACAGAGTAAATCGAGTGAAGACGATGTGGAATGAAGCAGAACAGGATGGAACGCTACAAGGTTGGTAGAAGCCAGACAGAGCGAGGAAGAGCAGCGTGAGCCTAAAGACAGGGCGAGATGTGGTACAGTATGGGTACATGCAAGATAGGGCGGAGTAGAGGCGAGGAAGACTGTAACGGACGAAGGGGCGCGGGACGGGGCAGGTCGGGGACGTGCGGAGCGAGGCAGGGGGTGGCGCAAGAGAAGGGGCGATAGGGGTGGTGCGAGAGGCGCGGTGCGAGAGACGGGGTGCGAGAGGTGGGGTGCGAGACGCGTGGTGCGAGAGGCGTGGTGCGAGAGGCGTGGTGCGAGAGGCGTGGTGCGAGAGGCGTGGTGCGAGAGGCGTGGTGCGAGAGGCGTGGTGCGAGACGCCTGGTGCAAGAGGCGAGGTGCGAGACGCGTGGTGCGAGACGCGTGGTGCGAGAGGCGGGGTGGGAGAGGTGGGATGCGTGAGAAACGGTGCCAGAGAAAAGGGGCGTGAGGCGGGGTACGAGAGGCGGGGGACGTGGTGCGAGAGGCGGGATGCGTGTTGCGGGGTGCGAGAGTCCGGGTGCGAGAGTCGGGGGTGAGAGGCGGGGGCGAGGGGCGGGGTGCGAGAGGCAAGGCGAGTGGCGTGGTGAAAGGCGGGCGGGGGGGCGGCGAGGGGCGTGGCGTCGTGGGGCGGCCTTGTGCTGCGCGGGGCTGAACGATGAGCGAGGGGCGCACGGAGCGGGCAACTCCGCGAAGAGAAGGGAGGAATGCGCGGGGGTGGGCACGGGGTGAGCCTGCGGAACGAGACATCATTTCCCCGGAGTTTTAATATGTGAAGACGAATGGAAACGCGGCGCGCCCGCTCACCGCAAACAGACGTCAGCGCGAGTTCTCTGTGGGGAGGGGCGACGGTAGCAGCGCGTGGGTGGGGAGAGACGTCGCGGCGAGCAACGAGCGTGGGTGGGCTCTGGATCAGCCAAGGGAGGGTAAAGAAATGGTGGCAATTGTTGAACAGAAACTCAACCACAAATAGAAATACATGTCAGAATACAAGAATGTGTATGATTAATTGTTTTGTGTTACTGGTCGCGACTCTAGATACTAGTCCTGTAAGTGTAGTAAATGTCATATTCAGGAAGATAGTGGTATTCCTTCTCTACTGGAATGTGTCAGTGACATGCCGCCCCAATCGACAATCGTGACATACCGTAGTTTAGTCCACGTAAATGTTAAGTGTGAGTGAGTGTAAGAGAAAATGAGAAATAAGAGTAAGAAATGATCGCTTCTCGCTCGATTCTTCCCTCGTTTATTTAGGTTCTGCTTCTGTATGTACCTGTAATTGATGAAAAAATTATGGAAAACCACTAATCACAACCGCCAGTTGCTGGAATCTTGTTTTGTATAGCGGCTGAATACTCTCACACTAGTGTCGAAAATTGCCATTTTCGAGACTCGAAGCATCGATACTCTTGGTGAGAGACACTGCAGTCCTCACAGATGATGCCATATCAACTCAGTTGAGCCAAATCAACTCGTAAGACTATGTTGAAGGAGTTAGAAGAAATTGAGTATACATTACCTCACTTTGTGCTAATGAACTATTAAAATTCATATTTGTGATCCAGTAAGTTATTATATACACCGTTATAGTAAAGTATATCATTTAAGAGTTCAGTAATAAAATGATGTTCTAACTTGCAATCTCCTAATTCTCGAAGTCCTTTTAATTTTCGAAGATGGCTAGAGCAAAATGGGCTGTGATTGGGAATGCGGATCCATCAAATGTCATAAGGCGTGTGAGACTTTGAAAAACTCTCTCATGAAATTGCATTGTCATCAGAAGTAGAATACTACGGGAGAAAACAATACGTAAGAGATAATTCTAAAATTATTTGATAATGTTGACTGCAACCGTAGACATCTTTATTTAAAGAGAGTAACGTAAAACGAGTGGACTGAAATCTATATTTCAAAGATTAGTTTATGAAACATTAGAAGAGATCACGTGGACCTAGCAGAACAATGCGAGATTCATTTGTTGGTTAATTTAAGCAATAATTCCATTGGATTAGGTATCGCTGCACCTTTATTTTTAAACAGATAGTGCTGTAAACCCTTTCAATTCATTTATCTAACTATAAATTTTCGATGTTCTTACATTCTTCTTTTGTAATATTATGCCACCCATTTAAAAACGTATTTCATTTTATCTTTTTTGTATAAATATATGAAATATTTTCCTTTTTCCCCTCCCACAATCTTTTGACAGAAACGAACCCATTCTCCCCACTCTCCAATCAGACTTCCTTCTTCCCTATCACCTACCACTCCCCATGTTTCCACCGACACCTTCGACACTGCCCTATTCACCCCTAAATATCCAACAAGCAACACCCGGGCAGCGTTGCTTTTCAGACTCCATTTGCGCGTGTGCATTATACATCACCCAATACCCGCGCAGCCGACCTCGCCCCGGCGCACCCCTCTCCCGCCCCGCCCCGCCCCGCCCCGTTCTGTGCTTCCCCGCGCCGCGCCGCGCCGCGCCGCAGCCATTCTAATGTGGGGCACGCACAGATACGTAAACATGAGTGAGATGCGACCAATGTCTCTCCAATGCAGGGTTCGGTGTGGAAAATAGAAGAACAAAATCCCCAAACTTTAAAATTAAAATCTTTTTAAATGATTTCCAAGGTGCTCTTACTAGAACAGACATCTGGGTAAGAGACTTCTCCACTGCGGAGTTTCTGACCGAGAGGTCCTACGGTTTGAGTCCTGACTGTGGGAAGCATAGAACTTGCTCCGCCTAGGGCGTTGCATGTTGATGTCGATACCTGGAAGAGGAACCCATCAAGCAGATGTGTACACCAGAGACGAAATTTTCGAGTTCCGGCAGGTTGAAACGTCACCGTCATTTGGGGTTTTGCATGCACTACACTCCATGAATTATCATGCGTTACGCACTTAAACTACAGAGCTTAGGGCTTGTCCCGGCTAGGGAGGTGCTTGCTAGTGGAAATACCTGGAGGGGAAACCATGCAAACAGATTTGTCACCGTTACCAAAAATATGGATAGATATAACAAATGTGAAATCTCATTATACCATTGTTTAAATGTAAGATATACAAAAATTAAGATTCAAACGTCAACGTTTTATACATCTCTGACATATCATTGCAGCATGTCCTTTTAAAGCCCAAATGGAACTGTTAGTCATCATCTGGGCTTTAACGTTCTAGCCGAGAGGAGTAGCGCCGAATCTTGAGATTTAATATTAGAAACAATGGATTGTAAGCATTGGACTGATACGATATAATTTTAATAATTGTTGAGGTTAAAGTATTTTGTTAAGTGAAACATTATTTTGACTGCAAATATTTTGTTAGGATTCAAATAATGAGTTAAGATTGTAATGTAATGTTAAGATTCAAATTAGACATATTTATCCAGAATAGAGAAAACCCTAAGGATTGTATTTCGTAGACTTTGAAGAAAAAATTTAAATTATTAATATTCGAGGGGTTTGTCAGAATTCAGGTGGCTGATGGCTGAGAAACAGCATTGATGGATTTCTCTTAATTTTTGATTTTTGCCCAATGGGTAGCTGAAGCCGACAGCCGGCGCGTACCTTGAAAGAATTGCTTGTTGTTTATTCATCGCCTGATTGATCCTCTTGTTCCACTAAAGTGCTTCCTTTCTCCCAAGCACCGCCCACTGCGTAATCGGCGATCTCATAGGATGTTTTGATGCAGAATGGATCAGAATAAATGTTACAAACTTCGAGGACATTTAGGAGTGTCGATTGATTGACTGATTGATTTTTTCGTTTTTCCGGGAGCGTCAACTGCTTTGGTCATTAGTCCCGTTAGTGTAGGGCAGGGTTTTTCTCGGGAGATGGTGGTAATTTTCCTTCGCTGGATGGCGAGATCCGGCACCGACCTACCGTCGGCTAATGGGGTTTCCCTTTAACCAGGACTCTCCCACCAGCGGGGCACCGCCTCAGCCGGGACAAGACCTCTCCCGACCGGTCTCCCGGAATATGTGGTAGTGTAGTGCATGTTAGTGTGAGTGTGTAAGGGGAGAAGATAGGACAAAGAAGGGGAAGGACAGATCGCGCGCGGTCTGTGGTCCGTTTGGTAGGGTACAGCTCCGACATTCGCCTGGTGATGATTGGAGGAACCACGGAAAACTACCAATTAGAGCAGCCGGCCGCTAGAATTCTCCTCCAGACAGCGACTGAACTCGACCTAGCTGAAACGCTAGTGTCGAAAATCCTGCCGCCGTCAGGACTCGAAACTAGAACCTCCCGGTCAGAGGCGCTGCAGTTGCATCAGTTGGTGCACTGAGCTACCGCTCCTGGTAGGAGTGTCGAAGATGATTACATTCTGACAATGAACTTTTAATAAAAATCGTATCAAATGAAGTTACAGAATACCTCCTTTTAACATCACTCACTTATTGCACAGGCACTGGTTTTTGACGGGTACGCGAACTCTCAGGAGGTGATTTGGCCAGAGGATAGGACGATATCGAGTTGTCTTTATTATTCAGTTTTCATTGCATCTATACTGACAAATATTTCTCTAAGTGATGGCCATGGTTTTTGAAGTAAGTCCCTACAATCGAATGCTATTGGCCGTTCTTCCCTATTTCAAATTGAAGCTTGAGCTGGCAGCTATATTGGAGCATATTTACACGCTTCATTGAAATTCTTTGAAACTTTATAGCCTTATTGATACTTGCAATGATATGTATAGTCATGATTTCAATTGAAATCGATTTATCCCACTGTTTAAACGTAAGATTTGTCAAATTTATATTCAAACGTCAATATTTTATTCACCTCTCCCGTATCATTGTAGCACGGATCTTTAATATTCAAATGCCACTCTTCTACTTAAAGTGTGTCGCCATCAAAAGTTTGGATCTTGCAGCAGAAAGAAAAATTGACATTATAGGTTTCTTTTAGCAAATATATTACTCTAAAACTTGAAAAACTTCATGAAATTCTCCTTAATCTGTTATGTTAATATTATTTTAAACTTTGGTTAAAATTTTGATAGGTCGAGAATATTTTCTCTCACAAATCCTTAAATTGTAGTGAATGGTGAGACTTTCTGGATGATTTTGTGATGTTATTTAAAAACAAATCCATACATCTACAATCCACATTCGGTTAAAATATATGTATCATGTTGGCAGAAATCACACGATTTCATCGGTTTTTGTCTTAGAATCTTCATCTACTGAAAAACCAACAACAAAAACCTCAAAAATGAGAATGAAATAAGTCGAGTCCGACTCGGTATTTGCCCCAACATGTGCCAACCTCCCAACATGTGCCAAGAAACGAATCAATTTTCTACGCTTCAGTAGCCCTATGCGAGGTCTAGTATACTATTATGATGTCTTTGATGCGATGCATGATTTGCTAACAGCGATTCACATTTGGACACTTTCAAAGCTGAACAATATATACAACTCGTTTCAGTGACATTAATCTCGTAGTTCTCTGCGATTTACTGTGAATTTCAAGTACCGTATGTTATAAACTGTCTACCAATCAAATATGTCAAAAATAGGACTTGTGTCACTTTATTATGAGACTTTTTGCTACAAGTTCATTGCCAAAACGTCGTCAGCTTCGACTGTCCCAAATGATATTTCTAACATGTGTTCTGAACCAGCCTGTATTGGAGCGCCCGCTGTAACGTTGGTCACGTTACAGGAGCAGTCATACCGGGCGAAATCACATGGAACATTTATCATGTATTGAATAGTCATTGATTTCACATCGAGCAAATATGGACTACTAATTCATTTAGTTATCTGATCTGAGTCTCTGAATGTACCATTATTTTGTCAATAGATCACCATATTAGCCTGTACATGACATTGGTCGTAACTTTGTTAGCGTAATTTTTCTTGCCTGGAACAATTACAGTTGTGTGTAACTCTGACGTGACAGTGTTTAGATCATTCGAAATGAGCATTTTGTTCTCTTGCTTTTGACCGCCTGAATGTAATTACTGAGTTGAAATTTATTAGTTGCGAATTTCGAAAATATCTTTTTTCGTTTGAAATTATTACCCTTAATGTAAGTCCATTCATTATCGAGTCATATCATTTGTGTAATACATCATAACAGATATTTTGAAACTGCTACAAAGATTTATAGGTTTTCATAATATTATTTTCAGGATTCAATTTTCTACTTGGAATTTACATCATGGATGTTACTCTCTTAAATCAAACTAGGAAGATAGAGGATACTTATTGTGTGACTTATGATGGACATACAAATAGAACGACTGACCTGTTCATTTCAGTAATCCCTTTATTCATTGATCTGTCACGTTGAGTTCAGCATTAGCTGCTTCGGAATCCAATTATCGGATACCTTACGGTTTCGCAAACAATAAATTATTGCGCATGTGTTCCAACTGGTACGCATGAAGCATCTACAATGCATTGGACTCTGTTTATTCTATGGTAGGGAGAGTTAATTAACCTGACGGGTTTTGATCTCAGATAAGGTAAGTTGCACCTGTATATTCCGTATATTAAGGGTTTCTGCATTTGAATGACCTATCGTACTAAGTCAGTCTTAAAATCTTTAAATAGTATGTTGAAAACACTTCCACAATTTTTTCTATTAATCTTTCAAAATCATAATTAAATGTTATTCTCATCAGTACTTTTTATCTGCTTTTACTCTTCTCTGTCCATTTATTTCTTTTACAGTTCTCTAAATTTAACCATAATATTGTATAATAGTTACATTCGTTTCCTAGTACATCTGTGTTTCCGTTCCTAGTAGAGTCATGTTGCTCTTTGAAATGTAATTATTTTCTTTCCCATTAAAAATATACCTTGCCTTTACTTGTTTTAATAACTGCGTAATTTTCTTTTTTACATGTTTAGAACATCATGCTTAACACTTCACATCTACTCGAAGTATTTTGTCCTCCTCCAAACTCATGTTTCAGAAGCTTTCAACGGTATTTTATTACTTTTCAACGATTTATATATTATAGTTGTGATGATTTTTCTATTAATGATTCGTAGTATTTCCAGAAAAACTGTTATTTTTCAATGAACGTGAACAGAAAATAAAGCAAGAAATTAAGTAATAAAAAACTATATATCTTATTAGAAACTATTATTAATAAAAGACGAAGGAATGAATATTTTTTACATTTCTTTTATATCTTTATCCAGTGAAAGTACACCGTTGACAACTGTTCTCACGATTTCTTAGCCACAAAAAATAATGATTTTTGAAAATAATTTTAACTCCTCGTCAAGTTACGGTTAACGTAATACTTTCTTTACTGCACAATGAACAGTAACTGTTTATTTTTTATGTATGAATTTTAATATTACAGTGTTGCAAGTTTAGCAAGTTGATGTGGAAAGACAAAATTGACCAATTTTACCATGTAATTTATACCAGTACCTTGTAATTTATTAGGAAGCCATATGGTGAACCATAAAAATAGTTTCTTCCCACAATATTATCCTATTATATTGCTAAAAGTACTAATCAAATGTTGAAAATGGTATACATTAAGGATTAAACTGTTTTAGTCTCTCAAGATAATAAGTTAGTTGCGCTAACGTGTTGTGGAATTGGCACTTCTCCGTCGTGGATTAAACTCTTGGATGTAGTATACTTTTCGCGGATGGACGCCAATGTTGTTCGTTTTTGTCATAATATAAATTGATGAATTTTAAAAGTCAAGTGTGAATTTACTTATCCACGTAATAGAACTAATCTATATGGTAAGTATGTGTAAAGAATACAGTCAGAGGAAGGGCCTCTTATTTACAAATTATATTTTAATTACATAAATTACTACTTGCAAGGCGCAAAGTCGCTTCCCTACGCGAGCTCAATGTCACGATGATGTTCTGGCCTTTGACTTTCGCGATTAACTAAAGTCTTTAAGTCATTCCAACGCATAATTTCTTCTGCAATTCTCAAGTATCTTTACAAATAGAGCCAGAGGGATTTACTTAAAATATCATATATCCTAAACTAAATAAAACTATCAATATTTGGTACCACAATATAGAACAGGCAATAGTTCAGTGCTCTAAACATCTCTTTTGGTCTTTCACAATTTCTGCTAACCGTATCCAAATTATTGTCTTTTATGTGCTTCATCTCAATAACCGTACGGTTTGCGAAATTACTTGTTCATCTAAATTGAAACTTACAACTGTTATGGTGGCAGCAGGTTTCATCAAATGACGCACGCATGGCTGGTAAATAAACTTCAACCAATGTCCTTTGAATCCCTGCTTGTGTAAATAACTACTAGTGCGAAACACTAAACAGTTGTTCCGTATCGCGTGGTTAGTTGATTGGTTGCGCGTCAACAGCTTAAGTCATTAGTCCCGTAAGTGTGGTGTATTTCCCCCCCGTCGGGAGATGGCAGTGATCTTCCCCTGCAGGATGACGATATCCGGCGCCGACCTACCGTCGGCTAGCGAGATTTCTCCCTAACCAGGACTCACCCACCAGCGGGGCACCACCTCAGCCGGAAGAAGCTGGGCTCCCGACCAGTCTCCCGGAAAATGTGGTTGTGTAGTGCATGTTAGTGTAAGTGTGTGTGTGTATAAGGGGAGAGAATAGGACAAGGAAGAAAAGGAAAGATCGCGCGCGGTCCGGGGCCCGTTTGTTAGGGTACTGCTCCGGCATTCGCGTGGTGTTGATCGGAGAAAGCACCGAAAACTACCGGTCAGAGCAGCCAGCCGGTAGACTTCTCCTCCAGGCAGCGATTGAATTCGACCTAGCTGAAAAGCTAGTGTCGAAAACCCTGCCGCCGTCGGGACTCGATCCTACGACCTCACGGTCAGAGGCACTGCAGTGACATCAGTTGATGCTCTGCAGAGCTACCGCTCCCGGTCCGCTTGTCTCAACACCAATCACAAGAGCGAGACCCGGCGACGGGGAACAGCCAGGCGGCATCCCGCAACAGCGACCCTTGTCAGCCGCGGAAGGCGCGGCGCGAAATCTTTTGTTCACGCCACATCACGGGCGCCGCGAAAGGAAGAGACGGCGAGGGGAGAGGAGGAACGGGCCGGGAAGGAGAGGAAGTCGGATCCTTAGGCTGCAGACGCTCTCGTATTTGCCGCAGCTTTTATTATTTTTTCCTCCTTGTTCGCGCTCCCCTCCAACCCAGCCGCCTTCGCGGTCTTTTGGTCGTTTTTCACGACTGATGGTTCCCCTTTTTTGGGCGCGTAATTTCTCAGTTAGCGCTGCACTCCCTGTCACTTGGTGGGTCTGCGGACAGTGGGTGCTGTTGGAGACGACAAGGGCTAAATTGCTCGTGAAGGGTTATTACTTTTTAGATAAAATATTTCTTAGTATTGAATGAAAAAATGTTTAACTAATTTAAATCTGATCTTAAACGAGCGTACGTGACTCGAAAGATTTGAAACTAGTAAAGGCAAGCAAAATTTTACGTTTTCTTAAAAGGCATCATATGTTTTATGTTAGTTACCCCAATCCAGGTTGCATTTTTTTTCTCCGCTAGTACAAGTAGATAAATGCTCTCTACATCTTATATCAACATTTCTTATTACTACAAGCAATTGTTACATACATATTTTTCATTATTTATCAGTAACAACTTCAATCGTGCTATATTTAAAAAATTCTGTAAATTTTGATCTCATCTGAAGCAATCTTAGTAAAAATAAACCTTCGACGAGACGCCATATCTTAGCCTCTTCCCCCAAACAGTAAATAAGAGAAGAGGCAGAACTCTTTAGATGAGCTGATATGTTTGTGTAAGTGTAATTTTACTGAGGGAAATCACTTGATAATGAGGCTTTGCCAAGGATGCTTA
Source organism: Teleogryllus occipitalis (assembly GCA_011170035.1). Taxonomy (NCBI): domain Eukaryota; kingdom Metazoa; phylum Arthropoda; class Insecta; order Orthoptera; family Gryllidae; genus Teleogryllus; species Teleogryllus occipitalis. The sequence continues at coordinate 461,477 of BLKR01000183.1, read as the reverse complement.
AGAGTAAAAGCAGTGTTTTACCCAATTCACTGCGTGGAACAATTATAAATCATCAAAGTTTTGGAAAAGTCATGGAACCAATATTCCATGTACTACATAACAGAAACTCATGAACGAGTCGTTTATGGGCACGAAGAAAAATCCGATAATTTATACATTGTTACTCAGGGCAGCCAATGTTATCTCTTATAAGTGGGAATATTTTATTAGCGGATTCTCATAAAACATGGTTCCACAGTACTTACATTTCCTTCTCTCCAAACAAACCGTTCTTGATACAGCAAACGAGGCGAAGTTACAATGCTTGATTAAACCTATCAGTCCACCATCTCCCACTATCTATTCAGGTCACAAGCGCTGAACGTACCACGTAGTTAACACTCGTATTCCACTACCGGCCCCTTCAGCGCTCGAGGGTACATACACAGCTTTTTTTTTTCTCTACTACCCAGCGACGACCACCGCCCCGCCTAGTGCGCACGCGAGGCCGTCGTTACAAGAGCCGACGCCGCAGTCAGGCGAACGTTGCCTCTCACCCTCCAAACCCCGCCCCCCCTCCGCCCCCGCCGCCGCGCGGTCAAGTCTTCATTAGAGGCGTCACAGGGGCGGAAGGAACAGCAACGCCGCGGCCGTACACCCGCTTGGTGCAGGCGACGCGAAGGACGTGCGCTCTGGTGGGAAGCACTGGAAGCGAGGACTGAGCGGAGAACGTCCTCGTTTCGTTTAAAGTGGGCGACGCCGAGTTCTAGTAGTTAATCCACAACCGCATCTGACAACTGCCACGTGCAAATATTGGAAGTGTTTTCATAATATCGTTTACCTATTACAGTGTTGTTTGGGGGTTATGATTGTAATAAAAAACAATAGGGAACTCAGAGAGATATTTGCGAAGGTTTTAACATTGTGCCTTGAAGAATTGTACGAAATGTCTCTTGAAAAGAGAACCTTGGCTTCTTAATCTGACCTTACACACAAGGATTTTCTTTTCAGAGAATCGTAAGTAGATAATTGCTCACTTATGAGTACAAAGAAGATGAATGTATTGTCCATTGCATGGCGTGTCATACAAAACTAAGTTTTTCTTCCCTTCACAGAAAAATGATGTGTGAACATCCCTGGTTAAATAGATGTATTTCTTGGAATATACGATTTCATTAGGATTAGAACTCCGACAACAGTTCTGGCAAGATCTGTTTGGCAAGTCCATTATTTTCTAAATTTCTCAAATTAGAAAATAAATTTATTAACCATATTTATGTGCCTAACCCTTAAAGTCATGTTTGGCTCGCTTATAATTTCTTTAATATGTCTCCATTTTAAATAAAATAATCATTTCTTTCAATACGACTTTTTCTGAGATAATTTATAAGAAGTGTCTTGACGAATGAATTCAAGCATAAAGGTTTCAGTTATATCAAGTTATATTTCTGCTTGTTAACGATAAGATTTTATTAAGTGTGTGTGTCCCGCTCGCAAATACAATATTGCGTTGGTTTTTAGATTTTCTAGTTATACATCTTTAATAAATATTCTATATAACTAATTATAAATTAAATAATGTTATTTTTAAATAAAATATTTTATTGGATTAAAATACCCTTAACAAGTGTATCTATAACTCTTTAAAAACGTAATATCTCTAGTGAAATAGCTAGATAGATGTAAAAATAATACGAAACAAGTCATTTCTGTCGTAAACATTACAAAATTTATTACTTTTTTCTTGGAATTGCGTGTATTGTATTTTACGTGATTGGTTATTTAAGTTGAGATTAAAATTAACAACATTAATTAAAATTTTATAAACAATGAATCTCTGGTGCAAAAAATGCTGATGGGTTCGTGATTATTAATCCCCACGGCGCGTTTTTGTTCCGAGACCAAAGGTTCCACAACATGGCAGAAGAGCGCAGCTGCGAGCGTGTCATTTCGACGCGAAGCGAAACCAAATTACAGGGCGCGGGGACGTCGACCTTTATATCACAAAGAGCAACTTCACCGCCGACGTTGGGTGCTTTCATCGCCTCGATCAACCCGGAACACGAGAGATTGCTCAGTGCATCAACCCATGTCTCTGTAGTGCCTCTGACCGGGAGGTCCTATGTTCGAGTCCTGACAGTGGCAAGATTTTCGACACTAGTTAGTCAGCTAGGTCGAATTCAGTTGCTGTCTGGAGGAGAATTCTAGAAGCCGGCTACTCTGATCTGTAGTTTCTCCGATGAACATCAGGCGAATGCCGGAGTTGTACCCTACCGAACGGGCCACGGACCGCACGCGATCTTTTCCTTTTCTTTATCCTATCCTCACACTTACACTAGCATGCATTACACTACCATACATCCCGGGTCACCATTCGGGAGCTCAGAACTAGCCCCGGCTGAGTCGGTGCCTCGCTGGTCCAGCGGGCCACTCGCCGATGAAAAAACATGCCCTATACTTACGGGAATATTCACCTCAGAAGTTGACGTACCCGGAATCACTAACAACCAACCAATCAACGTCGGGAATTTGCGGTGAGCTTTTCCCTGCCCCCATTTGCGCTTCCGATGAAGGCGGATTTTCGACCCTAGCTAGGTAAGTATGCTGAATCCAAACACTGTCGGTCGATGCTCTTGTACCTAGTTTTCCGTGGTTTCTGTGATTAACACCAGACAAATGCTGGAGCAGTACCTTAAGAAACGGGCTATTCTTCTTTCCTTCATCGTATTTGTTTTCTACTCTCTCTTTATACACACACCCTCACACTTCATTGCGTTACACTACCTCATCATGTCGGAAGACAAGTCGAGAGTTTAGGGTTCGTCTCGGCTAGGGCAGTGCCCGTCAACTTCTGGTAGGGAAAACCACGCAGACTGATTCCCAGAGAGGGAATGTATACGGTGGATTTCACGTTCCAGCGGAGGAGGAAGACTGCCATTTTCCGCGAATTAACATCAATTACACTTACGGGTCTAATGGCTTCAATTATGGTCGTGCCTGGAATAGATACTCCCTGCGCACCACTCTTTTGTGCGGGAGCTCTGGTCATTTCCCTCTCTCCAAAAACGGACCACCCCAGCCGCCATAACATAGAAGGACCGTTGCCATTCGGCTATCTAATACTTGCATCCCAGGTTAAGCAGTATTAAAGGGTAGTGATTGAAAAAGTCAATGATAATATACACAATAAAGAACGCTTGAATGCTATTTTGATACAACTCCCTGGTGTGACCTATGAAGGAATGAACAATAATCTTGATTGCTATTCGATTAACGTTGTGACACAAATGCTACGATGTTGCAAGCCATCAAGAACGCTTGAATGCTCTTTAGTCACCATTCCTAGAAGTGACCTACGAGGGAAAGAACAGTACTCTTGATGGAGATTCGATTGACGTTTGTGACGTAAGTGCCAGAATGTTGCCAACTCTCTTTCCTTCATTTTCCTTCATGTTGTTCAGTTCTCTCTCTCTTTCTCTCTCTCTCTCTCTCTCTCTCTGTGTCTCTCTCTTTCTCTCCCTCTCTTTCTCTCCCTCTCTTTCTCTCCCTCTCTTTCTCTCTCTCTTTCTCTCTCTCTTTCTCTCTCTCTTTCTCTCTTTCTGAATACTTTACCTTATCGTTTTCCCGCTTCTTTAATATCAACATCATTAATTTATGTAGCAGATATTCCTCGTGAACTAATAACTTTGATTCATATCTGATGATGCGAAATGTTGGAACAGGTTAAAGAAATCATTCACGATTAAAACAAATGATCACTTTTGTTTAGCACTAATTTTATTTTCAAATCCCATCATTATCTTGCTAAGAATCTAGTTTGACGTTATTATTCCCAAAACTTTTATTTATTAGGTAATTAGACGCCTAAGGTTCAATAATTATTGTGTGAAAGTCAATATTGGACCAAGCATATAATGATGACGGAAAAACACGAAGTTGCTGGCTAAAAATTCATCTATAAAGCAACTTACAGGGACCAAAACACTACATTAGTAGTTTGATTTTAGTACCTAACTAGTGACTTGCAGAAACAAATTGCTACTAAATAAACCCGCACAAAATGACTTTTTCAGAAAGTAGGAAGCACAAAGATCAAGAACGGATAAAATACTTTTGTTGAACATTGCAACAAATTAAATATTTTACCAAAGGAGACTTTACGAATTAATCAATAACATAGTATACTATTTACATACCAAGAAAATTAAAAAAAATTGCTCATCCATAATACGACACGTGAATGACAAATATTAAACGGTGTTCGGCCACCTATTTAAAGGCTTGCATGACCACAGATGTGTCGTAACTAGTAAAGCAATATCTATGGGAATTTAGACGGTATGCAATGTTGATAATATAGGCGAAATTACAAAATCAAATATTAATATTTCTTCCCTCCAAATAGAAACATTTTAAATTCTATTTCGAGCTCCTGGATATATAATGACATAAGAAACGTCTATAATAGGACCCGGGGTTGAAAAGCTTATTTTAATTTCTGAGCGTATTGGAATTCGGAAAAATAACAATTTTTTTTATTTTTCCCAAGTTCCTGGAATTCTGACAAAACCATAACCATCATTTTATATGACAGAAAAATATAGAGGTGTATTTAAATGTCGATGGATATTGTAAATTAGTATAATATATGTTTCTATTATCCAAATGGATGCCAGATCTGGAGACTATTTTTCCTGTGTTGACGAAATTGAATCAAAACCTTTTACTTTCCTCTCCTTACCACTATCCATAATATGCAGACGTGTGTGTCGTTGGTCGTTCGAACAACTTCGTCACATCCTCACCCCGTTCTTCCGGTACCTTTTTAGGGTTTCATTGCTTTCCGCGCTCCCCCTGAAATTCACCCCAGACTTTTCGTCACCCTCAGCGTTCCCAAGACCGCTGTGGCACGCGTGACGCCCCTATTTCCTCGTCGCCTCAAGCGCCGCCGCTGTCAGCGCAGGTCACGTGATCAATGTCGAACAATGCGTCTTGGCGCGAAAGGGGCGAATGCGTTCGGTCACAGGGGCGCAAAAACCTCCCGTTTCCCTTCTCTGCACACAAACTGCGGTGCGCCGCTCACAATACGCAGGGGGAATTCTTGCGCCGCCGTTCTACCCACCCACCCACCCATATCCCCGCCCTCCCACTAGATCGCCCGCCCGTCGTCCCGCTCGCTCGCTCGCCCGCCCACCCGCCCGACTCACCCACCGACCCACTCACCTTCCCGCCCGCCCGCCCGCCCACCCGCCCGCCCGCCCGCCCGCCCGCCCGCCCGCCCGCCCGCCCACCCGCCCGACCGACCGCTCGCTCGCCCGCTAGCCTGACCGACAGCTCACCTACCCAGCCGTTCACCCGCTCATCTGACCACCCGCTCGCCCACCTGTTCACCCACATGATCACCCACCCGCTCACCCACCCGCTCATCCACCCGCCCACCCTCTCACACACCCATTCGCCCATTCGCCCGCCCCCACCCTCCCGCTCGGCCCCGCCTTCCCGCTTGCGCCCGCCCATCCGCTTGCCCACACCCTCTCGCTGGCACCTGCTCTTCTGCTTGCCCCTGTCCTCTCGCTCGTTTCCGTCCTCCCACTAGCTCCCACCCATTTCTATTCTTCCACCCGCCCACATGCTCGTCCACTCACCAAAAGTCTCTTGTCCGCCCATACACACTCTCTTGTCAAAACCCTCGCCAAACACCGCCCATTCACATGCCCATTCTCTTCTTACCACCCCCTGCCACCAGCTACCACATTATGTACCCAACTACCTAGCCACTCAGCCACTAGATTACCTATCCAGTCATCCACCACGTTACCTTTCCACCCATCTGTCCGCCTGCGTGCCTGCCATATCTCATCGCGCTCTACCTGCCATATCTCTGCGTGCTCTGCCATATCTCATCGCCTGCCTCGTCTCAAACTATTGGAATTTTCTCAAACTCCCAGTCACCCAAATATGCGTAACCACTGAATTTGTGCATATCTGAACGATCGTGCTATTCGATCCAACACCTCCCCCATGCTTTTGCCAATCGCCTGCAATATCCCTCTCTCCGCACTTCTTGCTCATCACTGCACTCTCCACTACACCTCTGTCCTCTCCCCGTCCTCTTTCCCTTAATCCACACTCTAAACACCGTTCGCCGCTCTATTCTTCCTCGACGCACCCCCATCTCGTTCGCAACACAGCCTACCTTCCTTCGCTTCCCTTCGTAATGAGTCTGTTTTTTTCCCCGTCTCAACTCGGCCTCCGTGCCGGAGCACGGAGGCGCGAGGGGCGGTGAGGGCTGGTGAAAGCGCCCGCCAGCGCGTGTCATCCATCACGGCCTCGCGCGCGCGTCGACCCCTCTGCTTCCGCAGCAGCACGCCTCGCCGCCACGCCCTCGCCTCCGCCGCCCCCGCTGCCGCCAGCTCATGATCTCTGAAACGTCCAGTTAGGGGTGCGGAACGTGTTTTTAAAACACCGCCGGCCGCCGCCTCCACCCCGCCAGCTGCGTGCGCTCCCCAGCAGAGAGAGCTGGCGTCGAGGGAGAAAGAGTGGGCTGCGCAGAGCGCCCCTGCGGCGCGACCGGCTAGGCAACCCGCGCCACGTCGGTGTTTTGCGTGCCTGCGGGCGAAATATGCGCCAGGCGACGACCTTGGATGGCGGCCAGCGCAGTTATTTTTCCTCGCCTCGCCCGCCTCGTTTCCTTCACCGACGCTCTCTCACGGCTCTCTCTCCCCAGGCTGTGACTGTCCGAATGTGTGGGTGGCAGAGCTCCGCTCAATGCTCGGTGTTGTATACTTTTCATTGTCAGATTTTACGCGCGCCCATATCACGTTACTGAGTCCTCGTAATATGCATCCTTTCGGAGTAAATAATCAATTGTAATGAGTCAGAATGTAAACTATCCAAAATTTGACGGAAAATAAATCAGTGTACAAGCAAGAAATGTATTTCGAAACTACTCCTTCGGGGAGTTACTGTTAAATATGTCGAGGTGTTTGTTGCGTTAAAGAAGCATGGATCTAACAAATGGAAATACATCATTTTTATCTATAATAAACTATTTTTAAATATAACACATAAATGAAATGATAATTCGTTTAATTTACCGTTAATATATTCTTGACATAAAATGTTTTCAGTCAAGTAACCATTCGTAAGTAAATATACAATTCGGTTTTAAATGTTGCACATTAATAATTTTTAATAAATTTTGTGTTCTGCACGTATGTGAAGTATTCTAATCCTATTTGACTAATTGTATCATTTGTAATATTTGTAAATTATTGCTAGTTATATAATTACGGTTGGAAAGTGTAATGTTTAACAATGCAGTAAAAATCACACAGTATAATTAGCAAAAAAAATGGTATTTGACGTCACTATTAAGGTGACTCAATTAGTGTCTAGCGCCGATGGCACTATAAAGAAATCCAAATCCAAACGGAACAAGCTATAATGAACAGTCCTGTGGCCATCGACGTAAACAATCTCGCACGGGACAATCCCTCGTACTCTCGCGCGCTGATCGTAAGACAAACGCAATTAATTCTTGCTCTGCTCCAGACTTACGCCCCATTAAACGCACCTACCTAATGAAATCTGAACGTACCATTCGGTCTCTCACGGAGACCGAGCTGTGTTTCCAAGATGGAAACGCCCACTAAAAACCTACGCCCTCGTTTCTTCTGTTCACGCGACGCGATATACCAAATTTAGAGCTGAAAAATTATTCCTTAACCGGTCTTTTTTTACCTTCTGCATTGCTTTACGTAAAACGCCCGCCGGGGACGTATTTCGTTTGTGTGGGAGTAATGTCTTTATTTCGGGTTCGAAGTTTATGACCGTACTCCACTTCCACGCGAACCCAGTGCGATTACCTTTTCATAGGCCCTTGAATTTCCGCTGCCGCTTCACTGCCGGCGCGGTGCAGTCGCCGGGTATCGAACCGTTGGTCCGCGCCTCGTGACCCGATAATAGAAATTTACGCAGGGCTCTTTACTACGCCCTCTCCTCTCCCCTGTGCCGAGGGAGGGAGAGCGAGGGGACGGAAGGTCGAGAGAGCGTTTCGCCACATCCCTGCAGCTGAGGTCCCACCCTAAATTGTTGATGGGTTGGATTAGGAGGAAAGGTGTGTGCTGCGCTCTATGGATACTCTGTGTGAGCTGCTTGGTAGTGTGTCTCCTCACTGGTCTCTCTTCATTTTCGCCAATGCGAAAACGCGGATACTGAAACGTGAGTGTGCTGTCTATTCATAAATTAATGAAATTTACAATGAAACAATTTAAATAATAGTCGGCATTGCTTCGTTTCGTTTATGGCGAAAATTGTGTTCTAGTTTTATAAATAATTTCGATTGACTTTCTGAATTCTTTCTTATTTTCTTTGTGTAATATGTTCTCTTTTATTGCCCACGTGTTGATGAATTATCTAAGTAATTTGTTTTTAATCGCTATCTTCATGGAATAAAATATATTCGAAAGTAACATTTGACCATAAATTATTCAGTGATATTTTAACACACAATGCATATAAAATTATTAAAAATTGTTTCATTACTTTTCGAATCTTCATTGACAATTCTATTGTTAACTTTGTTATGTTATTTTATATTTCTCGTTATTAAAGTAACTTTCTAAAGTTTTATATGTTGGGATGATACAAATTACATAAGCAACTTATATTCAATTTTTACATCAATAAGGAGGAATCGTATAGAGACACTCTGTAAGTCGCGAAGAAATTTCAAGGGACTGCTTACCATCATTCCTATGAACCGAAAAAAATGCATGCCATCAACTACTCTGGCGCAGTCGGTATATTTTTAACCTTCGCCATTACGTGTCACAGGGTTATGGTTGCAGTGGCCCCTAGTAGTGGCGTCGCCCCTACCTACGTATGCCTATAAAACACTTTAAATTACGAGACCTGGGCTTTAATTTGGTCGTCCTGCCGCCTTCCACCTGCCGTAAACCGGGTTTTCCCTAAGGCCTAATCAATTTAAAGTTGCGCTTTTTTTACATTGTTTTTTTTCTCCTCCTTCGGTGTCTCGTTTTACGCTGCGGAGCTCTGCTGCGCCTCCGCTGCCGCAGCCACGTGACACGCCGCGCTAGCGCTGTCTAGCGGAAGCTCCGTGAAATTTACGGCGCCTCTCTTCCTTAAGAAGCTGTTTCTTCTCGGGCAGGCGCGCGGGGCGGTGCGGCGCGACGGATGGACGGTGGAGAGCGGGGAGGGGAGGGGAGGAGTGGTTAGCAGAGGGTCCTGAAGGAGCGAGGAGGGTGGATGGGTGGGTGGGTATGGTGAGCACGGTGGTGTGAGGGAAAATTTTACAAAGAAATGAGTTGTAGCGGAGTGGATGGCGAGGGACAAGGGAGAATAGAATGTGGTGAAAGGAACGGGACCTAAAGAGATGAAGCTGGGAGGGGTTGAACGGAGCTGAGAAGAATGAAGAGGATCGGGTCGGAGCGGGAGCGCAGAGGAGCGAGTAGAACCTAGACAGCGTGTTGGAGCGGAACGGAGCTGATTAGATCGGGGTGGAGAATAGCAAGTCAGGACAGAACAGGGTGGGGTAGAGCGAGACAGAGGAAAGCGGGGCGGAGCAAAGTGGAGTGGAGAGTGGGTTGAGGACGGAGAGAACGATTCGGGGCAGAGCGGGGCGGGGCAGAGAGGTGCATGAAAGAGCGGGGCGGGGAGAGCGGGATGGGGCAGGGCAGAACGATCGGGGAAAGTGCGGGGCGAGGCTGAGCGAGGCGCGGCAGAGCAGGACCGGACAGAGCGGAGCGAGGCAAAGCAAAGTGGAGCGAGACTGAGATGGAACGGAGAGAGACAGGCCGAGAAGGGAAGGTTGAAGGACAGAGCGAGATGGAACAGAACGAGACGTTGCGGGGTGGAGCGGAACAGGAGTAGCGGCAGAGTGGAGTGGAGTGAGGCGGAAAGGGTGGTAGGGTGAAGCGGGACGGAATGGAACGGAGCGTGATGAAGAGGGACGGGGAAGGATAGAATGGGGTGGAAGGAACGGAACGTAAAGAGATGGAGCAGGGAGGGTTGAACGAATGAGAGAAGAACGAGGAGGGAGTGTGAAGGGCGGAGAGGAGCGGGGCGGAGCGGATACGGAGAGGAACGAGGCGAAACGAGACATGTTGGAGCGGAACGGATCTGATTAGAGCGGGTTAAAGAAAAGCAGGTCAGGACAGAGCGGGGTAGGGCAGACCGGGGCAAGGGAAAGGGGGCATGTCAGAGCGGGTAGGAGTAGAAGCAGAGGGGGTGGCGCTGTTTGGTGGGGAGGGGCGGGGCGGGTTGTGGAGGTCGCGGCGGAGCAAGGCGGTAGGAGAAAGCTGCTACAAGTATTTATTGCAAAGGACGATTCCGCTAGAGATGCTCTGTCAGGAAAGAAGGCTGCGGAAGGGGGGTACACCGTTCTGAGCTTTGTTGCGGCGGCTAATTTACACAACAACTCCGGTATGACGCTTCTTGCGACGGGAGATAAAAACTGTAACAAATGGATGCAACAGTTGAAAGTGTTTCGTTGCGTTGGGACATTTTTTCATTCCTGTTCTCAGAAATGGTTAAAGTGAATAATAAATTATGGTAATCGTTATAGCTCACAATACAAAATCTATTAAATTCATTAAATTCTGATTATGAATTAACGAGTGCATGAGGAAGAAGTTGGTGAAAAGTGAAAATTATTAATGTCCTCTTTGCTAATGTTGGTGAGAGATACCTGGTTGAGGAAAGCCCGCTAGTCGATGGTAGGTCAGCGCCGGATCTCGCCATCCAGTGTGCAAAGATCGCCGCCACCTCCCGATGAAAAACATGCACTGCACTTATGATACTAATGATATCAGTAGTTGACGCGTCCGGAATCACTAACAATCAATGAATCAAATGTTGGCGCGCTTATTATTGAAGTATGTATAATCTATGTTACATAGATAACGATATCAATGACTATTCTGGACAGGGAAGGTATATACGTATACTCATTGTAATTTAATATCTTTCACTTCTATTATACGTTGACAAAAATAGATTTTATTTTTAAGTCACCTACAAGAAAATGTAAATTTTTAGAACTCTTATTGAAGTATAGAAAATTTTAGTTTGAATATTTATGATGATATGAATATTTGGTTCTTAGAAGCATGAAATCTATTAAGTGTTCTTCCTACATTCGTAATTCCTTAGGGAATAATGCACTATGCACAGTACAGATCAAATTATAAGCTTACGTGCCCTGCTTCCATTACGCAGTCGCATATAAATTCTGATGTCCTCCCCAACGAGACCTCACTGATAACATTGATACATTTGTACGTTGTTTTTGCGTTCTGTTTGTGAGACAAAACCAACCGGGAATTACACATTAAAATTTGTTTATGCTTGTTGTCAATGGCTTCTTGTGGCCAGCCTGATTCGTAAGTAATCCCAACATTTTTTTCTTGCGAACACAAAACCACACTTAAATGTCTGAAACACCGTTGAAGGTGCATGGGAGGGAGTTTCAAATAGAGCTGCTAGTGCGTGTCCTAACGTACGCTCTGTTAGATCACTATCTACTGAATATCTTTGTCCTTGCATATAATCCACTTTATCTGCAACAGATGGCTCTCTGCCTTGTTTAAAAGTTGCTACCACCTGAATTACTGCTTTATATGGCATGGTAGAAACACCCAGTGAACTTTGTAGTTATGTGTAGCATTCCCGTAAATTTTTGCTGCTAGTTTTTATATACGAAGATTTCTCATACTTATTGACCTTCCGTTTCGAATGCTTTTATTCACACGTTCTTATAAATACCTTCTGAGAACTGGCACATTTTCCAAACCGTTACCCTTTCCAAATATTTAGTTATTTATATACCAGTGGCTCCTCTGTACGAGCGAAAATACTGATGTTTCACTTCAAATTCTCACAGGATATCTTACGTCGTCATATTCTCTTCCTTTTTCTTCTTCTTCATCATGTAAGATCATGTCACCAAGATTTTTCTCAAGGACTGATTCTTGGCCTACTAGAAAAATTATGAATTGGTGAATGACGATATAGAAACTAATACGTAATATTTATAATTGACTGCCAACACTGCAACATAAGATGAAAACGTTCATGGTTCTCACGGAAAACCAATTCACATTTTTTTAGAAGCACGGTTTCTGTCATGGATTGTGCATTATTCAAGTTGACTTTGATTCTATAAATATTTCAATGGATTTTTAACTAATTTTCATTACTTATTAAAGTAATGATTTGATTTAACAAAGTAATTTGAATATTAATGAGTATTGGAATAAAAGTTCATCCTTGTTACTGAATTAAATCTACCTTTTTCTTTTTAATAAAATAATATTTATCATAGAAGATTTTACATTCTTAATTTACGGGGGGAAATTGTTTGCATAAGGTCGACATTACATTTTTCGGCCGGTCGCAGGTGTGAGTGCGGATTTTTAGACGCATTGCACTACACAGAGGTATTCTTTAAGCCTTAAACCTTTCACGTTTTTTCAGAAACATTCATTCATCCTGAAAAGCGTTGAGCGAGAGATGAACGAGTTGAGCGATGCGTTTCAAAGACACACCTTCTAAAGTTTACTTATTAAGTGTGCGTGTGCTTGCGTCGTTATCCTGTAAAATAAAGTAAAGAATATTATTTAAAATACAAGTTGTAGCTGAAAATGTTATGTTTTTATTTAGATTAAAAACTTAATAATTGACTGTTAACTCGAATAAACTCGTAATTGAACTGAAGTCGCAGGCTTCCGCGGCCGGAGTCATGTGAATGACCTTGGCTGTCCGGGTGACGCCGCGTCGAAGGCTGTGTTGCCGACGTTTCGACCATCTTTTCGTGGTCTTGGTCTGAGGTCAGACCAGCCCTGAGGAAGACCACGAAAAGATGGTCGAAACGTCGGCAACACAGCCTTCGACGCGGCGTCACCCGGACAGCCAAGACCATTCTCGTAATTGAACTGTTTCTGTCATCGATTTCGTATTGAAGAAAGATGGTTCATAGCATTTAAATTACCGTACGAGCCATGTGAACGATAATGTACTTGATCTTGTATGGAATTACCTATTACAGTACTCTAGCTATATATTTACAAAAATCGAATTTATTTTCATAAAAATAATTTTTTTAGTTTTCCATCCAATCCCATTAATTTCAATTTTATAATAGCGTCTTACTCGTAATTTGTGGGATTTTTTATTTATTTTTGGTAGTTTTAACATATTGTTCAGACTTGGTAGCACCGAAAATTTTTACATATCATTTTGTTGTCAGGCGCTATTCTCAAGCAGAAATATTTGTCTAGAAATGTTCTAGTGCAGCAGTGACAAGTACAGATTCTTTCAATGGGCAGTATTAAAAAACATTTCAGGTTAATTCAATACGGCAGATATCTTGTAATTAATGTATGATTTTACCATAAACTATAATTCACAGGACTCTACTACATTGACAAACTGGCATTTTTTTAGAAATTTTCTTTAATAACAAAGAAATGATAATATTCACTGTTTGTACGAAAAATATGTTAAAAATGTGAATCACAAGACAAAATTAGCACAAAACTAAATATTTTAATTCTAAACCAAAAATGTCAAAATGGTAAAAGATAAGTAAGCAGAATATAAAAATATTATGATGAACCATTTTCTAGATAAGGCAAAATCAAAATGACAAATTTAATACTGGCCGTTCACACGATATGGTTTCCCCTTAATAGGGGACCTACCTGAGCTCGGCAGGTGAGCTTCCAAGACAGGTCGCTCTGAAGTCTATTGATCTGGCGCGCGAGCGGGCGTGTTCCGTTGGCGGCAGCGGCGACGGTTTGCTATCGGCTTTAGAGCTCCCGCAGACTGCGCGTCGCTCCGTACGTCTCGGGCGCGCCGGCTGAAGGCGCCGGGAATCGAGACGCGCGCTCCGGATAGAGCATGGACAGAAAGAGGGATCGCGCGGAAGTCAACGCGCAGGAGGGAAGCGCTGTTCGTGTGAAATAGAGACCCCAAGCCCGAGCGACCGTATGCCCCACAACAGAAATAGAAGCTGCCTCGAGATTCGCGCGGTCTTCGGTTTTCGACTGGTTTCCTCCTGTGGTTGTTGTTTGCATGTTTTTTCTGGAGCAGTAAATTCAAATGTTTGTGTAAAGAAACCTTTAAACTTTAAAAAAACTTAGTTGAAAATAATCTTTAAGAATAATTTTTAATTGTGTATATCTTTAATAGTCGTTTTTAGCTCCATCTTTTCATATTATCTCTTTCATATTTGCTATTCATTCTTTCTCTCCCCCCCCCTCTCTCTCTCTCTCTCTCTCTCTCACACACACACACACACACTCTTTCTCTCTCTGTCATTCTCTTTCACATATTTCATTCATTAAAACCTCTCCGCACCCTTTTCCGTCGACAAGAGTGATCATTTTGATATTCAACTGGCCAAGAAGATTTTCAATCTTTCGCCTGATATCTAAAGACTATTTTCTGTGTCTGTTTTCCTGGAGTAATATTTCGAATGTTTTCAAAAATATATGGATTGCGCGGAAGTCAACGCTCAAGCACAGAGCATGAGTTGCGGCGTAAGAGTTATTTTCGTCAAAGACGACAAAACCTAACAACTGTGCCCTAATCACAGTGACCATCCGGAAACAGAAACAACAGTTCCAAAGTACGTTAAGATGGTTAAGACATTAAACGTATTCTCCTGGTGTTTGTTCTTTATCTCTTTCCTCAAGCAGTAGATCGAAACGCTGAAAAAATGTATATTCCTTCTGAAAGAACCGTTATTATCACAGTAATGAATAATGAGTTTGACGAAAAATAACTTGTGACACGCATGGTAATTGGTCCTTTAGAGTTCACAAATACCCCTCTCCATTCGAGATACTCCTTTTTCGTTTCACCAAACTCTCAACAGTTTATTAGTCCATCTACATCCATCTACGTCGGATAAAGTGGTTAGCCTGTGATTTTCCACGGTACACGTTTTGATTGCTTTCTTTGTGACGTTTATTCTTGAAGGTTGGTTTCTACAAATCTGTATAGAGGAAGAGAGAAAAAGACATTTCTTGTAAAACAGATATGCTAAGAATATCTATCGTATTGATGCGGTGTCTACCCGGAAGAAGAAATCACAAGAGAGAGATTCATCGAGATTTCGGTTTTAGTTGTTTCTCTTTACTTTTGTTCTTTTAATCTTTTCTTTGAGCGGAAAGTTAAAATGTTTTTGAGCAAGAAGCATTGAAATAGTTTTAAACGCGTCAATGTGTTTGACACGTTGGATCATTTATAAACACTTTAATGCTCAAGCTTTTCTGTTGTAATGTCGAACTATCATTACCTAGCACACAGTCCCGTTTTAAAGGTTCTCAAAAATTTCTCACTATACTTCTAGCAAACTACTGCCTCTACTCTACTTCATATCTAAATAATTTTAATCTGGTTACATACACTTTCAACTATATGAGCAGTATTTGTTTACCGAGAGTTTCAATTAAATTTTAATTTGTTTGTTCGCGTACATCTTTCCAAACTCTGTGAGATTACTCACTGAAAGTTACCGCTAAGTTAATTAAGTCACTGTGTTTACCTGCCTCAATCAACTAATCTCCCTCTTTACTGACTTGCCATTCCACGCATGATTCTCCTCATTCTCCAGTTCAGCTGGCCTGCTACCAACTGCCTCCGTATCTGATTCACTACATTGAAGCAAATTAGTTTATTTTTTTTCAAACTATGATAAATAGTCCTTCTACATTTAACAGTTTTGTTTCAACGACATTCCTTATCCTGACATATTATAATAGTTGAACTTAGCCTCTCTGAAGTGAAATTATCATAATGCTTTGTATTTGCTTTCTAGGTTGCATAATTCTCCTTCCGTAATCAAAATATATCTGAAAGACTGAAATCAATACCTTATTGTTCCGAAAAAAAAAAGTTCAGTTGACTAAATGAAATATGTGGAGTTTCACATTAATCATCTCTTCCGTTCACTTTCCACATCTTCCACAGTCCATTTCCCAGCCGTAATTATCCTCCTCTTTCTCTGCGTCCTCTACGCTCCGTCCGCCGCCCCAGATCCGCCGCTGCCACCTGCGGCGGCCGGCTTCGCACGCGGCGCTGTTTTGCCTGCTGTCGCGCCAGCGGGGGCGGGGGCGGGGGCGGGGGCGGGGGCGGGGAGGTAACGTGCGCCGCGCCATTTATCTGGGCTGGGACGGCGACGGCGCAGCGCGGCGCGGCGCGCGGTGGGTTTTGTGCCTTGCCCTGCTCCGCCCTTCCCCCAGCCCCGGAGTCGGCTTGCGCCTCTGCCCCCGCCGGCCCCGCCCCCGTGGCTCACGGCGACCTGTCG
Organism: Teleogryllus occipitalis; assembly: GCA_011170035.1. Lineage (NCBI taxonomy): Eukaryota > Metazoa > Arthropoda > Insecta > Orthoptera > Gryllidae > Teleogryllus > Teleogryllus occipitalis. The sequence goes on along the minus strand of BLKR01000183.1, from coordinate 445,162 downwards.
CCCCAGATCCCGGTCCCCCGCCCTCCTCCCCTCGCCCCACCGTCCGGGTTGAGCTCATTGCCGCTGTCCCTGCTGCGACCCTGACCGCCAGGTCCTGGATGTCGGGTTTCGACTGCACAGTCGAAAGGGTAGGACTATTCTCTTATATTTTTACAAGATCAAGTCACTTAACATTTACATTTTCCTTAGCATTGCCATTCAGATTTGCGTTTATATTATATGGATGAGTTAATAACATAACATATATTTGCTCATTTAGTTCCCCAAGGAACTCAACCTATTTTTATACACATGGCGAATTTTTGATCGAATTCAGCTATTCTTTGGAGAAGAATCTTCTGATTGGTAGTTTTGCGTGTTTCCTGTAATCAATACCAGGTAAATAGTGGAGTAATACCCTAATAAATGAACCACGGATGGCACGCAATCATTGCTTTCACTTCCTTCTTTCTTGCTTACACAGATACACTTAAATAGACTATACTACCAAAATGTCGGAATACCAGTTAGAAGAGAAGAGCTTGTTCCGACTGGGTTGATTCCCCACTGTAGAGAGATGCCTAGAGGGGGAAATTCTCTACAAGCCGACGTGTAGGTCACCGCCGGATCTCACCATACGGCGGGGAAGGAATCACTGTCATATCCCGGAATAAAACATTCATAAACTAACGGGACTAATGACAATGACATTTGATGCGCCCGTTAAAGAACTTACCTTCCCACTGCCTACCATTCTGCCATCTCAGTACTTACTCAGCTTTCCCCGTCGCCATGCCTTTCCCGCTTCTGATCCTGACGCCCCATCGCCCTACTGCTCATACTCCTGGTCCCATGGTCTTCTCCACCACCCCTCAGTCAACTATCTTCCCCGATTCCAACTCTGCCGCCATGTGTGCTGCCACCGCCGCATCCGCTGCCCTTGTTGCCCTGTCGCCTCCGCGCCCTGCAACTCCCTGACGCCCGCACGCTCCCGACGCTCTACCGCCTCCGACGCCCGGACACTGTCGTTGTCCATCCTGTCCCTGCCCCTCTCACCCTCACCGGTCCTGCCTCAGCGGAGTCAGTGACGTGAGTTCCCGTGTATTCCCCACTCGATGCTCTACCATCACACTTCCCCGACTCCACATCTCCGTTGCTCCATCACCCGCATCAGCGTAGCACCAACCTGCTCCACCACCCTCCGTCCTGTAGCCATACACATCTTTCTGCCAAACCCTTCTGAAGTCGTCCTTGAAGTACATCATTCCCTGACGAATCATCACTAGTCGCTTCAATCCCTGCACTCCCCGAGCTTCAGCCCACCCTTTCCGCTCCTGCCTGCCGTATACACCGACATTATAGCATCACCTTTGCGATCGCACACTCTTCATATTATTCATGTTCTACCGGGAGGCACGAGGTGGGCTCCGGAGTGGGTACCTTTCGTTTTTTACATTTATCCATGCACACACACACACCCCGCCGACGCACAAGTATGCCGACAGGCTGGTATCCGGATCTCGCCGGAACGCAGTTTTCCCTCACAGCAATCTCCCTATTCAATGGCTGGGTGGGGCCAGCCCGAACTAAGGTTCGACCGGCTTCGAGCCCCTTTCCCGTCTCTTCGCTGCCTTTACCTTTAGGCTATTGAAATGAGTATCGCCAGGACCTAGGGTACCCGCAGGAGGGGGGTCCGTTTTCTCCTTCTGGATTTCTGTATGTGGAATCCAGAACGTTGTTACAAACGTCCTTTGGCCCAATCCAGCCTAAAGGTAATCGCCATCAACCCAAATGATGGGTTGCTGGGCAAGCCCAGCAACACGGGGTTTACCATATGACTACTCACTTCCTCCACCTCGAGGGTAACGATGTGAATCGCACCAAGACACTTAAGGTCCGGGTGGTCGCCTACAACTATCCACCCGAAATCGTGTCTACCTACGCAGCCACGATTCCCCCCTCCTGCAGGGAAAACCTCGCGATCGCACACCCTACGTCACGTTCCTACATCCCCTACCTTCAGTCATCGACTCTGCCGCTCCCACCTAGAAGGCCCAGGGCGCCAGAGCAGCTGCCTCCGCTGCCATTTCACTCCCAGTCGCATGATTGCCGGCAGACCTTTGGCCGGAAGAGATGGCTCAGGGCATCAACTGATGTCACTGCAGTGCCTTTGACTGAGGCGTCCTAGGTTTGAGTACCAATGGTGGCAGGATTTTCGACACTACCTTGTCAGCTAGGTTGAATTCAGCCACTGTCTGGAGGAGAATTCTAGGAGCCGGCTGTTCTGATCGGTAGTTTTTCGTAGTTTCTCCGATCAACACCAGGCTAATGCCGGAGTATTACCCTAACAAACGGGCCAAGAACCGCGCGAGATTTTTCCTACCTCTTCCTTGTCTCGCCTCACTACTTACACACACACACACACACACACACTAACATGCATTACACTACCACACATGCCGGGAGATCACCGCCACCTCCCGAGCAAAAATACGCACTACACTTACGGGACTAATGAATATAGTAGTTGACGCGCTCGCAATAACCATAATCAATCAATCAATCAATCCGGCTGACCTTTCAATCTGCACCGAGTTCTGACACGCAGACCGCTGACGATTTGCCTCCTCTCCCACTCCGCTTCCTTGTGGCCCTTCCGCTGTGGCGTCTTATGAGTTATGGGGCGTCATGTCGATTCCCCCCATTTCAAACACTTTTCAATCACAGACGTAAACCATACGCATGGTAGCAACGCTTTCGCGTATGCGACATCCGTATTAATTTGTAGATTTAACATTGCTGGTATTTACTTTCATTATTATTGTTTGTTCCCTTGTTTCAATCTTTTCTGTCATAACCGTAAACCATTCACCTGGTAGTAACGCTTTTGCGAATGTGACTTCAGTATTTTTGTGCTCATTTGCAGATTTAACAAGATTGACATTTAATTTCAAAATTATTTTGCCTGTACGAACATAGTTATTTTTAGTAATATTGTAATGTTAGGAAACTATTTTGTAGTGTAAATCCAAAGTTAATACTTCATGGAAATGTAATATGATAATCGATTATGTTATCTGTCAACTTTACAACAAAAATTATTTAAGGATTTGCTGAATTCCACAAAAATGATACAAGTCAGTCGTTTTACGTAAAATGTATTTTTCTGGACTAGTTAGCATCTTCATTCAGAGAAACAAACTAGTTTTATGCGTCAATTCATTTAATATTTATATTTGATGTAAGAATCTTCCCTCAGAATTATTCAAGAATGAAAAAGTTGACATGTAATGGTCGAATAACTGCAACCAGTTTCTGTTGTCAGTAATACACCTACATTATTCGTAGTAGTCAATATGAAAAAAATGTGTAAATTGCATGTTTTTCAGAGAAATGCAGATGGTTCTTTTTAAATAGAGTTACTCATTTCTTTAACGTTTCATGTACTCGTATATACGACGCGTCTAAATTATTTCATCAAAGGTCAAATGCTGTCCTCGTGAATTAATTAATCACATATCATGATCGTTACTTATACACGATTTCAACTTGTCTATTTGCATCCATGACGCAAATAAAACACAGAATGATACGTTTCTGCAGGCAAGAGGCTGCTTTTGTGACGTTGACGTAAGGGGGAAAGAGAAAACGGAATAATCATCGGAATGATAGTGTTCATCGGTATGCCGGGTTGTGATGAAGGATGGCGATCAGTTACCATAAGCTCGACGTTCCTGTCAATGGGGCTGCGAAGGGGGTGAACGTGAGGGCGGGGTCGAGAGCACGGGTGCTGTCTGGGATGGCGGTTGGGCGGAGGGGGTCGCTCTCGCACAGCAGTGCGCTCAAAGGCGCCTCGTCGCTCTCTGATCCGCAGCCAGCGCTGCGGGATGCGGGAGGCGGCGGCGGTGGCGGCGGCGGCGGCAGCGGCTCTGGCGGCGGCGACGGCGGCGGCGGCGACGCTGCTGCTGCTGGCGGCGACAGGCGGCGCGGGGGCGGTGGCTGTGGCGGCGGCCGCGGCGGCGGCCTCGGAGGCGGTGGAGGCGGCGGCGGCGGCGGAGACGGCCGAGGCAGCCGCGGCAGCAGCGGCGGAGGCGGCGGCGGCGGCGGCCGCGGCGGCGGTAGACGCCGAGGCGGACGCGGAGGCGGCGGCGGCGGTGGCGGCGGCGGCGGCGGCAGCGACGACGACGGCGGCCGCGGCGGCGGAGAGCGCGACGGCGGCGGCGCCGGCGGCGGCGGGGGCGGGGCCCGGGTTGGGGCCACCGCCTCCGCCGCCCGCCGGGCTGCCGTCGTCGCCGCCGCCGCCGCCGCTGTCGCCGCCGCTGCCGCCGCCGGTCACGGCCCCGCCTCCGCCGCCCGTGCTGCCCCCGCCGCTCGCCCGCCCCCGCGGCTGTCGCGCCTCCGAGTTCCTCTGCGACACGGGCCAGTGCGTGGCGCTGGACCGCTTCTGCAACGGCGCCGACGACTGCGGGGACAAGTCTGACGAGCCTCGCTACTGCACCCGTGAGTACCAACCTTTCTTATTCTTAAGTGTTTGGTGTCCACCAGGTGGAAATTCATTGATCCACTTTATTACGTAATGTCAAACTTCATACCATTAAATTCGTTAAATTACCTAAGTCTAACACTAGTGTGGCAAGATTTACTATTAACCATTTATATACGAGTATGTCTTATTTGGAAATTTTCTAGACTTCTTTGCCTTGTCACGTTTCCTCTGAAAAAAATTCAACTGACATGGAAACTTTTAACAGGTTAACGTCGAAATCTGGGTTGATTTGTTCTTCTTTTGAAAGATTTTTATTATTTATAACAGCTGCAAACAAATTAGTTCCCGCTCGCACTGGTAGTAACTGAAAAAGTTTAAGAGTTTCGTCGGTTTTGGCCGCCCTGTTTTTGCAACCCTTACCGCAGAGAGCAATGTGACCGCGTTCGACTGAACGAGCGCTGTTATTGCTCGCTAATATCTCAACTTAACGGTTGTGTCTGGCAGTTCGGGAGGTGGAAAAGAGTTCAGTTTGGGAAGCACTATGCCCTGGAAAACTCAAGCTGTGATTTTATTTCCTGTGTTCATCAGTTAGTTACCTGTTGTAAAGTACGTGAATTGAGAAATCAGTTTCTAAGAATCGCGCTACTGAGGATGCCCACCCATCACTCGCCACTAAGGATGCCCACCGCATTCGTGGGCGAAACGTTTGGCGGTTCAAAGCCAATTGGACCACGGCCCAACAGCCAGGAAGACATGAATAATATTGACTCCGGCCGTGAAAGCCTTCAATGCTTTATAGTTTCTAAAGAGTTTTGCAAGCAAGATGTTACGTAGTTAGCAAATTAATTTCAATTCTTCAATTTTCCATATTTTTGTTCTGAAGCCTGGTTTAAGCCGTAGATACATTTAAAAGTGATTATTATCTTCGCTCTGCCCTTAGTCTCCTTACGAGGGTGGTGTAAGACGCACTTGTGTTTCATACATTGAATTGACACTGCTCATTTTTTTAATATCTACACTGAATATATTTACATTGTATTATAGTGACATCTGTTCTGTATCTTTTTAGCATAAATTTCAGTTCTAATCATGTTCAAGGTATACCTGTACAGAATTTGCCCTCTTTCCTATGACCAAATTTCATTGTGTTAATCTAATGACATTTGATGTTGAATTCAGCCACAGATCAACTGAAAAGGGAAATAAGCGCATTATATTGAACCATCATAGATTGATGTGTATGTGTAACTGTAATCGAAGGTTGGTAAACAATGTTAACTATACTTGCATTCTGTGGCACACGTTGGTAGTGCATCAGATTTCAGTTTCTCAATGTCGAAGAAATAGTGGCCGGAATAATTGGCGCCTTGCCGGGCATGACAAGGGCGTAAGCAAAGTGTTTCTTTCGACCTTCAATTGGGCTCAAGCCCGTAGGAGCGCTAGTTCGCTTGGCGGACATTCTAACACAGTAGGCAGGGTTGAACAAACCCCGCGCAAACGACGTTTTGTGTCGTGAAAAGTGTGGAAATTTAAGTAATTATTTCAGTAATTTCCAGTGCTAAGTGGCAGCTATTTTTTGCGACCGTTTTAAATAGTATATCTCTTTCAAAAGAAAAAAATAAACCTGCCTGATTTCGACTTCAACCTGTTGAAAGTTCCCTTCACCACTACCCGCAGTGTCATCCTCAGCTTTACAAGAGGAGTAAGCTAGTATGTTTTTTTACGAAATGGAATGAATGTGTTTTTTATATCAGTCTTTAAATTGACTGTACGCACGTTTAAACAATTTTCTTGATTTTTCTGTAATTAATATTTGTAATGCACCACTTGCTGCTATTTTGACATCTAAAACCGAATTGTCATTATTTTAAAAATAATAGAGTACGTGAATTTTAACTGTTCTGCTTGTTGGGAACTGTGCCCTATTTTACATAACAGAAATGCTAAGCAGCTAAATGAACGCTTAGTACGAGTTCAGATTAAATGTATCGATGTTTCACAATGTGCATAAAACGTTGAGGATATATACATATTGTTTCATATTATTATTAAACCCAGTTGGTTTCCAAACTAGGACTAACTATCTTATTGTCAATTTTACAATCTCGTATAGTAATGACATACATTGCACGTCTATCATGAATAACTATTGTGCTAGTGTCAATGTGACATAAAAATGAGAAAATCAACAGCGGTGAATTCATACACATTTTCAATGACTTTTGTCGAAAATTATAGTACAACAGATTATGAAGAACTCTTCTTCCAATTTTCCTGTTCCGAAATGACATTATTTTGTAGATAAATAAATTTTGAAACAATGCAACACAACTATAAACAATTACAACAATATTGGTGATTTTATGACATTCAGTACCTGTTTTTCGGGACTATATGGAATAGATTATTTCATGTATTATCAAAGAACTTGAGAGCATACGTACTGAGTATATGTGATTAATATTGTCATTAAGATTTGTGACCATGTTTAGTCAAAACTTAGACATGTATTTCGTTTATCAAAATATTGTAATTGAGCAAACTATCGTTGGAAATTAACAACAATTCAACAGCAACACTTCTTAAACAACACGTAAATTAAAAGCTGAGAAATATCAGCTTTTAATTTACTTCTTCACTATTTTAGATAATAAATCACAAATGAATTAAGACATAGAAGACCAGAATTCATTTTAATAAGAAGGATATATTTTCTATTAATGTATTTCTTTCGTATTACATTAGCATTCTTGTGCGGTTTAATATGAATTTTTCATAGGTGTGAATAAATTCGAATATGCTTTTTTACTGAGAGTTATTCCATAAACACTGTTCGTGTCCAGATACAGTGGTTATGGGCAAGGCGCACAATTTCAACTTTAAGAAACTCATGATTTAAGATCAATTTGTATTCGTGACAACATAATCGTTTCTTCTACTGTTCTCATTTCGTGGTATTTGCATTATCGATTACTATGAAACTTACTCGCAAGAATATGAATGTAATTTACACCTGTTTTCAATATAACGCAAAATAAATCAAAAGCATTTGAAAGATTCTTAAATAACAAATTTCAACTAATCATCGAGTTTCCATATTCCCTCTTGAAATAACAATGCAGGTCACCTCGTATTACGTCGATTATACATATCCATCATGTAAGTGAGTTTGTTGCAACCGATATAACTCAAGAGTGTATTTTAACTTCAGATGATGAAGTGTTCTTTAATTGCTTCATAATCGGTGCTGGAAGTTCTTTTGCTTCGGCAGTCAGTGCAAATAACCGTCTCTGCTCTCGTTCTGGGACTCTTTATTCACTGGGTCAAAATTTGCACCTTCTTAAGTAATAACAGACATTTGGAACCCATTAATCATAAATAGGGTCAGTGTTGACATTCCTTTTCCTGAACATCTAGTGTGAAATTTCTAAGCCAATTATCTTGATTTACTCCTCTCATTTCTAAAGAACAAAAACTGAATTTTAAATTCTTACAAGCAAAACAATAGTTTCGTTCTCAAAATATGATTTTTATAATTCAACGTTTATTATGTGGAGCAATTATGTTAAAAAATGTCAGAAACAGATTATTAAAGTTAAAAAAAAACTAAAATATAGCTTATGAAAACGTTTTCCTTTCCGTGGTGCTAAAGGAACGTCCACGACTTTACTTGACATGCGCGTTCTTGTGGTATCTTATAAAAGCATTTATAGTCGGACATTAGAACATAGTTCGGGCCTAAGAATAGAAATTGAGAGATGGAAACAGTTGTACTTGTTCGGTTCAGGGTTTGTTGTTTAAAGGTATCGTTAATATCTGCCAATAACTGATCGATCGAATCAATTATTCTCTTATCAGTCATTAATAAATGTTTTATATTTTCGTTTTAACAACGTTTAGATCAGATGGACTTCCTAGATTTACGCATTTTCCCAGAACAGAACTGGATTTTGAATTCAAAAATTGAAAGGTAAATTTTTTTCTGCCAAAAATAAGTGTAATGTAGAGCACTCAACGCAGACCAATTGAATAAATTCCGCCAGCTCGCTGTAAAGACTAGATCGGCAGCTTGGACATACACCCCCTTTGTAATTGCAGACCTCCAAAACGGACGATTCAAACGAAACATTTTTAAAACCTTGCTGTTCCACTCAATATATCCCTAATCCGATCAAACCAATTGAATCCCGACGTACTGACGCGTCAGTACGAAAACAACCGACAAAAATTCTGAATTTAATTTATTAAAATGTTATTGCTTAAAAAAAAGATTTTATGGAAGATTCGGAAATATTTTATTCTTCAATACACGCTTTGAGTGACCGCTTCCGCGACTGGTAGTTTAATATGCTTTTCCTCTACAAAAAATTCCTTAGACAAGATTTTCTGCATTCTTATAGGTTAAATTTCCTTGATTTAAAACAGCTTTTGATGATTTATAATGAATATACCTTCTCTACAATTCCAAGAGTTATTTAATTATTAACCCTTCAGTGGTGATGCTCGAAATCGTAATGCGAGTTGTACAGATTACAATAGAAGTCCATCAAAATATTTACTTTCTGTTATTAACAAAACCATATTTACTGATACATGTATCTAAGTCTCTATATTGAAACGCACCGCGTTTTTGCCTAAAGAAACGGCGATACAACAAGTAAGAGTACGCGGCAAAACGGTTGCCAGAGGGCGCCCGCTAGCCACAAGAAACAGCTACGAAGTATTGTCGGTTGGCCGAAGGCGTGAGGAAAAGACGCCGCGAGGCTTCAGTGTACGGCCGGACGCCTGTAAGGAAGGAAGTACCTGGGGCTGCTCCGCGTTCGAACAAGGTAGAATAGTGTCGCGAACGAATGAGCGCTGCCAAAAGTGATTGACGGACGAGTTGTGCTAGATATAACCATCATTAGTGGCTCTGACGTAGTGCCAGAGTAACAGCTATTATCCGGGGTAGTACTGATCGAGAGAACTTGTGTGCAGAGGAGTACGTCACGAGACTAGTAGCCTGGTGAAATGGTGAGACACGTGCTAGTAAACTGTACCTTGAATAATTAGTGGCGTTTGTCAGCTCGCGGAAGGTGACATCGAGTAGATCTGGGTGAACTGGAAAGGAGTTCAGCGGGGAGGCGCAGAGGCACCGTGGGAAGATTACGCTGGAGAAAGTGCTTCGGAAACGCAGCGCATCGCATCGGCTGGCCCCCAGTGGAGCGGGCATAGGCAGCACAGCGAAGGAGTACGAGACAACCCGAGAGTCCCCGAAGCCGCCGACGCTCGAGGGGGGAGTATTAAACGGTAAATATTTCCTCGATCGATGTAAGATCGAAAGAACTAACAGTGATTCTGGGTGAGGTAAAGAAAAGGATAAAGACAATCACAGATATTTGTAATCAATAGTGATTTGTTTAGAATAATAAATAATTCATGTTTATTTTGTTCACGGAACAATGGTGTCTGATTAATAACCCCGAGCCCATTCACGAAAAAGAACACCTGTCCCTTGCAAATAAATTTACTGCGAACAAGCCGGGTTTACCGGTTCGTCTCAATATATAATTTATTAACGTGTTGAAAAATTTCGAACCCAACAAAATGTTTCACAAAATTGGATGTATTTTCCTATTAAAAAATGTATTCATGAATATACAGGTAGGTACGTATTTTTGAAACGTCTCTTGTAATATACATATTCTGCACTTCTTGTACTACTTTAACTTTTGTACAATAAATAAAGCCAACTGCCAAAATTGTTGAAACATGTTGTTATATGCCGAAAGCAATTGAATGTCCACATCTTCTGACCATTTTACAAAGATGTTCTGTGTGTTCTGGAGACTCCCGCAGTAGGTAACACAATTTTAGCGGTTCTGTTGAGTACTCTTGTTTCATTGCCTGTGCTATTTAAATCTAAGTTTCGTCCATTTTTGAAAAGTCACTGTGGTTCTGTGAGAGCGTCCTTGATACGTTCTGGCCCACCAGCAAGATAAAGTAATCCGAGCAAAGTTTTGAGCTCTAAGTCACCGTTTAACTTTACACAATCATTCAAGAACTCTAGAACCACCAGCTCGCATCGATATCCTTTACAACACACGAAACACGCAGGAACATGTTTGACTTTCTCAATCCGAAACTATATCACGAGTAGTCGAATATACTATTGCAGTCAAATCTACAACTGAAGCTTATCGCAAGGGCAGCAATAAGCCTTTTAGTCATATTTTGCCATAAATCTTGAAATTAGACCGTCTACAAGAGGTACGGAAAAATCCATTCAAAACTTTCGCCACTCTTGCTTTAAGTAGTGAATCAGTACGTAGTAGTATTAGTAGAAATAGTAGTAGAAGTAGTAATCCACGGGACCACTGACGAGTTAAACCTATATTTCCTAATGGAATTACTTATAAATATACAATAAATGTGTAGATGAAGTAACGCGGCGTTGACTGGATGTGAATTTTTACTCCGTCCATTAGCTCTGTCCATCTATGTGCACTAGCCCGTATAGACATTTATTCAGTTTTATATATTTAGATTATAATGAGCTTCTTCAAAATTCAATCATTTGAGGAAACCAACTATTAACCATATGTAACATGCAGACTTATTATTCTGCAGCCAAAGTGCGTAAGTTGGGGTTGTACGGGAGTCGAGCGGTTACAGACACGCTTAATGCAACCATATGCAGACATTTGTGCCTAAACGTTGACAATAATGCCAAGAAAGTTGTGTCTTCCCGAGTGTCAAAAACTCTTAGGGAAATGCACAGCCTTACGTTCATTTTTGAAAGCGACGCATTATTATAATACTATCAATTATAACTATTACTATAATAAATCAAAAATGCCTTAGTCAGATTAGTAAGTATAAACCACAATCTGTACGGTGAATATGTCAAAAGAGTCGTCATTTAGATGAAATATTCAAAATATTTCAAGTCATATCACTCCGTAAATGACAATGAAAATTGCATTTCGTGTTAATTATTTTTTTGGAGTTTCTATTTTGCTTTCATTTCTTAAACTTTAGGAGACAATCGCGGAAACGCAGAAAATTATTACAGATATGAGGACAATATTTAGATTTTGGACATTGGATCGAAAATTTAATTTTATTCCGTGTTTTTATTTCGTTATAATACATATAATACCTTTTTCATTTTCTGCCGAGTTTATCAATCGTATATTTTTCCTAGCGTACGTTCGCAGTGAATACAGAATTATTGTGTTGCATTCGTATTCAGCGGCCATAGTACGTTTCGGCTTTCAGACTTTGATTTAAAAATAAAATGCAGTCGCCGTGTGTGTATGTATGTGTGTGTGTGTGCGAAGGGAAGTGAGGTGAGTCCAGTGGCTTTGCGCGTCACTCCGTATCAGCTGCCCATCACGCGGGCCGTTGATTCCGAGCCTTATCTGTGTGCCAACGTTCGTTCGCCCGCCGCGTCACATCACTGCGTCCGTCGCCCCATCGTTTCACTTCGCGGCCGCACGAGCGCGCGCGCTCACGTACGCCGCTTCCCCGGACGTTTCGTGAGAGAAGGTTCACAGTGCAATTGACAATGGTGCTGACTGAGCCCGCGTGAAAAACAAAGTTAAAATGAAAAATTTGGTAATAAACAAATAACGAAATGTATGATTGTGTGTATCAACAGTATGTTAGTTTTTTTACTTGAATGAGGATAACATGAGCAAATTTCTCGCAGCTTTGAACAAAGGAGCTACTATTCGGGATTTTAATATCAGTATTTTTTAGTTTTCCGGCGGTTGGTATGACTTGAAGTGATTCATTTCGTTCCGTTTTCCCAAAAATATAATTTTTCAATTTGCGAAAGAGTAAACTATTGGATGATCAAAATAATTCCATGAGTACTATTGCTATCAGATTTACATTTACCCCAAGCGTTTTTTATTTTTGTTACTTAACTTTTGTACTTTAAGTTGAGAATTTTAAAAGTTTGTTTAATTGAGTTTTGATGCGCTAATTACAGTAATTTGAATACTTATAACTTTAAAATTAAAGCATGTTATTATGATTTCCAAAATAGTGCTGTACAATTCTCTTTTCATGGCGTTGATAATGACGTGTCAAGTGTATTAAAGGACAGAGAATAATGCAATCGGTTTCTCAAGTTTTTGAAGGGCATAAACTTGTACGGGGATATATAAGACAAGTGTATACACTTTAATAATGTGATATGAATGTTCCCATAAATGTCATAATTTTCCATGTACAAAAATATTAATGTTATTGTGTAGATGTCGCTAATAACATTTTGTAGTTGATGCGACATAAAATAAAAGAAATTATCAACATAAATGTTTCAATGATGAATACTCTATTAAACTTTTATTAAATATTGAAACATTTTACATGAAACATAAAACTGAAGAAGAAGAACAAATCAATCTGATATTTCGATCAATATGTAATACTCTCGTTAATATCAATGTATCACACAAAAGAATGTCGAGTGTTTTCAATTACAAATGCTAACCTTCAAAAGCCTGGTACCTAATAAGATTATTTGATTCAAATTCTATTTTTTCATTCCTATTTTATCAGAAGATAAAATCTTAAGTGCATCTATATTAGCATTTTCTATCAAGTTCAATTACGATTAGTAACTTTTTTCATTTTATTGATGGTCACAGTGACGACTTGACGACTTGACGACTTGACGACTTGACGACAACTATCGTCTTTATTTTTGTTGTAGAGTTGCTATGGTTCATTTGTGTTTAATAATACACTTGTTCGTTTTTTGCTATAATAATAAACTGAAAAGTATTAACTACTATAAACTTTTATTGTATTAAATTAATCACCCCAACGTTTTTGAAAAATTACATAACGACTAGCTTCTTCTCATGTTGTATAAAAATTTTTACATTGAAAGGAAAACGTGTTATATCATGTTGGGAATCAATGCATTAGTAGGTCTGAAATAGAGATTAAAGTTTCACATTTAAGGCATATTTCATTGGTGCTTCTAACATGACGTATGAGTGAGTGAATTTGGCTAGAAATACCTATTCCCAATCTAGTCAATATACATTAAATACTTCTGTATTTGATATATGACTGGAGCGTCAACACACAGCAATTCATCAAGTGCAGTTTCGATCGTTAGTTTGTCCAGATGTCATACGTGATTATGATAGAACTGAACAAATCCTTAGTTTGCCTGCATTCCAGAATGGGAATTCTTCCCATCGTGTGTTGCGGAGCGTACGCATCTGATACCGCATCGTTTGTGATGCCAGGCAACGCTGCGTGGCGTACGCTCGCTTACGCTCCATCGCTCCATCGCTCCGTGTCGTTCACACTCGTCTATGTCCGCAAGCTCGTCCACTGCAGTGGCGCTATTTCGCTCTCCGAGAGTGAAACGTTAGTATGTCCCCGCGGAAGTGAAGGAATAGTCTGATACCTGCGAGAGAAATATCACCCCATCCTCCAAAAAATGTCGAATTCTAATGTGTGTCTATTCACTATCTAATCTGTTTTGTTTAATTTTTTTGATGAACTCAACTACAAAAATTGTAGAATCTGTCGTTCATTTTTCCTTCTTGGTCCTGACTGAGTGAAGTAATTTTATGGCGTGGATAAGTTACTTTTGTTTATTTAAACAGAGTAGTATCTTTTATTTAAATTATTAATGTTTCCATCGAAATTCTGGAGCAAACTATTTAGTTTCATACTTCGGTCTGTTGGAATTGAAAATCACAAAATATTCTGGGACATATTACTGTCAGGTAAACCGATGGTATATTTTGTAAGCTTGATTGTACGAGTTCTTCAAAATACGAAAGAAAAAAATGTGCTGAGATGAAACAAGCATTGCGTGTTGTTGTTGTTGTTGTTCTTGTTGTTGTTTTCAGGAAAATGTAGAATGACGGGAACTGATCCAACAAAGCAATATAAACGTGCTTCAAAAATAAACTAACCTCCTAGGCAAATATTATAACGTTGTTCATAAATCCGCATGCTTATGTATTATTATATTTTGCCTCTCTATTTTGTTTCTCCATCCCTTGATTTGAAATATTTTTGTATTTTAAGTCCCTTTTTTCTCTGATCTACCAAGGAAAAGGTTTAGCTTATTCGAGCATGGGTTGAACATAAGCTTGTCGGTAGAGAATGAAAATGACATTCCTGGAAAGTTTCATTTCGCAGGAGAAACGTTTTATCCTGAGCAGAACCGTTGATTTTGCGAACATTTACAAAGTTTAATATACTTATATACCTACAAAAGTAATAAATAATATACAATTTTCTGGACTTAATTATTACATAATCTGGTTTTGAAATATGCATCTTCACTTCTGCAGAGCTAATACTTTTTTCCTTTTTCCACCTGATTGTTCTATTTCACCTGAAGGTATTGCAGATCAGTTTTTGTGTGCATTTCAAAGCCCATATGGCACAGCATCCCTTTGTTCGCGGAGCGCTGGCCTCGCTGCAACGTTAATTCGGCACCGGGGAGCTGCGATGGCCCGCGGACGGCCGTGGGGAGCCTGCAAAAGATTTACTCTCCAATTACAAACCGCGGCATATTAAAGGCAGACCAGTATTAAACTTTGAATTTACATTAACTACATTACGCTTGATGTTTATTAATACCGAGATGAACATAAATATGCATGGCCCACACCACGGTCGCGGCTGGTGGCATGTGTGGCTGCGTGGCTCTTCGCTGCTATAGTCAGGTTGTGAGCAATTGACGCTGCCACCAACCGGCAGCAAAGAAAGTGGAAATAAATGAGCATAGGAATGTTCTGTTAGAAATTTTGACTAAGATTTAACACAATGATGAAAGGAGAATTTGCATGGACAAATATTTTCTTGAAATTTGAATTTAAAGAAAAAATAAGATACACAATTTTGAAGTGTTTTAATTCTTAAATTCAACATGTAAAAAATGTCAATAATTTACGTTGATTATTTCTTCAATAAACATTTATACATTATTTTAATGCAAAGTTTCAACTTTGAGATGGAAAATTTTGCTATTATTGTTTATTTTATCGTTACTAAAATGGATATATTCATTCCTGATTTTCTTTTCGGTAAACAGGAAACATATTAGTGAATTCTATTGTATACATCATTTGCATCTTATTTGTTTATTTCATTATTGTTAGCTCTAATTTTTTTTCTTGTAGAAAATTTTCATTTTTCCCGTATTTAGTGCATTTTATTTAACTTGCTGTATTAGTTATATTTATCGTCTTTCGTCATTTACTTTTTCCCACTCCCTACCTTCTGATTCTTACAGAGAAGATGAGACCGTCTTATCAATAGCAAATTTTCTTCGCTTATGTCCTAAATGCTTTATTGAAGGAACCATTAGAATATCGAAATATTTTCTCATAATACCTAGAGGTAACTGTTCTGATAAGAAACAAGAAGGAAATGAGAAATAATATTCACGTTCTTAAATGCACACGGTAGTAATGTTCGTATTCCACAGAATATTTTTAGCGGATGATGTACTGTAACAATGCTCAACGCTTAATGCAACACTTAATTGTAATGCACCATATGAAATTAATTTAAGAAAAATTATGATACATGAATATGTCTCGGTAATTTTTACACACATACAATGCGATTTGTTTTGAAAACGTCCACATCTCAATACCTTCAATTTATTTCAAGAGAATGAGTATTTCGTGTTTCCTGGCGTGTCAACTACTTTGATCATTCAACTCGTAGGTTTCCACGACCAGAATCATTTACGTTGGTCATTATTCCCGTGAATGAAGTGCGTACTATAGCAGCGAGTGTCTTCCCATGCTGGAATGTGGACCTCCATGTATCTACACGTCAGTTTATGGAGATTCCGCTCTCCAGGTGTCTCGGACAGCGGTGCCCTGCCCCAGCCACGACAAGCTCTACGCTCCCGACTGGTCTTACGATATGCATGGAAGAGTAGTGCATGTTAGTATAATTGTGTGTATATGTGTGTGTGTGTGTTTGTAAGAGGAGAGGACGGAACAAGAACGAGGAAGAGAAGATCGCGCACGGTCGGTCGGTCGTTTTTCAGAATACTGCTTTTGCATTCGCTTGGTATTTATAGGTAAAACATCGACCAGAAACAGCGGTTGAATTTGTCCCAGCAATGTAGCTAGTGTACAAATTCGCGACCAACGGAACTCGAAGGTGCGGGAGCGGGCCTGGTGGCGAGGCGTAATGGAGGAGTGGGGGCGGGGCGCGGAGGCGGGACGCGGGGACGGGACGTGGAGGCGAGGCGTGGTGGCGAGGCGTGGAGGCGGGACGCGGGAGCGAGACGCGAGTTCGGGGCGTGGGGACTTGGGCGCGGGGCGAGACATAATGGAAGCAAGGAGCGGAGGCGTGGCGCGGGGCGCGGGGGCGGGGCGCGGGGGCGGGGCGCGGGGGCGGGGCGCGAGGGCGGGGCGCGGGGGCGGGGGGCGGGGCGCGGGGGCGGGGGGCGGGGCGCGGGGGCGGGGCGCGGGGGCGGGGCGCGGGGGCGGGGCGTGGAGGCGGGGCGTGGAGGCGAGGCCTTGGGGCGGGGCGTGGGTGCGGGGCGTGAGGCCGGTCACGGGGTGGGGCGCGAGGACGGAGCTCGCAGTGACACGCGGTGGGCAATGTCGAGTGAGTGAAAATGGAAGCGCATTTCCAAAACCCTTCCCCAGTCGGCGAAAGGGAAGAGTCGGAACGGTAGAAACAGAATAACGAGCCGGTGCGGGCGAGAGACCGACAAAACTGGCAAATTGGCGGAATGTGGAGTTGCTATATCCAAGAATTTGAAAATACGCTCCGAAAAGTAACTCAATTGGGGCGCGTTTGACCCTCCTCATTAACTTCAAAATTATTCGTCATTGTTGCATTTTCATGAGGTTCGTGAACATGTTGGTCCAGCTTGTATAGAGTAGCGTTGATAAGTGAACTTCACGGGAGAAAATGTTTGGTTCTCATTTGTGATTGCAAATCAGTCCGCGTTATTTGGACGTTTAGTATTGGTCATTTTGCGTGGATATGTAACGATTTCATGCACAAATATGAACGTATCATTTTGCTGATATTTAACAAATTTCTCGTTTTGTGGGCAGGACAGATGTGTACTTCGTTTTGGCTTGAAATTCGAAATTATTTTATAGGTCTTTTATTAAAATGTATGATCATTTATCACAGGGACATGTAAAAGAAAACGCGACAACCGACATTTTCAATGGTTACTTTCATATACTGCAATGTGTTTGTAAACTAATCACCTTATCCGCTTACCACCTCTTGGGCATGGCGGTCAAACAATCATTCCATGTAAAATGTGTAGTAGAGAAAGCACAAAAATATTCGACTAGTCCTCCTGAAGTGCATTTCTCTCTCATTTTGATCAACAACATGCCTCGTTTTAAACTTCAACAATTCACTTATCGAGAAATCTATAATATCACTTTTTATTTTAATTTGTGTATTAACTAAATGTCAATAATATGAAATTAACGAGAACATGTATTGTGTGAGATCGTAATGAGAAAAGGGTGGACTGTTAAGGATCATTAGTTTGTCCTGATCACAGAGTAAAACCTGTCGTGTGCTTGGAGTGTCTTTTTGCCAAAGGGATGAGGTGATAGGGTTTCTTTAATTTTTATAAACCTACATTCATCTCACTTGTGTCAATATAATCTGGTAAAAATGATCATTTTACATGCCTGGAAAGATATTCACTATACTCTTATCCCAATCTTTAAGTCATTCTCTGTAATATTTTTTTATTCTCAATGTGAGCAATAACATATTTTTATCAGAATGTTTACGGTTTTCTGAAGTGACCTAATGAGAAAAATCATAAGCTTTTCTTTGTGTATTTGAAAAAAATATAAGTTAAAGTAAATGTAATTGCATTTAAGTTAATATGTATAAGTTATAGTGAAATTAATTTCGTAATAGGAAGCATATGTTCTTCCGTAACCAATGCATGTGTAAAGCACTAGACTGATCATAACAGAGCTTAGTACAATGCAGCACCTAACAGAGGGTATTACAATAAAAACAAAAATAAAAATATACCGTCACCCACAAACTGCATAGCCTCCCATATGTGCACATATCTGTGAACTACATAGAACAAATGTCTCTCCTCTGCGATCTCCTGGCATGAGCAGAACTCATTAAACAATCCACCAAAGTCATTGACAAAAAACGAGAAAACAGATTTAGGAAAAGCCCGTGGAAAAACCTTCAAAATCTGCATACAGAGCGCTCTCAAGGCCAAAAAAGCGCTAGCAACGCTGGTCCAGAAATGGCCCCTCTTTCAACGCCACACTTCACGCGGAGAGCGTGCGCGTCAGGCGCTGTCACACGCTCACGCTCGCGGGGGCGCGGCGTTCGGTCGGAAGCTGTTTGAACTGGAGCGTGTGTAGGCGCGCCAGTGGCGGCGCGTCGCGGACGCGTGCAAAAACAGTTATTACCGCCGCCGCGGCGCCCGGACCGCGACTTAATTTCCGCTATCTGTTTTAGCCCGTTTGTTCTGCTGATTGTTTGGTCATAAAACACGCCCCGGCGGCTACATAAACCCTCGAGTCGCTCTTCACGCTGTCGGCGTTGGTAGGAGTGGTGGTGAAGGTGGAGGTGGTGGAAGTGTGTCTGGTGGTGATGGAAGGTCGTTGGTTACGAAGGTGTGTCGATGGTGGTAGTAGAAGTGTGAAATAGTCTGCGGTAGAGATAGTTGGAGTTGTCATTGTCGTTGTGAGGATCGTTTGTGGTGATTTTGATGATGGGGGATATGGTGACTGTGTGGCTGGACGTGATGACGATGGTGTTGACAGTGTCGCTTGTCGTATCAGTGGTCGGGATGTTGCTAATGAAGGTGTTTGTGTCAGTGAGGGATGAAGTGGTAATATTAAAAGTGACTGTGGTAAATAATACTATTCGTATTATTGGCTAAGGGTTTTTTGGGCCACATTAATTCCATTTCCTCCAAGTTCATTTTTGTAAGATTTATCAGTTTGGTTAGAAGATTGTATAGGTTATTGCTGCATTCTTTTCCATTTTTAATTCTTTTTTGTAGTCGTATATGTAGTACATACCCTCTTGTAGAGAGTTTTTAATTAAAGATAGCTTTGTCTAGTCTTTCTCCGTCCACTTGATCTCTTAAGGCTGTGTCAGAAATGAAATACAGGACCGTAATTGTGTTATACTTACTAACCCACCTTAAAAATATATATGGAAGTATAATAAAGGACAAATCATATTTAGAATATAATAATCATGAAATTGTTTCACAATATCCTTTTTAGTGGCTTGCCCTCCAAGTTTTTCAATACTTTTAAAATCTTGTTTCCAATGATACTGAATTTTTAGTTTGTGAAATGATTCATTCGAAATGAAATTCTAGGATTTGTATAGACACTCAAACGTTTGTCTATTACGGTTTTTTTCATCGAGGAAAAATACTTCATCACCAATCGTTATCTTTCCCCAAACACAAAGAGAAAGACTAAAATGACTTTTTTCTCATTTATCGCTTTTACTTTAATTGCGTGGCCGTTCAAAGCGCCTAATCAAACGAAATTCTCATTTTACCGGAGTAAAAGCTCTAGATAGACAAATTCGAAACAATAATAGTTGACAATTTCAGAGCGTGAAGATCATGGAGAGATATTTGCAATGCCATAAACATTCTTTATAGTGTGTCGTTAGGGCGTTTGCTACACACCAACGATCGAACTGCCGAAAGGATAAACGAAGCGAAACTTTTTTGCAGAGCATGCTATCATTGGAAAGCCGTTTGTTGAGGTTGACTATCGCCCTCTGCCAGTCCACTCACCACACACAATATCTCCTGTAGAGGCGCAGTGTGCAGTGCAAGGATATGTCAAGTTCTGAAGAGGAAGACCTGCAAATGTATGGTGAACAGACGCTAATAGAATAAATCAGACGGTAATATTTTGATGAATAAATACTAATTTAATATATTCTAGAATTATTAAATTCATCCATTGAAATATTTTAAATCAATTATTCAACCTATAAATTTATGCAAATAATAATAATAATAATAATAATAATAATAATAATAATAATAATAATAATAATAATAATAAATAACGATATTTTCTTCTATAGCCTTCATTAGTTGAGTTCACAAAAATGTTGTTGCGTTCCTGAAATTTCAATATGATACTGAATAAATAAAATTCCGCATTTTGTAATGCATTGTTTTAAAAGCAGAAATAGCTTCATATCAGAATCCAAATTCAAACATAACAACTATGGGGTTAAGGTAAAAATGTAATAGAATGTATAAAAAGGACTTATTTTGTAGATTATCCCATGAGAACCATAATATTTAATGTCCTAGAACGCATTATGTTCGAGTTATGCAATAAGGTAATGTGAATTTTAGCTAAGCCTTTTAGGGGTCAAATGCACGTCTGCTATTTTCCGCTTGTCATAATATGCAAGCTTCTGTTTTAAATCTGTTTTTTGCAGGAATGAAGGGTAATTCCCTACCCAACTGTAGCCCACATAACGGAGACTTGTGTCGACTGTAGTTTTCAAGTAGTAGAAAACCATAATCTTTTCTTATCCAATCATAGATAGAGGAGATATAATATAGAGAGGGGATAATTTCTGAATAATTTCGCTTACGAATTCCTGAACATTTACAAATCATAGTCCAAACACATAACAAATGCTTGTACCATCTCACACATCCGGTGTGTTTTCAGCTAATAAAATTTCGCAACTTGGTTCCAACAATTGCACTTCTTTTTCCGAAGAGATCGACGTCTGTGAAAAGAGATATTGCTGTAAGAAGAATCTAGTCTGAACGTCCGGAAAACAAATAAAAATCATGTTGGTCTATGGCATTGCAAGAGGTAGTGTCGATGCTAATTGCAAGCGAGCTAACTGCAAACGAAATTAGAACATTGACGAATTTAGCACACAGACGTAACCTATAGTTATGTTGCTAGATGTAGTAAAGTAGTAACTGTCAAAGTGGGCCCTTCTTAGAGTAATCTACCAATAAATTTGAAGCATTCTTCCAGGTGGACGCGCCCAATAGAACACTGTGCACTAGTATCGACGCAGGTGTGAACACAGTATCCACAGGGACACGCCGCGGGCTTATCACTCAAACGGAGTTCAGCCGCTTCTGGCCCAGTCCCTGTCGCCGTTTATGTATACATACATATGTATTTACTCGCGTTTTAATGCTGCAAATGGAACTCGAGCCTAGCCATTATGGTTACTTTATATTTGGGCTTTTCCCCGCTCATCTTTTTTTTTTCTTTCGTTTCGTTTTGCCCGCGATCCCTCGCGTGCGTGTACACCTACAGAGTGAGATATATGTACGGAGGCGTTTGGTAGTACCTCCCCGCCCAACCCTGTCCCCGCTCCGCCCCACCCCACCCCGCCCCTTCCCGCCCCTCCCCTCCCCGCCCCTTCCCTCCACAACCGCCCAGCGCAGGCCATTACTGAGCGCTCCCGGCGCAAACGCGAAACAATTGCCGCACGATTCGTGGATGAAACATCTCCGCTGCCGCCGCCCAGAGTTTACATAAGCGAGTTCAAATTATTCCATGAAATTGGATACTTAAGAACTTTCCGCCCCGTTCTGGTCTGCTTGCTCAACGCGGCACGGCGTTGCCGCCGCTGGATAGTTCTAAGCGATGGCAGTTTTAAAGTTCAGAGCCCATTCGAAGAATAAATTAGGAGTGTTTGTTTTAATTTAAATATAAATTGGGAATCTAATTCTCTTTGAACGGAGAGTGCACTCCTGCATGGAGGTTGCCCCATTGTGTTTGTTCCCTACGAGTAGTTACGTCGTTTTTTTCCCTCGTGCCTCTCCTATGTATTCCGCCCGGGCACTTGAAAATGCCCAACCGGTATTTTCCGTTGAAGTGCATAATTATTGGCGCATGGGCTGAAGTATAGTTGTTTTGAAGAAAGAGAATTTTGCAGTTTTGTTTTAGAATTGATTATTTGTATTCTATGCAAGGTAATATCGTCAATGTGTCTCTAATGGAAATATTGATGTGGAATTGTTTCGTTAACGATTTTCGTACAGGATTCCAAGAATAAATATCGAACCTAATTGGAATGAGTTTATTAAACTCTGGCAATTGTTTATCGGGTCACTATTGTTTTCTATCTTAATGTGCTCTTGGGATTCTTCAAAAAGTAAATTTAACGCGGAGTAATATTATTATTAAGTTTTCAGGCTGAGTGTAGACGTTTTTATCGATGTAGAATGACTTAGTCACATGTGTGATTGTTGAATCTTAGTTATTGAAATATTTTCTGACTGTCCATTTGAAAGATCTTCAAGAGATCTCTTTGCTCAATACAATTAGTATATTATTATTATTATTAGTATTATTATTATTATTGCAATGTAACTTAGTTGTAATTAATACTTCATCATTAATCAACTTTATGTTATTGATATATTACAATTGGTGATATGAAGAAAAGTAACTATGTGGCTTAACATTGCGATATTTTTCATATGTATCGAGGTATCGGCATCTACAATGTAATATCTCGTTTTAAAAGCTGATATGAAAAAATATCTTATTAATAGGAAGTGTAACATATGCTAGTGTTATATCCAATATGCTCTATATCATGATACCTCTCGCCTTGGGAACCAAAGCCGTACATCAATTAGTCCCAGGCACACTGGCAGTTACAGTAATTGCCCTCTGGGGTGTTATTACCCGATTATTCTGCATGTTTGCATAGATGGTAATCCTGTTCAGTGAAGATATGTCTTAATATACATACTAGCATGTGGATGGCAAAGAATATCTGTGACGTAAAATTTGCCGTTTTGAAGAGAACGAGTAGTAATGATATACTTGATATCCTTGCACGCGTTATGATGCTTGCACACAAAGCTGTAATTCGTAGTTGCTGGGGTTCCGTGCTTAGTGCACACTAGGGAAAGGCAATCTTATCGAGTTAAACTGGATCGCTGAGTTGCTCTTGAATAGCGTGTCACGTGCTAGAGCTGCTCGTTTGCGTAAGTTGTGCTTGATGCAAAACATTTTGAAACGTTGCCTGCGGTTCATCACTGTCACCAGCTTTATCTGGATTACCTGGTTAGCAAGAAAATTACGAACAAGTTATTTTCCTGTGGGGTAAATGCTTTGGCTTTGTGATCGGAATAAATTGTATTGTATATACTGCAAATTAATTTAAAGATACACCATTTGTTGCTTTTGAATTATATGATAAAAACCGAAGCGTTGTTTTAATTTAATGACGTGTTACCTAAATGATTTGAAAAGATGTAATTAGTAATGTCAAATTGCAATACCAGCTTATCATGGCGTCTATTGCGGGTAAATTCATGTTGAAATATCGCATTTCTGTTCTGCAAGTTCACATTAAAAAAGAAATTTTAAACACAATACAAAGTCCTGACTCTTTTATCCTCGGACACAGAGAGTTACGTGAAAAAATATCTAGAGAATATCTTTTTTACAATTTGTATTGAAACATGCCCGATGTTGACGGGTGCCAATTTGAAACAAGCCCCGCCTTTCGATTTAAAAACAAGCCCCACTTGGAGCGACATTTTGAAACATAATTATTACAGATAAATGTGATTCGGGCGCCAGGAAAAGGCTACACTTGAAACCTAATGATTCCTACGTAATTTAAATATCTCTCATTCCAAAATTATGTTGTGCTAGCTCAGCTAATTGGGGTTCGAAGTTCATATTTGTTGCTACTTACTCTGCAACCAATTATTCAATCTGCCATCCATACGGAGTGGCGAGGAATCTGAAAATCTTATTAAAATGCTGGATAACACGTAACGAACAATGATAATCAGCTTTCTTTCCACTTAACAAATTAGAATTTATTATAATGATAATCAAAAGTGAATCAATTTTTGGTCGTGACCAGTTTTCTCTTTATTACAATAGTTATAAAACCTTGTTCTTCATTCGTGGGTCTTCGCGCGCTTTCCACTTCTTCGCTCGATGACGCCCCGTAGAATCTTCTCCGTCGACGCAGCAGAATCTTGCTTCTGAATAAAGTTCTCGCCTAATGTCCGTGATCTGGTTTCAAATTCTCCCGGCGATATTATTATAATCCGTGACTTCCCTCACTTGCATCTCAGGTGGACGCCTAGACACGTATTTACTTCCTACAAGAACGATCTATCCTAATATAAAAAACGATAGTTAATTTTATACAACTGTCAATTACAGTCTTTCCTCGACCTGGTGAAATATATCAGGAGCCGACCCGCTCATCACCGCGTTGCTCGAGGGAATGAATGTTCTTCTAAAAATTCGGAAGCATCCGAATCCTATATCTTTTTCCTTTGTCTCTCAAAACAATGCTTATTCCGCCTCTGCTCTGTCATTTACACCTAACGAAAATGATCCTTAACGCCGTATTTTTATTTGTCACATAGCGACCCCCTCGCGATCGTCTATTGACATCTCTATATTCTATGTCATATAAAATGACATTTCCATTATAAAAATGGTCCGTCATTTTGGTATATCACAGTATATTTCATTACATAATTAATTCAATTGTCGTCAATCTTACAAATTACGTTCAAAGTATTCATGTTATGCCAGGAGAGCTCCACAGTAAATCACAGTTTTACATCTGTGCAGGTGCCTTAAAACTCATAAAAACACCTTTTTGTAGGATTCTTTTAAAATTCTAGAAAGTTCGAGCTAAAAATAATATCAATAAGTTTGTCTCATCAAAAGTAATCGAAAAGGTACTTCTGCACGTCCCTTGAATCAGCTCCAAACTCTCATTTTAGCTGGTAAAACTCCATCAAATGAGTTTTGTTTTAAATAATTTCCTTAGATTTTCAAACGATTTGGCAAAAATTGTCAATTCGGTAACACTAGACCTACACACGCCGTATGACATCTCATTTGGCCTAAATGGTGAACTGAAAGACGTTTTACTGTAGGTGAAGGATAGACAGACAGATAGAGGCAGGACACAGGCAGGTTAACCTATTACTGTACACAGACTTTCAGCAATGCTTGCAAGTGCTGTTATTATGTACATTTTGGCACGGGTCCAAAAAGTATAAAGCAAAGTAAGTAAATTTAATAACTGGCTTTAACCTCGGTTATACGCCAGGATACAATTATGGAAATAATGAACAATAGATAAAACAAATAAGGATTATTATTATTATTATTATTATTATTATTATTATTATTATTATTATTATTATTATTATTATTATTATTATTATTATTATTACTGTTATTATTTTTATTATTCTCATTTTTTCTAAATAAACTGTAAGTCAAGCACAAATTATTACACTTATGGCCTTTCCGAGAATATCTATTTAAAAATTCTTGCTCGAATTGCAATAACAATAGTCTATATCAAAAATAATTTACTCATACTCTCATCAATCAGTTCAGCTTCATTATTTTTTATCATTACTTTTATAAACCGCTATTACAAGAGGAAGGGACATTAGTTCATTAAGAATGAGATTGTCCTTTGCAAATTCATTGACCGATATACCAGAAGAAAATAACATACTTCCCATAACCAACAATGCTTTATATTCTGCAATAAAAATAGAAATGGAGGGAGACTATAAAATGATGTAGGAAAATCTATAACTATACTTAATCTCCACTTCTTTCTGTTCCGTACACCCGTATGCCGTGCAGCCCCGTTGTTTGCACCGCCCCGCGCCCCGTGCCCTGGCTCAGGCGCGGGATCCGCCGCGAGGTCGTGTCACGTTCGGGGCAGCGCTGCCCCAGGGGGCGACTGCAGCGCCGACGCTTAATCCGATCGCCGCGCCCGCCGGCGCGGAGCAGGGGCCGTGCAAGCCCGGCTGCGGAGGCGGTGTTACAGGGGGCCGCGCTGCAGGTGGAGGGCCAACACGGTACACCTGTGCTTACTTGCACCATCGAACTTCCATATTCAACC
The DNA here is from genome assembly GCA_011170035.1 of Teleogryllus occipitalis. Classification (NCBI taxonomy): domain Eukaryota; kingdom Metazoa; phylum Arthropoda; class Insecta; order Orthoptera; family Gryllidae; genus Teleogryllus; species Teleogryllus occipitalis. The sequence continues at coordinate 418,785 of BLKR01000183.1, read as the reverse complement.
TGAAAAAATCATATAGCCAACACCGAAGAATCATCGGGAGCGGTCGCACACTGTCAACATCAACTGATGTCACTGCAGCGCTTATGACCGGGAGGTCCTAGATTCGAGTCCTGACGGCGGCAGGATTTTCGACACTATCTTTTCAGCTAGGTCGAATTCTGTCGCTGTATGGTGGAGAATTCTAGCGGCCGGCTGCTCTGATCGGTAGTTTTCCGTTGTTTCTCCGATCAACACCAAGCAAAAGCCGGAGCAGTACCCTAACAAACGGGCCACGGACCGCGCGCGATCTTTCCTTCCTCTTCCGTGTCCTATCCTCTCCCCTTACACACACACTTACACTAGCATGCACTACACTACTACATATTCCCAGAGACCGGTCGGGAGCTTAGAGCTTGTCCCGGCTGGGGCGGTGCCCCGCTGGTGGGAGAGTCCTGGTTAGGGGGAAACCCCGCTACCCGACAGGACGGTAGGTCGGCGCCGGATCTCGCCATCCAGCGGGGGAAGACCACCTCCATCTCTCGAAGAAAAAACATGCACTACACTGACGGGATTAATGACCTTAGCTGTTGACGCACCGGAATCTAAACAACCAACCAATACCGAAGAATCAAATCTTGATTCCCAAAGGGCATATTTAAACCATCCTAAAGGGAAATGCATGATTTCACAAAAATTTTACTTTCTTTTCTTTCTATAATTATCCTATTCTCCCATACAGTCTAGCATACAAAACTATTGATTACCGATGTCTCCAGTGGGAGTATCCTCGCTCTCATACATCACTTAGTACTAAGCTTGCTAGGTTGTGGTTCATATACAATCTTATAAAGCGCTTAGTTCGGTATACAAGAAAATAAAATTAAAAAAAGAAATAACCAAATACTTGCACCATCGTGGCGTGGCGTTTTGCGGCAAGGTCATGTGGAGTCTCTAGTTCAAGGGAGTACCAACACCCTTGCCAATTAATATCGTGTCTCCCTTTGTCCGTCCAGGAAGCGTACAGATGGTGAAGAGAAATTGTCACTGTTGAAGACATTACGGAGATGTGGCGCTTCTCTTTCTTTATCTAGGGACTTCTTAGGTCTTTCTCTGAAGACTTTCCTTAAATTAAGATAGTAGGTAGTGCATACTTTTGCGTAGCCGATTTCGCCTCTTTATAACAAGTTGTAGGGAAATTCGAACTGTACGTTTTGGGTACTACAATTCTATTCATAATAATAATAATAATAATAATAATAATAATAATAATAATAATAATAATGTACACGTAATATTCTGCATTGCCAATTGTTATCATTTATTGTCAACGTTTGAATGCTACCAGGTGGAGCTGTCAGGTGAAATGATATTAAATTGCTACAGTGGTTCAGGTTGATCTACTCTCTGTATTTAGGTACGTTAAGGTCATGTGGAGACACTCTAGAAAATTGACTTATTTTGCGCTATGATTCTTTAGGTAATGTTACCTACGTAATACTGTTTCAGATCTTCAATAATATAGTAGAAGTAGTAACTGATGACTGATTTTTGAAAGGTCATGGTCAAGGAAATCCAATGGAGCTCAGTCGTTTTTCCGTGACTAACTGACCTTCAAAATTTGATCACACAATGCAAAAGATATAGTAGAAGAAACGAGTTTGCAATCTTTTCTAAATATTATTATTTTATTAGTTTGTCGTTCAGTATCTGTTGCATTTTCATCCTAACAACTAAATACAATCTCGAAGAAAGGTGTTTCTACGCACATCATTATTTCTACGTGGTCGTAAGCACATCTGGCTCTTTAACTACTGTGCAGATGGTATTTCCTAAAGAAGACATTCCAAACATTACCGTGCCTTCTCTCCTAATCCAAATAAAGGATTGAGTTCATAGCATGCGACTATAAAAGTATGAAATTCAATCAGGAATGTGACCAAGTGGTTAGAAGATATGTAAATGCATAATTAACAGTTTTATCAATTTTAAATTCATAGGCATGAGTTAAAACTTACGAGTGATGGAGAAGCCAATGGAAAATTTAAAAATGTTATTTTTTCGTAAACATAAAATTAAGAATATATTATTAAACGAAGTAAAAAGCAAATGATGACAGATACGCGTCCATTCTATTAATTCCGAGGTTTATTAATTTTAGTGTTATTCTATAAATCGGGCTAAAAAGAACAAGTGGTAACACATCTAGGGTTCAGTATTTAAAGAAATAGTCACAAAATTTGGTTGAGTAGAGAGCTGAAACTTCTTTCTAACCAATAATTTTTAGTATTTTAAATATGGACATATATTTAGAAGCCGTCACAGTTGGTTTATTTTCTAGAAAATTATCCCCTTTCAAATTCTGATTTTAGCGAATTAGTTTATTATTATATTATTGCGACTACTCTAGAACACTACAACATTGCCGAAAAAATTAATTTTTTTAATTTTGTGTTAGCCAAATAATAAAATGCAGAATAATGGAGTATTTATAAAACGCAGAATTTTTTTATATTAACTAAAAAATATTAATGAATGACAATAATAAACGATTTTAAAAACTTATTCACTGACTTGTGAGTGATTTGCTGGAAATAAAATCTTTTTTTCTCTATTTCTTATAGTTTTGTTTTGGTCAACGGTAATTAATCACTTCACACTTTTTCTTTCACAAACACATTTAAGGACGGTATGTTTTTAGTGTTGCAGTGAGAAAACGTATTAATATATTATCCACCATTCTACGTCAGCAATCTAATGCGTACTCGATCTAGAGAGCGGAGTAATTTCACTGATACAGCTGCGTCGTTGACGTCTTTTCAGGCCAGCAATAAAGTATGTATATTCTACAAAATTCTTCAATAATAAAGACGGCTGAGACACATTCGCACGAACGTCTGTAGAACAATCAACCTCGTCGAATGGTTTCATCCAGACTTTTTCAGACTTCACACTGGCGCCAAGCTGCGAGTAAACGCGAAGCCATTAATTTGCCCCGCGACCAATAAAACAGGGCACTTCCGCCAATTGCGTACGTGCGTACTTCGCCCCAGCCTGCGCGGGGGCTGGCTGGCGCCGGAAACAAAGGAGCAGCGCTGCGCGGCCCGGCGCAATCGCCGGCCAACAATGCGGCAACAATATCCGCCCGCGTAATTCTGCCTTCCGGGCGAGACGACTCGGGGCGGGCGAACCGGGCGGGGGGGGGGAGGGGCGACGGTGGCGGGCGGCGGTGTTCGCGGGCGTGGGCGCGGGCGAGGGCACTTTACGGCGGATCCGGCGAATATTACTATTCCGGTTATACAGCCCGCGCCCGGGTACATTTCTCGGTAACAGCCCGGCAGTTCCCGCAGCCGCGCGGCTGTAACTCCCGCGGCGACCGCCAGGGGCGTCGGGGTCAGCGGCCAGCGGATGCGAAGGCGGAGCAGCATCCTCGAGTTTCGCGAGAAGTGGGCGGGGAACGGGGGGGGGTGGAAGCTGGACGAGACGAGAAAGAGAAAGGGGTGAGTGGAGGAGGAGCAGAGAAAGCGCGAGCCGGTGTTATCGCGGTGGACGGAACGATGCCAGTTGAAACGAGAGTGAAAGGAGTCGCGGCGGCGTGGAGTGCGGAGGCGGAGTGGCGCGCGCGGGGCGTGGCGTGGAACGTGATTGGAGTGGCGGGGTCGGCGAAGCGCGGGCTGTCAAGGACGGAGGCAAAGCACGCAGGGTGGTGGGGAGTAGGTGGCGGGGAAGCGAGACGAGGCACTGAGGCACAGCAAGGAGGCATTGGGAAATCACAAGTCGGGGCGTCAAGGACAGAAAGATAGGAGAGAGAGAGAGAGAGAGAGAGAGAGAGAGAGAGAGAGAGAGAGAGAGCAGGAAGAAAGAAGAGAGGGTGGGACAAGATGTCGGGGATAGAAATATGACAGAGAGAGAAAGATAGCTGGGAGAAAAAGATGACATGGCAACGAAATAGACATGGCGACGAGACAGAGGAAGAGGGAATGGGATAACTATGACAGAGGTGGCAAACAGTGTGATGACAGAGAAATAGAGATGGCGGAGAAGTAGAGATGGTCGGGAAAGAGTAGAGATGATGAGGAGGTGGAGACTGGGTGAAAGTTAAAAATGGTGGGGGAGAGACAGTGAGGTAGGAAGACGAGAACAGAGCGGAAAAGGGGCTGAGGATTTGGCAGGAAACGAGTGTACGGAAAGCTAGTGGAGAATGAGTGCGAAGAGTTGGTGGGGAAAGAGAATAAGAAGATGACAAAGGAAGAGCCCGAAAGATGATGGAGAAAGAGAGTGGGGATAAGGCAAGAATGCAGGTTCGCGATTCAGCCAGAGAGGCATGTCCCGACAAGAGGCGAGCTCGGTCGGGAGGCATGTCGCGGCAGTTCGGGAATTCGGCGCAGAGAGGTGGAGCAGTACACCGTGATGAGGGAACGGGGTGAGTCGCGAAGCGAAGCGAGGCGCGGCGCGGCGCGGCGCTCGAGAAAGGAGGTCCTCGCGGGCGGCAGCGATGGCGAGAACGCGATAGCGGCCGCGTCGTTCGCGTGCGATGAACCCGTTAAAAGGTCGGCCGGCGGACCTGACCGCCCCGCTTCCCCATCCCGCGCCACCCCGCGCCGCCGCGCCCCTCCCCGCATATCCCAGTTCCGCCCCACGCTTCTCCGCCTCGTCCCACACCGCCCCTCTCCGCCCTGCCCCGCGCCGTCCCACCCCGTTCCACCCCGCCCCGAGTCGCCTCGCACAGCCCTAGCCCTGCCTCCATCAGCCATGCCCCATCCCGCCCGGCCCCTCCTACCCCGCCTCGTCCCTCCCCACCCCACGCTTCCCCGCCCCGCCCCGCCCCGCACCATGTCGCATCGCATCACACCGCACCGCCCCACCTCTGCCCCGTCCCTCTCCGTTCCACCCCATTCCGCCCCGAACATCCCAGTCCCACCCCGCTCTGCCCCGCCCCGCTCACACCGCCTCGCCCCTCCCCACCCCGCGCTTCCCCACCCCCTTGCCCCACCCTGCACCGCACCACGTCACATCGCATCGCACCGCCCCATCCCTGCCACGTCCCTCCCCGTTCCGCCCCATCCCGCCCCGCACACACCAGTCCCACCCCGTCCTGCTCTGCCCCGCCCTGCCCCACCTCACATCGCACCGCACCGCACTGCACCGCACCGCCCCGCGCTGCCGCCTTGACCGACCTGGCCCTCGCCTCGCTCCGCTTCGCAGCGGATATCAAACTACAAATTGCGCGCCGCGCGGATCCGGTCGTGTCTATGTGTGTGTGCCGCACCGCACCGGCCGTGTGTGTATATATCAGATTAACGCGCGGCTATTTTATCAGCGCCTCTTATCGCGTGGCCACTCAATTATCGCTAACAACGCGCCCGCCGCGGACGGCGCCCCTGCTGGCAATTAGACGAAGCGCGCGACGGCCGGGGGAGGTGCCCCGCCCACCCGCGCGCATATCCCCTGGCCGCTTTATCACCTTTGCTTCACACCTTGCCTATATAACGCCACCTTTGCTTACGGCATACACTCGGCCATTGAATGGTTCCTTGTGCTGTGGCGGTGACAGGTGAAGATCACTTCTCCTTCCTACAATAAAAAAGCAAAAGGTTTCGGAATACCGTTATAACATTTTGCAAGAACTAAAGGAAATGACAGAGTGGTTATCTGGGAATACAAAATAATTTGTAAAGCGCACAAGAGGACTAACGTTACCATTATGGTATTAATCCTTGGGAGTGGAATTTGGGAATTGGCAGTAATGAACATTGTTGAACGATAACGATTATTGAGTCGTAGTGTGATGGAAGTAATTGATATCGAATTAATTTGTTGTGTAATTTTGTTTGTTTTACTGAATCAATTATTATAATTTGAATTTTTATTTTCTTGATGGTAGATAAAGGTTGCGCAGTGCGTCTGAAGACGATCCACGTAGATCTTAATAAAAGGATAAAATTAGTACGATATATTGTAATTTTAATAATTTGATGATAAATGATGTGGCCTTTCACATTCTTGAATTATAATTTCCTTCCCATTTATTTATACAAAATGCCCGAGTGAGAATCGAATATTGGGTGTCTGTCAGTGCAATGTCATATTATCCTTGCCTTGTCGTGCATCAGTCATAAATTTTCTTTTGTGTTCTATATTTTAACGCCTCTTTTATCGTCCAGTATCTCTTCGACTGTATGTAGTATATACGAAATCTGGGAGACGTGTTCGTTTATTGTTCGGATGCATAAGCCATATATTACGACAACATTTTATGGCGGCAATAAATGTTTACTTGGTCTACTGTAGCCATGTGTTCCGCTTTCGTTACGTTTGCACATCCAATGGGAATAGTTGGTTCTTAGCGATAGCAGTGCCATAAAACTCGGACCAAAGAGAAAACAGTGATTGCAATTTTGTTCTGAACGTTTTAGTATTTTATGTTGTGTATCACTAGAGGCGATATTAAACATTAACTTTCAAATAATGGAAAGAAAATTAAATACCTATTTTTGGTTACTCATTGGTTAATATAAGTTATACTTGAATTTCTATTCATTATTTAAACGTTATTTATGAGAGAAGAATAGCCAACCTACTGTCACAGACAAAAATTTAAGTATGGTTAAACGAATGTATCACGAAGATAGACTACCGAGAAGGTAACATAATTCATATAAAAATTCTATGCTCAAGAAGAATTAATATCATAAAAGATTTTCGTGCAGAAAAATAATCTGGATAATTGGCGCAGTAGGCAACAGAAAAAAAGGTACAAGAAAAAAATAAGGTACAAGCAGTTGAAAACATCTTTTGCTTACCAAATGATTCAAAAGAGAGCAAATGAATAGAATAATTTTATCACAATCCGTTTCGTTAACCACAATAATGGAACACAATTTTTTATGTGATAATACTTATTTCTTGAATAGTGGAAATTAAAAAAAATATTTTTCTTATTTTAAATATTCTCTAGCAAAGCCGACCGATAAAAATAAAAAAAGAAATAACTCATCTTAAAACATCCAGAAAAAAACAATAAAACTAAATAAAATAATTCTGAATTACTCTAAAAAAATACTTAAGCAAATTCAGTTCTTCTAAAAATATCTCAATAGCAACATCATATGTAACATCACATATAACATATAACTCAAAACGGTTTGTCCAGCTTCATCAAATTACGTGATTTGATACACTGTTCAATGATACTCAGATATTCAGACTCAGATACTCAAGTTGTTAATGATTTTTTTTCGTAATGGAATAGAGCAAACACGCCAATCAACCTACACATTTAAAGTAGTTAAGTAATAGATAAATCATATAAGTATAAATAAATAATGTAAGTAAATAAGAAGTATGATATAAGGGAATGAACAAAAAAATGAAAATAAATAAAAAATGCCGTCGTTGATGCGAGATATTACACTTGACAAAATTTTCTACATTATCCCCTTTTGATCATAACACCCAGCTCACATTTGACTAATTACATATTTTCCTACTTGAGGTAGCATCGTTGGCTTTTCCAAACGCGTCTCGCCTTGTGCCTACTTCCGCCACAAGCAGCACAACGCAACGATGTTGACTTGCTACTTCCGCCCCCGCTGCCTGTCTCCTCAACCGCTCTCGTTTCTAACCCGTCGCTCCCCGCTCCAGCGGTCCCCGCCACCCCTGCAGCCCTCGCAAATCTCGCAGCAACCACCCCCGTCACCACTGTTACCGTCTCCACCGTCCCTGTCCCCACCATCCCTCTCCTCACCGCTCCTGTCCCCACCACCCCTGTCCCCTCCGCCCGTGCCCCCACCACTCCTGTCCCCAATACACCTGGACCCTCCGCCCGTGCCCCCACAGCCCTTGTCCCCACTGCCCCTGTCCCCTCCGCCCTTGTCCCCACCGTTCCACCTCCCCGCCATTCCGGCCGTTCCGCCACCACCGTCACTCCCACCTGCCATTTCTATCCTATTCCATCGCTCACGACTCTTCACTTCTCTCTTCATCTGCCATTCCAACACCCCAGCATACCCTCCGCTCTTCTCTCACCGTACCTCCCTCCCCGCCGTCGCTGCCACTCCCACCGCCTTTTACCCTCGTTGTCTGCCTCCGCCGCCACCGCCTCACCCACCGCTCCAACCTCCCTCACCACCACCATCACCACCACCACCGCCGCCCGAGTGCTCACAGCGCCGCTCTGCGGGGCGCTTGTTAATTATTCACGTGTAAACCTAATTGCTGTTGGCGTGTTGTTCGCCGGTTGTTGGCTTGTTGTTTGCGCTCCTCTCGTTCTTTCGGGGGGCGTGGGCGTGCTGGCGGCTGCTGCGTCGGCGCCCAAGGCTCGCGCCCCGCCCTTTGCGCTGATTGTGGCGCGGGGCCCGACGTAAGGGCGGGCTCGCCGCCCGACGCCCGCAAAGAATAAAAGGAACGCACCGTGCCGCTTTGTGGAATTATTCAAATCTTTGAGAGGAAAAAAAGTGTGTTGGAATGGATCAGACGAAAGCGAAATGTAGATTTAGCTGAAGTGAACTGAAATGTAGTGCGTATTATGTGTGAATACAAAGGAAGTGTCAGAAAAACAATTGAATTAGAGGATTGTGTGCAAAAAGGTGACTGTTGCTTCGGTTGTAGAGCAGAAAGTGTATTATAAATATATTTAAACTAGTTATCGTACCTCAGAGTTAAAGCAGTAATACTTTGCATACATTCTTATCTATCTATCCAAAAAATGAATTGATTTTCTACACATTGCGTATCTTAAAATTAATTTTTCAAATGTTAAGACATGGTTACTGTTTGACAAATATTTTCAATTAATATGTTAATTTCATCAATTAATTCATGGTAATTCAAATACGTACAATCCTTTCATCAAGTAGTCACAAAGGATAATCAAAGAAGACTGCACGTTTACGGCTAAATTCCTTCAGCATTTTCTTTCTTTGTTTTTTCATAATTTTAATTTGTGTAAGTTAAAATTTAATGCTAATTAAATATTCACGTAGTCTCCAGCGTTATTTGTGCACATGTTAAAACAAACGTAACAGTACATCTCTCTCAAGAATTAGTAAGCAAAACATTTGTTTTATCACCTCTGTTATATGGTTATAGTGGTTCACATTGTAAACGTCACTATTCACCGAAATCGACAGTGCTTGGCTCGACAATCTTGTTTCCGCGGCGCATGAAAACTCGTCAAGTGGCCAAATAGGTAGTTGCGACGGATAGGGCCGCGTAACATGGCCGGCGATCCGGAGGCGTTAACGCCCCGCGCAAGCGGGTGGGCGAGCTAGCGTGCAAATAGTGCCAGGAAACGGGTGAAAGAATGAATGGGGGTGGGAGGCGGACGATACACTAGAAGGATACCCGAGAGAGAGAGAGAGAGAGAGAGAGAGAGAGAGAGAGAGAGAGAGAGAGAAGGTGTTGGAAATGGGCACCCGAGCAAAAAGGCCGCATGAGCGAGGAGGCGGATGGATAATCGAAAAAGAGCTGTGAAGTGTGAACTAATAGGCAGATAGAAGCGAATATATAGATAGTATTAAGCGAGCAAACGTAGGTATTAGAAAGGAAGAGTCAGATGGTGAATGAGAGAACCAAACTGACTGATGATCAACAGAGGCTGGCGAATGCACTCATAGAGGAAGCGAGTTCACAAGAAAGCAAGTGGCGAGAGATTGGGAAGGTGTAGAACGAGTAAACGAGTTGACAGAGACAAGAAAGCAGGCCAGTGATTGGAAGAGAGAGCCAGCGAGAAGACGAGTAAACTGGCAAGTGAGCGGGTAAGTGAATTGGCGAGCTAACTAACGAAGGAACCGTAAATGGAGCGAGTGAGTAACTGACAAGTGAACTGAGGAGTGCATAGCTAGTGAGCTGAAAAGCAAATGGGCCAATGAAATGGCGAATGAACTGATGAACGAAATGGCCATTGAGCCATTGACCATTGGACTGGCGAACGGGCTGGCGAATAAGTTGGCGAATAGGCTGACGATTAGTCTGAGTGGTCTGATGAATAAACTAATGATTGAGATGAATAAACTGGAGACAGGGCTGATGAATAAGCTGACAAGTATTCTGGATACATGGCCGGCTAGTGGGTTTGCGAGTGTATTTGAGCCGTCACTACAGTGAATGAACGACTGGATCTGGACTGGCAATTGAGTAGGTGCAGGGTCTGACGAGTAAAACCAGAACTGCGGGCCAGAGCAGAGGATGGACCTGGGAGTAAGTAGGCCTATAAGGCGATGAACGAGTAATCAGGCGGCCGGGCGGGCGAGTAAACGAACAAGAGTGTGGGCGAAAAGGGCGTACGAGCGAGTAGCCGGAATACAAGCTGGCGAGTAACGGAATACAAAGTGGGCACACAATACCAGAATGATTATTGCACGGCGGTTGAGCCTTCCAGGGAGTGGGCTTGCGAGAGAGTGGGCCATAATGAGAGCGACCAAGCGACGGCGTATTCGGGGCGGGCCGAAGTGAATGAACAGGGCGGGGGGTGAAGGGGCGTGCGAGCAAGTGGGCGGAGTTCGAGCCATCGAATGCCGCGTTCGTCCCGGCGACCGCAGCAAGCGATGTCGGCGCTGCGTGGGCTTTAGATCGCGTGGGAGGCGCGTTCCGCTCCACTTCGCAATCGGCCTCTCCGCCCGGGTCGGCGGGCAGCGAGGCATCGGGTGGGGCTGGCGGTGAGGATGCCGGCGGGGCGGCGGCAAGGACGGTGGACAGGGCGGTGAGTGAAGAGGGCGGCGGGCGAGGCGGTGGGCTAGGCAGCGGGTGAGATGGCGCGCAGGGCGGAGGACAGGGCGAGGCATCGGGCGGGGTTGCGGGTGAGGACGCGAGCGAGACGGCAGGGGGCAGCGCGGCGAGCAATGTGGTGGGCAGGGCGGCTAGCAAAATGGCGGTCGGGGCGGAGGACTGAGCGGTGAGTGGAGAGGACGGCGGGCGAGGCGGTGTGTAAGGCATCGCGCGAGGCTGCGGGTGAGGATGAGGGCAGTGTGACGAGAATGGCGGCGGGCAGGGTGTTGGGCGAGGTGGTGCGCGGGGCGCGGGGAGGTAGGTGGGGTGGTAGGGAGGACAGTGCGCGAGGCATCGGGCGGGTGTGCCGGTGAAGACGCGGGCGGGGCGGCGGGCAGGACGGAGGTAGAGCGGCAGGCAGGGTGTTGGACGAGGCGGGGCCCGGGGAGGTGGTTGGGACGATAGGCTGGACGGTGGGCGAGGCGGTGGGGGCGGCGGGCGGACCGGCAGGCTGGGCGCGCTTTGGCGGCGGTTGAGAGGGCGACGACGAAACCAACCGGGCTGAATGTTCCAAGAACCTCGGAGCAACCTATCTGCGTTCCTGCAATTCTGCTAATGATTGAATCGGATACTGAAGCAAGTGAAGAGCCTCTTTAAATCAGAATCAGGGTGGAGATACGAGGAAGGAAGTGGAGTAAAGTGAAATTTAGCATGGTTTCGATTGTGTTCAAAACCCCATTAAAATTCATGTGATAAGTATTCACCCACCATTTTGATTTATTTTAAAAATACTTCTAAGAATGTACCGCTTGCGAATGTAAACGTTTGAATTATGTAGTGTAAATAGACTGCAGTCCCTGCGACGCTGATGCAGATGTAAAACTCATAATTATCTTTGACGACCGAACACTACAAAGATATTCCCACAACGGCAGAATGGAATCACCAGCCCATGTGGTTACGTGCGTTCCTGCAAAATAATGTAAATTCGTCGTTCCGCAATCCTTCATTTACACATAATGTTCCTTCTCACGCATCCCGACGCCCGCCTTCCTCCGATGAGCTAAGGCCCTAATTGAGATGCCGCCTACGGCCGCGGCATTCAGTCCCAGATAATTGCTCTGTGACCCGATCTTGAATGCGGCGCTACCGACAATCCCATCTACACTGTTGCCGCCGCCGCAACAGCACGTCCTCGCTCCGCAGCCCTGACCCAGGCTCTGCTGCGGCCAACCTCGCCGTCTTGCCATCGCCGCCACTGCCTCCGCTTCTCCTTTAATTGCTGGGGCCATCGCGACTTTTAATATACTCATCTTCGTCTTCATGTATCTACTGTATCTGCTACGCCTTCCGCCTACATCTTCACCTATACCGTCGACTTCTTCGCACCCGCAACAATTCCTCCACCGCCGCTAGTTCCATATTCGCCAACTCTATAGTCACCGCTCCATCGTCGTCTCTTCATTGACACCTCTCCATTATCACCGTCCACCGTTACCACTCCATCCTCACCCCTGTATCGTCTCCCATTGCCATCCCTCCATCGTCCTCCTTCATTGACATTGCTCTATCGTCACCCTTCCATCGTAACCCTCCAATCGACACCCCTCCATCGTCACCCATCCATCTACACCCCTCCATCGTCACCACTTCATCGTCATCCCTCCATCGTCATTTCTTCATCGTTGCGACTCCCAATATTTCCACGTCGTCACCGTTTTCCCCACCTGTGCCTTCATCGCCGCAATTGCCCCTACAAGACCGTTCACTAACGGTTTCATCGTGTGTCCACTGCCACTATTTCAATCACCGCCGTACCTTCGCCACCCCCACAATCTACTACAAGTACTTCCTCCAACAGTATCACCACTGCCGCTACTTCAGTGGGAACCACCGCCATCAAATAACATACTACATCACCGCCAACAAACCACCAAACCCGTGATCTCGGATACCACTTCGGCCTTCACCACATTAGCAACAGAACTAGCACTACTTCCATCGCTATAGCATTAACGAAAAACATACTCGTATTCCATCACTTGCTGAAATAAAGTAGGGTCAAACTATTGTCGCTGCAGCATCATTTACTGGGATGTGCTAAATATCGGGTCCCAGCGTGGGCAAATTTTCGACAATAGTTAGATCGACAACTCCCTTGCCTAGGGATGATTTCTAGCGACTGGCTACTCAAATAGTCACTTTTCCCTGGGTTTCCTGATCAATGCCATGCGAGTGTTGGAAAAATACTCTAACGAACTAGCGCACATGTCCAGTCCAGCACTATTCGCCCCTGTCGGGAGATTAGTGCTTGTCTCCGCTGGGGCGATTCGTCGTCGACAGAAGAGATTCCTGGAGAAAACCCTGCAAGACGATCGGCGTGTTAAATTTATGTCTGTGTCGGATAACACGTTCAATCGAAGAGAAACACCATCTCCTGGTTATGACATACACACACGGAACTAATGACTTAGTGGACTCTTCCGGAATCAATGCTCACTCACTCACCTACGTATCACTACCATCACTTCCATCGCCATTACCACCATTACTTTTATCACCACCACCACTTCCTATACCAACATCACAATCTACACACATCATCCATCAACATCTCTTCAACTACGTTCACTTTCACCACCATCACCACTTCCATCAACATCAATTCCAATGCTGTCACTTTCACCGCCATTACCGACGTCGTTTTTACCACCATCACTACTTTTACCAAGATCACTTTCACTACTTTCATTTACACAAAGAACATTTCCACTACCACTACTACTACTACTACTACTTCTTTAACCACTGAATTCTCCACTAACCGTAATTACCACCATCAACACTATCATTCACCACTACAACTACCTAAACCACCTCCACCACCTACCGCCATCACTTCCATCACTACATCCACCGTCACCACCCTTCCATTGCAAGCGTCGCGGCGCGGCGTCGCATTGCACGCAGGAGGGGCGCAGCTGCCGGCGCCGTAATCCTCTGTAAACGAAGCCGCCGTTGACGACGACGTGACGGCGGCGGCGCCGTTTGAGGACGAGGACGGAGACGGAACGCGACGCGGCGCGGCGGCCGCGTGCGGGCGGGACAAGCCGTTTCCGGGCGCGATGGCCTCGTAAAGCCCCACGAATCGCAGGCATTAGCCGCGCCGCGCGTTTGTGGCCGTTTTAATTACCGAGACGCTGTTTTTAGCGGCGGCGACATGGCGGCGCAGCCCGTGTCCCGCGGAATCTGTCGCGCTCTGTAAACGCGGAGTTGCATTTCTCTGGCCGGTGGTGGGGCCGGAACGATCGCTCTGGAGTGGAGGCGTTGTTTAGTCTTTGGAGAACCGATGTCTTTGTTAATTTCTTTCCGTGGCGGGAGTTCTTCCCTGTGACCGTTCAGTGACCAGTACCTCGGATGATCTCGATGAAGCTGTGGCCTTCGTGTATCGATAGGACAATTGACTTTGTTTCTTTTGGGAACGAGTAGTCATAACGGTGTGTTTGTCACCAGTGGCCAGTCTCTTTGTTATTCTCTTTACGTTGCGGGACAGTTCATTTCTGTGGCTGTTTTCTGACCGGTGCCCGGACGATGTCGCTAAAGTTGTAGGCTCTGTATATCCATAGAACGAATGACTTTGTCTCTTTCAGGAATAAGTGTATATTTCTATGACGTTTCGAACAATCGCTAAGGAATGTGTGTCTCGTGTACTTGTTGGAAGACCACCGTGTCAGGTAGTTTTTTGGTAGTGACTGTGCAGATCTATAACTGTAACATGAACATATAACCGGTGTCTGAATGGTCCCCCTGAAGGTCTAGCCCTCTGGAATACATAAAAGGTCAAGCGACTCGAAGTGACTTCTTTCACGTGTGTGCATGTCTGGATGTTTCTTAAAAGTGCCCGGACAATCGTTCTGTGATCGCCTAGCAATCATTATTAAGGCGCGTAGTCTTTGTTAGTCTCTTTTGGTAGTACCGATGAAGTTTTAAGACTTTGTGACTGGTGCCTGGATGGCATCGTTAAAGTTGTAGCTTCCGTTTTTGCATAGGACCAATGACTTTGTCCCTTTCAGGAATAAAAGTATATATCTCTGACGTTTTGGCAATTGCTCTGGAGGGTGTACCTCGTATAATCTTTGGAAGAACGCTGTGGCTGTAAACAATATGTGTGATCGGTGCCCCAAGTATCTCGCTAAAGTTGTAGCCCCGGAACATTCTTTGAAGGACAATTGACTTTGTACCTTTTGGTAACGAACGTTTCTCACCAAGCCGGACGGTCGGTCGTCGCGTAATCTCTTAGAAGAGCTGCAGACTTTGCTAGTCTCCTTCGGTAGAGGCGGTGCAGCTCTATGACTGTTTTGTGATTGGTGCCCGGGTGATCTCGCTGAAATAAAACCTTTTCAAATTCATCCCCAAATATTTACTAGATATCCCTAATACAAGTTTTGTTATCTCTTTTGCGAATGAATGTGCAATTTTCTGACCTTTTACTTTATCACCAGAGGCCAAACTATCGCAGTTTCCATCAGTATTTTTTAGGGGAAGTAATGCAGTTGTCTGACTGTTGGTTGACCGGCGGTGAAAGATTTCGCTGGCGTTTTGGGCCCATTCATCTTACATACACCTACAAAAACATCCGTAAAAAGATAGCTATGATTAATAGATTCTTTAGATGACACATCTTCGAGGATACATTCACAAACAGCATTGTGATGTATATTTCAGGTCTATGGAAAAATAGGGCTGACGTGCTTTTACTTCAAAACTGGAGATGGAATGGTGAACAATAAAAATTGAATTGATTCTACCTCATTTTCTTAAGTTCTACATAACACGTTTATCATTGTTAAATGTACTGGCCACGCAAAAATATATTCGATATACAACCTTTGATAAGAACAGGTCTAAATAAATTTCATGGTGAACAGCAATTTTTAAAGCTTCTTTTGTACGTTTAATACTCATTCAATATCACATATACGAAAACATTACCGAGAAAACAGGCCACTTTAATCCTATTTGACGACTACATTTGGTGGTATCGTGCGACAATTAAATACTTCACGCCGACATGATCTGATCCTTTACGATTTTCCGACTGATGTTTTGAGATTGTTAGGTTACATTAGTGATTAATATTTCAGTTACTGACGATTTTTCTGCTGCTAAAACTGATCAGATACTTCAAAATAAATGTCTCAAATCCCATAATAACATCATGAAACGAAACAACTTGTGTCTTTCGAACCAATCGTTCGATCACCCGACGCGATTCATCTGTACATAGTCAACTTTTCGCAGCTAACGGTACTTGGCATTGTTACATGAAACATTTTGTTACAAATTTCATATAACACGTTGCTATTACAATGTTTCACATACCATCCAATTTTTATACGCAACTTTATAATGTAAACACGGCACGTGATATTTGTGTTTATTTTTAGACCAAAAATTTCGTGGAAATTGCACCGTGTTAAACAGGCTGAAGGGCTTGTATTGCAGCGCTGTGACGTCATATTCTTCTTCCTATTCGACTGCCCGCCCGCCTGCCTCGCCGCGCCCTTCTCTTCAGTGCAACTCCCCGCCACGCCACGCCACTCCCCACTATGCCCGCCACACCCCGCCAAACCCCGCCCGATACCACCCGCCCGCCCGATACCACCCACCCGCTCGATCCCTCCTCCCCCCTCCCTCCCTCCCCGATCCCGCCCGCCCACCCGATCCCCCCCCGCCCGCCCGCCCGCCCGCCCGCCCGCCGCCCGCCCGCCCGCCCGCCCGCCCGCTCGAACGAACGCCCGCTCCGCCCGCTCGCTCCGCCTGCTCGCCCGCCCGCCCGCCCGCCCGCTCGCCCGCCTGCGCGATCCCCCGCCCGCCCGCCCGCCCGCCCGCCCGCCCGCCCGCCCGCCCGCCCGCGCGATCCCGCCCGCCTGCCCGCACGCCCGCGTGATCCCGCCCGCCCACCCGCGTGATTCCGCCTGATCCCGCCCGATCCCGCCCGCCTGCCCACACGTCTGTCCGCCCACCCGCCTGCCCTCCTGCCTACCAGCTCGCCTACTAGCTCGACTGCCAGCTCACCTACCAGCTCGCCTACCAGCTCGCCTACCTGCTCGCCTGCCTGGCCGCCAGCCTGGCCGCCTGGCCGCCTGCCCGCCTTCCAGACAGCCTGCCTCCCAGCCCGTCCTCCCACCTTCTCACCTGCTCACCCACTCCTCCATCCACCAGCTCCTTCTTACCATCCCACAAACGCTCACGCTCACAAAGTCATCCGTCAGCCCCCCCTCCCCACCCACCAACACCCTCCCTGCCAGCCTACCCCTCACTCACCTGCCGATCCACCCCCCTGCCTGCCCTCCCACTCACCTTTCCGCCTGCCCCCCTACTCTCCTATCCATCCATCCACCCGGACGCCTACCCATCCAGCCGCTCTGGCCCCGCCGTGGCGCGTAGGTGTGCGTGGTGCGTTTAGCGGTGGCCACTCGCGTTACCGCCGGGCGCCTCTTTGTGCGGGTGTGCGGTTACGCGCCACAGCCACCGCGCGCACACGCGCAGCTTCCCACGCACCTGCGACACTGGCCACTGGTAGGGGGCGGGGCTGCGCACGGACGGGACAGCGTTGGCGCACGAGGCGCGACCCAATGGAACCCATGATATTGCAGGGTTTTGCTATTGGTGTGCTGATTACAGGAATTATAAGCTAAACCAGATGAACAAACAGAGGTGGTTTTGATTCATGTAGGGACCAATACGCGGAAACGGCAACCAGTTTACAACACAATCAACCAATGTGTCAAACTAGGGCATGCCATTAGAAGTAAATTTAAAAATGCGAAGGTCATTGTTTCCGGAGTTATGCGCCGGAATGATGTCCACATTACTAAAACACGGGACTTGAATTGTGGCTTGCGGTGGGCATGCGAGAAATTTGATGGGCTGTTCGTTGATCCCAATTACTGGCTCGGGCACGAAGACCTTGGACGGGACGGCCTTCATCTCAACTTCCGAGGTGCATGGAAGCTGGGATGTCTTCACGACCGAGTAATACAGTCGTATTTACTTGGAAAGTGACCGGAGGAAGGAGTAGTAGTAGCGCCATGTACAGTGATGGTTTCGAGAAAGGAAGCGACGCGTTTGGTGACTGCTGCGGGGGAGGTGACGGAGACTACGCGTGTGACTGCTGCGGGGGAGGTGACGGAGACTACGCGTGTGACTGCTGCGGGGGAGGTGACGGAGATGTCGCGAGTGACTGTTACGGGGGTGGTGACGGAGACGACGCGTCTGGTGACTGCTGCGGGGGAGGTGATGGAGGCGACGCGTGTGACTGCTGCGGGGGAGGTGACGGAGACGACGCGTGTGACTGCTGCGGGGGAGGAGATGGCAGTGACCGCGGCGCAGGAACCTAGGAAGGATGCATGGGACCTGAACACTGACTTTCAGGTGAGGAGAGGCTTCACTAGATTGTTGCAGGTGAACTGTCGTAGTATCATGAATAAGGAAACCGAACTGTGGAATTTAATTGAAGCATGTGATCCTGATATCGTGATAGGAACTGAATCTTGGCTTTCGGACGCGGTAGCAAACCCGGAAATTTTTCGTTCAGACTACCTTACGTTTAGGAGAGATCGCGAAACCAGAGGCGGTGGTGTTTTTATTTGCGTAAAAAACACTTTTAATATCAAATCAAATTGGGTTGATAAAGAATTTGAAATGATGGGTGTAGAAATTTTTTGTTCGGGAAGTATCTTAGAAATAATTGCTTGCTATCGTCCGCCGGGCAATAGTTATGAAATCTTAGGCGCGCTCTACGAAAGAACAAAAAATATAAATAGCCGTCATGTAGTCATTGCTGGAGACCTAAATCTCCCAGACGCAAATTGGAAAGGGATTGTTTGCGAAGGGAAAGTACAACAACTAGTCAACAGACTTGTCTGGGACAGCGGATTAGCACAGGTAGTAGACCGGCCCACCCGACAGGACGCGATTCTGGACATTTGCCTAATTAGACCGAAGGACTTATTTTTGTCGTGTGACGTTTTAGAAGGCATAAGTGATCATAAAGCCGTTTTAGTTGATTTACAGTTAAGTATTTCAAGGAAAAATATTGCGACAGGTATTCTAGTGAGGGAATACAAGAAAGCGAATGTAGCAGAGTTTCAAAATTACTTAAGAGAACGGTATGGCGAATTCCTTAGTATAGGAGGAGGAATGGAAGAAATATGGGAAGCGTTTAAAAATATTCTAGTAAATGCCGAGCAGGCATTTGTACCAAGTAAATTGTTAAAAGCAAAATGCGATCCGGAATATTATAATGCGAAAATCAGACGGTTGAAAAGAAAAACCAGAGAAGCGTTTAGCAACAGACACTGTAGTGAAAACCATATGACATTATTTCGAAATTATTCAAAAGCTTTGAGGAAGGAAAAGAAAATCGCAGAGGAACATCATTTAACTCATATTCTTGATGCGGAGGGCAGTAAAAATTGGTCGGCATTTTTTAAATACGTTCGTAGAAGGAAGGGAAATAAAGATGAGATTCCAGTTGTTCGGGTTAATAATTCGCCAATATCGGAAGATTGTGAAAAAGCTAATGCTTTTAACGCGTATTTTAGCTCCGTTTTCAAGCAAAAGTCAGATTGTATTCAGATACCATCACTGTCAGATAGAAGTCTTTTTCATATTAATGTAAATACTTTGCGGAAAAGAATAAAATTAATGAAGAGAGGGAAATCACGAGGCCCGGATTCTATTTCCACGGACGTCATTAAATTAGGTGGAGAGGCTATTATACCATATTTAATTAGGTTATTTCATGTATCGATAAACAACGCTTGCGTACCGGAAGATTGGAAGCTGGCTCTCGTCGTACCTATTTTTGAAAGTGGCGACAAGACATTACTTAGTAACTATAGACCGGTAAGTCTTACATCAGTCGTATGCAAGCTTATGGAACATCTAATTTCTAGCTATATCAGGAAAGAATGGGAGGACAAGCAATGGCTTTATCAGGGTCAACACGGTTTCAGGAATGGTTTTTCGTGCGAAAGTCAGCTAGTCTCACTTTTACAGGACCTAGCCGACGTAGTTGATGAAGGTGGTAGGGTCGACGCGATTGTAATTGATTTTGCCAAAGCTTTTGATGTTGTTCCACACGATCGTCTTGTAAAGAAATTAATAGATTCGGGTTTAGACACTAGAGTGGTAGCGTGGATAAACGAACTACTTCGTGACAGGACACAAAAGGTCCGAATCGGAAATTACTTATCAACTTCGCGAAACGTCACGTCAGGAATTCCACAAGGGAGTGTCATCGGCCCACTCATGTTTCTTGCCTTCGTTAATGATTTACCGACAAGTTTAGTATCTAATGTACGACTCTTTGCAGATGACTGCGTAATTTATAGAATTGTTAACTCGGAGGAGGACGAGAATATTTTGCAGCGAGACTTGGACAAATTACATATCTGGGCGGATACAAACGGCATGGAAATAAATAGTTCAAAGAGCAAATCCATCACGTTTGGTAGGGGTCGAAGTTACAATGAAACCGCATATAAATTGAATAATAATGTTATACCTCGAGTCACGTCTTGCAAATATTTAGGAGTTCAGCTAGACAGTAAATTGACATGGGAAAATCAAGTAAATTTCGTTGTAGGGAAAGCATGGAGATCTTTGCATTTTATTATGCGAATTCTCAAAAAGAGTTCAGTGAGTGCCAAAGAACTGGCATATATGTCATTAGTGCGACCCATATTAGAATATGGCGCGATATGTTGGGACCCATACAGACTTTTGCAGCAAAGAAATCTAGAAAAGGTTCAGCGTAGAGCTTCAAAATTTGCTTTCAGGGGTACCAGGAATAAAGTATGGGAGTCACTCGAAACAAGGAGAATGAAATCGCGTCTCTATGCTATGTATAAAGCGTACACAGGCTTTCGACCGTGGAAAGAAATTCAAAGTCGATTAGGGAAACCTACATATTTCGGCAGAGCGGATCACATGCACAAAATTCAGACAAGAATTCAGAAAACGGACGTTGGGAAATATTCATTCGCGAATCGAACTATTAGAGACTGGAACGACTTGCCTGTGACAATCTTTGATCCCTTCCCTCATGATGTCAGCAAATTTAAAAATAAATTAAATTCCTAGATGTTTATATGTGTCTTATTACCTCCTATGTAAAGTATGTTATATTATAACTATTATTATTATAACATTATTATTATTACTATTATTATTATTACTATTGCTATTACTATTATTATTATTATTATTATTATTATTATTATTATTATTATTATTATTATTATTATTATTATGTGCAGTGGCGTGTAGTGCAGTGATGTGAAGTTGAGGGAAAAGAGTGTGTCAGAATCACATTAAAATGTGATTGGCAGTATGGTGAGGTGAGACGAGGCGAAGTGAAGTGAAATGAAGTGATGTGAAGTGAAGTGAAGTGGAGTGCTATGGAAGCTTGCACGGTGAAATGTTTATGTTAATTTGTAAAGTGTGTAAAATTTGTAAAATTTTGTATAGTTGTTAAGTTTTGTAATGTTTAGTTAGTGCATTCTGCCACCAAGTTCTGGAACTTATTTGCAGAATTAGTAATAAATCTATCTAATTACTGTTACAAATACTCGAACACAAATTGAAAATAATACTATTGAGGTAGAATTTAAATGTTTCTATCCTTGTTTCTAAATTTTGGCGTGCATGGACTAATAGAAACAGCTCTACAGAGGGAATTTAATTTCTTAGCTAGGTGAAAATGAAGTGAAAAAATAATTATGACTATCGGGACTAGATAATGATAAGTCTCTTGAAGTGTTTTTCAGGAGAAGTAATCGAAAGTTCAAAGAATTATGTAAATCACATGATCTACATAAATATGATACTTATTGCATTAAAAAAATGCTGAATACTTTATTGTATTTTAATTACACTGCTAAGCCTGTGACTTGCCAAACTCTAGCATAAATGATAAAGATAAATATCTCGATTTTTCTTATTCAATGATTTAGTATTATCAAATATCAAGCCCTTCAACTATTTAAATATTTTAAATTAAAGTCAAGAATATTTTGACGTTAAATAAATAAATCCAGGCAGCCATAATGCGCTGATCTCATTTTCACGTTGTGTATGTTACTGATTGTTACGTTTTTTGAAACCAATATTACATAACCTAAATCAAGTCACAAAAGTTATGGTATATCGTCGCATGAGCTATGACGGACACTTTCACAAGTATGCTTGACCCAAGAATACGCATAACATTAGAAGTGTTCGTTATTAATATTACCTTTAATTTTAATATTACATTTACAACGACATGAATCGAAAATAATGTTATTGAAGTAATATCCCCAAAATAATTTTTTTATTAAAAATCATGTCGTCTTACTGCGTCAGTAGCACAGGGGCTTAAGAGAAACGTTTAATATGCGGAGACGAAAGTTATGGGTTCGCTCCTTGCGTAAAGCATGGTTGTTTTCATCACACAGATGTGATGAGATTCATCTCTTATAAAAATCATATCATTAAAATAATTTATCATGATTCATTATCATTCACGGAAAGCCGCAAACCGCAAGCCGCAAACCATCGCTTTGATCACATGATCAACGAGGGGTTTGTCATCAACCCATAATCCCCCATTCCCTGGAAAACAGGAAGTAGGGATTATCGTCATCATTATCATATTATGTCGTAAGTACCATCACCATAACTGTATAATTAATTTTTTCACTGCTCTTTTACTGTGTATGACTAATTGTAATAATTTAATCTGTCCATATTCAGAATTTCAATAAATGAGCGTAATTTTAAAAAAACGTTAAAATGATACCTTCAATTATTTAAAATTATCGTTGATGTATTAGAGAGGATTGATTTGATGGTTTCTTTCAATTTTTTGATAATCATAATTGTGAAAGCGATATTAAAAATCTCAGATACTATGGAAAATTCATGTCGTCACATAAGTTATACTTTGCTTTGTGAAATCACTGTAAATGGCATACAATGGCATGTAATCTAAATAAATGTTATAAATGAATTCTACTTTCCTTATTCATGGACTAAAAGGAACAGTCCTCAGTTTAATTTTAGTGTACGCTGAATAAAACTTTTACGAATATATTTTATTGAGGTGCCAAAACTCAGCGTTAAAGTATTATATTTTTTTATTTTTTCACTTTTTGTTCAGCCGTGTGGCCATTCCAAGGCTTGAATACATTAGTATTTTCAATATTAGCAATGAGCATTCTTGGCTTTTTGGTTTTGTAAGTTTTTCTTTGCAGCTCTGTTTGTTAGGTGTTGGTTTGGGATGGGATGGGTTTTGTAGTCATTTAACATTTACGTGCTTTAGTATTAGGCTAACTGTTTGACTTAGATTTATCATGTACTTACGGGGAGCGAAATTTATCTTTTGGGAATTTGGATTTGATTCGGCAAGGGTGCACAGCATTACGTCCTCGGTTAAATTAATTGATTAGGTGAGTATTGTTGAGTGTAGTATAAAAAAAATTCGAAAGTGTAGAGATGTGGTTTTTTTATTAAATCCATAAGTAGATCCCCATGGATCTCGGAATTGTGTATAAACTAGGCGCTTTTATGATTTTTCTAAAATATTTGTTTTGTATCGTCTGTAGTTTCTCTATTGATGAGGGGGCTGTGTTTCCTCAAACAGGGAAAGTATATGTTACGGTGGGTAAAATGATTGTTTTAAATATCATAAGCTGACATTCAATTTTTAATGAGGATTTTCTATTTATTACTGAGTATAGTTTTGATATTTTCCCCTGGGCTTTATTTAGTAATACAAGGATGTGGCATTTCCATGTTAATCTTTAATCGAAAAGCCTACCAAGATATTGAATTGGTTCAGTATTCCATTGAATGGGACTGCAACTGATCTTTAACTTAGGGGGAGTTTTGGTCTACGAAGTGTGAAAATTGTGCCATGGCATTTTTCAGGATTAATTTTTAGTCTCCACTGAGCTATCCACGATATTATTTCTTCAAAAATTATTTTGTAACTGATCTTGGGCTACGAAAATGTTTTCGTAAGCAGTGAATAGAAAGAATTACAGTATAATATTTTATGTTTTCACTTTGCATTCTGTACTGGTTGTTTGGAAGAAAGAAGAACATTTTTAATTTTATACTGAATAAATTAGTTCATCCAATATTAAATAACTTAAAGATACTTTTAAGAAGTTACAATATGCCACATGAGCTATTCACAAACTCCGTACACACAAAAGCAGAAAACGCCTTAAATCTCAATATTTATGGAGTAATAGGAGCAGCGCACAGCCAAGTGAGTAATTAACCTGAGGGCGTCCTCCACCTTATTCGTAATTTCTAATTAGTCGCCCTCCTTTGAGCGCGCCCTCCCCCGTCCGCCGACGGAGCCGTATCTCTTCCCGGCGGCGACGCTTGGCCGCCAGGGCGCAGCACGGGCGCGGGGCAGGTGGCAGCAGCGGCGGCGGCGCCAGCCTCCTCGAAACTTCGTAAACCTTTATCCCCGAAGCGGCCGCCCGGCAGGGTGGGCCTGCTCAAAGGCCGGCGTATTAAGCCGCGAGCCACCGCCTCGGATTTACGAGCACCGCGAACTGCGAGCCCCCCTGCCTGCCCGCGCCTTCTTTCACGCCGCGCGCGCGACGTACGCGGGGCGAGCGGGGTGAGGACGTCGCGAGGACGGAGTGGGATGAGAGGTGAGGACGGACTGAGGGCGGGGGACGCGCAGCCCGCCCACGCGTGTTCCCAACTTGTCCGCCGGGCGTCGTGAAAAGCGACGCTTTCGCCGTCGGCGCCCGCTGAAAGCGCCGTCCTCGCCGCCCTCGCCGCCCTCGCCGCCCTCACCGCCCTCGCCGCCCTCGCCGCCCTCGCCGTCCTCGTCGCCAGAAACAGTGCAGCTTCGTAAACGCAGCACGCGGCACCGATTGTCGCGGGTGCCGAGCGGCGCCGCGGTGGCGCGGCGTGGCGCGGCGTGGCGAGGCGCGGGGACGAGGCGAACTTTTACAATGGCCTCTCGCTGAAAGGGCTGCCGCCGGACGAGGGACAGATTTGTCGTCCCCCTTCCCGGCCCCTGCGGAACCCCCCTTTTGTGCGCTAAGTAACGGCGGCGGAGCCTCGCTGCCCCGTAGTTCCGCAACCGCTGCCCGAAGCGTATTACCTGGCGCAGCCGTGCCAGACCACCCGGGGGGGAGAGGACCGGTCCGGAGCGCAGCGGGGCGGGACGGGGTGGACGTAGCGGGACGGGGCGGAGCGGGGCGAAACGGGGTGAAACGGGGCGGGCCAGAGCGGAGCGAAGAATGGCGGGACAGGGCGGAGCAGGGTGGAGCGGGGCGAAGCGGGGCGGGGCGGAGCGGAGCGGAGTGGGGCGGAGCGTCCGGAGCGGAGCGGGGCGGAGCGCGGTGGAGCGCGGCGGGGCGGGACGGAGCGGGGCAGAGCGGAGCGTGGCGGGACGGGGTGGAGCGGGGCAGGGCGGAGCGCGGTGGAGTGGGGCGGAGCGGGGCGGAGCGGGGCGATGCGGAGCGGGGCGATGCGGAGCGGGGTGATGCGGAGCGGGGCGATGCGGGGCGGAGCGGGGCGGGGCGGGCGGAGCGGGGATGGACGAGACATGGCGGGTGGAGCGGGATGGGGCACGAAGGGGCGGAGCGGGCTCTCCGACAACTCCCGTAAAGTGTCGAAAGCGCGCTCGTGAATATCCGGTTGGCTTTAATAAGGTGGCGCGGATACTGCGAGATATCCGCTCGCGCTCCCCCTCGGTCGTAATCGTAATTTAAGCGCAGGTTCCGGCTCTTCCTGGCCCTTCTGAAGAGCGAGGTGTAGATCGTAAATAATGAGGCTGGAATGTGCTGAAGATGTGGTGGTGAGGATCAGGTGTGCAAAGTCTCAGAGGCCGGTTTTGGTGAGATTTTCAGATTTTCGTCATTAGTGAGGGTACTTTTCTAATTTTCTAAGTCATAACTTACATTGAAACGTGCTCACATTCCCAAGACATGATATATTCTAACATGTGAAATAATTCACAACTTTTTTCGTGGTCATTATCTATAATCCTCCGACAGTCACACTGCATCTGTCAAATTCAATCATCTCGGATTCTTGGTTTTCTCGGAAGTGATGTCAGTTCCGGAGTCAAGTTTCGTAGCGGCTTCGACTCTAACTTCTCAAGAACCATTGCCATAAAGTCCGCTTATTTTACACTTTTTTTAGTATCTATATTTTGCGTATCTGTGAAATACATCGTGATTATAGGTGTCACAAAAATAATATCTTCGGTTATAATAAGCCATTTGGCAATTGTATAATACGAAAGTGAGCAGCTGCTCGATAAACTGATTCGCTCCATATTGCTCGATTTGCGTGATTTGAACCGCATAAATAGCTGCTGACAAAATATATGGGTTTCAACATTTGCGTAAATAATAACCATAATATGTCTAAAGTTTAAATACATAAAAAGGATGAATAAATTGTGATTTCATAAAATGGTGTTTTATATTATCGTCTACAAATAGGGTATATCTTAGAGATATTCTGCAATCTTTTTACGGTCGCGATTGATGGAAAAAGCATATTTCACCGTTTGTTTCTAGACAACATAACAAGTACTCGATCTCATAGTTTAATTTTTCTCGTCGAAAATGCAGATAAAGAATATAAAGAATGTTATAAAAAACTACATCGATAAGTGTAAAATGCACTACATATCCAATTACTTTAAAATTAATGCACTCGTACTAGTGACATATGATCGGGCCATACCAGTATGAACTGATGGTGAAGAGCAGCAGAGAGCAGTGCCACTGAATGTTTCTTCCACTATTCAAGTGTCCAAAATTTAAATTGTGTGAGCGAATCAAAGTATAAAATATCTGAAAAACATTCTAACCAATGTCTATAATTATCTTTTAAGAAAAGATGTCGCGAATTACTCCCGATATTTGTTTAAATTGCAATATCACACGCTATGGGAATAGAATTAGCACTATTCATTCACGTATTGCAAAATTACCACGTTTATGAATGTGTGTATCATATAACTCCATAATAAGTGAAGGCCTATAAATTTTTAATAACCACGAGATATTTTTAATTATATACTGGTATTTCCATTTCATTGTGATATGCAAAGCAAAACAACGAGTTTGTATTGGAAAGTGCGAATTTCAAATCGTATTCATATTCTTTTTAATTATATCATACAGTACTAGTTAAATGTGTACAACTTCGCTTTGATAATATCATTATAATTATGCTATAAAACTGCATGAGACTGCTGCGAAAAGCAAGAAATAAGATCCATGAAATTACAAAAACCTAATTAAAACGTAATCAAAACGAAAAACCAATTATCGAATAACAATCGAATATCATGGCAATGTGATCTCCTGTTTGTTTTTCGACAATGTAGAGTTTTAATGGTATCAAAAGATATTTCTAATTTGAATTTTTGAAATAATGAGTGCAGGCCACTAACAAAATTTCATATAAGCATAAAATAACACATGCTTGTTGGAATAACTCTTGTTCATCAGAATGAATATTCAAAATTGTGAATTAATTATATGAAAGATATAAAGGATTTAATGGTACGTGTTTTTTTACGAAGAAAAGTTGTCCCTGGACTACACGTTTGATTTCTACGTTACCAAATGTGGCAGATGTGAAACATTTGATCCCTAGGGCGTTGAAATTATGTGCATTAGCAACAATAATGATATTATTACAGACGTTCAATTACATTTAAATTGAGATTAAAATAATTGTTAATGTTACCGAGAACAACAAAATATATCATTTTAACTTGACTCCAATAGTCTTCAATTTTATATTACTTGATGCAGCGTTAAACCAAATACGCCAAACGTTTGATAAGTAACCATCCCGAAGGCGGTCACGCCCCGCCACGCACCGCCACGCACCGCCACGCCCCGCCACGCCCCGCCACGCCCCGCCACGCCCCGCCACGCCCCGCCACGCCCCGCCACGCCCCCGACACCACGTCCACGCCACGTCACGCCACGCCACGCCACGCCCACGCCACGCCCCGGCACACCGCCACTCCCCACCACGCTTCGCCCCCACGCCCCACGCCCCGCCACGCCCCGCCACGCCCCGCCACGCCCGCCACGCCCGCCACGCCCCGCCACGCCACGCCACGCCACGCCACGCCACCCGCCCGCCACGCCCCGCCACGCCACGCCTCGCCCCCACGCCCGCCACGCCCGCCACACGCCACGCGCCCGCCACGCCACGCCCCCACGCCCCGCCACGCCCGCCACGCCCACCACGCCCGCCACTCCCCGCCACGTCACGCCACGCCGCGTCACGCCACGTCACGCCACGTCACGTCACGCCACGCCACGTCACGCCACGTCACGCCACGTCACGCCACGTCACGCCACGTCACGCCACGTCACGCCACATAACGCCACGCCACGCCACGCCACGCCATGCCATGCCACGCTACGCCACGCCACGTGACGCCACGCCACCCACGCCACGCCACGCCACGCCACGTCACGCCGCTCCGCTCCGCTGCACTCCGTTCGGCGCCGCGCCGCGCCGCTGTTCTGCCCATCGATCCGGGCGGCGCGGCCACTGATTGGATTACACAGACGAATTTGTCCCAACTGTCGACCGGATGAGGTTTCTGCGCTCAGATCCGCTGCCCCGGCCGCACGCGGCTGCCTTGTGTACCGCCAGCGGAGTCACTGCGGAAATAATAGGGAGTTTTAGCGCTCGGCGTAAACAGTCGACCTTAAACTCTGTTGATCACGTGACGAACGACATTTTACAGTGGTAAGGAACAAAGTTAAGGTGAGGTTTAGAAATAGCGTCATTGCGTTACGCATTATAACAAAAGAAGCATTTCAAAGGTTGAAGATAAGACGTAACCTGACACGAAGAGATGAATTCAATTTCTTTTTCGCGAAATTCTTATCTGTCACCTTTGCAACGTTTTGCGTTAGTTCTTGCTAGAGTTCTGGACATTGGTAAGGATTATTTGTAACTGCCTTGCATGCGAGAATCTGTTGAACAAAGTTGGAAAATTGTAACATTTTGTGTTCATTGGTAGCCACTTTGCCCTTTGTAAGGTGTAGAAATTTCTACAGGTGGACACTAATTATGACCAAATAAAATCGTGTCTTACGTCTGAGGTAAGTCGTTATGGCTTCAAGGTACGTCACGTCACTGCTAGTGCATAACGTCGCTAACTTGCACGTGGCGCTAAAACTTCCCTAATAACAACTCACTGACTTGACCACTTGAAGAGTTCTCAAACGTGTGATTTCGGATTCCTGAAAAATGCTAGGGATTATTTTTCTGAAAAATGGTAATTGCAAGATCTTACAACTTTATAAGTGAATTCCTCCTTCTTACTGGTTCGCAATACAGTTTAAAACAATTTTATAAATGAATTTCTACAATTTCTAGATTCCTCGTACAATTTACATTTCATCAAATTAATATACCGGCCAAGTTGACACGTTTCACTCGCTTATAATACTTAGCTGTGACACTCGGCATAAGCAATTTGCTTGAAACAACCGTGCGTCTGTAAAATGCATAATTTTTAATATATTTTGTGACATATTCCTTTTAGAACTAAGTTTGGAGTTATCAGTTGAATCGGAGTTTCTTTACTTTCAAACACGTGTCATGGTCAAACTTAAAAAATCTTTAGCTTTGTTTAATGTTGTAGTTAAATAGAAATACATTCTATTCTATACATTCTCCATTAAGATGCTGGTATTTTTTAATACGAAAGAGACTGAGGCGAAGAATGAACTAATAAATTTCTTTGCCGTAGAAAGAATTCTTTTAATTAATTCAATGTGTAAGAAAAACATCTATCTAAACACGTTACACTTTTTACAACTAAACAGAGAATTACAATATTTCTGTAAATTCTTTTAATGCATATGTATCAAGAGAAGTACATTGACGTGCTTTATTTTTCCAAACATTATTATCGCAATAC
Source organism: Teleogryllus occipitalis (assembly GCA_011170035.1). Taxonomy (NCBI): domain Eukaryota; kingdom Metazoa; phylum Arthropoda; class Insecta; order Orthoptera; family Gryllidae; genus Teleogryllus; species Teleogryllus occipitalis. The sequence continues at coordinate 389,096 of BLKR01000183.1, read as the reverse complement.
CTCTGTATCCGATATTTTCAGTTTAATTTCTTTGTGTTAGAATTAGAAAGTGCATACAAATGTATATTTTCGATTTAATTTTAACTAGTGACTTGCAGTACCAATAATACTGGTGAACAAAACTACATAAAAAAGTTTTCCAGAAAATACATACACTGCTAAAATCAGAATGCTTAAAACTCAATACAATACTCTCGTATAATACGTCAATAAATTGAATATTTTTTTAACAAGATCAGTCTGTACGAATACTGCAATAATAGAGTACAGTATATGTATACAGTACAACAATTACTTACATACCAACAATGAAATACGTTGGTATTTCATTATTCAACATGTAAATCGCAAATGTTTAATGGCGGCGGGTCTTCTCCTTAGAGCCTTGCTGTCGAATGTCAAAAACCGGGACGAACTGAGTATGAAAATTCAGTTGATACCCGCTGTATAAAAATTGCTAAATTAAAAATGTTTTGTATTTTCCACTAGTTTCTGTATGTCTAACGAATCCATTAACTTTTCTCAGGAAGTCAGAGGCTGCATAGTTTTCCGTCAATTTTTGCGCAGATTGAAAAATTGTAAAGTTGTTGTTTTGAAATCATATAAATACGAATACAAATCAAGGCATTCATCACTATTTTCTGTTTGATAGGTTGTGACATGCACAATATTTAAGATTAAAAATTCTTTTCACATTAATGATCCCATATTTTGTCTTTGTTTAGGGCACCTTTTCTTATTACACCATATTTAGTCCTTCAGAATGAATATTTTTGTTCTATCGTAGTTCTGAGCAAGCCCTCATTCACGAGAATACAATGTAGGGAATGATAATAAAATGATAATTATGTTAGTATATTGCATCAGAAAATCTTTTGTTAATCATTCGCATTGTTATTTTGACCGTAATTCACAGTGAGCTGGAGATGCATAATACGCGATTGATTATAGGTTCATTATGTGCTTCTCAACTTACATGAATTTACCAGTAGAAAAAATTAATGTGTTAGGTTCATGTGGTTTTGAAGGCATTATAGAGCGTTATTGCTGCAAACCCAGAGCGAACATTTTCAATGAAATATATTTAAAAAGTTTAAAACAACATGCATTTACCTCAACTATCTAAGCTTCAACGACTCGTTTACAATAAATTATGAATCATTCATCAGATATATTTGCAACTATTGTATTAGTAGTAGTATAAGTGTAGCATGCTTCTGTTTAAGCCTCAATAGTTACAGTGTAACAACTCTTATTTCTTCTTTTGATACATTTTTCTCAGTTTTATATCAGAAAAAGTTTTCAGAATTTTAAGCTTTGATAAAGATAACACCGAAAACTTTTATAATAAATTTGAAATATATTTTATTATCAGGTAAAAAAGTCACATATTATCAATAAGCGAAAAAACAATAAAATTAATTAAATTTTTATCTCTAGAGAGAAAAAAAAATTTAATTTATATTTTAAATTTTATTTATAATAGAATGTAAATTACTTTTTTATCATTTCCTAATAGTGTATTCGAAATATGAAATTTAATATCGAGCAAAAGTAAAACAATAAAGTGGTCGCAAAACACGTATTATATAATACGAATACTTTGAATGTAGTATAATATCCAAGTCTTATATCTTTGTAGTCCATGAGCTTGAAATTTAAATTTTGAATGTAGTAACGATCATCTCAAATTGGCAAATCTCATGTGAAGTAAATTGGGATCACAGATTGTTCAATAAAGAGTAACTCAGGATTCCGAGAGCATAGTAATACATATGGACGCCTCATGCTTATTCCACGGCTGAGGTGTCATGCCATCTGCTTCCAAACCCGTCTAATATCATTAAGTCGCCGCTGCTGCATTCGCCGAATTTCCCGCTACCAGGAAAATCATCCTCCACATTTCCACCGCCTCTCAGAACCACCTCTTCAAAGCATCTACTCTCTTCGTATGAGCGCTTCTGCTACTCTGTACACCAAATTTCCCGCAAACTATCCTCCGATTTATACATAGTGATACTTCAAGGTCACGAGATGGAAGTGGAGGGGGTCATTGTCATTCAGTCGGGAGATCCAATTCCAAAACATTAAGTTGTAACGAAGCACCCGACTGAATGAAAGTGTCTTCCGCTTCGTCCAGCTCGTGACCTTGAAGGGCCACTATGTTGAAATCGAAGTTCATGAGCTGCGTGTAACAACTTTTTTGGCCTTCATTATAAGCTCTCTTTAACTCTTGTCGTCGATTATCGACTGAATCATACCGATCGAGTATTCTGTGTCAGATTAATAATATTTTTATCACTGCTTTCAGAGCTTTCATTTACAATCGCTTGATGAACCTCACAGGCCAGTTTTAAGCTTTGAATTTGAATTTGTTTACATTCACATTCAATCTTTTTGCGTTTCAACATTCTATTCATCTCCATACTGTTTGCAGATGTCAAAACGTTACTAACATTGTTTAGGGACTGCACAATTAAGATCCGAAAGATCGATCGATACGTTTGAATAATAAATGTAGTGATGTTTTCGCTCACCTACGCACATTGGAACTTTGCCTTCAGCTCCTCGCGCAGCCTTACGTGACCTGATATCGTCATCCTCCACATCGACTACTTCACCCCTTCCCACAGCTCCGCCCTCATTTCCATCTCCGTTTCCGGCCCGAACACGAGGCTCGTCTCCGCCCTCGCGTTCCCTCTGCCCGCGCCTCCAGCGGCCGGCTCTCCCTCTCCGTCTCCCTTGCCAGCTTCGTCCTGGCAGGTCTCGTCCTCGCCTCTACCTCTCCCGCTGCTGCCGCGAGGGCTACGCTGTTCGTTCCACATCCCGTGTCTCGCCCAAACACAAGACTATTAAATATCTCGTAGTTCCATTGGACACACGACTGACTTGGAAACTTCACATTCTCTTCCGCCTAAATCTAACCTATGCCACTCACCATGAAGTACACCCTACGACCCTACCAAACGGGTCACGGACTGCGCGCGATTTTTATTTCATCTTCCTTGTTCTATCCTCTCCCCTTACATACACACACTAACATGCACTACACTATGCACTATTCCGGAAGGCCGGTCGGGAGCTTAGAGCTTGTTCCGGGTGGGGCGGTGCCCTGCTGGTCGGAGAGTCTTGGTTAGGGGGAAACCCCACTAGCCTACAGTAGGTCGGCGCCGGATCTCGCCATTCAGCGGGGGAAGATCACCACCATCTCCCTAGAAAAAACAAATATGCACTACATTTACGTCCTTATACCATCGATTCTGTCACTATAATTATCACTGAATTTTGTTGGCGGCTCTGCCGCCATCCGCAATTTTATGATATTCCCCTCTCGATGCTTCTCACGCTTCCAAAATTTTGCCGTCTGCTATCATGCGATCTGGATAACCTCATCACCAACCCTGCTAACGTACTCATCGTCTGAATAATGTATTTTGCCATCAATCCTCTCTTCATCACCACAATTCTCACACTTCTTAGTCCCTGTGGTCTCTCGCCCACCTCTACCGTTACACCCACGATCATTACAGCCACCCTTAACGTCTCTTCGGAAACCAACTCTCACAGGTCGTCGTTCACGTCTTCATCCACTTCGACAATAGCGTCACACACACCGCCACATCCCACTGCATACACCGCCGGTCACGTCACCCTCAAAGCACCCTTAACGCCACTGCTTTCAATGCCACCAGCCCTGCCACGCATACGACAACCACAACATATCCTGCGCCGCCACGAACACCGCCAACCACACGCCAACCTACCCTGCCATATATGCCACCATTTATGCCATCGCCAAAGCCAAAGCCAACACCACCGCTATCGCCCACGTCGTCACTCACGCCATCTCCCAAGGCATCACCCACGCCGTCGCCGACACCATCGCCCTCGCCATTTATCACGCCATTGCACACCGTTGCCTAGGTTGTCGTCCATGCCATCGCCCAGGCGTCCTCTCAAGCCACAATCCACGCCGCTTGACACACCGCCACCCACGCCCCTAATCATGTAACCACCATTCTTACTGCCCATCCATTGCCAAGTCTACGTCCACACCACCTCTCACACAACCATCTACACAGTACGCGCAGACAACCCCACCGCAAGAAACTTGTCTACTCCCTTTCGTTCTCCATCCACCCGCACCCGATGGCATCTCCACCGCTGGCGAGCAGCGTCGCTGAGTCACTACTTTCTCATGCTCGCGCGCTCTTCTCGGAATCCATCTGGCCGGAGGTCCTCCGCGCCGTCTCCGCCCCCACCGCTCCCCTCCGCTCCCGCCATCCCCGCATCCTCACCATCCCTCGCCCCCGCCGCCCCCGCCGCCCCCGCCGTCCCCACCGCCCCGCCGCCCCGGGCCGCCCCCGAAAGCCGCCCCCGCCGCCCCCGCCGCCCCGCCGCCCCGCCGCCCCCCGCCGCCCCTGGGCCCCCGCCGCCCCCGCCGCCCCACCGCCATCCCCGCAGCCACCGCCGCCCCCCGCCGCCCCCGCTGCCCCCGCCGCCCCTGCCGCCCCACCGCCGTCCCCAGCAGCCACCGCCCCCCGCCGCCCCCCGCCGCCCCTGCCGCCCCCGCCGCCCCCGCCGCCCCGGTCGCCGTCCCCAGCCACCGCCGCCGCCACCGCCGCCACCGCCGCCACCGCCGCCACCGCCGCCACCGCCGCCACCGCCGCCCCCGCCGCCCCCGCCGCCCCCGCCGCCCCCGCCGCCCCCGCCGCCTTCGCCGCAACTCGCGCTCTCGACGCGGGGCGCGCCACCTGCGCCTTGACGCCGGCAAGCAGCCCCCGCGTTAATTGCACGACCGTGACGGAAACCCCGCCCTCGCCCGCTCCACCTCCGCCGCCACCGCCTCCGCTGATGCCGCGGGCGCCTGGTGTATGCTTTGCTCTCTCGAGTCGCACCGCCTCCATCGACAGGACGCCCCGCCTCCCCCGTGCCCGCCCCGCCCCGCCGCGCCCCTGCTGTCGCCGCCGGCTCGGAACAGAGCGCAGGTGATGAGGTTGTCGCGAGAAGCGGATGGGACGTGAGGACGCTGGGTGAGGACTCGCCAAGATGGGGTATCCTTTTGAGGATAATGGAACAGCTCAGGAATATTCTCGTCGTATGCTGATCAACATTTAATGACTTGGACCGTAATGGAGTAATTGCAAGTTCGTGTCGAGAGTGTAAATTAAAATTGAAGGGCAATTACTTATTTCCAAAATAGATATGTATTCAAAATATTATTAAATGTCACGTACTAAGTGTTGGAAATTAATGTTTAATTCACTATTGTTTAGGTGGTAACTTTAAGCTTTGGATTCAGTTATAACAGTTTGTAAAAGAGTTGTACATTCATTAAGGGACTTTAGAACTAGCAAAATTTTGTTAATTGCTTCTCTGGCAACGCTCACAAAATATTGATTGAGATCGAATAAGGTAACGAATATAGCGCCTTTTTAAAACAATATTTAATTGTTCAAAATCACCAGTTGTCTCATTTTAACTCTATATTAAGTAGAAAGAAGTATATGGGCCTGAATTCCTCTGCATTAATAAAATATGTTACTTTTTTATGTAGTTTAATTTAACTGAAGATGAAATAGAAGCAAACATTTAAGCTTTCAGAGAAACGTCAGAGCATTTTTGATCTTTAGATTACGTTTTTTTTCTTGAATCTTAAAAATATTTCTTGATAGATTTGATCATCGTTTGCCTTATTCAATATAAATAATTTTTAATACATCAAAATACGTAAATAACGCACTTCTGTTGATTTATTGTGTTGATAGATGATCTGTTGATATGAATATTCAGTCACAACTAAATAGAAAACTCGTATGCATTATAATCATATAATTTATATCTTTACAGTTTTCTAATGGTTAAAAAACAAAAATATTACTTTAATAAATACTCTAGTTCTCGTATTATAGTTTCGTACTTCTCTTTCAATAGTCATCTCAGTCATATTTTAAAAGCTACACTTGTTTCATATATCAGAAATTTCTATTTCCTTGAATTGTGCTACACAGTATGCCGTAAATCTGTCAAAAATGGGATGGAACTGTGGGAGAGAATTTATGCATCGATTCCTCTTGGCCGAAATTTGCATATTCGCCAACCCGACTCACCTACCCGTGCGGAAATGTACAGATTTTATTATATAAAAATGAAATATTCGTTAAAATCCATTGAAATATATTCAATTCGGCGCCGGTACTGTGCGGCGACGTGGAAATGAAGGACGTCCCTCGAGGCGACGCTGGTGGCGATGGCGGTGGGGACCGTTTGGTCGACGAGGGGGTGAGAGGAGGTGGAGATGGGGGAGACGCGGTGAGGGTGGAAGAGGTGGTGGGGTTGGTGGGGGTGGCAAGAGCTTGGTTGGGTTGGGGGAGACGGCGGAGTGGCGCAGGTGTTCGTGGCAGTGCTGTGGGTGGGGGCGAGAGGGCGATGAGGGCGACGGGGGCTATGAGAGAGGAGGGGCGGTGCGAGAAGCGGAGGCCCGGGAGTGGCTGACGCCATAAGAAGGCATAAGCGGTGGAAGAGGTTTGGAATGGAAGGAGATGCGGGAGCGGCTGGGGCGATGGGAGCGGGGGTGGCAGAGGTGTCGCGGGTGGCGTGGCCGGCGGGGTCGGCGGAGGTGGCAGTGATGAGATGGTCGCTGTTGGCAATGGGAGTGGCGGGGCGACCGTGCGGTCGGGGCGGTGGGGGTGGCGGGGCGTCCCGAACGACAGGGTTGGCATGGGCTCTGGCCGGTGGGGAAGTTGGGAGCCGTGAGGTGGTGTGAGTGGCGAAGTCAGTAGAGGGCGGCGGGAGATGCCCCTAGGGAATGGATGATCCCCGGGAAGAGAGAACAAAACGATCAGTGACAGTGTTATCCGCATTCGGAAGAGGAAGAAGAAGGTCATCGGAAAGAGGGAAAAACAGCGTAATCGTTGTGGGGAAGTAAACGTGATTTTTGGAAATTTCAGTGTTATTGGCAATATTGTTACCTTTATTCTGTCTCTTTTCCTTAGTTTGTTCCAGGCGTGCTGGTCTATAATTAAATATACCATAAAAAACCTCTTACGTATTTTCTAGAAATGTCAATGGATAAATAAAATTTGTTTACTTCTTTACATATTATGCTTACAATTTTTTCATATTTTCTTTACATTCATGAACTTACATGAATGTTTTTAATACCAAGTATAATTAATAGTACTGCAATCTTGTTATTATTACAGTACCTTGCCATATTATTAGACCCAAACTTAAAAATAATGTTTTCATCATTTTCAGTACGATAATTTTTTTCAAGGCACTTCTTTTGGTTAAATAATCTATCACTAAATAAAAATAGCACGTTTTATTGGAAAAAATATTTATTTACATGAAAATAAGTAATCAATACACTGAAAATTATTTTTTTGGTGTGAATCAATACTTTGTATGGCCACCTTTAGCTGCTAACACAGCTTGAATACGTCGAGGCATGCTGTTTATACACGTTTCAATTTTCATTTGTATCTCTGGGCTATGTTGCCAGGTCTGATTGAGTACCCGAATGAGCTCTTCCTTGGTAGTAGGTGCTTGTTTGCTAACTTCAGATTTCATAAACTCCCAAACGTTCTCGATAGGGTTCATATCAGGAGAATTTCCTGGCCAGTCGAGAACAGTAATTTTCTTTTTAGCTAAAAATGTGCTTATCCTTTAGCTCTGTGGCATGGTGCACCATCGTGCATGAAAATAGATTTTTCTGTTTTTTTGAACCACTTTTTCATTTGAGGTAGTAGCTGTGTTTTTAACACGTTCTCGTATTTTTCAGCATTCATTGTACCTTCTACAAAGTGCAAGGGTCCTGGACCCTTAATATTGATTACAGACCATACCATGACTGAAGGAGGATGTTTGATGGTTGGTACAATGCACTCTGGTTTGTATTTCTCATGGGACCTTCGCCTGACAAACAGATTTTTCGACCAATACTTGGAAAAGTGATTCATCTGAAAAATTCACCTGTAAAATATGAAAAATATTTACACCAAATACAAAACAAAATTTAAATATAATAATAAAAGGAATATATAGCATATAATTACTTTTTTCCACTCATCAACCGTGAAATTCTTGTATTTTTGTGCCCATTGATAACGTTTCTTGATCATGCTTGGTGTAAGTTTTGGTTTGCGTGCTGGTCTTCGACCGATTAGGCCTTCTTCAGCTAATCTTCTCTGCAATGTTCTTTGGGATATTAAAATGCCTACTTCAGAAACTTCTTTTGTTAGGAATTTTAAAGGCATTTTTCGATTTTTAACGCAAATATCTCGGATTTTTCTGTCACTTCTCCTTGATGTTATTCTATGACGACCACTCGCACCTTTGCGTTTAGCTTTTAAATCATCACAAAGATCGATTTTTCTTTTTATATTTTTTATTGAACTACGTGAAACTCCTACAAGTTCAGCTATTTTGTATTGAGTCATGTTTTTAGCTTTCAACAAGCCGGCAATTCGACCAACTTTCATTGGCGACAAATCACTCTTTCTTCCCATTCTGAAAATTGTATCTTAATCACAAATCTCTACAATCTCTTAATATATACATCGAACAGTGAACAAATGTTAACAAAGAACTTACCTGGCGCGATTTCAATTAACATGAACTTGTTTAATCACAAGAAACTATCGAATTTCACGATGCAATTGAGACGCTGTCTTTTAGGTTATATAGCATTTTCTCATTGAACAGTGTTCCCAGCCGACTAAATATATAATCAGTGTCACAAACGCTAAAATACTATATATAAGATTCTAAGCAACTACCGCAGCATTCACTGCGTACAATAATTAATAATTATAACAAGAAAAATGTGAAAATTGTTATTTTTCAGCTTGGGTCTAATAATATGGCAAGGTACTGTACAAGTAATTATAAAATCAGTTATCCACTTTTTTTGTGATGTTGATATTTTATGGACTCCAATTTTTATTAGTTTGTTTTATTGGTATAATGAAACATTCATTATGTTTCATTTACAATGATAAAGCCGACACGGTTTCATTTCATTTTAACACTTCATGCAAAGAATTTGTGTAACTGACAGTCAACAAGTTGATCTGTATTGCAACTCATACGTTTTGAATGTCTCTTTCGTCGCTGAAAACTTTATCTCTTCGCTCCGAAACACCATAAAACCCATCAGAAATGTACATCCCTTTTGCGCATGTAAATTCTGAAATTTCCGGCCCCAGCAGCGTTGAATGCGCGTGACTGCCGCTGAACTGCTTCTCCCGGCGGTGAAAAATGAAACTGGATGACATTACATGAGTCTGTTTGGGACATATTTTGGTCTGTGCAAACCGAGATTGTCTTTCCTAGACCGTGAAGCTGCTGTCTAAATACTTTTTGTACATTGATTGTACACCTTGTGGCTTCACCTAATGCTATATGGAGTCCAATGTGGTACTTCAGTTATCTAATTTATTTTTAGCATATAGACTCAGTATTGTTAAATTCTGTATAATTAGTAAATAGTAACGTTAAAGTTTCTAAGCAATTTTATATAAAAATGTAGTACTTCTTAGTGAAACGCCTAGACTGGCTCTGAATAGAAAACTTTGTTGTGATGTCTTTCAGTACTATTGTTTCAAACTACTAATTATGTCTGCCACTTTATTACTTCTTTATGATAACTTATTTTATTTCTGTCTAAAATCCATGCTTGAGAGACGCCAATATTTAAATGAAAATGCTATACAGAATTCGAGATGCACTTGCCTAATTTTAGCGGCTACGGCCTACATCGCTTCCCAAGATTCCAACCTCTATATCCGTAAACGTAACTTAAATTTCATTCTCTTTTTGTCTCAGTCACATGCTCTTTAATTGTTTTGCATATCCATTGCGTTCATTTCTTCGTCTTTAGTCACTTTTCTCCTCGAATAATCTCATCTCTTTTCTTTTCATATCTTTCTTTCTTTTCCTTCTTATACTCCTCTTTGCCATGGAGACTCGACACTTTTTTCTCTTGTTCATTTCCCCCTTTCGACCGAGTCCCTCATGCTCTCTATTCTCCTCCCGGCCGCTGGTTTCTTGCGTGCGTAGGATTGCACGGTGGCGTGGATCGTATTTGTTTGTTTATTTATTTATTTATGGCCGCAATATCCCTTTACGACACACTTCTGCCGAAGAAAGGCTGTGCAGCGCCCTTTCCCATGCCCTTCGTCGCACCGCTGCCGCCTCCGAACCCCACAGTGCGACTTCACCCCCTCGCTGTATTACCGCTGGTTCGCTGCTTGAAAATTAAATTCTTGTTGGTCGCTGTGTGAAAAGACGCACGCAGTACGTTGGCTAGTTGACCGACTTGGCACCACCTCGTGATTTTATTCAAATACCTGCAGCATGTTACCGTCTTAATTCGAGCGTTCTTGTTTCTAGTCCGTTTCCTCGCGTTGAAATACTGCAGTGAATGGGAAGTAGTTATTGCCGTCTGAGTAGGTTAAAGTAATGTAGCGTTATTGAATTTTAAATTACAAATGATTTGCGCGCGTTATCAAGTATAAGAGAGATTCTTGCGTGAGATAGTAGGTTTTACTTCTATCACGAATGGGGCATGCGTATTGTTTCGCGGCAGCAGTATTTGAAGAAGTTTGTAGGAATTAATGTACCAAATGGTAATGCCCAGGTATTGTACAATTTTGAGTAATATTTATACAAATTACATAATGAAGCACAAAGGTCTGAAGTCTTGAAAATGAGATCCGGAAATGAAATAATAAAAATTAAACGTAATAACGGAAAATGGAAATAACGTGGCCAACGAGCAAAAGTTTTATTGTTAAAATTCAAAACAATGGTAGAAATGTTTGTAAGAGGATACCCAAGAAAGATTACAGAATTTCAATTTAGAGAATCGAAACTTCTGGTGAATAGAATTCAAGTTTTAAAATTTACAAGATATTTTGAAAACCGCGATTATCAACATCTCTGCGTTTATTAGAGATAAAGGGAAGACAAAACTGCCAGGAATCGATGAGAATTCACATGCTATGAAAAAAAACAGGAAATACACTTGAAGAATTTACCGCGCCGATAATCGCCGGGTTTAAATAACAAATAATCGTATCGCAAAACAACTATGTTCACTCTGTTTTAATTAACATGTTCACAAACATAAATATGATACTTGTCTGAGTTATATGCAGACTTTTTTATTTTATTCCAAGAGAAAGGCAACACTTCTATTCTTAATGTCACAATAGGTGCGTGCTTTCCTTATTTTGTTGCAGGTGCGAAAATTTGCGTCTTTTATGCAAAGTTTTCACGTTGTAAATCGCGAACTACTTTCGTAGCATTTATTTGTCACCCTGTGAAACAGCAGTGCCTGCAATGTTGTAGAAGTCCTTTCCGGGATAGCTGTACTAGGGAATGTTTGAGTATTACGGGGTAACGCGTCCCTGCAGCATTCCATCAGCGCATTTCTCCGTGTTTCCAAGCGCTTGACCTAAAAAGTCCCCACGTTACCGTCTCATTCGCTCAGGGCGTTAATACCTGGGCACTCATTATTTTTGGCGGACGGTTTCTACTCGCGAACATTGCCATTGCCTCTGCTGGGAATCGCACTACTAACGCAAATATGCGCAGCTCGAAACATCTCGTTCCTACACCTGGCCGTTTGCAGACTTCTCGATGGGACTAACTGCTCCACACTGACTTCTCAATATCGCCGACGACCGCGCCACTTTGTGACTAAACACCTGATTACAGTCGGGAAGGACTCTAGTAGCGATGTAGTACACGAACTTTTTCTTCTTTTTTTAGATGGCAAATTAATAATTCACAAAAATATATAACTGACTTCAAAATATGACTTTGTTTAAGGAAGAATACCACTTTCAATTATTACAGAATGGCCGTAATTATTTTTCTCCTTTACTTCTTCTTTTACTCTCGTTTTGCGTTTTTATTAAGACTTTATTACAGAAAAGGTACAAATCCACTGTTTCAAAATATTTCTAACACTCATTTTTATGTCTAGCAGCAAATATTTAAAAACCTTCAAATTTAACAAAGTTAGATTTTAATGCATAAGCAAATTTGAACATTTTGATTCATTAAACTGTAATAAGTGAATTTGAATATCGAATTCGTAACATTTATGACATTCTTTGCATATGTACATGAATAAAAATACGAATTTGTGAATTGAATATTTTGGAGAATTTAATTCTGATATTGATGTTAGTATTAATACCCCTGGAATTTTCATAATAGATTTTATATACATATATTACAGCTCGCACTCATTTTAGAAGTATCTTTTAATTGATTGAGTCAGTGCAGTAGATAGAAAGGGGAATTGTTCATGTTCGCTAAAAAACTATTTTTCTCAATAAGTGTTATCAGAATTATTGCCAGCCTATTATATTAATATTTAATATTTTCTCTGCCTGGTTTTGCATATCAATCTGTGGTGAAACTTACTTTATCAGTTAATGAAATTTTTCGGTACTAAAATCTGTATTTTTCGGTTTTGTTCATGAACATATTTAAGCCCTGATGTCCTGTAATGTCTTGAGGTTCATACTTGTCACCTTCAATTAATTTATGTAGTGAGCTTTGTACACAGTGATGTAAAGAGTTAAGGTACTTTTTGTAAATCATTTTGAATTAATCAACTTAATAAATTTCATCATCAGCTATGACTAAAGAAAGTAATAGGTAATAAATTTAAACTACCGAAAAATGTTTAATCTTAGTACTTGAAAGGAATACAAATCGTCTCCTATATTATTTCAGTAGTTTGCGGCTCTCACACGGAACTAATCTTTATAAATGAGGTCTCTAAAGAAAGATAATTTCACGGAGACGTAACGAATTGCAGTTTTGCTTTAAACATATAAAGGATTTATTTAATAAACGCTTCTAAATATTAATGGCAAATACAACAAGCAGCGCTCGGTTGGGTGTTTGAATAGCAATCATTAAATAACTTCTAAACAAAGCGTTTTATGGCTTTAAAAACTAAAATATTGAGGCCACAGGCCTCAAAGAATAGTTTCTCACAATGTAATCTACAGGTCGTTTTGAACATTCTATTACATTTTTGCTGGTTTGACGCATCTTGATCCTACCCCACCTGTATAGACAGTAAAATCTGCAATCTGTATGTGAAATTTAACTAATTACTTAATTTTCTACTCGATTGAATTACACGAGTGTATCTCTCTGCTTGGGAACACACTTAAATATGAATAGTTGGTATTGACAAAGGTGTATTGCATTTCTATCAATTACAAGGAGACAGAACAAGTGACGGTGGATAAGAAGTTCTTGAAGAAAACGATATATTACAGGCTTAATATGGAAATGGGAAAATAGGGAATATGGTGTGGTTTAACATGCGAGAGTTTTTGCAGGGTTACGCTAGTTTTACTAAATTATAATGAACTATAAATACATGGCATCAAATTTGAGTTTTTCTGCATGACCTCGTCTATGGAAGAGCCTAAAATTCATCGCTCAATTCAAACCTACTTTCAAAAAAAAATGCACTAATTCAAGCAGTTACAAAATTGGTAATTAGTGTAAAGGGTTAAATGCATTCATATATTAATTACTATTTTAGATTTTACAGAATAAATCTGTAAAAATGAATATTCGAATATAAATTAGCACGTTTATACACTAATAAGTGCAATAAGTCAAACGAAAATAAAAATACATGTATGTGAAATATATCAATATTTATAACCTTTTTAAAAATTTATTCACGTTTTTGCATTAAAATGTACGAATACTTCGTGTAGAAGGTCGCAAACAATCTGGCGAATATTGATAAATAGTTTAGTAACGAGGAAGATGCTTCATGTTGTTATCATGATCAAAAAGAGCAGCAAATTTTTGTTAAGATGAGAAACGCTGCCTTAGACTATCAAAAGATACGCTTCCCGGAACAGTTCGGCGCGCAAACTCTGGGTGGCAAGGATGCTTCGATTCTCGGTCGGTATCGTATGACTGCCAGCCCAAGCAAAGATGAGGACGCTGACAAAGACAGTGGAAGATAAGGGTCGGGAGCGTAAATACAGAGGACCTTGCTGGGTAGTGAAGGCGGAGACAGAAATTCAGAAAACGTGGTGGGAAATTCGGGTATGGCCACTGAGACGTGGACATAGGAGGCGCAGGCCGTGATGGAGGCGATGACGGAAGCAGTGGAAACGAAGGTGAAATAGAAGATGGAGGACGTGGCTGCTGATGTGGAGGCTGAGACGAAGGTTGAGCAACATAGAAGCGGAGGCGGAGTGGGAGGCGAAAGAGGTGGTCAAGGTGGTGAAGGTAGAGGCGAAGACGGAGGTGAAAGCGAAGGCAAAGTCGATGGCACAGGCGAAGGCGATGGCGAAGGCGATGGCGAAGCCAAATCCACAGCAAGAGAAAAAATCGCAAAGACTGAAGTTTAGGTCGAGATGTAGACTGCGATTGAGGTGCAGAATTAGGAGCTACCTTAGGTGGTACCGGGGGAGGCAAAGGCAATGCAAAGGAGATGATGGGGGCAGAGACGGTGACTGTGGCAAAGACGATGACTGTGGTAAAGACGATGACTGTGGCAAAGACGATGACTGTGGTAAAGGCGATGACTGTGGTAAAGACGATGACTGTGGTGAAGACGTTGACTGTGGTAAAGACGATGACTGTGGGCAAGACGATGACTGTGATAAAGACGATGACTGTGGCAAAGATGATGACTGTGGTAAAGACGATGACTGTGGTAAAGACGACTGAGAAAAGACAATTACACTGGCAAAGACGACAGTGTCAAAGACGATGACAGTATCAAAGACGATGACAGTGGCAAAGACGATAACAGTAGCAAAGACATGACAGTGGCAATGACGACAAACATGCCAAAGACGATGAAATTGGCGAAGACGAGAGTTGGAGTGGGAACGGAGGCGCAGGGGAAGACGACGAACCGAAAGCGGAGGCGGATGTTCTGGGCAGATGGGAGCGGAGGCGGGCGCGCAGGCAGGGGCGGGTGACGTACGGCACACGCTGCTCGTAAAATGCATGAGGGCGCGCGGCCCCGAATGTAAGCCGCAGCCGTCCCGTGCGCCGGCAGCGCAGTGGAAGGGGGTGCCTTCGCCCTGCCTCACGTGGTCGCTGCATGTGCTACCGTCCTCGCGTAACCGTTTGTCTTCATCACTCCCTCTCGCCCCTTTCGTCGTTCTCGGCCCAGCAGCGGTCTCTGTCTCTCAAAATGACATAATATTTGCGATGTATTCATAATATTCCCAACCGCTACAATGCCCCAAAACATCTATATCTTGTTAATGCACTGTTTCTACTCATCTCACTGCCATCTTAAACGATAGTCCTACTTTTGCAACCTTCTATTCTCGACTTTTTTGACACGATATTTTACTTTGTAATACTCATTCCTTACGTATATGTTTCACAACTATACGTTCCGATTACCATATTCAAATCGGAGAAGTCGTACTACTACATCCGTTGTTTGACAAACTATAAATCACATGCTGTTACCACCAAATCGTTTCATTGTCTCTCTAATCGCTTAAATTCCTCTGTTTTTCTCTGGAATTTTTCTTGCCTTTTCTCTCTTGTACGTACTACATAAACTTCTTTTTCTAGACTGCCACTTACGTTGTTTTTTATCTCATCCAACTCTAGATTTGACTCGTTGATTAGCTGTAGCCTAAGTAAACGTTTATCTATGTCGACCCAAGTCGCGGTTCCTGACACCGTTCCCAATTACCGCCTCCGTCGTCGTTAGCATTTCTTTCCCCAAAAGTAACGCCTACGTCGACTCTACAAACTCAACCAATATCAGTCTCCGTCTCCACCACTACCACCACCACCACCATTACCTCCATCGCCATCACCTTCTCAAACTTCATCTTAATTTCCATCATCGTAAGCGCCGTCGCGACCATCACACATTCCATCACGATCACTGTATTTTTTACCGCGTCCTAGTTCCCATCTGGGTTCCCTCACTTCGTCGTCGGCGGCTCTGTCGCTATCGCCGTCGCCGTATTCTTCCTTTCTCCACCACTGACATTCTCGCGTCGTCGTCGCTACCACTGCCTCCTACACCGCATTCATCTTCCTGTATACCCACCCTCACCATCACCAATAACGCCTTCACCATCATCATTGAGGTCATTGCCTCCACCGTCACTAACGCCGCTGTATCCATCGCCAATATTTCCGTCGTTGACGTTAATACTACCACCTCCACCGCTGTTATCGTTGTCTGCTATGACCGTCGTCTCCACCATAAATAACGCCATCGTCGTCCTAGTAGTCGCTAATATTTCAGACGTCTGTATTTTCACTACGGCCGTCGTCGTCATGATCTTTCTTGCGTCCACCGTCACTAATGCCGCCGCCTCCACCGCCACCATTGCCTTCACTGAAGCTGTCGTCGCCGCCTCCGCCGCCACCAATGCCGTCGTCGTCCCCGATGCTGCCGCCATCGCTTCCACCGCCACCATTGCCGTCGTCTCCGGGGTTGTCGCCGCCGCCTCCGCCACCACCAATGCCGTCGTCGTCGCCGATGCTGTCGCCGCCGCCTCCACCACCACCATTGCCGTCACCAAAGCTGTCGCCGCCGCCTCCACCGCCACCATTGCCGTCACCGAGGCTGTCGCCGCCGCCTCCGCCGCCACCAATGCCGTCGTCGTCGCTGATGCTGTCGCCGCCGCCTCCACCGCCTTCATCGCCGCCGCCGCCTCCGTGCTCGCGTTTCCCCTCAATTTGCATTCATATTGTTCCACTCGGGCGACCGGCGATGACAAATTCGATATGGGAGCGGATCGATGGATCGGCCGCCGCGGCGCTGGCCTGACCTCGCCGTCGCGACGCGGCGCGACGCCCCGTTTCATTAGATCAGGCGCCGCCGCCGCCGCCGCCGCCCCGACGGGAATGCGGATAAAGTGTTGGCGGAGGCGAAAAGAGCCGGAGGGGTTAACAAGCGACGTCCCAATTGATAAATCAGCACTTGGTCTTGCTGCGGGCTTTCTTGTGCCGGATGGAGCTTCGGTTAATAATGAATTTGATACTTCGTTCTACGTTTAGTATTTTATGAATGTGTACTTATGTCTTTGTGTTGTCTTATAATGAAGATTGTTAAGACTTATTTTTTGTAAAAACATATGTTTGTTTTACACAGGAGATAAAAAGATATTCCCCTCAAATGTGGGTGTCTGTTTTGTCGTACCTTAAATCCACTCCTTATAAACCGTGCTTGAACAGTTTAGCCATACGTTCACCAGTTCATGTTTGACTCAACTTTTCTGTTTAAATTATTCACCCAAAGAGTTTCAATCAATAATTTTTACTTTCTTGTTAATCCAAAGTGCAAAAGAAGTGATTATGCGAGTTAGTTAAAGAACTAAATTAGTAAAGATGATGGACGTGAAAGTTGTATAGAAAAATTTTATCTCTTGATATTGGAGTTTGTAGTATTATTTATTGTTACTAGAAATTACTTGCACATGGTTTTACGTTTCTTGTTATTTGATTAATACTATCTTCGCGTCAGAAGATTTACGATTTTAAAATTAGAATTTTTCTACTGACAGATGAGAAACGACCAGTTCCAATGTAATGAAGGTCTTAATTTTTCAAAAGTAGTACTTATCAAGACAAAATAAGTTTACATTAATGGAACGAAGAAGAAATGTTTTAATCTAGAGTAAAAATCAAAACATACTTGTACTACATTCTTTTCATCAATACCTCACACTTTTGTAAGATTATAATTATCTGCACTATTGAAAAAATTTGTAAACAAAGTTTAGGTCAAATTCAAGAACGAATTTTGCATGAGATTAATATGATTCAGCAATAAAATCTTTCACATTATCTGGAAGAGATTGACTACTGTTTTGGTAAGAACAATTGATACAATTTAAAGAATTACGGTATATAATATAGGAATTTCATAAATAGGGCTCAATAAAGTTCTTGAGTCCTATTCATCAAATACGTTGTCTTTCTCACGAAATGTAAGTAGAATTGGATCGTTCATTTATATGAAACAAAAATGGAATATGCAAGAAATTGGCGTCTTATTTAAGTCACTCTTTTAAATGTCGTCAGTCATTCGTTGGATGTGATTAAAGTTCATTCATTCTTCGACCGTGTAATTGCTGAGCAGAAATGTCAAGGAAAGTTTATTGCAAACAACTTCTACAGCAAAGAAATCGTTATTAAATGCAGAACCTACTAACACCATAACAGAAATGCAATAAATTCATAAAATATTTTCAGGCTGTTTCAACTGTATTGCTAGTACGTGCATTTGTGCTAACGTATTCAGAGTGTGAAAACTCTTGGAATTCCCCAGTCAGGAAACACGCATCTGGAGTTCAAACGTTTCGATCGCGTAGGTCGCATTAACTTGGCCCTGGGCGTTATTTTATGCATGGGCGCGCTTTTGCCACAAAGCGCTGCAGTCAAACCGATCGCGCGAGCCCCATGCACACGCCGATGCAATCGCGAGATTACAGCTCAGTTTACAAGCGCCGCGCGGCCGGATTGGGCGTCGCCGCTGCACTCGCTAACAGCGGCCGCGATCCGCGAGAGCGCAGAGAGCGACAGAGAGCGACAGAGAGCGGCGCCGGCGAAGAGGGTAAGAGAGCGTGAGACACAACGGATAAGTACGTTTGGAGAAAGATGCAAGTGGGACGTGGTGTTATGAGGTCGTGACACTCATTGCAACAGTGGGCCGGCGATAGAAAATGGCAACGAAGCCATTTTGAGAGCTGTATGCGACAAGAGATCGGGAGGATGCCACTAAGAGAGCGAAAACGTAAAGAGTGGGGTTAGACGATTCGATAGTGTGGGAAAAGATTCTATCGCATGTTTTGATTGCAAATAGGGCGAAAAACCATGGGAAATCCAAGGGTGAGGGAAAGAACACGATGGATTACGAAAGAGTCACAGCGATCTTTCTAAAGAAACGCTTACAGCGACCGCGAGAGCACAGAGAGCGACAGAGAGCGCGGCCCTCACGAAGAGGGAAAGACAGCGTGAGATACGACACGGGAAGGGCATTTAGAGAACGTTAGGAACGGGACAAGATGGTAGGAGAACGTGACACCTAGTGCAACATCGGGCGGATGATAGAGTGCGTGAAAGAAATAGATTTGCAGATGTATTTGTGAAGAGAACAAGAGGATGCGACTGAGTAGACGGAAAACTTAAGATCGGGATGAGACGATCAGAGAGAGTGTGGAAAAGGTGTCATTGAAAAGGTTGATTGCGGTAAGAGTGAAGAAACGTAAGAAATGCCGGGGGTGACGGGAAGAAACTGAATGGGTCATGGGAGAGTAATAACCGTTTTTCTAAAAGAGCCGCTAGGCAGATAAAGTATCCATAAGAAACATTAATAGCAAAGGGAGTAGCCGAGAGACCGTTAGACACGGTAAAGAAGTGCGTTTGAAAAATCGAGAGCAGAACGTGGCACTTCAGAGCAACAGGACACGGACGATAGACTCGCTTAGGCGTCAACTCATAGCACAGTAGTGCCTCTGACCGGGAGGTTATAGGTTCGAGTTCCGACAGTGAAAGAGTTTCGGACACTAGCTACATAAAAAAAGTCGAATTCAATCGCTTAGCTGTCTATAATACAATTCTAGCGGCTGGCTGCTCTGATCGGTAGTTTTCTGCGGTTTATCCGATCAACACCAAACGAATGCTGGAGCTGTACCCTAACAAACGGGCCAAGGATGCAATCTTTTCTTCCTCTTCCTTGTCTTATTCTCACCCCTTACACACATTTACACTAACATCCACTAAACTACTCCACATTTCGGGACACCAGTTGAAAGCTTAGCGCTAGTCCCAGCTGGTGCGGTGTCCCGCTGGTGGGAGACGCCTGGTTGCGAAAAAAGACCACAATCTGACGGGAAGGTGAGCATCCTATCGAAATATTGAGCGGGGGAAGAGCAACGCTACGTCCTGCTATAAAAATACACTACTCTTGCGGATTAATGACATTAGTAGTTGATGCGCCCGGAATCACTAGGCAATCAATCTATTAAGCAGGCGGGAAAGAAGCGGGAAGGAAGCCATTTTGGGAAAAACGTTTGCCATGAGAGCAAGAGGGTGATTCTAAGCGACGGGAAAACTGGGAAGAAGAGCAACGATCGAAGTGCGGAGCCGTGTCGGAGAGAAGGGCCACCCTCAGGTGCAACGTAGGAACGAGAGCGATGAATAAAGTGTAAAAGAAGACGTCTTCGCAAATTGTGACAGTGAGGAGAGTGAGCAAGCATGAGAAAATCGATGGAAGGAGTAGAATGGGTCAAAGAAATTCAAGAGCGTTCTATGAAAAACATTCGCTAGTGTGAATAGTCATAAAAAAGTAATTGCCAAGTGAGAAAGTAATCTCCTGAAACAGCTGGAAGAGTGGGAGAGGAAGAATATGAGCGAGAAGATATGGAGGAACAAACACAATCTCGAAATGCAAACATGGTAGAATGAGACATGTGGATGGAGAATGTGCGAAAAGCCAAATTCAGAAAAGGTGTTCTAGAAACGAATGTAATTTCACGATCAACAGATGAGATAAAGCAAAAGAACATTTTGTCCACCAGCTAAAAAAAATGGATCAGTGGAACACGTCAGGAGTTTGGGGAGTCAGGAGTCAGGATGCGCTGGAGAATTTCTGGTGATCTCCACTGAGACGTTAAGGAAGTTGATTTTAACTTACTTAACAACAAATCGTCTCTTTCAAAAGACCAATGTGACTCGTATCCCTCGCAGATTTGTAAGTCAGCAGCAAGCTCCCACCTACAATATTTGCGGTTAACTTAAAACATCTGAGACATCATCAGTCACGAATTTCTCAAAGCATTTTGTACCAAAACAGAGGAAGGACTTATCGTGTTTCACTACATTAATGTCACTACCACTTAAGCATAACGCAATTAAATAGTCTAAATAGGCTTCACCTAGACATTGAATCCAGACTCCATTTACCTCTACGTTTTAGCAGTTGGTTAAAAATAATCAATAACGGCGATGCAGAAAAGCAACATCTGGAGGGCGAGAGCGATGGGTAGAGAGCATGAAAGAGAGCGTAGGTTTTGCGCTCTTTCGGAGGTGGATCAGCGGGCGACGTTGCGAGGCGACTTTGTACCGGCGCTCGCCCTGTTCTTTCTCGCTCCCCCAACCCCCCTCCCTCGCCGGCCCTCGCGCTAAAGCTGGTGGCGTGGAAGCTTCCGCGGGACTTAACAGCGCGGAGAGGAGAGGTGAGCGGGGAGTCGGAGGGTTTGAAGGACCGAGTGCATTTACACACCGGGCAAATATTTCAGCGTTCCATGGCGCCCGTGGCGTTGTTATGGCCGCGGTCCTTAGCATAAGCACCGCGACGGAAGAGGCGACTGTGCCTGCAAGGAGAGGGGGTGTGGTGGTGGTGATGGGGGAGTGGAAAGAGTACGTGACGGTGGCGCAGGGGGTGGTTAGAACTCGGAAACAGTGAAGATTGTGACAGAGAGGGGGAAGGCGACGGTTGGGAAGGAAGGTGTGTCGGACCCGGAAGATGCAGTTGAAGCAACGCGTTGGGTGGTATATGTATTTATTGAAGATTCGTGATGGGTAAACCCGTAGTAGGTGTACTGATGGAAAAATGTGACGATTTGATCTTCCTCTGTTGTATTCGAATGATGGCGGAGACGGGGCAGAGACGGGGCAGAGACGGGGCGGAGACGGGGCGGAGACGGGGCGGAGACGGGGCGGAGACGGGGCGGAGACGGGGCGGAGACGGGGCGGAGACGGGGCGGAGTCGGGGCGGAGACGGGGCGGAGACGGGGCGGAGACGGGGCGGAGACGGGGCGGAGACGGGGCGGAGACGGGGCGGAGACGGGGCGGAGACGGGGCGGATTGTACTGGCGGGATAGGGGCGGTGAGGCGCGGCGGCATGGTGAGGTGGCATGGTAAGGTAAGTGGTGGAGGAGTAGTGGAGGGGAGGGAGTGCAGCTCGTCAAGGGGAGGACGGGGGGCAAGCAGTGGCGGTGCAAGGAGGAGAAGTAGCGGGGTGGCAAATTCTGGCATTAGTGTCTGACGGCAAGGACGACGGCATGCTCGCCTTTAAAGTGAGCTCTGCTGTGGGGGTGAGTGCGAATGCATTTGCGACTAAGAGAAGGAAAATACACGTCGGATCAGTCTAAGAAGATAACTATAGCGGCCTTAGAGACGGAAGGTGTGATAGGTGTGTGTGTGTGTTTATGTGCGTGTTTGTGTGTGTGTGTGTGTGCAATGCCTGCAGAAGAGGATGTTATGGGAAATGCCTCATTGTTTTACTCCCCTGGATTGGAAATAAATATAGCCAAAGACTATTTAGTATAATTTGGACTACATAGTTTATTTGATTCAGGGCTTGAAACCATCCCTAAGTCACTGTATCTCGTCTAACTAGAGAGGAAACTTTAGATAAATGCAGAAGTTATACAACTCAAGTCCAAAACAGAAATTATCTGCATTTTGTATTTAGTGCCCATGGAGAAAATAATAATGGATTTTGAGCAAATCTTAAGACTATTTTCGTCTTAGCTTGGCAGTGGATTGTGAGCTAAATTTTAATTCTTTGTGCACGAATTAAAAAATAATCCGATGAAAAATGAAGGTGAATCCAAACATATTGAAAATCTGTCAAAAAAACTGAACTAAACTGTCATACTCATTAGAGCCTGTGAATATGCTTAAATATAAAGGACTGTTTACACTACAGTTATGATTTTCCACATTACCAGTAATAAATGATAGCAGACTGTGAATTTTACTTTACTACATGCTGTCTAGACTCCATAATAACAACACAACTGAGAGATAGTATTACGACCAATGCGAGATGCAAGAGCCTTGGGGAGAGGAAGGTAAAGGGCAGAGGAACCCAAGCTGCAGCTTCGCTTGGAAAGACCTCTGCCTAGCGCTGCACAAGGCCACTCCAAGACCGTCGCTGCATTTAAATGACGCACGAGCGGAGCCCGCGGGCACAAAGAGAGAAATTGGACGCAAAGAAAAATACATATTTGACAAAATATATCACAGCGCAACAAAATCTCACTGAAAGCATCGGGTCTCTATCCCCTCCCCATTTGCTCCTCCTGCGTTCTCCCCGTCCCCTGTCCGCACTCCACCATAACACCCCCCTCTCTCCGTCTGCCCTTCACTCGTTTCAAGCCGCTCACAGTCTTCTCTAGCTTACTCTCATACCGCTCTCAGCCTGTTCTACGCCTGCTCTCTTCCCTCTCCCCGTCCGCTTGCCCTCTGCCCTCCATCTTTTTGCTCTGCGCCCTCTCTCGTCCAGTTTTGCTTCCTCTTCACCCTCTCTTTGTCCACAAGCTTCTCGTACACCACCGCCTTTCCACCCCAACCTTTTCCTCCACTCTGCCCACTTTTTTGTTTCATTTCGGTCGACTCTTTGCCCGCTCTCTGCTCTCTCTCTCTTCCCAATCTCTTCCCGCGCTATTCACGCTCTCTTCTCGCTCTCTGCTCTCTCTCTCTTCCCAATCTCTTCCCGCTCTATTCACGCTCTCTTCCCGTTCTGTTCCTGCTATTTGCTGGTTCTTTGCAGGCCCTTTACCTGCTCTTTACCTGTTCTTTACCTCGTTGTCTTGCCCCCTCTTTGCTTACCCTCTACCTGTCCTATCCACTTTCTTTCTAATACACGAGACGGTAGCAAGGATCCAACACATCCAACACACTACTCCTCGCCCTGCCACCTCCGCCTTCCCCACTCGTGCCCTCTCTCCCTTTCCCGCGACTCCGTCCCTCCCTGCCTCCTTCACCTCCCCTGGTGACCCCGCCGGCCGCGCAGCTACCGCCACCATCGCCACCGAGACAATTGGGCGGTGAAATACGAGCGACTTCCTGCTCAAAGGGAGTGGCCCGGCGGCGCCCTCTTCTACAATGGAACCAATGGCCAATGAGGGAATGCAGAGTAGCAGCGATCGCGCGTCGTTGCCAAGTTTATGATCGACTCCAAAGAGACGCCACCTTCCTTTTATCCTTTTTCGGCTTTTATTAGGGTGGCTCCGTTTGAGGCTACTACTTGGGGAAGTGGACGATGGAAATGAGAGGGCTAGGAACAGACATAGAGGACGTTAGTTGAACAAGTAAAGAGGGTAACGAAATTCTACGTGTCTACACTATTAAATACCAAGATGATACTTATACATTCAGTCGATGATATCTACAGGTAATATTTGTCTTTTAATCCAATGACTCAGATTCATTTTGCAATTATATATTTCGCTCAGAAATAATCCTAAGAGCATTCCTTGATTGATACACTTTTAGATCGATAGTATCATGAAGACCAGAAAATTACTCAAATTTTAAAGAAAATGTAATGCAATCGGAAAAGATTGTTTAATATGTGACTTTATTAAAATGTAATAGTGATAAAAGGTGTCTAATGAACTTGAGTGGAATTTTTGAATGAATTATTAACGAAAGAATTCAAAAGTGTTCTTAACTATAAATTACACCAAGAAACAGTTCCGTTTTCTAGTAAGTAACCAACATTTCAGTTGTGGAAAATGCCAATTCCGTGCCCAGAGGTTAATCTAGAGGTCAGAGTACTGTCCGAGATTTGAGGGAAACGATAACCGTCAGAGCAATGAAACGGTGTTGGCGGAGGGCTTGGTGGCAAGTGGCTTGGAAGCGCCACCTCGCGGCGGCGACCCACATTCCAAGCGCGGAGAGCGTCGCCGCGGGGGCGTTTGCGGCGCCGGACAAGAGGTCGCATGTAGGACAGCGCGCGGGCCGCAGGTTGGCCGCCCAGGGCGCGCATTTGGCTCGGGATCCCGCCGCCATCGGCTGCCCATACGATACCCCCCCCCCAGTCAGCACCCTGCCGCTGCTATTGCTCTCGCTCCCGCATGTGGCTCCCTTATTCCTTCTCTGAGATATGCATCTCACCTTTCATTGCTTGATTTGTTGGTTGGTTAGTGATTCCGGGCGCGTCAACTGCTTTGGTCACTAGTCCCGTAAGTGTAGTGCGTGTCTTCCCCTCAGGAGATGGTGGTGATTTTCCCCCGCTGGATGGCGAGATCCGGCGCCGACATACCGTCGGGTAGAGAGGTTTCCCCTAACCAGGACTCTCCCATTGGCGGGCCACCGCCCCAGCCGGGACTATCTCTAAGCTCCCGACGGGTCTCCCGGAATATGTGGTAGTGTAGTGCATGTTAGTGTAAGTGTGTGTGTAAGGGGAGAGGATAGAACAGGACAAGGAAGAGGAAGGAAAGATCGCGCACGGTGCATGGCCCATTTGGTAGGCTACTGCTCCGGCATGCGTCTGGTGAAGAAACCACGGAAAACTACCGATCAGAGCAGCCGACCGCTAGAATTCTCCTCCACAGCGATTGAATTCGACCTAGCTGTAAAGCTAGTATCGAAAATGCTGCCGCCGTCAGGACTCGAACCTAGGACCTCCCGGTCAGAGGCGCTGCAGTGACATCAGGTGATGCACTGAGCTACCGCTCCCGATTGCTCCTTTCATCTTCCACCACTGACTCACACACTTCTTCAGTTTGTTTCTCTCACCTCCGTTACCCATTGCCTTCACAGTCAATACCCAAACACGCATCGCCCTGGTCACGTTTCACCTCCCCCCACACACACTGACATACACCACTACTGCCCATCATTCCAACACTCATCGTCCTCAATGATAATCTTTTCCACTGCCTATCTTCTCCATTGCCATCACCATTTCTGCCCGTCTCCAGAACTGCCCATATCTCACACTTCCCATGCCTTTCATTGCCTGTCTCCCTCACTGAACATATCCCTATCTCCCCATCTCCGCCACTTCTGTTCTCCCTTTCTGCCCAACTCTCCGTCTTTCTCTTCCTACCTTCCCGATGCCCCTCTTCTCCTTTCCCCATCTTTTCCAATGACCATCTTCCACCACTTCCTGTCTCATCCATTGGTCAACTTTCTCCATTACCCAAGTTTCTTTTCCACCGTCGCCCCTGTTTTCGGACGGTGGTTCACCTAGCGCGCTTTCCGCCCTCCTTTTCCATCTTCTCAGCTGCAAATGCGTGCTGCTGCACTGAGGTCCGCGACGCATTGCTTCTCACTCGTACTTTACAGCAGCTGTAAAAGTTGTATTGTCAAGCACATGGAAGACGTTGCATGTTGTGAGCGTGGCAATATGTGTGTACTTTAGCGTACGGATCTTTTTACGAAGTGAACTTCTTTGCAACTGAGTCCGGCGTCACATATACGTGATATTTCCTAAAAGAAGGAAACTTCATGTCATAGTTCAAGAAAGTGACGTTAATGCATTAACTACGTTTAACTATTAATAGGAAATAAGTCATTTGATGTAACATTTTTAAGATCCTTTTAAATAGATTTTGTTGGTTTTTATTCTTCATTTTTAATTTTAAGTTTTACTTTTTTCAGATTACTGTGATTCCCAAATTATTGGAAGGATTTTTAAAAAGTTGTTATAGTTGTCATAAAAGTATTCAAGATCAATTAATTTAGCGTTCATTCTCGAAATAAATTCGTATATTGGTTAGTAGCACAGGATTACATTACATTAAACTCTACGGCCAGACATTAAGACGTTTCATTTCGCATTTGGCCGACGAACTGCTTAAGTAAATGTAAGAAATTGAAACAAAGCTATTACTCAACCCATTCAGTACATATTACTCACTATTAGAACAGTGAAACAGGAAATATTTTCATAAATTACAATATGGCATTGCAAATGGTTCGGTTATTGTCAATATCTACAAATCGGGAAGGCAATACGCATAGCAGTTCTGCTTTGCGGGTTGCATAAGAAACGTCGTTGCTCTTAGGAAATGTCACGATTGACATTTGGCTTCCTCTTATCCAACGCAGTGTTTTGCCTCGTATCTCTCGACCCAGCAATGTAATTAAAACCATTTTATTGCCTTTGCACTTATTTCAGTAACAAAATACCGGTATCTACGTATTACTCTCGTGTTAATCCTAAAACAGTTCTGATATGTAATTTAGTAAATCAATACTTCAGTTTAAACAAACTCTTACAGTTTCAAACTTAAAATTATCTTACACTTTCACAAAATTTATAATGTGCAGAGAGTGGAATATACACGTTCTCCTCTGTTATGGCAATTTTTGCAACACGTTCTCACTCTGAATCTTACGTTTCTACATCTGGCAGCGGAACATGACATTAGTAGCCCTTCTTCGCGCGACAAAAGAACTCCGTCGCACGCCTCGGACGATAAGAAAACGTGAACTTCGATCCCCGAGAGCGTCGATTGGGTTTGGTGGGCGATTAAGGCGCTGCCTGGGGAGAGCGGTAGCGCCCGGAAACGGCGTTTGCAGGGCGCACCGCCCGGCCGCGCCACGGGCGGAAACAAATTCCGGCGGAGATTTATCCGCGGCGCGCTGATTGCCTGCCGTCCCTGGGCAATTGCAGATATTAAAAAAGCCGCGAGCGAACGCGCGGCCTAGCGCCCTTGAGCCCTTGCGCCTTTGGCCCTTCGGCCCGTTGCTTGTTCACGTGCTCTTTCTGAAGTTCAAAGGTCGCCGCGCTGCCAACCTTTGTGCAAGACGGCATCGCAGCAATTGAAAATTGGCCAACATATGCTCTGACATTCCCTTGTGTTCTGTTACTTTGACATATGTAACTTTGTTCCCGGCTGTGACAATATTTTTAGGTGTGCACTAAGTTTTCAGGCGAGGCCAGGTCAAAATACACCTAACATAATCTCGAGATTTTCAGGACACCCGTGATACAAGACGATGTAGGTTGAAGTTTTGTTTCCAAAGGAATTCTGATATCATTAGATATGGGAAAAATAACGTGAAAAATTAAACAATTTGTTATAGTGGTAAATATACAATAATATTTTGGAAACACACACTTCGTAAGACAGTACATATTTTAGTTAAATGATCATACTTTTATTTTTTCCTCATATGTTTACCAATATTTTAATTGATTTTGAACTAAGACTCCTGTATTCTCAAAGTACTGTGCAGAAGGCCAGAATAAATTATAACGGAAAATGGCGAAGTTTGAAAAGTTTGTTGCAAATGATTTTGATCTCAGTCCTTTGTAAATATTTCTTGAAAGCAGATTAAGTAAAGATCGCGCAAACAATAAATTTAATTAGGAAATTGGTAAGCAAATTAATAGATTAGTCAATGCTTAATAAAATAATATTGAAAAATAACGGTGTTCATGATTATGCAATTGCATAATAGGAAATTATTAGTAATTATTAATAAAGAAATTGATTGTTATGTAACGATTAATTTTACCCTTCGAACAAAATCAACAGTAGTTGTACTCTGTTCATTATTCAACAATAATACATCAATAATCACACATATTGGGTTTGTTAGTATGAGAAGAACTGAAAAATTATTGAAGGAATAATTTTTATATTTAACAACTGATATTGCATTCTTTAGCAACATACAATGTATATGTTTTTCAAATGAGTGTTAAAATATTTCCAGTTTTTAAAGTGTGGCCAATGCAGTTTTTTTTTTTCGAAATTGTTCCATACTTGCTGACCTCTCCGTGAGGACTCAGATGGCACGTCCTCTCTCGAAGAACTACTTCCAAATTCTGAGTTACTCCGAATCCACGGCTGTTCTCTGCATCCACAGATACTCAAGAAATGTTGCAACGTGTTTCCACGAAGTTTACGACGAAGTTTCCACGAAGTGATTACTCATGACAACGGTATCAAATTGTTCTCTAATCATCCGATAAGCAGTGAAAGTCACAACTTATCACATGGGATTGAGAAAGTCTAATAATAAAAGATCTAAATGATGAATCAGTGACTCCTTACCCCGTAAAGTATGGAGAAAAAAATAACTCTGAGGTACATCATTCACTCGTCCTATTGATATGCGAGAGTTATTCCACACACAACTATCCCTGCAACAAAATTTACTCATTATCCATTCTTCAGTGTTACTATCTGGAGCGCACCGTTTTTCTCCGTCTCCAACTAGCACCGCAATATCGCGGGAGGCCGATGCTCTTTTCAGGCGCCGAAGCAGCCGCGCCGAACGCCTGGCGGAGCGGCAGGCGGCGGCGGCGGTGGCGTTATTTACGACAGTTCCCGCTTTGTTTGACAGCCAGCAAAGTGCCAAACCTCATAAGGGATCCGGAATCAGGCGCGTCACTTTTTCATTTTTCTTCTTTCGCCGCGTCCGCCTTCGCTCCGAAACTGCCGGTTCCGCCACCCACATCGCCCCCGCAATACCGCCGCCGAAACCGCCGCCCCCGCCCCAACTTCTGCCATGTCCGATCCCCGCAGACCCCACCGATCCTGCTGACTCCGCCGACTTTGCCCCTGCTGTCCCTGCCACCCCTGCCGCTCCTGCCGCCCCTGCCAACCCTGTCGCTCCTGCCGCCCCCACCGCCCCTGCCACCCCTGCCGTCCCAGCCGCCCCCGCCGCACCTGCCACCCCTGTCACCCCTGGCGCCGCTGCCACCCCTGACGCCTCTGCCCCAGGCCGCCCCCGCCGCTCACGCTACCCCCGCCGCCCCTGACGCCTCTGCCCCAGGCCGCCCCCGCCGCTCACGCTACCCCCGCCGCCCCTGACGCCTCTGCCCCAGGCCGCCCCCGCCGCTCACGCTACCCCCGCCGCCCCTGTCGCATTTAACGCCCCTGCCACCCCTGACACCTCTGACGCCCCTGACATCCCTGCCCGTGACACCCCTACCTCCCTGCCGCTCCTGACGCCCGTGCCACTCTGCCGCCTCCGACGCTCCTGTCGCCCTTGCCGTCCCTGACGCCCCTGCCCCCTGCTACCTCTGACGCCCTTGCCATGAAAATCCAGCCGGCAACTTGATTGATGCCGCTTCTTCCGCAGGCTTTGCTGCCTCTGACACCTGTGATGTTCTTGTGCCACTGACATACTAAACGGTCTTCCATCGCCACTGATTACACTTCATTTGCCACCGTCATTAACACAGCGTTTACTGAGGCGTCCGTTTTCAGGGTCACCTTTCCGTCTCCTCTTGGATTTCTTCCTTTCTATGCCTCTTCAATTCTACCCCTTCCACAATTGTGCTTCTCCCTGGGTTTGAGTCTGCCCCTTCACCACACCTTTCTAATCAGCACCGCTTTCATATCCATGTATGCCTCTGGCCCCGCCCCCGCCACTTACCCTCCCATCCTCTTACGGCTCCGCTATCGCCTTTGCTTCCTTCTTTGCCTCCGTTTCTATCTTTGCCTCCACCTTTGGCTCTACTTCCGCCTTCACTCTATATTTTCCTCCGTCTTTATCTTTGACTCCACTTTCACCTCCGCTTCTTCTTTCACCACCGCCTCCAAAACCACCACTGTCACATTGTGTTCGAGACATCTACAATTTTCGCTATGTGCATGTTAGTTGTAGATACCTGACCAGGATACCACCGCGTAGTGTTCAACAATCAATTAACCTCCGTTTCAATCATCGACACTGCTATATTGAATTACAGCTCCGTCCCCTGTCAACATGGCCAATTCCATCTCTTTGACTGTACCTCTTCCATCTTTTACGGCGCTTCATACTACTCCTTCGCCTTTTCTGTCGTCACCTCTATCCATCTTCAAACACTCCCACCGAAAACATCACCTATGTATCCGTTGCTTATGCTTGTCAGCGCCTGTAATGCCCCAGTCTACGGTATAGCCACCTTTACCCGACCCCCCACCCAAAAATCTTATGCCCATTTTCTTTCGTCATGTCATTTACCTTTATCTCTTCCATTGCTATTCGGCATTTTCAGGTGATCACGTGCATAAATGCCACATTTTTCATGTTCTACTTAATGATCCATCACCTGTGTGATTGGTATCTCTATCACTATCACTTTTCCAGCATTTGCAAAATTTTCCAGTCTTTGGTAAGCATCGTTTCTGATAGTGCCAAAAATAATTCAGTTGCAGCCGAATTTGAGGCATTCTCATTTGCCTCCATCACTACCTCCACCTACTCCCAAACTTTTTATTTCTTTCCACATCTCCTCCATAACATCATTTCCCTTAACTGAGCCGTCGCTATGGCGCACTTTCAGGCCACTGCCTTCAAATATGCCACATTTCTCATGGCCGACTTAACTATTCATCACTTGGGCGATCGCTTCCTCTGCCACTACCACCTTTGCAAGCGTCTTTTCTGCTAGAACCAAATCCAATTTAATCGCCACCGTCTCCATCATTGAGATGTCCTCCTTTGCATCCGTTGCTACCTCCACCGCCATCTTCAGCTTCGCTTGCGCTGCACGATTCCACACCGCCACCGCTTTGCGGGTTGCTTCTTCCCACGCCGCCATTTCTTATCGACTCACCTTTCTTCTCGTATGTTCCTCTCCCGCGATTGCCCCTCCCTTCCCAGCATATCTCTTCGCGTCGACGGTCGCAAAGGAACAAACGCAAACTAGCTGAAAGACCGAGCGGGGAAACGCTAAAACGAAAAAGCGAAAGGAACGCAATGCCGAGATTCGTGTCATCTGTTCCGGCACGTTTAGTTCCTGCAGCTTCCGCGAAGAGCGCTGAGACAGCGCCGTTTCTCTGCCTCTTCGTCCCGCGCCGCCGCGCGCGCCCGCCACGCCGCGTTGCGTTCCGGACGCTTCAGAACGCACTTTGGTGCGTGCGTTTGTGCGAGCGTGCTGGTTGGCGAAGTTGGGCTCGATGGTTTGCCTTGAGCTACTTCTGTTTATTCTCTTCCATCAGTCTCCACATACGGCGTTCTCTATGTACAAGTATTTCTATACTTGTGTGTTTTTCATGAGACAATTTTAATTTCTTTGGGACTTTCAGAAAGTGGTGAAGTTATTAACAGGGTTTGGATATTTCCCAAAATACATTTTCTTCCTTCACCCTAATCTTAAAGGTTGAAAGTTTAGTGGAAAATCAAGTGGTGTCCTGTAGTTTCCATATATCAAATTGCATATCAACTAAAAATAAACATTCTGGTTAAATTGCATGAAAATAAATATTTTGGTCGAAACAAATATTTTACATAGCTTGCTACATTTTATATCAATAAATTAATATTTTGAGTGTTTCCAGTTTTAATACTTTTAATTTTTATGATAAACGGTAAAAAATGTGCCACTTACACATTACATGTTACTGTGAGATTTCCCATATTGAATAGAGTAAATCTGATTCAAGACCTGTCAAAACGGTTGAGACCATTTTTAACACTATTGTGATTCAGGAAATGTCACTCCGAGTGATAACACACACTCCTATCAAGAGCCTCTCAAGCTTCCTCTGAATGCGCAGAGTGATAAGGAGGTTGACGTCACATTTTACTTGATGACTTCTCTTGGTTTTGACTACTGGTTTTCATGAGGGGAAAAATGAATATTTTGGTCGTTTTAACATTAATTTTTCACTTTTTAAAGACTTAAAAATAAGTATTTTCCGGACTTTGACCACCTAAAAGTCTCAGCATCAGTTATCAATGTCATTAGGGCAATGTACACTAAATAACCGACGTGGTTGAAGTTTGAAAACCGAGGTGCTAGCTGAGTTTTATATCCAAGCGAGAACATTATTTGTGTTCATTTAATACTTTCCGTTATATCGTTTTCTTGTAAAAAACATCATGTTCATATACAAGAAATATCTTTGTTATGACGTAGATTCCCGCACTCAGATTGTCGAGTTCATTTGCAAGATGTATCTTATCTTTGAATATGACCAAATATAACTGATATTTTTTGCTACAATACATTTTCTTCGATTTAGCTTAAATAAGTTAGTTACTTGCCTCTTAATAATTACTAATATATTATCTTAGACCTCTTACATAAATTGAAAAGGGGAAGAGAGAGAGAGAGAGAGAGAGGGAGAGAGAGAGAGAGAATCATAATAATATACTAATAAACTAATATTTATAGATCAACTCTTGAATTAATGTGCGAAGTTAACACTTATACACTGAAAATATTTGAAGTGTTTTATAAACTTTCAGTATTTTAGTACGGAAAGTTTCAAAATGGCACGTTGGACTGACTCACGGTGTTTTATTTATATAACGTGAGAATTAACTTGTTTTATAGCTTTCGTCTTTAAGAATGACCGTATTCTATTGCGTTCACATGTACTTCAACGACATTTTTAATGTCACCTTATCTTTATGCCTCTGACTTCATTACCTTCACCCATTTACCTCGTTTTCTTCACGAATGTTCTCAATGCAACGCGCATCGTTCCTGTCTTGCCCCTGGTACGCTGCTAAAGCTACCCCTGCCCCTGCCGTTCCTAATGCCGCCGCACCTACCGCTATGCAGACGCCTTCGATACTCGCACCATCCCACACCCCCGACGCACCCACCTTTGCCGTCACTGTCGCTCAAGTCGCCACAGCCCGTTTCCCCACCGCGCTATTTTCATCTTTTCCACTACCCTCCCAGCTTCCTTCACCCTCGACCCGCAGTCACCTCGCGTCTCCCAAGGCCTTCACCAACCTCACCTCCCTCACCACTCACACATCCCTCGTCGCCTCCGCCTCCACTGTATGACCTCTGCCATAACCACTCACTCCGCTCTCGTCACCTCCGCCGTCCCGCTCTGCAGTCACCCCGCACCTTCCCTGCCAACACCTCCACCCCACCTCACCAACAACACCTCCCTCGCTACTCATGCATCCCTCATCACCTCCGCTGCTTCTGATGTCTCCCTCACATTTCCCACAAAAGCCCGCGTCCCTTCAGTTACCTCCATCGCCCAGCCCTCTGTCACCACCGCATCCTCTCTGCCCCTGACCTCACAGCCACCCAATCGCTTTTACCCCCATCCCGCCGTCTCCCGGACCCGCGCTATTCCGGACCCCCCTGCTCAGTGGCGCGCGTCCGGCGGCGGCGGAAAAAAGGAGCGGCGTTACTAAATACTTATAACAGCGCGTCGCGTTCCGCTGCCCGGCGAGGGCCACGCCCGCCGTAAATCTCCCCATTCCGTTTCCCCACCCTCACCCCCACCCCCACCCAGCCACCGCTCCCGGCCTCCGGCTCCGGTCCCGCCGCCGCCGCCGCCGTTCCAATGGTTGAGAGCGGGCGAGGAAGTTAGAGTTCGTTTTCCGAGCCATAAAAAAGGCGACACGCCGCGCGCTCGCATACAGAATGATTCCAGAGGGCGCGGCGCGGGGAGGGGGGGCCGCGAGCGGATATGGCGCGCGGGTTTTCGAGACGAGGACGACGACGACGATGGAGACGGGGCGCGGCGGAGAGAGGGGAGTGGCACACGTCGAACTAACAGCGAAAGTTGGGGGGTCGGCGGCGACGCATGGCGGGCGGTGGGAACGAGGGATATGAGGGGGAGATGAAAGGGCAGCATGCGGCCGGAGAGTGGAAAAGCGCGCGGGTGGAAAGCGTAACGAGGGTGCGTGGGTGAGCGTGGGTGGGGCGTGGGCGTGGTGGTGGGGGCGCGTGCGGCTTGGCGGGCGGGGCGGGCAGGGTGGGTGGGGCGGTGGGTGCGTGCGTGCGAGGGATGGGCGGGGCAGTCAGGGTGGGCGTGGTGGGCGTGGCGCGCGTGGCGGGCGGGATGGAGGCACCCGGACGTGCCCGGCATGTCGACGCGGGTGATGTAATTTGATGTCGCCACCGCGGAAGCCGTCCCGTAGGCTCGCCTCCCGCGTAGGGAGCGCCCAAGAGCCGCTCCTTCTTTTACTGCTCCGGTCGGGGGGGAGGGGGGGAAGGGGGAAGCGAAGGAACTCTGCGCGGCGCGACGCCGCGATCTACGTAGGAGCGTGAGTGGGGGTGTAATGACGTCGGCGAGAGATGGCGTCATAATCAATTATTTTCCCTGGCGAGCGACGCGACGTCCGGAGTGGGAGAGGCGGTGACCGACAGAGACGGCCGTGGTGACTTGGCGGGTGGCCTACAGTGCCAGTGGGAAGGAAGGCGGGCGTGTTTTAGGAACGGTGTCGGCGAGGAGGCCGAAGACGGAAGCGTGTCACGACATGGCGGGCAGTGACGTGTCGTGACGAGCCGTGACATGATGTGGTGCGTCGAGGAGGAGAGAGTGGTGGAACATGAAAGTAAGGAACGGCGGGACGGCTTCGCGTGAAAAGGCATGGCTTGATAAAATAAAGAGTACAGGGGACGAGCAGGGACGGAAGGTGCAGGGAGTGCCCTTCTTGGCAGGGTGGGATTCGCCTAGTGTACCGGAGTGGGTTACGATGAGTCGGAATAAGGCGAGGCAGAACGCGGTACCACAAGGTCGGACAGATCGTGGTGGAATGTGGCATAGTTGGGTGTCGGGGAGCAGGTTAGGATGAGAAGTTTCTGTGGGAGACAAGATGAGGCGTGCAGAACAAGAAGGTATTAAGCAGTGATGAAAGAGGGGATGAGGCATGGCATGTGGAAATGATGACTTGTGGGGTGGATGATGGTGCGGGAGGGTAACATTGGGTGTCAAAGACGGGTAGTGTGGCTTGGGTTGAGGCATTGTAAAGGGTGGTGACCTGAACGAGGGGTGAAGAGCGACAAATCGGTTAGAAATAGACGTGAAGAGATGGGATGAGAAACGGCGGACGTGGCGGAGTTGGATGAAATGAGGAGGGGTGAGGTGGGGCCGAATGGAGCGGAATGAGTCAAAGAACGCGATATGAGACATGGCGTAGTGTGACTAGGACAGTATGAGAAATGGCGGACGTGACGGAGCAGATTAAGATAACGCGTAGTGGAGTGGATGAGGCGAGTTCGGAGGGGAATGAAGAGTGTTAAAGAGAGCTGTATGAGGTTTGACAGAAGGCAGCTAAAAGAACCGGGGGCTGTTTGAAGCATGGAAGAAGGTAGCTCAAGGAACAGGGGACTGTATAAGGCTTGACAGACGGTAGTTTAAGGAACCGGGAGCTGTATGAGGCATGGAAGAAGGTAGCTAAAAGTACTGGGGCTGTATCAGACATGAAAGAAGGTATCTCAAAGAACAAGGGGCTGTATGAGGCTTGAAAGAAGGTAGCTAAAAGTACCGGGGCTATATGAGGCTTGACAGAAGGTAGCTAAAAGAAGCAGGTGCTGTATGAAGCATGGCAGAAGGTAGCTAAAATAACCAGAGTGGTGATGGATTGAGTAGAACAAGGCGAAGAATGGGGGGCGTGGCGGAGGAGGACACGCCGCGAGGAAGGGCGTAACTTGGAGCGGGCGATGGCGGGGCTGTTAGTGTGGCAGGGGAGTTCGTCTCAGGAGTTCCTCTTCAGCGGAAGAGGGAGGGGGGCAGCACGTGGGGGAGGCTCGACGTGGCGTGGGCGGGGGAGGGGCCGTCAGCGGCGAAGAACTCGTTACCGCCTGGGAGCCGATGGTCGCGGAAATTGCTTTTGACATTCTGCGCGCGGAGGCGTGGCGCCTGATGGCTCAGGTGGCCCTCGGCTCATTATTTTGGGCGCCGATGTAGGTCAGTCGGTCGCTGAGAGACAGCGCCGTTCTCAGGCGCGGGGAGATCTCGATCCGTAGGGGGAACGCAGTGCTCCCTTAGTCTTCACAGGGCTGATCTAGAGAGGAACATTTTCAAGCTCTGAACTGAGAGAGGTGGCTCAGTGCATCAACGGTTCTCACTGTAGTGGCTCTGAGCGGGAGGTCCTAAGTTCGAGTCCCGACGGGCGGCAGGAATTTCGACAGTAGCTTGTCAGCTAGGTCGACTTCAGTCGTCTGGCCTGCAGTCGTCTGGAGGAGAATTCTAGCGGCCGGTTGCTCTGATTGGTTGTTTTCTGTGGTTTCTTACCAGGCTAAAGTCGGAGCAGTGTCCTAACAAATGGGCCACGGCCCATGCGCTATCTTTCCTACCTCTTCCTTTTCCTATCCCCATTCCTTACACACACTTGCAGAAACGTGCACTTCACTACCACACAAAAGTCGGTAGACTGTGCCAAAAGCAGCGAGACTGATGATGACGGCAAAGCCGTCGAAAGTCGACTATCTTAATAAAAATAATATGTTGACGAAGATGACCTCTTTTATTTCTTCTCATAAGAACTTCAACAACACGAAATAAGAATTTCCACAATTCTATTTTTGGATACAATTTTGGATTACCATGTCTATAACTTGTGTTAATCATTGACTTCTATATTTCAGTAAAAAAATTTGCATTCGAAATTCATAATTCACTCTGAATAATTTATCTTATTAGATACATGGAAACATTTCTGTAGGATTATACTTGTAATCAGTTCATAACATGTTCACGAAAATAGGTCACTGTTATTTCTGGACAAAGGTTTATATTTCTCATAATATTTGTTTTCCTATTACTTGTTTTACGAGTACTGTATTTGCCATGATAACTTTGTGTGAAAAATCTCCCTGTAATTGTACATTTCTGTGAGTATATATATAGATATTCTATTGAGAGATCATAATATACAGAGTATATTATGACATTGTTGAGTTATTGATAAAACTTTATTTCACATTTAAGTATTCAATTTGTGTAGTTTATCATAAAATATTTTCCCTCGTGGCTATTTTGGTAACTAGGATGCATGGAGATAGTTCTCTCATATTGCATTTACGTCAGCAAACATATGAGCATACAAACTTCTCTGATTTTTCGAAAATGGGAACTCTGATTTCTCAATAAAATGCATGTAATCTGATACATATTAGATCGATGTACACGAGTTTGCGCATTTTATTTCAAATTTGCTAAATATCTGATTACTCGCATTTATGAAAAGATAGAAATTAAGCAAACTTGTCATTTAGAGAGTAGAGCATACCAAAAAAGAAGAATAAAATAACTCGCTCATTGGATGCGTTTAAAAACTTCTCGGATGCAGTTTAATAAAAACTCAGTTAATATTACGAATATACAATTTTTGAATTACAAATTCAAAACACTACACAAGTTTACCGTCTAATGCAATCCCATTATAATATATTTCAATATGGTTTGGAATCTTAATACGCATTATCCAAATTGAGATTTAATGCAAATTAAGTTGTAATGAATTTGGGAAATTAACATTATTTTGAACTGTATATTTCATATCGTCTTGAAAATGAAAATATTTGTTGCATATAATCAGAGACATAAAGTAACATGATCTTAAAAATTCTTTACTTTACTCTTTACTTATACTTTACTCTCTCAACTGTACTTTTTACTTCTCTTTACTTCTGATTACATTCATGGGTTTTTATGTAACAAGATGAATACAGAATGATTTAAATAATTTTATTATTATTATTATTATTATTATTATTATTATTATTATTATTATTATTATTATTATTATTTGGATGAAAATATAATATTTTTAAATCGATTTCAGTAAATTTCATTAGATATTACGATCAAGTATCACCTATAGTGCATTACGTTAATGCACTGTCGCGTCTGATCGTGTACTCAAGTTGGATTCTCACGGCACGGTTGGAGTATTAAATATCGAATATTTCCTCCAAACATAACGCAACATCTTCCTTTCGAACAATTACAATGATTCTTTTCAGTTCTTCTGTACTGTTGTACGACCACAGGGAGTCTTTACCGGATCTGGCGATGGCAGACAACCAGGTCCTCTCGCAAACTGCCAGTGGCGTAAGTCAAACCTTGCCAAGCCCTCCCCGCAATTCTTCGCCTCACATCGTCCCACCCTTCCCGCCCCGCATTGCCCCACCTCTCTCTTCTCTACCCAACCCAGCCTATCTCTGCTGTCCCTGTCCTGTCTCTTCCCATCTCGCCTCCATCTTGTCCACTTCCGAACCACCTCCCCATACCATCCGTCTTCCACCCTATTCCTCTTCCCCTTCCTCCCCTCCCACTACACCTCGCCTCTCCCCCATCCCTCTCCGCGCTTCCTCATTTCACTCCTCCCACTCGTGTATTCCCTCTCTCTTGCTCCGCGCCTCACCCCAGCCTGGGAGGCGTGGCAGCTCCTTCGAACGACGGCGCCGCGAAGCGGTCTCGAGGTGACGTCATAAACTGTTACGACGTCATCGGAAACGTGCGTTATCGCGCAAGTTAGCGAAAATTTCCGTGTTTGTGGCGGCAGGCAGCAGCGCCGGCGGCGGCGGCGGCAAACTACGACGGGAGCGAATCGAGGACACTACACGACACGGGCAAACACGCCGCGAAGACGAACGAGAGGACGGAGGAAGGCAGAATGAAGGGGGAAAGCGGAAGGGCCGGGAGTGGTGTATAAATTGGAAGACGCGCGTGCGAAGTGA
The DNA here is from genome assembly GCA_011170035.1 of Teleogryllus occipitalis. Lineage (NCBI taxonomy): Eukaryota > Metazoa > Arthropoda > Insecta > Orthoptera > Gryllidae > Teleogryllus > Teleogryllus occipitalis. The sequence goes on along the minus strand of BLKR01000183.1, from coordinate 349,954 downwards.
CTGGGAGAGCTTCCTTGATGTTCGTCCGGAGAGACTACCTCGGTGGTAACTCACCACGCGGGAGGAGGATGGGAAAAGAGTAAGAGCTGCGTCAAGAGCAAGCGGTTTTATGAAGTTGCGAAAGCCGTGTGCACATCTTGTTACTTTATGTGAATGGTCGATTTGGTCTCTACTTTCCACCTTGATGGTCTGGAAAGACTGGAAATCTTTCAATTTCTTTTTTCATTTTGATGTAAATTGAGATGACATTCTGTTACACGGTTTACATACAAAAACAATTAACACGCTCCTTTAAATTTTTAAATCTGAACGTCATTTAATTATGTTTAAATTACAGAAAATGAGTTGATATGTTTTTAAGTTTGTGTAGTTTACAAACAACACACACTTCAGTTATCTAGTAATAATGATTTTACAAGACTTGAAAATATAATGTCATATTTGACAAACACTTAGTATTAATCTGAAAATTAGTATAAATTTAAGAGTTTCATGCAACAGAAATAATAATTTTACTGACTGAATTTTAAATAATCTATATTCTCCTCACTACGTTCTTCTCCTCTACCTACTACATCTATACAGCCAAAGCGATTGTTTCTTTAAACTGCTTTTTTATTGCCCCAAAGAATTTGTTTGCATTATATATTGCTGCAAATGAAGATATCAGTAATGCAAACTGAAACATGATCTTCAATTGCTCAAATGAAACACAAGCTTATTTAAACGAGCCATTTATAATACTACTACCGTCTTTTCGAGTAATGAATATTTGGACTTTTTGAAGAAAGTTATTTAGATCGTTCATTGTTACTAAAAGTAGGACAGTTAATGTGTTTAATTTACATATATATCACCACAGTTTTTACGAGATACGTATATGTTGGAATTGGGACACTTCACGTTTCTGCACACGTACTAATTAACAGTACTAGCGAGTGAGCTAACTTTTACGAAATTATTTCAGCCCAAAACGCTGAAATCTGAGACATATTAACACGTCTGAGCTTTAGGCGAAGCTTCCAACCCTAAAGCTACCAAACTGAATAAAGACATTATGCGAGCCCGACACCCGAAAACCGCTGCAACCTCCTCTGGTCCCAGCGCCGTGCGCAGGTGGCACCAACCACCAGAGGCGCGAGGAACGTGGGCGGCAGCGTGGCAGACGGGCTAATATTTCGGCTGACAGCGTACGTACTTCTAATTACTCGCAGCATTAATCAGCATTTCGCGAGCCGCAGGAACGCCATGAGCGGGGCTCTGTTCATTTAGGCCGCGATAATAACGGTAAAAGTACTGAATCATTAAAGGCTTAGATCCGGGACAAAAGCTTACTGCACCGCCCGTGATTAATACACGTAATGAGCGGCTGAATTAAATTCCAAGGTTGATTCGCCTAATAGGAAATATATTGTAAAATTAATGAGAGAAAGTGATAATTGGATTCGGACTCAGTAGAATAATCTATTGTTCTGTCCTGACGGATATTCGCCATCTGCCGTATTCCGGTGTCAATTTGCACGGCCTGCGTCGGCACGGACGGGCGGCTTATGAATAAGGGTTAACTTGCAACTTAATTTTAGGGGCAATGTATGCGGAGCGGAAACGGGGGCTTTCCCTATTTAGCAATGCACATGGCCGGTTATGAGAAAGGTTGAAAACAGATGGAGAGGTTTCGTGAAGTGAGATGAAGCTGTTTCAATCAGCAGACAAATGCACTGCGTGTGAGATATGTAAATGAAATCAGCGGGTCACGGTTTTGCGAATTCTAGAGAGGCTATGGTTTTAGATTAACATATTGAACTTGAAATATCTTTAATGTGAATTATCTTAAACTTGAATAATTTCTATTTATTCGCGACCATTACAACGTTGGAATCCGAAATTTAGATAGTAGAAATTGTAGTAAGGGATAGTTGATTCAGCTTTAAAATTCACTAATATGTTTCTTTTCTAATACTTTCTACGTTTGACTGCAAAAAATATTTATAAAATTAGCATATCTTTACTAATATTCTGTGACTTTTAGTCGAATGAATCTTTTCACCATTCTAAACAATTGGAGATGAATTATCACACAATTCGCGGCGCAATATCATTTGTACCACTCTCGAAGTTGGATATCCCACGTTGATATGGGATCAATATTGTCACATTTTTTCGTTAGTTATGTAAATAATTGTGAAGTTGTTTGGCTATGACGCACCTCACCTATTATACAAAAGTTTCTGAAATGGCATTTTAATATAAAGAAAACCAATGGGTCTTCATTTTTGGATTGCTGTTTATTTGTCATTGTTAAATAAAATTAAATGAAAATTATAATTCTAAATAAATTACATTTTCAAGATTGTGTAAATAAAAGTGGTCGATTTTACAATGAATATTTCTTTTTGTTCGGTCAAAGAAAGGTAGTAACATTAAATTAACGAAACATATTGATTTGAAAAACTGACAGAAATGACATTCAAGCATAACTAATTTTCCGTAATGAAAAAAACGAAATGCAGTGCCAAGTATCACCTAATTACATAACAAACGATCACTTCGGTGACTGAGAGTTAAAAATTATTTTCATAATGAATAATTAGTTTTGCACCTCATAACTTCCTTGGAATTGTCGTACAATATAGGTTCGGCACTCCCCATTTCTATCACAAGCTGCTCTGAACAACCCTTCTTGCCCACACCCCTCTCCCTCTCATTACCGCTTCGATCGCCCCGCCTCTCGCCGATCGCTTCCCCTCCCCCTCCCCCTCCAGTCCCATGCCTCGCACCGCCGCTTTGATCCCTCGCTCCACGCACGCCCTCTGTCGGCCGGCCGGCCGGTGCACGGAGCGCGCGTTTATCCGGCCGGGCCTCATTTGCATTTAAATCCCGTTTCCATAAAAGACATTTCTATTCTATTACGACGTAATTTTCTTTGCATATTTTCGGCCCCGCGCGCGCGCGCGTGCGCCGGCCCACCCGCATCTGACAGCACGCACTCGAGCTTTGCGAGGCCGGCCGCGCTTTCCGGGAAACCCCCCGGGCGAGGGTCACGTGATTTAGCGCACTAGCGGGGAATACCCCGGCACCGCAGCCTCTCGCCGCCGCCGCCGCCGCCGCCTCCGGCGGGACCGCCTGATAGGTTACACACTCGCCGTCGAGCGCTGTGTGTGTGTCTGTATGTGTGCGTGCACTCATGCAGACACGCGCCAGCGTTCGCACGCGTGCTGGAAAACCGGCGTGCGAGTTCGTGCGTGCTCGCGATCGCGAATGCAGCCTGAAAGCCTCTCGCGCTCAGCGTAAAACGTAAAGCGATCCAAATGGAATTGTTCTTCAGCTGTCATTGCCCTGCCTGCACCCGGTTGCTCTCTATGCTCTCTACTGCGGCCGCTGGCTGCGCACTGCCGCGCGGCTCTCTCTATGCTCTAGCAGACTCATGGAGCGTGAAGGGAATTGGAAGGTCGTGGTGGGCGAGGCGACAGGTGCACAACGAGAAGGAAATTGGCGCAAAATTTTTTTGTGTTTAAAGAGTAATTTTGATTATGGAGAAGCAAAGATATTTAAATGTTCTAGAATATATAGCTGAAAACGTCCTAATTACGTTACGTATTCATCAACAGATTTTATGACTACGTTTTGCTACGTGTCCTTACGTACGGGGCAAGTCCTACAATTTTTGTAAAAGACGGGAGGTACATGTTGTCATTGAATACTTCCTTCAATCTGTAAAAGTTAAAGTGAAGCCATATTCAACCAAATGAAGTCAAGATATTCACCTGATGATGCTTGACTATATGTGCCTCAATCTAGGACAAACGGCATTATCTTTGAGCAGAGTATGAAACTTACATTTCTTTGTAGGGAATTAATTACATTTCGTAGAATAAAGTGTTCACAGAAAAAAAGCAGCACGAATATTCTTCGTTATCGTGTACTACGTCTAAATATATAAAAGGTTGATTTGTTTCATATAAAACGAAAAACAGGAATCAATGGAAGGGCAAAAGATGTGAAGCAGAAATATTAATTTCGTTTAACATGTTTTGTCCGTGGACATTGCGAGGGAGACACCTTTATCTGCCCGTCCCCCGCTCCGCGCGTGGCTTAAGAGATCGCGCGGGTTTGTTTGTGTGTGTGTGTGTGTGTGTGTGTGTGTGTGTGTATGTGTGTGCGGAGAAGAGAAAAAAAGAGCGGCGGGTGCGGCGCGTGAGCCGGCCTCTGAATGTCGCGGCACGTGCGCTCTCTCTGATTAGAAGTGAGCAAGAGAAATGTGGCTCTCTCGCCCCGCCGCCTCCCTCGCCCGCGCCACTTACGCGCAGCTCCCCTTGCAGGTCACGAGGCCCGTAACCCGAAGGCGAATCCTTGAGAGAGAGAGAGAGAGAGAGAGAGAGAGAGAGAGAGAGAGAGAGAGAGAGAGAGAAAGAGAGAAATAGAACAATTAAATTTTTCCACAAAGAGCCAACAGTAATTTAGTTAATGATTCAGTAAATCTATAATATGTCAGTAAATATATTTCTACTTCTTGCCACAATATCCTTACACAACGAAGGATTTCCAGTTAAGGCAAGAGGTAGAAAAATTGCAGTCTCCCAAAAATTGCATTGAATTAAAATCACCATATTGAAGCAAATTGAAGATAAGTACAATTTTAAAATAAAAGAACAGGAGCTCTTGAGATAAAAGAAACTCAAAGACTTAAATTAACACGTGCTGCTTTATTTTAGTACCTTTGTCACAAACTACTTTATCAGAATGTTATTAGCGGGACGGAAAATTAGAATTCAATCAAAATCTTGGATTTTTAAGACTGAAAACATCTCTTGTAAGCCATCCTTTGAAAAGTAAGTAAAGCCGGTGAGCCCATGTAGCAGATTTACGGCATGCAAAAGAACTGTAAAACAACTACCTTTGCGCAGAGTTATAAAATCAATAATTGCCCAGTAACTCTTTCGTTTCCTAGTAGATGTCAATTGTGGCAACAGTGCACATTAGTATGGCGAAAAGAGCATAATCATGATTGAAATAAAGAGCACTGGATATTCAGCGACTGCACAAAGACAACTACCTAATCACCATGAAACGTACTACAAGGTTCTGATTGTCATAACTCTCCCAAGATTTGCTCTATTTCACATTAAACACCTCTATAGTTTTCCTTACCCATATGCCGTACACACACACATTCCGGCGACCCTGACCAGCTAGTACGCCACGCTCTCCGTCTTCATCCACCTTTCACAGTCCACTGCGTTATTGCCCTTCCAGCGGCCCCACCTTCCAAACTTCTGCCGCCATCCGGAGCCCTCGCCCTCGCCCTTAGGGCCCGCCCTTACTGTCCCCGAAGGGACGCGTATTTGCGCCCTTCGCCCTCTCCTCGTCCCCGCGCGAGCTGCAGGTCGTATTTCTCCCATGATTTACACGCGGCGCGGCCGTAAAATAACGTAATTTATAGTCGTCGCCTTGGAAAGGATAGATATATCTTAAAAGTTGTAAGAAATTGTGAAAAGAAGTCGAAGATATAACGAAATGATAAAATACCCATGGCCGCACTCGATAAACAGCCGAACGGAAGTGATGGCGCTTGATAAATTCGGCGCGCCGCCGCGGGGGGCGCGCGAGTTTGACAAACAAAGATGGCGGCGCGCGATCGGAGTCCTGCCGGGAGAAATATGGTGCTTGAGGTGGGTGGAGGGGAGGGTGGGGAGGTGAGGTGAGGTGGAGGCGACATTGTCCGTGAGTGAAGCAGCTGAATTAATAAGAGGGAACGATCGACTGTGCTTTCCAGTTATCGAACTTAGTCGAAAGTGTTTAAAGAGCACGCTCTTAGCCAAGAAGGAAGAGAAATAATGAAACCAGCCATATCAGAGCAATTTGTTGAAAATAAAATATTATTTAACTATAATAATAAGATTAATTGTAATGATTAATATGTTTTTGGCAGACTATTATAAAGATTTTCCATGAATTCGTTAATGTTCCCGACTGTGACGATAATGCTTATAATCACATTACATTTGTCAATCAGAAACAATTTATGTTACAATAGGTTCTGTAGATATCATTTAATTATTATAAAAATAAAATCAACTAGATTACTTGTTCAATTCTAATTTGAAATCTCTTTCCTGCTCATAAAACTTGCCCCAGAGAACGTGATTGCATACCCAGAGTTTTCAGATATTATTTGACATTATTTGACGATATAGTAACCAATTTGCTCTTCACATTCGGGTTTCAAAATAAGAGAAAGTTTCGAAGAATTGTTTCGAGATCTTTTCTTTAATGTTTGTTGATTTCTTTGAAAAATTCTTTGAAAAATAGTTCAGCACAGTTTCCTGTGTTTTTCGGGTCATTGCAAATACTTTTTGGCATCTCGCATTAATTTAATACAATATATTAAAACTTTAAATTGCCAACATCGTATGAGTGTTATTCGCTTTATTTGCAAAAAACTGTTGCTTCCTCTTTTGCAAACTGCTGTAAAAGCTGTCTCTTTTGTGAACTGCATTTTAGACAAACCTTTAAATTGGAACATTGAATCCAGAAATTTCTCGAAACCTGAAAATTATTCAAAATTATTAGACTCGCTGCTATTAGTCGTTACTCTGAAAGTATTTTCTCGTTTAGTGAAACATTTTCTGTAAACAATATTTTTAAATCAATTTATAAGTTTTTCAATTTAATTGTTTTTAATTGGTGACTATTGATAGCTTTTAAGCCTACTTCTTTTCTATCTCATAGAGAAAATGATTCAATATCATTATTTTCTAAGATGCGGTACGGATATTGGAAGAATTTGCGATTCTACTTGATTCCAAATAAGGTATGTACAAAATGTATGATTCTTCCCTCCCGCTAGCAATACCTATAGTCTCTTTAAGAGCGCCATTGCTCCGAGGGGTGTCGACGCTCGTGTGGTTGAGCGTGCGCGGGCGCGGCATCTATTCCGGGCACCATTAAGTCGCGTCTGCCGCCATCGCTTACGGCGCCCGCTAGACGGCGCGCGCCGACTGATCGCCCGTGGCGCTTTCGCGTCGCCCGCGGGCGTTCGCGCGGGCTCGCATCGCTCACGCCGCCCGCGCCACCTGCGACTAGCCCCTCCTCCCCCCGCCACGCCTTTCCCCTTGTCGCCTGGCCCCTCTCTCCGCGCATCCCTCTGCGCGCCCGCCCCGCCCACTCAGTAGCCCTGCCCAGCCCCTCCCAACCACCCCCAGCCCCGTCCAGCGCAGCACCACACCGCCCAGCCCGGCTGGCCCAGCCCCACCCAGCCCAGCCCTGACCTCCCTTCCCCGCCTAGCTCCACCCTCCCTACCCCGCCCCGCCAAGCCCAGCACCGCCCAGCCCATCCCTGCCCTGCTCAGGCTAGCCCTGACCTCCCTACCCCGCCTAGCTCAGCCCTCCCTACCCCGCCTAATCCCGCCCCGCCAAGCCCAACCCCTCCCAGCCCCGCCCCGCCCAGCCCATCCCTACCCCGCCCAGGCTAGCCCTGCCCTTCCCCATTCCGCATAGCCCCGCCCCGCCAAGCCCAGCCCCACCCAGCCCAGCTCCGACCCGCCCCAGCCAGCCCATCCTCCTTCCCGCCCTTCCCCGTCTGACCTTCGCCACTCTCCTGTCCCATTGCGCTATCCCATCATCTAGCACTATTGTCAACTAGGAACATCTCTAGAAAGTTCGTCGGCCGAAATGCCGTCGTATATAATCAAGGCACATTATAAATCGATACCAAGCAGAAAAGTATTCTAAGTACAGTAAACCAAATACGTAAAATGTAATAATAAAGTAATAACTACAATAACAATAATTAGATAAACTGTAATACTATTTTAACAACAATAGTAATTATATGTATCTCATATGGTTCTGACATTGCAAATAATGTGCACAAAATGTGTGAGTGTTATTGTGGCACCTTGAGAATTGTTCTTTTTACCTCCTCCAAAGTGAGCACTGGGGAGAAGGTCGTCCTAACATTATCTGCATGTATTTTTGTTTTCATTAATCAGAGCATTCACTTTTCAAGAGATCTATTTTAAACATATTTAAAGCTCAACGCCATTTTTATATTTCTTATGGATTTTCTTTCCTCGTAATTCCACGTTTCAGATGTATTTTGCTAATTATCTCAATTTTCTGTAAACAGTGATATTTGCAGCATAACAGTTCATAATTGGGTTATTGGAAAATACCTTTTTAAGAAAACTAAATCTAACGATTTGGACTTTTTCGAGATAAAAATATGCTAGATCAACTTATCTCTGGAAAGCTAATTTTCTACTCATTCAAATATTCTTAGTGACCATTTATCACAGCTATATATTTACCCATGATCTTTAATAAGCCGACAGCCTAACATGAATTTTAGATTTCCATAGCACAGCGAGTTTGCATGCCCATGAACCACGATAAGGAAACAGCCTATCTTCCCTACATATCCGTCAACACGTTCATTTCCTCTCCTGCTTTTCCTCGTATTCCGTCTTCTCCTACGTCGTGCCCAGACGAAAGACGACAGAGAAGCTGTTCGTCATCCCAACGCAATATCGGGGTTGGCGGCGGCTTCTGGAGGCGGCGGGGGCGGTGGGAGGGCGGGCCGTCGATCATCGTGCCGCTCTGCTTCCCACACTCGGCGGCGGGAGCGGGAGCGGACGCTGCGGCAGCGAAGGCGTTGGCAGCAGGGCGTCTTCTTTAAGCTAACCCCATTACCCACCTGTCTGGAACCCCCCGCCCCTCCGCCCTACCTGCTTGGCGCCCCCGTGCCTCCCTTCCCCGCCACCCTTATTAACGGGCGTCGAAATGAAACCGCTTCCTCGCTTCGTCGCCGCCGCCGCCGCCCTCGCCGCCGCCACCGCCGCCCTCGCCGCCGCCTGCCGTCAGGTGCCGACGCCGCCGCTCCTCCGCCGCTGCGAAAATTTTAATGTTCCCGCCACCGCATTATTCACAGCCACAATGGCTCAGCCTGCTGCCGCCGCCGCCGCCACCGCCGTCTCGGCAGTTGAGGGCCCATGGCGCCCCGCAGCGACTAGGCCGAAGTGATTGGTTGGCGCAGTTCCCGAGACCGCGCTTTTGCATGGAGCGGTTTGCGTTGTAGGCAAGTGGCAATGTGTTGCAATGGTTCTGTTTAATGGCGGGAAATATGTAGTTATTCATGTTTCGGTATGATCAATTCTAATTGAATGTTTTAAATTACTCTGCAGTATGTTTTTTTTCTCATATACTTTACACGATCTGCTCAGGAAAGCAGAGGTGTTTCAAAGTTAGTGAAGCTCCGACTATTGTAGACGATTGGAGATATTTTCACCTCGGCGTGTTCTTCATGCAATCACGCATATGTGCAGATTTTCTGTTTTCATAGATTTATAAGAGAACTGAATTACAACGTTGATGTATACTCGAGGTGATTAAAAAATTAGTTGTAAAACTTCAAAAATAATTTTATTGAATGTTCCAGATATACGCATTACACAAACAAGCAGAACATTACTAGTGGGAGTGCAATGTAGTGATTACATTAAGATGAGTGTGTATTATTACAATTTCCTCATATGAGAACGTTGTTAAGGTCACTCTTCAGAGGACGCATTTGGTGTCTCGTGAATTAAGTACGCATTCCTTCCTAAACCTACAAAACCCTACTCTCACTTAATTTTTAAACGAATCATTATTTCCTTAGGAACGTCTTTTTCAGAAGGTAACTTAAGCAGTATGACTCATGCCTTATATTAACTTCATGTCAGCATTGAGCCTAAAATACGCCTTTGACCAAAAACTGTTGGGTAAAACTGTCCTACTCAAAGTCATACATATCTTTCTGGCATATTCCATCAGGTATGTTCTCTGTCACTTCCCTTTTGAAAAGCTAATCCTTTGGGACGATGATGGCTAATTTAGAAAATTAATTAAATGAGTCTTGCAACAGAGATAAACCTTGCTTTTTTTAATGTACGCCAGAAAGTGAAACAACTTTTATGAAAATCCAGAAATTTCTCGTTTTCCTATGACATGACACCGACACTCCGTCGAGCAACATTATAATGTGAGATTTCCTCGCAGGGTCCCAGTATATTGCGGTGTGACAGTGAGAAAACTCAGTTCTTAGATTGAAAAGATCAGAATACTTCGTGGGGATGTCCTAATCACACCTATCCCCTTAACTCATGGCCGCGATGTCAGGAAGTTATTGGATGGCCATGGCCCGTACGCGGGCTGTCACACCAAATACAGACAGACAGAAAAATTATTAATTATTGCCCGGGTCCCTTAAACTCGGCGGGATACAGTATTGAACTTGCAGATGACACAGAATTTCCCATCATGTATTTCCTAGGGCGGGTAGGTATAATATCGGAGATGTGGTGTGATACACGGATCATTGTGATGCTTGGGGGCTGAGGGGTCCACATCGAGGGGTTGATGGGGTGACACGCAGCTCCTCGCGGCCCAGACATTCCCCACGCGACTCGCCCTTCTCCCCTCCCCCTCCACCCTCAGCTGCACCGGGTGGTATTTGCTCTACGAGACGCGCCCCGCGGCGCCCCGCTGCCGTCGGATTGGTAGCAGCAGCGCGGGGTCACACGAACCAATCTCCCGGCGCCGCCGGCAAAATTCGCGCCGCTGGCGGAGCTCCCCCTTTCCGGGGTTAGGAATGCGCGTCCCCCTGGGCAATGGGATGCTTGCTGAACGTGTCATCGGCTGACGTAGTACCAAGGCACCTGTTTCTCTGGTTCCCCAAGAGATCTTGTCTTGTAAGATGACCCTTGGTGCTGATATTGTCTTCTACGAGTTTTCAAAGTACTGGAATTTCAATTATTCATACGCATTTGTTAACTATACTGAAACCATTTCTTTGATACCTGTTTGTCTGGTTCTCCAAGGGATATTGTCTTGTAGGTCGACACTTGGTGCTGATATTGTCTTCTCCGAGTTTTGAAAGTACTGCAATTTCAATTATTCATACGCATTTGTTAACTATACAGAAACCATTTCTTTAGTTTCGACTCATTTTCTGACGTTACTTTCTTGTATCTGACATCCCTCTACAAACTATTCTATGTTCAGCTATTTATGGGTTACTTCCGCGACCATTTCCTGGCATAAATATTTCTCATATTTACTACCATAATATCAATTTACTCAAATTAAAGTAGGTAATTTCTCAATCATTGATATCAGTTGTAGAATAACACTAGTTCTTGTATTACAATAATTAGAAGTATATCGGGTGTCTCGATTTCATTGAAGACGTTTAGTAACCTCTTTAAAACTTATTGCAGGATATTTTGCCACATCTTGGCACCATATTGTTAAGATGCATGAAAGTTACCATTATAACTGCTCTTATTACGGATTTGTAGTCATTAAATTATAGGACATAGAAATTTTTATTATTCATCAAAATAATATATTCGTGAAGATGAATTTATGTTTCATTTTTTTAATTCTATTAATAATTTCTCAACTGTTATCTTCGATTCATACTATCAACCTGATTTCAAAACTCCCAGTTTGTCAAATGGGCAGTACTTTTATATAGTGTTTCAAGATTTAACTGTAACTGTTATATATTATCGAATTTTATATTATTAATAGCATCACTTTCCGGAAAGCAGCCTTCTTCGCAGTCTAGTCGTCGTTAAATGAATAACAAATTTCGTCATTCTCCCATTTATCTTCACTCTTTCAGCGATTTCCCTCCTCTTTCCGTGATGCCCTTCAATCACCTCCCCCTCCCCTCTCCCCGTGTCTCCCGGTTTGGCGAGCCGAGAGCGCGCGGCGGGCAGATCAGCGGTCGATATATCGATGGTGGAGGCGGTCGAAAGAGGGCGATAAATTCGAGGGCGCGATCTGGCGACATTCCTGAACTTTCCCGCGAGCGATAAAGAGAGCCTTAAGTGAGCGCGGCGCGAAGCAAAGAGGAGGAGGGGTGGAAAAAAGAAGGAACGGGAGGTGAAGCAGGCGTATTACGCGAGGCAAGTCGCCTGCTGTGGAGACCAACGGCTGTGGCTACGTGTGAAGAAGGCTGCGAAGTTTTGAAAGTGTAGCAGTAAAAAGAGAAAACCTGGATAATATTTGAGCTAATTGAATAGATTGGTGGTTGCTGTTTCAGTCGGAGAAAATGACAAAAACCACCAATTGAGAATATTAGAGGAGATGTAGTAAATTGTTTTGTGAAGAATAAGTCTCAGCGAGCATACTTATCGAGTATTTCATAAAACTAATACGTGTGTCCAGGTTGCGAATAAAAAAACGATCCGAAATACCCCAAACGATTTTACTAACTACATTAAGGCGTATTTATATGATTGACGTCAGCGTTCTACTTCTGCAAACAATATTATAAAATCTGGAAATATTACATCCAAAATATGTGCGCGAAGAAGTTAGTCTAATGCAAGTAAGACTAAATGATTTTTTTATTGAAACATACCATTTCACACATAAATTCAGATTATAGGATTAAAGTATAAACTATTTGACCTGTTCTGTGCAATATTAAACATTATGGAGAAGGATGTAGAAATGTAATAAAATTACTGACACACTTTAAAATAAGGAATAAACTGAAGTTCGAACCGAACGTTTTCCTGTAAAATATGGAAAGTCGCTGGAAAGTTAATAGAGGGAAGTGCTTAGTACTTGTAAAGATGAAGAGAGAATGCTGTCAGATTCGGATTCACAGATTTGGTTGTTGCCAGTGGTCTAATGTCCTCATGCAAAGATTGAGAGAATGAGGATATAATTGAAAAGATGTTGAACTTCTGTACCGGAGTGAAGATGATTCAGGATATTCCCTTAATCGTGTCTCTATTTCGCCCTTCAAAACGACCTCTCCTTTTTGAGGAAACTTTCTTCTCGTGTTAAACTTTATAGACTTTCAAGCATGTTAATTTAATTAAGCGTTGAAAGGTTTTGATTTCCCTAAAGCAAACGTAGAAGTACCTTATCTCTGAGATTTTCTTCTTATACGCGATCTCCAGGATACATTATTCCTTGCCGTATTTCAAGCTCAACAAATCAGGGAAGACAGTTCTATCGTAAAAAATGGAACTCTCAGAGGGATATTTTATTTATATTGACACCTTAACGATATTTTTCCGAAAATTTTTTGAGAAAGTTACCCGAAACTTTGTCTCGTATAGAATAATTTCTCGTATTGGTTAGAGACTAATATTTATAAACGACAGTTCCGATAAAATCTTAATTCACACATGCATTTAAAATAAGAGGAAAATAACATTGTTACGTCACCTAATGTTCCAAATTTATGCTCATTTAATATTTTTAAGTAAATGTAAAATAAATGTAAAAATTTCTAATTTTATATGCAATAATATTGATAGCTTATTTGGTTTGCATTTATACTTATGAAAGTATTTTTAAGTTTTTATTGCCTATTGTAAATTTTTTTCTGGTGTCTTTGCAGAACCTGTAGTTGAGATTATACTGAGCCCTGAATCGTTATTCATGAAACTTAACAATACGAATAAATGTAACAATGTTATCTACATGTTATTTTAAGTTCATGAGTGAATTAATATTTTTTCATAACTGTCCATAATAAACCTGGAGACCCTCATTAATAATAAAAAAATACATTAAACGACAGTTTCATGAGAAATGTAGAATACTACAGGTACTTGTATCTGAAGTATTCGGCGAAAGTAAGCTGAGATATTGTCATACCTTCCATTAACTAAAGGGATATAGGTCAACTACAATAGAAACATCATTAAAATGAAAGGAAGGGAATATAAAAAAGGAAATAAAGAATGGTAAAAAGATAAAAGTAATTGTAATTTTAGTGGCGTTTATGACTAACGGTTTCAGGTAAACTAAAATATTACTGTAATAAAAATGAAGAAAAGGGAAGGAAGGAAGGAAAAAAGAATGGAAATGAAAGTTAAAACTATTTCTAATTTTAGTAGTGTTTAAAGCTGAGGTCAACTGAAAGAGAAATATCAAAATGAGAGGAAGGAAAGGTAGAAATATTTATACGTTCCCCAGCGTTTAAGACTATCACGTCATAGGAGGCGCTTCCCTTTCATTTACCTACGACTGGCGCTCGTGATTTGTCAGCCGAAGCCCATGCGTGAATTCCAGCCACATTAATTACCCTCGTTGCGGCCGAGGGGCGCCATGAGCGCGAAAAGCGATTCGTCTCTGTCGCCCGTCTGTTGCGTAAACATGCCGTCGCGCCGCGCTGCCGTCTGTGACTCCGTCTTTGAAGCTGAATGATGGAAGTTATTGAACATACACTCGGGTGTAGTGTCGCTGTGTTCGTATTTCCTTTCGTTAATTACTGCATGTCTTGAGGGCTGTCTTGTGAGCAAGAGACGTGTGGTATCTCCAATATGACATTGGAGACGAACGTCGTTTGAAAATATCCTGGTTTTATTGAAGCAATTTTTTCTAGCAACATCTTTGTAAGGACTTGTTAAAATTTCCTTTAAAGGTAGACTTGAGTGGTAATTTGAGTAAAAATGTCCTTATATTTATTCAACTATTCACTAATGAAAATTGAGGATGTCTCAAAAACTATGACAATACAAGTGAGAAATGTATCAGTGTTAGGACGTAGAAAGAAGTCTATAACCTTGGTCATGACTATTAGCATGATCGTTGTCAGTACATTTCGAGAAAAAATTAATAAGAATATTTACATATTCTAAGAAACTGACCAAATTTAGCATACGCTTGATGGTTAATTACATTGAATTGTAACTGATGTTATTAAAAGAAGATTATTGATGTTTTGGCCAAATTATTGGGTCTTTCTCGGAAAAAAGACGTTTATGTAGATTGAAGATTAATTTTCAGAAGTACACATTCATAAATTTCGTAAGTATTAATGTTATAACCACTTATCTGCACTTTCTAAAGAAGTATGTATTAATCTAGAGCGATTGAGATTGCCGATGAATTACCTAGTACAAATTACTCCCATGGCTGCCTAAGGAAGAAGAAGGTCTAGGGATAATAAATATATTCGTTATACGTCGAAATACAGTATATTCTAAAGATATGAGGCTTCCTCGAATGAATTTTCTGTGATAACACTCTTACTAAAATACTTGAGATTGTCTGTCTTAAAAATCACTCACGCATTCTACTAGGATCATGTTTGAATCAAACACTAATTCAGGACGTACTTTAGTCGACAAAACGATATTTCATTTGTAAACCTGTAATTGAATTTGAGAAAATAGTTCGCAACGTAATTACATAATCCCTCTCACGGAACAATGGTTATTCATCGCCTGTAGTTTGGGCTGTTGAAAGATGCTCGTAGACAGTTGCGCAACACACCAACGCGGGGAGTTTTTCAGGCGCATTTCACTCGGCCTCTTGCGACAGTTCCCAGCGTCCGTGATTTACTCGGCGCTACTTAAAATGCGCAGGCATTCCGGCGGCGCAGGCCCGCCGGGCGAGGAGGCTGAGGGAGAGGGAGAGGTGAGGGTGAGGGCGAGGGTGAGGGTGAGGGTGAGGGGGGGGGGGAAGAGAAGGAAGAACGCGGCCCGTCCGTGACCACGCCCTCCGCGCTGCCACGTCCCCAGGCACGAATTATTCACAAAGGCAAGCGGTGACGACTGCCCGCCGCTCGCCGTCACCAACCGATGGCCCGCCCGCCACGCCCACCTCTCCGACGCCCCCGTCGGCTGAGTTTAGACAGCGTTGCTGGTGAAACTACAACGACTCTAGTTCGAAGCCTGACAGTAGCGGATTTTCGACACCAACTAGATAGTTGGGTCTAATTCAGCCGCTGTCTGGGGAAGAATTCACCACTCGGTGTCCCACCCTCCACGCCCACCTCGCCAACGTCCCCGTCGAATTAGTTTAGACAGCGTTGGCGGTGAATATACAATGACTCTGCTTCGGGACCCGACAGTAGCGGATTTTTGGCACTGGCTAGATAGTTGGGTCTAGCCGCTGTCTGGGAGAGAATTCTAGCGGTCGACTGCTCTAATTGGTAGTTTTCCGTGCGTTTTTCAATCCGTGCTAAGCAAATGCCGGAGCAGTACCCTAACAAACGTGCCACAGGTTGCACGGGATCTTGTTTTCCTAATCCTTGTCCTATACTCACCCTTAATTTAAACACAGTTACTCTTATATTTACATGCAATGCTCTGCTTCTCAAGTCGGGAGGTTGGTCGGGAGTTTAGGGCTTGAACTCGCTGGTGTGATGACCCTCCGGAGGAGAAACCTCTGAAATTCTGTACCTTACTTGATCAAGGACAAATCTCTCCTTAATTACCTCTTTTCCGATGTACTCTGGTTTCGGATTTACTTCATCTTTCAGATTACATGATATCTTCTGGAAGCATATGAGATAACACTTGCGTGGTTTTGTCCATCGTTTAGTATGTATGGGAATTTCAAAGTAAGCCCTTCGAGACCAAATAAATAATAAACTATTGTAAGTCCCTAGCATCGAGCATTGCTACTACGTAAAGTCGTTTTTTCTTTGTGTGGAATCGAAGCATCACTATGCAGCGTTCGACTTGTTCCCCTCTGCCTTCCCTTCGGCGGGAGATAGCGCGTGCGGAGCCCATCACCGGGTGAGGTGCGGCCCTCGCAGGAGCTCCACGGCCGCAAACCCCGTCGGCCGAAGGGCAGAGGGCGGAGGGCGGGAGGCGGGAGGCCGCCGTCAAAAATTAAAACGGAGCGCCCCGCACGTGTCCGCCACGCGCACGTGAGCGGAATACGCTTCACTGGAGCACGCCGGCTTCCTCCTCGGCCTACACACCGCCCCCCCCTGCAGACGCTCGCCGCCCTTGCGATCCCCCGCCTCCTTCCTCCAGCCCTTCCGGCACTCCCGCTCCCTCTCACCCGCCACAGTGCCACCCTCCACACCCCGCTCCGTCGTACTCTTTTGCCTCGTAGCAATTCTCTGTTGCCTAACCACACTCCGCTCCTCTCAGCTGGGGGTTTAGTGCACCAACTGATGTCACTGAAGTTCCTCTGACCGGGGGTCCTAGTTTTGAGTCCCGACAGCTGCAGGATTTTTGACACTAGCTTTTCAGCTGGGTCGAATCCAGTCGCTATCTGGAGGAGAATTCTAGAGGTCGACTGTTCTGTTCGGTAGTTTTCCGTGGTTTCCCCGATCAACACCAGGCGAATGCCGGAGCGGTTCAATAACAAACGGGCCACGGACCGCGCGCAATCTTTCCTTTCTCTTCCTTGTCCTAACCTCCCCCCTTAGTTACACTAACATGCAGTAAACTTCCACACATGGCGGGAGACCGTTCGCGGACGTAGAACTTGTCCCGGCTGGAGTCGTGTCTCGCTAGTGGGAGATATCTGATGGGAAAAACCCCGTTAGTCCACGGGAAGTCGGTGCCGCATCTCGCCGAGCAGTGGGGTAAGATCACGTCACCTCCCGATGAAAAATAATGCATTACACTTACGGACTAATGATGTCAGTAGTTAACGCCCCCAGAATCATTAAGAATCAATCTATCAATCTTCTCAGTCGTCTCTCCCACCTTTTCCCGTGCTCTCCAGACCTCTCTACACCCTCTTTCACCTTCCCGCTTTACTTGTCTTTTGCACACTCTTCCGGCGAGCTGTCACCTCCAACCGTCCTACCCAACCTATCGCCTTCTCAGACATGTTCTCTGCCACCCTCTCACCACATTATTTTACGTCCTGTCACCCACATTCCTACATCCTCTCTTCCAACCTCCATTTGGCACTCCGAAACTCTCTCCCACTCCCTGACGTCTTTTTTCCTTCACCTTGCTCTCTCTCTCTTTCCCCCCCTCTCTCTCTCTCTCTCTGTCTCTCAAATACTCTTTTTCCATCTCGTTTTCATAATTCTCTGCCCTCGCACCCATGTTACATTCGTGCTTTCCCATTAATCGGTCAATTCTTTCCATTCATTTCTCTACCCATTTTGTTAATTCGCTTCCGGACCAAATCATGTAAGCACGTTATTACTTTATCACGTAACCACTTCTTGACTCCCCATGTTTTCCTTCTTTTGGCACTTTTGCCTTCCTTAAACCTATCTCTGCTTTTCTAGTTTCTTCCCCTTTTCAATTCTTGCATTTACTATTTTTTCTCTTCAATTTTTGGCTCTTAGCTTCTCCATCTGTTCGCGTCCCCACAGTTTCAGGTTACTCAATTTCCTCGTGTTTCAACTCTATCGCATTCTCTCCGGCAACTAACTTTTCTTTCGTTTCAGGAGTGAGAGAGGGGGACACCATCTACTTCCGGAATATAACTCTAGCAAGACTAACAATCTCAATAATTCACGCACACGGATTCATTACTCACATGTACAACAGTTTCAGAACTCCTTAAAAGCGTCCTATTTAGTTTCGGTCTAAGACGAATAGCAATTTTGTTTCAAATTGCCAACATTACTTTTTATTAAGCTATCTTCATGGCTATAACAAATAATTTACATTTACCAGTCAATCAGTTTTATACCTAACAACTTGTTATGTATACAATTGGTCGCCTAATAAATATAAATTGTGCTTTGTAGTCCGGAATAAATCTAAATAAAATCTGCGACGAAGCTAATTTTAAACTAGTGGTGCTAAGCACTTTCTTTTTCGTTTTTCTGGTTATTTAAGGTCGCATCAACATCTAGGTCATTAGGGACCACTATTGGAGTTAGCATTTTAAAACGATATGGTGATGTTAAGGGGTGAATGGACGAACACAAATACAACCATGCCCGAGGCGGGACTCGAACCCTCCATCATTCGGTCCGAGATCGCTACGACACTGCTGCCTTAGTGATCTCGGCCACGGGATCGGTAGCACATACTTTCTCGCCCTATTTTCACGCAAAATTATGCGAAAAGTACTAAAATATTCAAAAATTGAACCTGGCCTTATTTCAAAATCTATCTTTAAGGAACAGATTTTATTAACGAAATAAACTGTTTAACTTTACTATTTTAGTAGTAGGAAGACTTCGAACATTTTGAACTTTTGCAATTAAACAAATCAGGGTATAGAGAGAGACCGTTTCCATTCTCTTAAACGTCCTTCACACTATTCAACAACACAATTTAATAAAAAAGGATGGAGCCATTTTTAAAAAAATTGAAAATGTCTCTGGGGCTTCTTGTAAAGTACCCTCCAAAATTAATATATCGATGTCACATTCAAGGGACCGTGACAGCAGCCAGGTTGATAGAGGAATATCAGTTTAGGAGAAAATCGGTTGAACGGTTTAGCCACTAGCTTTGTTCGCATACGGATAGATATGTTTTGCCGTCATTCGATTTTTCGAAATCAAGTACCCACAAAACATAAATTCTGGCTACGCCATTTCTTAGATGATTTTATTTTCTTAATTTAGCGTCTCAATTTATCCGCTTTTCTTTGTGAGGTCCCTGTAATAAGACTTTTCTGCCAAAATTTCGCCGTTTTTTTCGCGCAGAATTACATAACCTTCTTTCTACTCCAAAACGAGAAAGTAAAACATGATCTTCATTATTGACCTTAACTCAAAAGAATTCGCTTTAGTCAAAACGTCAAAGAAACCCTTGCACTTTCGAGAACTTGCGTTGTGCGATTTCCTATCCGTATTTCGTTGTGCAACACTGCAAGGGAGACAGTACGGCCTCCAGCCCGTGACCAATCCCTCCCTTTCGCATCTCATCACTGCGAGTGGCGCAGCGAGCGGTTGGGGGGGAGGGGGAGGAAGGGGGGACGCGGAGCGAGGCGCGCGTGGCCGCTTCGATCCCCGGCGCGTGCAATCTCCGCGCCAGAGCCACCGCCGCCGCAAGTTTTAATAGGTTCCGCAAGTTCGCTATTTTCGCAGGAGGCCCCCGAGGCTTTAAAGTGCGCGAGCGTCAATATCCAGGCGCTGCGCGAACCGGTTGGCTCGCGTCGCTCCGTCCGCTGTATTTTGCTTTTCTACTTGGTATTCTGCGCTTCAGTCGCTTTTGCATTTCATCATTATCTGACACAAATTTTATTTATTAGTTTGTGGCGTAATGTTGCATTAGTGTAACTTATACAGTTTTGCAAATTGGTATTTACTCAGGCGTGTACATGCATCAGAGTTAATTAATCCAGCTTAAACATTTTCAGCCTCATTGAGATCGTCTTAAGTATTACAATAACTATTTTTTTAAATTATGAAGAGTTCTTAACGACCATAAATTAAGACTTGAAAAGCAGGTTAACGGGGCTTGGTCAGAAAAATGTACACTAGTTGTTTGCCAACGTTTCGGAAACTTATTTCCATCCTCAGGGCTAATATAAAAGAAAATGAAAACAACACTGTTCATGAATAATGTTACCAAAAAACACACGTATGAGAAACAATTTTTAGCTAAGTTACAAAATATTTGCAAATTTCTTTTATATCATAACATAAACATTACATACCTTTATTACCTTAAGGTAATTAAGGGGTAATTAAGGTAGGTAATTAAGGGGAAAGGAATAATTTTCCAATACGGATTGTTGGACAGTTAGCGACGTTTTTACGCGTTGCACCTGTAAAGTTATATTATTGTTGATTGATATTACTATTGATATAACATTATTATTACTGGATAGCTTTGGACTACGTAAGCAACTCCTCACGTCAGGCTGCAATTTGACGTTTCCAAAGTATGTATTTATGAGTGAATAATTCACCTCTCCAGTTGTCACGACTGCTCCGACAGCTCCACGTCTCAGACAAAAGTAGGTATACTCATGGATAAAGGCACACAGACATTTAAAAGTATGTACAAATTTTATTTACAAAGAATGTACAATAATTACATCAACTGCTCCGTAAATACACACTTTCCGGTATTTCCCAATTTCCGGCCTGTGGATACACCACATATTCTAGTGAGGCACCACCTCGACTGCACGTACCTATGGCGCCACTCCTTTGACTTTTGTCACCCGTGCAACGCATGAACACGCTCCAGCTTGGGCGTAAATTTTGCGCGAAGTGCGAGGTTTCGAAATACAAAACCCACCGGCGTGAGCTAGTCGGATCCTTTTTATAATCATTTCTCGCCGTCACGTGACCGCCATTGAGCGTGGGAGCGAGGTTTGCATACTACCACGTAACAGTTCAAGCCCCGCCGGCATCCACCTGGTCTAAAAATATCCGTACACCGTGGCGCCTAGGCTATTCAGCTCTCAGGTATGCGGGACTTCCGCTCCTCCTCGCACAAAGGGTCACCAACGTGACGCTGCATTGCCTTCTGGAGGAGTCGAGAAAGGGTGAGCAGAAACGGGGTGGTGATGGTTGGACCGGGATCAAGGCAGGGCACAAGGGGGCAGGGGAACAGGGTGGGCGGGGCGAGGGCGGATAAGGAACGAGCGCACGAGATAGGCTGAGGTGTTAGAATTAGCGAGTAAGGCCCAGGTGAGAATTGCACTCGCTACTTCACGAGGTCTCGTGAATGTGCGCTCTGGTCTTCCTCCTTACTTATGATCACTCGCTGTTTTCCGACACACCGACGGCTCTTGCAAAGACTTTGCTCGCCTTCTATTATTTAGATTGTTTTTGAGATAGTTCATTGAACGACAATTAGAGATTTTATGCTGGAATGGAGAAGGTTCATTTTAGTTCGCAAAATTAGACATACTGTGTTCTCATTTACGTAATTAGATTGTGCAATTTTGGTACTTCAGATTTTGCTTAGTTTACGTTAACGCATACAGAAGCATTATTGGGTAAACGCATACAAAAGTACAAAACATTGAGTTTTAAACGAATGAAGTATTATTGAGTTATTGAAATATATGTAATTACTAAAAAGAAGAAATGCATGTATAATATAATTGTTTTAATGTTTAGTGGTTCTATTGAATATCCTGTAGTAATTTAAAATTTATATCTAATAAATTATATACAGGAAAATAAACTAGAATCGCATATGTCTGACGACACGTAACTGTAAATATTAAATAAAATATTATAATATTAATTTAAACTTAAATATTTTAATAAGCATTAAATTAAGTACTCATTTTTAAAACAAAATCGAAGTTATGTTTGAAACTACAATTCTTTGCACAGTAATACACAAGACTGTCATTTTTCTACTTCAGACTGTCATCAATTATTCATAATATCGGTAATCATTATTTCATTACTTACATCCTTACCTCTCTGAGCCAGTTTTATTTTGTTTCTGACAACACGCCAACTGCGAGAAACACTTTATCTGCCAACACACGAAAATACTACAGTGACAGACCGTAAAGTGACATCGAACAATAAATTAAAAGGCGAATCCTCCTTGTATTCAAATATCAGCTTCATTTTCTCCGGCTTTACGACCTCCGTCACTGTTTCGCACAGAGTCGTCGAACCTCAGACAAAAAAAAAAAGTACAAAAGGGAACAAGCCCGGCAACAGGAGCTGCATCCGCTTTCCGCGCTGCCGATTACCAAATTCCGTCGACGTGGCTTCGCTTGATTGCCGTCGCTGGCGACTGCTGATTCCACACTTTTCTGCTTCCCACCTCCAAGCAGCGTCAATAGCACGACGTTCCCTCACCGGGTGCGGCGGGGTGCGGCGGGGTGGGGCTGGGCGGGGCGGGGCGGGACGGGGCGGGGAGGGGCGGGGCGGGTACAGTGGCTGCAAACACTCTCTAAGCGGCCACTTTTTTTTAAATTCAAAACTGTTCAATTTACGTGTCATGCACATACGAATAAAAAACGTTTTGATTCTTATTCCATCTTTTATTGCAAATATATTCTGTCGATTATGAGGACAATGTATGTAAACATCGGTAACTTTTAAGAATCCAATTGGTCATTATTCATCAAATTGCTTTCATCATTATTCCTTGTTAATGTAACGAAATTTTAGTTTTTTCTCAATACTTTTCATTACACATGACATTTTTGTCACGGGCAATATTAATAATTTCACATTTTTACATATAATTGAGTGTCTCCTTGTGAGAGCAGCTTTACATATTTATTTTTTCACTGATTAAAAGAATGTACTCGTGTGTATCGTTCTTTTTCGAAATTTATGAGTATATATATATATATATATATATATATATATATATATATATATATATATATATATATATATATATACTCATAATATATATTTTTCAAATCTATGTTTTGTGACTGATTAATAATGAAACTTGCGCTATTACAAAGAACTTGACGGTACACTCGTAATACGTTCGTACCCAACAAACCAATATATATATATAACGAAAATTAACTTTGAATATTATTCTTAATAGGGAAAGCAAAAATACCATATAACCTGAAGTCCGTTATGGAAAGTCATTTTTGTCCATCTGGAATTTATCGTAGAAACCTTTCGACTTCTATAATTCACATCCAATCAGTTACAGCCAGCAATTTGGCTGCTGTCAAAATATGCCTACATCGGGCCTTCTTCCTAGATTCTTCTGGTGCACCAAATTCCTGTTGAAAATATGAATTTTTCAACAAGTATTTTATATTTATATTTTGTCCGCTTTTATCGCAATACGGACCATTGTGAGATGGCGGCGGTAGCGGCAACGTTGGTCTCAACCGCATTAAAAAGAGCGACGCCAGCGCGCCCCACGGCGGTTATTGCAGGTTCGCGAAGAAAAGAAAAGGGAAGCTGCGGAGAGGAAGTGAGCGGGGCAGGCCGCTTCTTAATTTGGCGACGCCAATCTCCCAGCGCTAAGCAGCTGAAGGGCGGGGGCCGTGGGCGGGGGAAGGGGGAAAAGGAGATACGGAAATGAGGGTGCGAGAAGGAAGTGTTTATGAGCCGGGCAACAGGCAGGAGAAGGCGCCGACTCACGCTGGAAGGAACGGAACAGAACGGAACGGTTATGGAACGATGTGGAGGAAAGTGAAACCGATGTGGCGGGAAGGAACAAAGGAGAAAGCGACGAGGGAAATCTTAAGAAATAAGATAAACGAAGATACAGGTGACGGAGCGTTTAATATCAAATATTTTTTCTACAATTTCTGGTACCAGTGACCTCAGAATTACACGAGATTTATTAATACAATAAATATATGAATGATTGACATTGTAGGGCAGAAAATGGGATGAGTCCTAAAAATATGTTTGTGTCTCGTATATTATTAGGTGTAGGGCAGCAACTGCAATAGAATTGATGAAACGGTCTCTTAAGGACCTATCCCATTCGGCGAGAAAATAAATGTTGCGAAGACCTTGCGGAGACGTTGCGAAGACGCAACATCGCAGAATGAAAGCGATAGTATGATGGGATACGCTAAATTGTTTGGGCATGTGACAGAGCTCTTTCAATGAGAAATAATGGTACCCAGGAACAATGACTATTTGATGGGAAGTGACTCTCAACTTTTGGAAAAATAAGTCTGAATTGAGCATGATTGATGAGTGTCGAGGGATTTCTCTGAAGGAATGTTCAGGGGACGTGCGGTTGAAGAGAGGACGGTGATGGGATCTAATGAGATGAACAGACGTGAAGGGTTGACGAACCTATGAAGTGTTCAGGTGTTAGAGCGAGAGAGGATCAAGAAGTTTTAGGGTTCAAGAGTAAACACGAGGGGTATACAAAAATCAGCGCCATCGTCGAAGAAAACAGATGTAAAGTAAAAAAGAATGACCTTAGGATATTGAAATGATGAGAAGTTTAACCTTAAGTACAATAATTTACCTGTGAAATGGCAAAATGGTACATCGTAGGCTGGGCTTGGAGAATGGAAGGGTAGCTTGCACTGGAGAAAAGGTTATCGGGGATCATGAAGGCCACGGGCAAAAGATAGGCAGTGAAGTATTGAGATGGCGGGAACAACGTATAAGAGCAATGAACCTGTGGAATAGCGAGATGCTACAGCGAGAGGAATATGAGGCTCCCGGCTCCAAGGGCACGCTAAGGGCACGCAGGGGGCTACAGGGAGAAGGCGACGGCGGCGGCGGGCGAGGAGCGAGTCGCGCCCGCCCGAATTACGCGAATACCTCCGCGTCGCCGGAAATAACGCACCTTGTTAAGCGAGTTTCGCTTTATTACCGGCAAACTCCGCCCAACAACCTCTTGCCCTGCCCTCCCCTGCTCACGAGCGGGCATTGAGCTCGCCCTCCCGAGGTCGGGGCGTCGCCTCCACCTCTGAGCCTCCCCTCCCTCTCTACACCTCCGCACTGTTACTCTCCCGTCTCGTTCGTTCCCCTCTTCGGATCCCCCGGCCTCAACCGTGGTGGGACGCGCTGCCGCAGGTCTGCCGCCAGGCCGCGCGGCCGCGCTCATTGTCTCCCAGATTCCCCTGCGCCTCCCCCTCGTCCCGCGGGTGGCCTTTGCGCGCCCTGTCTCCGCATCTCTCGTGCAGCGTCGCTGCCACCGTCCCCGCTGCTCTCAAAATCTACGGCGTTCCACAAGGATCTGGTTCGGGGCGCATCTCCCTACGAAACTTGCTACTCTCCGGAGATCGCCGCCGCCGGTCTCAGGGACACTTCTGTCCCCCTCACGAGCTCTCCTCGACTGCTCCCTCCCCGCCGCCGCCACTTGGCGGGCCCTGCTCCGCCAACTGTTGCCGCCTCCGCCGTCGCTTTCTCCCGCCTCGTCTTGCGAGGAGGGGGTGGCGGGGTCCCCTGCAGTCTCACCTTATTGCGCCCCGCGCCGCTCGGTCTTGCTTGTTAACGACGCGTCCCGTAGGATGCCTCTCCAGCCGCCTCGATCCACTCCCTTCCGCTCTCATTAAACAAAACAAAAGCCGCTTTGTTGGCGAGGCGTGCGGGTCGCACGAGGTCGCGACCCGGCGGGCGCGCTGGCTCATCCGGTCGCGCGCGCTCTCTGGCGCCGTTTTGCTTTCGCAAGGGCTGCTGGTGTGGCCTCGGGCAGCGACTTTTCCCCCCTCCTGAGCTTCGTTTGTTTCTTCCGGAGTAAACAGATGTGCAAGATTGCACGAAACCCATTTGGATGGAGTGTTTAGAGCTATCAGGGCACAGCTAAATTATTCTTAATAAAATTTATAAGACGTGAGGAAGAAATAATATAAACCACAACAGCCACAGTGAGTTTATCAATATTTGTGAATAATTTTATCTATATTTTCATCAAAATGTTTGTAAATACGAAGGGAATGATTCAAGTTAATAAATATTTATTGTGGGAGTATCAAGGTATCCAACACTTTGATGAAAGTCGTGACATTAAAATACAATACATCACGTTACAACACGCATTAGTCTTATTCCTATGCCTCCCACATTTTACAACTTGTAAGAACCAGTTGAGCAGAACGAGAAAAGTTACTCAGAAATGATTCACTTATGAGTTTTTACAGCAAAGTAAATTTTAATTTCATTATTTAAGTGTGCAGTATTCCTGGTAAAATCATTTCGTATTTTCCAAAGATGTTGAAAATAATGTTTGCCTTCAATAACAAATATTGTTTGCCCTTTTGACTTGTTTTCACTTGTTTGTATTTTTCATTCCCAATTGAGAATACCTTGACTCTACTTTTTGGAGTAAAAGTTTGTTCTTCATATTGACAATATACACTCTTATTAATAAACTCAAAAATATCTTATTTTTTAACATTACGCATATGAGAATATTGTATTGTATTATATTGAGAATATCAATATTGTATGAAAGAAATTTCAGAAGAAAGATTCCACTATTTGATGATCAATGTTATTGAATAATATATAATTAACATGTTCAGTATCACATGCTTCGTATTTATTGCAAACAGAGGATTCATGTCTACTGAAGTCTTCTAAAACCAGTAACAAGCACGATTTATTTTTGGGGGAATTTTTACGCCACCATTCGTTTCACTGATTTTATACTTGAAAATATTGAATAACATTCTTTCATTATGAAAATAAATAAACAATATTTAGATGTACGTTTTAAGTTCATGAAATTTAACTTTAAACTTTTCGATCCTTCTTTTATGAAATAGATAATTGGATCGAATTCTAAGACGTCACTTCCTACAACTGCAACTTATATTTTTCCGCTTAAATAATGACACAGAAGAGGATACCTGAAATGTGATGAAAGAAACTTTGGTTTCCATGGAACTAATTAGCGAATGCATTTAGAAAAACCGTACTAATTTTTTATTGGATGAAGTTCTTCTAATTTTTCATTTCAAGATATTAGTTCTACAACGATGTAAAGATCATAAATCTAAAACTTATTTCGACATTTCGTTAACACTTTTTACTCGATACAAAAGTTTCAGTAATTATTACTGTGTAAATGTAAGTTGATGGATGAGGAACGGTAGTTCATGAATAAAATTAAAACAATAATCGTTGATAATCATGATTTTTTCGTCAAGAAAACCAAGATTTTTTCTTCAAGTGCACACCTAGTGAATATTGTATTTTATGTGTGATCTGATGATGGTTCTTAATATGTGAAAAAAATCTTTCCAAAGGCGGACGATCTTAAATGGCAACAAATTTATCTTCAGTGTGATAAAGTTTTCTTTTATATGATAATAAGGAAAAGCAAATAACTAATTATTTATTTTTGTTCCTCCTATTTTTCAGTAAATCTTTTAGGTAACTATTTCCTTAAGTACATACATCTAGATGATACCTATCAGATCATACAGTAGTACAATTCTTTTTTAATTTAATAATTTAAAAATATTTAATTTATTGGAGTTTTATGCGAGAATAGTTTTTTTGTTCTTGAGTAGCGCTCATACTACCTTTTGGAAAACACCTTTGTTCCAAATTTCCGGGTTTGTTTAGCAGAATTTTTAATCCTGTCGGCCTTATTCATTTAATTTACAAAAAAGTATTATTCTCAGATTTATTACTGTGTGTTCAGTCTTTGAGAAGATGGGTCTCAAAACCTTTCTTGCCTTGCAATTCTTTTTCATTCCTTCCATTTCCAACACGTCTCTGTTCCAGTCCAGCGACGTCTCGTCCCATCACCCGAATGTTTTTGTCCAGCAGCAGCGCTCTGAGTGACAAAACGCAACACGACGCCTGTTCTTTGCTTTCCTTTCCCTCCTCCCCTTTGTGATGTCTGTGCGAAGCGAACACTCTTCCATTATCCTTCCTGCCGCCCTTCTTCCCTTCACCCCGCTCCCCAACTCCGTCTCCACTCTTATTCTCCCTTGTTCCTCTCCCACCCCCGCCCCCTTCCCACTCCCCTCTTCCCCCACTCCTCTTCCCCTTTCCCCTCCCCCGCACGCGTCTTGGAATCTCTGCGATTCACCGGTCAAACACAACGCGCGCCCTCTGGTAGGGCGGCATCGAAAGCGGGTCCTAATGGATTGGTTTTTAAGCTCAGCCTGCTCCCTCCCCACCCCCACCCCCGCGCCCCGGCGCTCGGCGGCGTCGTCAGCATTTCCATATTCAGATCGGAGCTTTTAAAACTTCCGGATTTGCATAGCTAATTAAGGAAGCGGGGAGCAGCTGTCCAAGACCGACGCGTGTGGGCGAGGAGGGGTTCATCGCCGGGAAGCGCGCGCGCGGCGGGGAGCTCGTCATAGTTGGCAGGCCTGCGTCATTCGGAGCCCGCGCACGTCTCGGTGGACGCGGCGCGCCCCGCTCGGCTCCGCCCCGCCCCGCCCCGCCCCGCCCCTCCCCTCCCCGCCCCGCCCTAGGCTGCGCTCTTTGCTCTCGGCGGTCGGTTGTTGCTGGGAACGGAGGACAGGCCAGGGATGATAGACTGGAAGAGGAGGATGGATGAGAGCGGTGAGCGAGATAAGGGGAGGTGGTATTCCGAAAGAGAGTAAGGATGAGTTAGAAACAGAATGGATGGAGGAGGAAAAGAACGGGAGGGAAAGGAGTATGGTTCATCCTGAGTTGGATGTGGGAGTGAGGATAAGAAGGGCGACGTGTGGATTAGGAGAATGAGGATGACCAGGGGTAAGGAGGAAGATGGGTGGATGAGAGAGTTGAACGGAGAGCTGGTGAAGAGGGAGATGGGCAGGGTTATGCAGGAGGGCGGGGAAGGGTTTCAGAAGGACAGACAGAGAGGGAAGGCGATGTAGAAAATTCTATGGAGCATTTTAATCTGAAAGTCTGTCCTCGCTTGTTGGGTTCCGTCGCTTCTGCTGCTGTTATTAATAGGAGCTACTTGCTAGGCTTCACGGCGGGTATACGCTTTGTGGATTAATTGGAGCTTCCGTGTGTTTGAGGATTTTTGAGGGGAAAAGTGTACACCGAGAGTTTGTGCAGTTAAACACGCTTTGGGAGATCAAAGAATTGTGTACATTTTTTTAAATTTGCTTTGAAGCACACGTTTTATATATCGCTTGTCAATGCGTATATCGCTATATGTAACGTCTATAAATGTTGTCAATCAGTGTATTAATTCCCACATTATTGTTTTCATACGTAATAATTGATTTATTTATAGCAATGGTAACTTTTAATGAAAAGAAAAGGCCTGTTTATGTTCATCAAATGCCGATGAAATTAAATATTGCGTTCTACTAAACACATATGGTATCTATGTAATTTAATAACACATATCTGATATGTATGAAAGTGCCTTAAATAAAAGAAATTTCTTGAGAGCATTGTAACGCATACAAAATAGAAATACGCACCTTGTTGTACTGTCTTCATTATTAATAACACATTTTGAATTATCATTCACGGTAAAGATGTAAAACTCAATTCCTGAAAATTTTCATTCGCAAAATAAAATAACACAAGGAATTATGTAAAGTTTTGTATCAATTAAAATTGACTTATTCCGTAAATAGTATTGTTATCGGAAGTATTCCTTTTTATTATGAAAAACGTTCGAATAATATGCAGGTTTACATTTAAACGTAGAGGATTTATTTTACACACGAGTTAGGAGCCTCAAAAAACAGATAAAAGTGTCGTTGTTGATAGTTACTCCTGAATGAATACATTTCCTTTTTACGATACCAACAAACATAATGCCACAATATATACAAATCACCTAATAAATTAATATGAAACAACACGTATATCCTACCGCGTTCTAGCATTTCGGATTGTGGTATTCTCCCCAAATGGTCTCTCCATCGCATCAAAGCCGCAGAAAACAGACCATAAGGTACAGTTGAGAAAAAAACCTGAAGGAAGAATGACCTGCCATCAGAAGCAGAGTACAGGCTAGTCTACCAGACTTTTTGTACACTATTTATTTCCTAGCGTGGACGTCACGCATTCTCCTTCCAGTCTTTGACCTTCTCTGCACCTGAAATCAATGAAGATCACAGAGGATTGTTGGCAACATCGCCTCCGCGCATACTTTCAGACACTCACTCCTCTCTGCCCCCTATATGCTTATCTAATCATTTGATAGTTTACTTTATTGACTTTTTTATTGATTCTTTTATTTATTATTATTTTATTGATGATGTTATGGATTTTATTGATTTTCTTTCTTATTATTTACTTATTACTTAATGGTTTATTTACTTATCAGTTAACTAACTTAATGTATATAACTGATTTAATTATTAATTGTTCACTTATAATTTATTTATGCTGAAAGGCTAACCGTTTTTGAATGCAACAAGCTAAATAAAATATTATAAAAATTTCGTCTGACTGCAAGCTAACTAAAAATATGACGTGATAAAAGTGATTTTATGTTCCTCGTAGGATGGCGCCTCTCGATCTATCGGCCTCGAGTTGATATCTTTTCTACATTTAAAATGTCACTTTTACCGCTCGTATAATAACTATTTGCTACACATCAGACCTCATTTGAAAACTCGAAATATTGAACTTAACAGCGGGAAGATAAAGGAAAGTGAAATGCGAACGAGAAAGTGAAAACATTCGAATGTCTGGAGACCGCGTACGTGTCGATCGCAATCCAACGGGCACCTGACAGCGCGCACTTCCCCTCGCGAGGCAAGGTGCGGGGGAGGGGCGGGGGGGGGGCGTGGCGCGGCGCGGCGCTCCGCTGTTTTGTCGCGCGCTTTCGTCCCGGCGCTTGTCGCTTGTCGGCGACAGCCCCCTCCCGCGCGCGCCCGTGCGTCTTGTTTCGCGCGCCGCCCCTCGCTTGTCACTTGGCTCAGCCTCCCCTCCCCTTCCGCCAATGCGCCACCGTTGCTACTCTTATGGCCTCTGCACGCTCGGTATGGTCGTGTAGCTGTCCTTCTCACGTTGTGTGTGAACTTGTTGGTTTCGTGGTATCGGTAACGAATGTCGAAGAAAAAGGGAGATCTTCAAGTTCATTGCAGATGTAAGTTCTGCAATTGATGACGTAAGAGGATCATTTTATTGTGACGTTTTCCTGACAGGGCGTTGACCTTCCAGAACCAAATAGCTTATGTACAGCAATTGTGAAATGAAAAATATTATTATTTTATACCCTTTGGGAGTACCAAGTAATGCAGTGGGGTATTTGTTCCTAAAGTCAGCAGGTGAAGGCAACCACGCATTACGAGGCAATTAGATCAACAATCTTAGCTAAGAGAATATGCGACGACCATCGATTATTACATTTGCCAAAGAGGATTAAGAAGTTTCACAGGTTGACAGTACTTTTTCCATTGAGTTTAGGGTTCGGAGCCTCTGATCAAATATTCTGGGTAATATTTGGGAGAAGTGGCAGAGAATCTTATGTATTCCTAATATATATTCCTAATTTGTCACTGAATATTGATTGATTCATTTGTTCAGTCTATGCCGATTTAACCCAATCTCGTTTACCCATCTGCGCAACTCTTAACTGACCGATGTTCGGAATACAATTGCATAGGTTCTGAGAAGTACATGGCGACAATATACACAAGTATTGGATTTCTGGATAAACCAATTTTCCCGACTATTTGACTTATTCATTCGTGGAAGCATTGCAAAGAGAAGAAATTTGCTGAAGGGTACTAAGCAAACCTGTCATATTCCTGAATATATTTTATGGCAATTGATTTTGATCATTTTTATCTGTTCTACAGTCATTAGTAATCTTCTCTAGTTACTCAAAAGGCACCTATGAAAATAAATAGCTACCTCAGTCCTTAACTACCTAAGTAATTAACTACCTGAGTCATTAGAATTGAAAGGAACAAAACTTAATTTCACGCACATTACATTCATGAGTGGGCTGAAAATAATAACGCAAACATGTTTGACCACTTCTCTCGAGTATTAATATTATTTCTTATGAACTCGTTCTCCCTCCCTGGGGTACCCCAACCTCCAACTCCCTCCGCGACAAGTGGAAACCTCCGTACGGGATGGAGAATTGGTGTGTTTGTGACGGAGGGGGCGATCCGATCAGAGTGCGCTTCAATGCCTCCAGAGAGAGTGAGGGTTGGAAGGGGGAAGGGGGAGGAGGTGCAATACAAGCGCCCTCGCGCACCCTATGGTGAGGGCACAGGCACTCCGCTCAGCTGTCACTTGGGCGTTGACTGGTGGCGAACATTTCTTTCCGGGTGCGTGAATGAGAGGTTTTCTTTTTTCCATTTCGTCTTTTGTTGTACGTGACAAACCCTCTAAGATGTTCAAGAAAGTGGAGTACGACATGAGATAAAAAATTCATGAAGAAAATGAATTCATTATTTTCCCTGAATATCATCGAAGGCATATTGTTCCTGGTTTTCATATATTTTTTCGCGCAAATAGTATATTTATATACTATAATTTACATATCTATTAAATTAATTCACAAATATATGTTGTAATTTCGTTTTTGAGAGTATCGCAACGACGTCATTATATTTGTGCATAGTCTATAGTTTAATGCGGCGAAGAAAAGTTAAAAACGTAGTTTCACAGTATTTATTTCCCTTCAAAACTCATTTCCCTTTAAAATTCATTTCAGTGCCTTCAAACAATTTAGTGTTGAGTCTTACTACACAAAGGTTTCAAAAATTTCCTTCTTGATTTTGTCTGGTTTGTCTTAGATTTTCAGTTTTGCTAGGTGTATTTATGAATTGTTTTTGTTAAAGTATTTAATTTATTGTAGCGCTAAACGAGAATTTTATTTGTTGTTCTAGAGCAATCTGCGAACTACTTTTTGAAAACTATTTTTGATGGTTTGGTTCAGCAGCCTAATTGCTTTTGCAAGCCACTGTCTTTGTAGAATTACTTTTATTTGAATACTTTCTCTGAGTATTGAAAGATAATTGCATTCAATCACAGAACTTAAATATTACGCCAAATATAATAAACTAGCGGAACCCGATATGCCCATCTGTCCCTGTTATTCACATTTAGTTGCAGATTCTGCACGTCTCTGACCAGGTGGGGTAAAATCGAGAAGCGCCGAATCAGTAAAAATGTAATAGAATGTTCCAGGAGATCTCATCCTGCGGTTTAAGGTGTGAGAAACGTTTCTTTGAAGCCACTGGCTTCAATATTTTAGTTTTTAACGTTCTAGACCGCTTCTTTTAGGAGTTATTTTACGATGTAGAATAAAAAATGCTGTCAGTGTTGCGGGTTGCATTTGACATGAATATTTAGTTTGCTCTACAGCGCCATCTAGTGGAGTTATAACAAAACTAATAGCAAATAAACCTTCTGGGCGAAAAAACACGTAGATGTGCCAGGTTTCGGATCGGTCACACGGTGTTTGAGGTAGTAGCTCATATATACCAACATACTTTTTTATATGTATAGAAGGTTACGAGTTCTTCCAACATAATGTTTAGTGCCATTGCTGCCACAAAAACAAGGAATCTCGCGAGTCCTTGGGATTCATTTCTTTGAGAAAGTTTGTGTGGGGGAGCGACTTCCCCCGTCGCTGCCCCCGGAGCAATCGCTCCGTCGTCAGCGCCCGGCGCGCCGCCCCTCGCGCGGAAAAGTTGGGCGCGTCAGCACGCGGGCCCCGCGATCTGCGAAACGCTCCCAAATCAATTTCTGCCCCCGAGCGCCGCCGGCCCCGCCCCCTTCGGAATTCTTTGCTGATCCAACAGTCGCGCTTTGGGATACAGCCGCCCGATCGCTGCTGCTACTGCTGCGGCGCAGTATCGCTGAAATTATTGTTAAAAGTTGTCACTGAACCGCTAAACCGCCCAGATGACCAACCATGCGATCGCGTAACTGGAGAAACGCGCTACTATGGAATTGCGTAACTGCATAAATACGCAACCATGGAATAGTTTAGCCTTCCAATCGTGCAACTGCCCAAACGCGCAACCATGCAACCATGAAATAGTGTAACCATGAAATCGCGCACCCCTGCAATCACGCAACCACGCAATCGCGTAACTGCCGAAACGCGCAGCCATCCAATCGCGCCACAGTGCAATCGCACAACTTCTAAATTTGCCAATCTTCCAACTTCCGCAATCGTCCAACATCCACATTTCCAACCACTGAATCACCCATCTTTCCAACATCTCAACTGCACAACTACTCTACCACCCTGCTTCCCATCCTCGGAGCTTCCCGTTTGACAAAATTCCCAACGCCGCATCAACCCCTAAAACGTCCAAACTCCCATCCATTAAACCATCCAACAGCCCAACTGAACAACGACAGTGGAGCCCACACAAGAAAATACGCAACTGTATCAGTGTAGAACCGTAATAAGCAAATGTTCAAATATTTTCGCTGTCATTTATCTTTACCCTCGACACATCTTCATCCTGTTATCTAAGAACATTGCGTCAGTCCCCCTCCCTACATTTCGTGTTATCAACAATGTGATGCGCGCTCACATCTTAGGAACAATCATAATTTTCACCAAATTGTTCTCCGTAACTTTGTAACCATTTAGAGATTTTCGAAAAAGGTCACTCAAATGCTAATATCTAACTTTGATCGTGTGTAGAGATAGGTTCCGCATCTAAATATCTATAATACTCCTGATCCCAACAGCTACCCCGCCTTCGCTGCGAGCATTTCACAAACCACCTACAAAATCTCCACCGTCCTCTCCCTGCATTCCTTGCATTTGTCACGTCACATTCTCGCCAACCCTAAAAGCTTTTCACTTGCACCCCTTCTGTCGTACAGTTCTGGCTCCACAACTGACCAACTGCCTCGCTCACAGCGCAGCCTCCTCCCACCTCCTCACCAGGCAGGTCACTCCACAACCTCATCATTTCTCCTACTGTTGCTTCTGCTTCAGTCCCCCGTCACAGTGCCACCCTCGCCGTGTACTCTCACCTCGCCCGCCCCTCCGCCCTCGCCGCGTTCCACCTACCCTCCCGCAATCTTTCCCCCGCGCGCTGAGCATTCCTTCGGGCATTCAAACTGCGAACAATGCGCCCGTCATTTCCTGTTGCGCCGCTGTTGTGTCGGCGTCCGCATTCATGAGTGGGTGGGTGGCCGGAGAGGCACGGCCTCGTGCTTGGCGCGGCGCGGGGCGGGGAGGGGCGGGGCGGGGAGTAGGAAGCGGTGCCGCGGACGGGAAATCCGAGCGCTCCTCTGCTCCAGCCTCTGCCCGCACTGTCTCTTCCCCCGCTCCGTCGCCGCCCTGCTGCCAGCCCCGCGGCTGCTGCCGACACCGGTGCCCACGCCAACGCTCACACGGTGGCCACGGCTTCCGCGCCGGCTCCTGCCCCGCCCCTTCCGCCCCTCCCATGCCGACGCCCATCACCTCTCCTTAATTGCCCCTACCATACAGTTTCTCCCTGCCTCCCCTCTCCTACCTCCCCTCCCCTGCCACCCCCGCATCCTCTCCCCTGTCTTGCCTACCCTGCCACCCCTATCCTACCACTCTTCTCTCACTTCCCTGCATCTCCTCCTCAGTCTCCTTCCCGCAGTTCCACTCTTGTCACCCTACCCCTGCTTCTTCTTCCCTGCCTCTCCCTGCTTCCTCTCTCTTGACTCCCCTCCCCTGCCGACTCTCCACATGCCAACCCCCCCTGACGCCCCTTCCGACGCCACACCTTTTCGGCCCGACCTCTTCCGTTCCTCCTCTACGATCCCTCCCCGAACACCCCTCTCCTACCGCTTCTCCTTCCACACTTCTCCCCACCGCCTTTCCAAATATGTCCCTTCTCTACCGCTCTCTACTGCCCCTCCAAAACTGTTCCCTACCTTGCATCTTATCTCTCTACCGCCCATGCCCTATCTCATGCCCCCCTTACCGCCTCTCTTACCGATCTCAAACGACTCCTCCCATTTCCCCTCCCAAGCCGCTCCTCCCTTGCCGTCCCTCCGCTGCGTTCCATTGCCTCCTGCCCCCCAGCATCTCTTCCTCTTCCGCCTTTTCCATGACCCTCCTCCCCCCAGCTTCCCGCGCCGTCGCTGCCGAGCGCTCCAGCAGCTGCAGAGCGCCGGGCCTGCCCTCCGCTCACTCTGTTGCGCTCCGCGCTCGGCATAGCACCCACGTTTCCTTCCTCGCCTCCGCCTCACCTGCCCTCGTCGCTCGAAGCACAGCCCTTGTGTAAACGGCCGTCCGGCCAGCCTTCACTTCCGCCGCTCCTGGCCCGTGGTCATTTGCTACTTCCCTGGGCGCTATTTTTCGCCAGTTTATGTCTCGTCGGGCTCAGTACAGTAGTGAGAATAATATTGTTCCTTTTTTGTCTATTTGAATACAATTGGTATACATTGTGTATTCTCTTTTCAAAATATTTATAATCGCTTCCATGTCCTCTTAAAACAACACACACCGGTGGCTTTTAGATTTCGATTGCCTTTCAGATCCTGAATATTTTTCAAGGAATGTTGCCTCCATATAGATTCTCAATGGTTCCTTATTTTTCATACCATGCTGGGTAACTCTTTCACTCCGGGGATGTACGCCTCGCCCTACCATGACCTCGTCTC
This sequence comes from Teleogryllus occipitalis, assembly GCA_011170035.1. Classification (NCBI taxonomy): domain Eukaryota; kingdom Metazoa; phylum Arthropoda; class Insecta; order Orthoptera; family Gryllidae; genus Teleogryllus; species Teleogryllus occipitalis. The sequence goes on along the minus strand of BLKR01000183.1, from coordinate 313,395 downwards.
AGCTCTGACTCGCCTTCTCCTGTCATCACTCACTCGGAATCCGGAACCGTGATGGTTTCCTGTGGGCATTTTCCTTTCATTTAGTTGTCTTGAATATTTTAATAGATAGGAGAACGTTTATTGTGCTTTGTATTTGGTTTATTTTTCTTAAACCATAACTGGTACACGACCATACCATTTCTAATACAATAATGTTTATTATTTTCCCTTTGATTAATGGCTTCCGATTGCTGAGTTATATTTTAATATCTTCTAAATATCAAACGTTTTACTTAAAAATTTTATTTGATATTTTAGAAATGTATTGTGTTCAACGAATAATGGTATTATCGTATTATTTTTTTATTCTAATTTGTTTCTCTGAGCAACATGTATTTGCATACGGTGCCCCGGCATCTACACTTTTTGAAAAGTTATTCCGTTCAGTTTTTAATATTGTTTTCTTCTCTTCCTCTCTCTCTCTCTCTCTCTCTCTCTCTCTCTCTCTCTCTCTCTCTCTCTCTCTCTCTCACACACACACACTGTGTCGCTCTCTCTGTCGGGCACTCTCTCTGTCGCGCGCTCTCTCTGTCGCTCTCTCCCTCTGTCGCTCTCTCCCTCTGTCGCTTTATCTCTGTCGCTCTCTCTCTCTCTCTCTGTCGCTCTTTTTCTGTTGCGCTCCATCTCTGTCCCACTCTCTTAGTTCCCCAATTAAGATTCCATTCATTTCATAATATATCCTGTTACTTACCTTTTTCATCACGGTTAGGATCATTCAAACATTCAGTTCACTGGTTGAACAATGACGAGTACTATCTGCATATGATTCTGATTCCAGGCAAGTATCATTGTACCCCGCAGTAACGTCGCAGCAGATCTCCATGCATTTTCCTGGGAATTAGATGCGTAGATTAAATACTTCGTATGAAATGCAAACATGTACGTTGCACCAACTCCTCTGGCGTTTCTACTTGCTTACCAGAATCCAACCATAACTCCTCTTGAACTTTATTTTGCAGAACATTATTGTGCGCCTCTTTTACTCTCTTCCGCGAAACGTAATATTGCCAGAAATACGAATTCCAAGAGATGAAAGAGGCCAGCTTATGTTTACAATGGTGTTTATGACCATCTGTCCCCACAGTCGTGTTCTAGAAATCCAATAACGGATACATTCTACCACAAATTTTCTCAAATTTATTTATTTTGTAAAAAAAATCTGGCATTTGCGAATCTCATCTGTGAATACTTCGTCTCTTAAAAACTGTAGAATAGTAGAAATATGCGATCAGTAATACAGGCAAAACATGCAACGAATAATCATTTCTGTTCAGTGTTAGTTATTACAAATTATTTGATACTTCATTTTCGTGCATAGAAATTGACAATACCATGCTCAAGAAAACTTTAGCATCTGATTTAACGCCATCCTCATTTTCCGTAATTAGGAAATAAGTCTCTTCTCTTTACCCAGTTTATTTATCTCCTGTACTTTTACCTCTTTCCTCCGTTGTCTACCCCAAATCCTCTTCTGCTTCTATCCTTAACCGCAACATAGGCTTTATTCATTTCAATTCATTCTTAATTTATTTTTCATGCTAAATCTCAACACTTCCTTTTTCACCATCACGCTTTGTTTCTCTTGTCTGTCTCCTCAGTATCTACTCCGTCCTGTCTCTCCTTTGCGTCTCTCGTCGACTGGTTAGCCCCTGTTTCTGTACCTCCAACATCATCTTTCTCTCTAACTCTCTCTCCCTCTTTCTTCTTGTGCGTTCGGCGTGCAGCGTTAACTTGTGCAATTATGCTGTTGCTGATTTGCGACCTGCGAAAATCTCCAACAGAGCAGCGAAGGCCTCTGCCGGCGTCTCCCAAAGGAGAAGGCAGGCGGGGGAGGGGAGAGGGAGAAGGAGAAGGGGGCGTCGAAGGGGCCAAATTGGCGCCCGTGCAGTCCCCCCGCCACAAAGTTTCGTGCTGACGTATCGAGTTTAAATGGGTTTATTTCGCGTCGCGGATGAACACTCCGTCGGCGCGACGTGTCCACGGCGGCCGCTCCGCGTCATCCCATCCCGCAGTTCTGCCCCGCACCACTCTCTCCGCCGCTATCCACCCAGCCACGCCCACTCTTCCTATCCAGCGTAGAGACGTCTCAGCTGTTCTGCCACGCTCCTCTCTGGCCTGCTCTGACCCTCGTCACTTCGTACTGCCCTGCCCAGCCCCTCTCCAGCAGCCTACCCAGGAAACCCCGGTAGCCGACGGTAGGTCGGCGCCGTCGGCGCCGGATCTCGCCATCCAGCGGGGAAAGATCACCGTCATCTCCCAAGAAGGGAAAAATGCACTACACTGACGGGACTAATGACCAACGCCGTTGACGCGTTGAAACACGGGAAACACGAAAAAATCAATCAATCAAAACGAAATATGTTCATAATAAATTGTGTGCTTCCTTGATCTGATAAATTCATATGTAATATTGTTAATGAAATGTATTATGAATATGTTCTGTGAAAAACGTAAGTTTCAAAGATGAACAGTACAAATCATTTATATTCAAATATCAACAACAAAAAGGAGGTGAATAAACGGATTCATTTCTTTCATCATCGACAGCATGCGTTCTTCCCTTCCTTTGATATTCTGGTACATTTTGTGTGCATTCTTGATCTGTAATTTCTAGGACTAATCATTTGATCTACGATTAAATTCACATTCACTGAAAACTCCTTTTACAGTTTTGCTCCCTCATACAATTCTAAGACTTCTTTATAAGCAACGTTTTTAGTACAAAACCTAGAAAGTTATTGTAATGAATTTGGGGTGCGTGGAAATTATTTTTTTTAAAGAAGTAGGTAGTGACAAAAAGAGGTTATAAGACGTATATTCACTTTTTTAGGACTGATTTTGAAAGCCTTTCCACTCTCAGAGAAAGGTGTGTGTTTTGAATTTTGTTCTGAGTTTGTTTTATAGACTAATGCTATAAACAATTCAATTTTTGTCAGTTTTTTGTTGAGGTACTGCTCGCCAACCCGACGAATTGTTCAGGGTAAAACCCGCAAATGACTGATTTAAGCAACCGGCCTCAATTCTCATCCGGGCAGTAAGCATATTCGTCCATGGAAATTACAGGTACAAAACTATTATCACCATCCCCAGGAACACCAACGCCTCCACCAGCACCACCACCACCACCACCACTACAACCAAGCCACCACCACCACCACCAACACCCCTACTCCCTCCATTTTCACCACTAACCCCACCAGCGCTAACACTTTCCACTACCACCACCGTTGCAACTACCACCCCCAACACAAACATCACAATCTTCACTATCACTATCACCAACAGAAACATCATGAGGACACTTAACGTCGAACCTCTCGATCTACCAAGCTTCATCATCAGTCATACATGAAACAACGTATCCGTTCAATACAGCCCTTTTCCTGACATTTCTACCGGCCAACACAAACCATTGCGCTCTTCACAGTTCTGTCGTCAGTTTTCCCACCCTGTCGTCCGTTTGCCGTCACCGAGTTGAAGGTTTCGCTGAGGGATTCATTAAAATTTTCACTATTTCAGTTCCTCACTCCCTGAGCTGCCCTTCGCGTCCCCGCCCCCGCCGCCGAGATTCATTTAACTTGCGAACTTTTCGGTTATGAAGCGGCGACGGCGACGGCGACTTGGGAGATAGTTTTCTTCCGAATATGTAAAATCCCGTCGGCCGTCGACCGTTATTACGCCCTTTTGGGGGAAATGAAAGAAGAATTGGATTAAAAATTGTGTCGGCGAGACGACACCCATCACCAGAAGAAGCCTTCTGTCTTCCCTCTTGAGACAAGTCGGCCTCGTTTCACTTCGTTGCTGAGTTGTCCGCAAAGAAAACCAATTCTCTTGAGGAAATTTGCGCGCCGTGGCTTGGCGTCTTGCGGATTCTTTTTTGGTGTCGACGATAAATGGCGGTTGGTGTTCTATAACCTCGTTGCAGATGACTTTGAGAATTGTAAAGATAACTCACTGCGTCTAAAGCTGTCTAGTAATCGAATTTTATTTGAGACTGAAGTGACTTTATTAACTTGTTTATTGTCAGTTTTTGATTTGTGATTTAGTTCTCAGTAGAAAAAATGATGCGAACAATTAACTTCTTTTCGAAACTCAATTATGTTTTTTGTGATAAATGTAGAGATTTTATAAAAAAATAAATTACCGCTAATTATATACTCAAAGATATTTATTGAGAAAAGAAAATGTACTACAAATCACAAAGTTAACTATTTTGGAAGAAAGAATAATTGGACACAATTAATGTACACGATCTAGCTTTCTGACAGCGTCTTTTAAATAATATTTATCCGCACGGTATTTCATTAGAATGAAACATTATTAAAAAGTCAAAGAAATGTTTTAATTTTAATACAATTCAATACATTTTATCTATTGAATTTATTTCAAACCAACTTATTACAAATGTTCGTTTGCTACTTACTACAATTATTGACATCTATTAATAGGCTGTAAGATAACTATAAATAATATTGATATGCAATAAATTTTGTTTCCGTCATATACTCAAAGAGGAAGGAGATATAGCTTTATTTTGAGTATTTTTCCTTTCTTACCATAGTGGATTTTGTATTAATCTACTATTTTCTCCCGATATCTTAAAATTTCTTTCCCATTTTTATGTAACTTCTGAACTTCTACTTACTCATGTTAAAAAACGTACATCTCTGTGAAAAGACACAATTTATAAGAAGGAAGCCCCTGCATTATCTAAATGAACTTTTCTGTAACTTGCTCTTCTATATAATTGTAAATAGTGTCAAGCTCTTTTTCTAGAGCTTGCACTTTTTGCGAAGTCATTGAGACGACGACTACAACAAGATGCCCACTACTCACAGACCTGTTTTAATTTGAAGATGACAAAACTGAGATTAGGGGATGGACATCCAAAATCTTTTGTTCTCTCGTAGAGTGCTTGTAATCTCAGGATAAAATCTCAGATACTCATGGAGGACGTGTTTGAAAAGCGTCCTCAAGTTGTAAATTGAGGAAAAGAGACACGAAAGTGTGGATAGTATAAAATATAAAAGTAAGGAAAGTTTTTAGTAATATTCACTCATGGCGGAAAAATTCTATATTTCCGAATCCAAATTCATATGACCTCGCTCGTCTCGTGAAGTTATTTTTGTTGGAACAAATGTACTAAATAATTAAATACGAAAAAAATATATATTTTTAGCGTATTATGTACATTTTAAATAGCTTACAATTCATGAAAATGAGAAATTTAATAATATACATTAAAATAACATTATTATTGATGACACAGAGCTTTCAGTAAATGGCATATGGTACTGCATTGCTTTATCATCCCTTTCTTTAAAATTACACCAAATTTCGTATTAACCTTGTCTCCTCTACACACATATTTTCTTCGTTGCCCTAACTCATTAACCCTTCAACAATACTACCGTGGAAAGCGCTGCAACCTCCAATCCATGTTTGCCATAATTTTTCCACAGCTTTCGTACATTTTCCTCTAAAACCTCGTCTTCTGCACCTCACACGCATCTCTACTTCTTTCACATCTGCCCCATTATTCTTCCGCCATGTTTTATGAACGAAATTGTCCCGGTGAATTATTCTCGGCGCCTTGTGATCGCGACGCGGGGGAAGTGCGAGGGAAGGGGAGCGAGCGATGGAGGGGGGAGTGTAGGAGTTTGTGGGGCTCTGCCATTGGTGGCGAGGAAATCTTGGGCGCGCGGCCGCCTTCAATTGTCTGCCGGCGAAGAGGTTCATTTGTCAGCGGCGCGTAACGAGCGGCGTCTGTTTAATGTTTTACGCAGGCGGAAGGTAGGAGCGTGCGTCGAGGCCTTTCCAGCGCTCCTAGTTGTTGAAATTCGTGGCACGGTGTTGCAAAGAAATGCAGCGCAGTATGTTGCTTACTCCACTAACTCAGTACAATAGTATGATATCTTTACAGATTTCTCTTAAGTGCTGTGAGTATATATTGCGAGAAAAAGTTTCAACTCGAGTTTTGAAGGAACGTTCCTCATAATCTCAGTCACTCAAGCACTTCTATTATATGACTTTAAAACATTTCCATTTTGTTTAAAAGTTTGCAGTTGAGCATAATAGTTAGGAAGAAAAAGCATCACAGGAAACGAAACAGCAGTGCAACATTAATAGGCACAAATATACCCATTTTAGTTTAAATCAACCGCCATGAACGCAAGCAATACTGGTGATATAATAAGTAGAAAAATATATTTCCTTCTCCCTATTTCAGATAGGCATTAAGCCATTAGTGCTCTAATCTTACTTAATTTTTATTTTCTTAATTGACACGAAAGACTGAGTAAGAGGGAGGATGTGAAGAATAGCAAAGTATGAGGCAAATATTGAGAGAGAGAGAGAGAGAGAGAGAGAGAGGGGGGGGAGATGGAAGGGAAAAGAATGAGAGAGAAGGCGAGAGGGGAGGGAGGAGTGAGAGTTGGCAATAAATGGGAGGATTGTGTGAAGTGGGCGTAAGAGGAAGAGGGATATGGCGGGGGCCAGTGCGCCCAGGGCGATGCAAAGCAGGCGGGAACGAGGCGCATTGTTGCGAGGAACAGCGAGGTATGGCTGGGCGAGGAGGGGTGAGGAGGGGCGGGGTCATCCGTGGGGAGGGGGCGTGACAGGGCAGGGCAGGTGCGGCTCGCGCGCCGGTCGTTGCGGATGGGCGCGGAGTCATTAGGCGCTTACGCGATGGGAAGCACGCGTCATTACGCGCTATCGCCGCGCGCCAACGCGCGTTTTCAAGGGGAGCGCACATTCACGCGGCGGTTCGCGCTTCCACGCGCTGCGTCCCTCCCGCCTCCCGCCTCCCTCCGCCCCCGCGCCGCGCCGCGCCCGCTCGCGCGCTCGGCGTCGCTACCTCGCCTCGCCACGCCCACCCACCCCTTCACATGTTCTCCGTTCTCCACCGCCACCAGCCGTTTGGCTTGTAGTTTCCTCGATGTTTCGACACTTGTCTCTACAGCCCTTACAAATCTCCTCATGTCGTGCCTTAAGCACCGGGCGAATGCCGGAGCAGTATCCTAACACACGGAACATGGACAGCACGCGATCTTTCCTACCTCTTCCTTGTGCTGTCTTCATCCGGTACACACACGCAATTACTACACTACAAGTACCACACACATGGCGGAAGACTGGAGCCTAGAGCTTATCCCGGCTGGGGCGGTGTCCCGATGGTAGGAGCTATCTGGTTGGGGAAATCCACGATAGCCGACGGTAAGTCCGCGACGGATCTCACTGTCCAGCGGGGGAAGATCACTGCCACCTTCCATGAAAAACGTACGCTACACTTACGGGACTAATGACCTCAGTAGTTGCACACAAAAATACGAAATAATTAGTCAATCAAAAAACTGTGCCTTAACTATCTGGTAATCACGTGCCCTATTCCCACTTCCCCGAACGCATGTCTCACCTTTCCGTAACCACATGGTGTCTTGCTTGTTCTTGCTTCCCGACTGTCACGGTTACATTTACGATATATTTCTAACGCTACCACGTTATCTTCTCTGGTCCCACTTTTCCAAGCCTCGTCTTGTCAAGCCTGTCCATTACCACCTGAGCTTCATCTACCCTATCCTCACTTTCCTGCGATCCGCGTTGCCTTCTGTTATCACATAGTTCCATTACCATTACGCCCTCAACTTCAGTATCTTCATATTATCATTACAATCACATATTATCATTACATCACGATACAGCTTTGACAACCTTCCATAACTTTTTAGAAGCCTTTCGTCTCAGATTTTAATTTTCACTTCTTATTTAATGTTTAATCGAATTGCATCTCCTCTTTCTTCAGCAAACACTACGAAAACCACTACCCATTACAACATGCTCTCTTCCCCATCGGCACTATTGTCTCCGCCCCAACATTCTAAATGTTTCCTAACCTTCCCCGAAACACATTGTAGCTTTTCCATTCGTCTCCGTGAATGCCTAGAACCCTCTGAAATACTTGTACACAACGCGTGATCTCACATCGCACTTTCTCTACATTAGTCAAGTGATACGAACGTGTATTAGTTTAGTGATACTACTGTCGGTAGTACTTTTGCATTTATTTAGCTTTTGCATTTATCTAAACCTTTCTTGTATTTCTCAGCTGAATTCATTGTCTAGAAAAAGTATTTCATTGTTTGGTAATCCACATAAATGTATCTCTGATCATTGAAGTATTATTAGCTTGGAGAGTCAACCGGCTGAATAGCTAATGCAAAAGCTCGCCAGTTATTCTGTTATAAGTGACATCTATTGTCCCAGTGTATGTTCAATGCGAAAACTGTTGGGACGTAATAATATAGAACATTGGTGAATATGGTGACATGTCCTATAACGTTGCATATAAGTTTAAACACTTAGTCATTTAACACTTCGTATTAGGAATTTGTTTGTAACTAATTAGACACTACTGGCCGTACAGGCTTTTTTTTTCAATTCGCATGCATAAGGATTTAAAATTATTCCCCTTCCTGTATTTTTTTCTTTTTTCGAAATACCTGTTGACATCTTCAGAAAAATGGTTTGTGATTCTTAAAAAAAGAATTACTACTTACAGAAACTATAAGTGTTCATTTACATCGAGTTTGCGTTGATTCAAAATGTAGAATCTCAAAGTGCGTTCAATTGGGAGTCCAACATATTTCTCCCTACTTGTCAGCTCCCAACCTCTAGTAACCTGCGCCTCCCATTTTCTATCTCCCTTTCTTTCTCCTTCTTTCTGCCAGGTCGATTCTCTCTCTCTCTCTCGCTCGCGACGACGGGGTGTGCCCCAAGGCCGGTTATCCGGGCCTTTTTGCGTGGCGCGCGCGCGGCAGCTGTCGTACCTCCTGGCGGAGGCGTGCAGAGATATCGGCGATCCGATAGCGCTCCCCATTAGCCAATCAGACGCTCCGCCGCAGTCGCCGCCTCCACCGCCACCGACGTCCAAAGCCCTCCGGCGGCCATACGAAAGGGCATATGACGCAACCGTGTTTTGCAGGTCTTTTTTCACTGTGCCACCTGTCGGTACCACGCTGTCCATGTAATTTTAATCACTTCTTTATTTCTCACTCTCGCTCTCTCTCTCTCTTTATCTTTCTCTTTCTATATCCCTAATGGCATTGGCCGAAGCATAAATTTGGGTAATTGGAAAACTTACAATTGCATTTCACTGAACATAAGTCGTTTTCTAATTGTTTATGTGTCTAAAAAGAAGACGTTTTAGGAACAAACATTGTTTACTCAATAACAGTAAAAGATCCAATAAGAGGAATTACTAACTTATTCTTCTATAGTTTAAGTACTTACGGAATCGGAAGCGAGAAGTTCCACTAACCAATCTTTTCTAAGCAATGCATTTCATCTCACGAAACATCGAATGCACGTAGTAGATCACGTACACTCTTCATATACGAGTAGTAGCGATACAGTGCAATTCGAGAAGTACGCTAGTAAGTGCACTTTAGCAGTAAAGCCGAAATATTTTTTTAGGATTGGTTATGTCAAAATGCAAGATTATGTTAACTAAAGACGGTAATGGGGGCAGTATGACGAAGAAAATAATAGACGGGGTCAGTTGCCCATTGCAATTTCAAAGGTTTATTGTCACTCCAAGGGTTAAATTAAAAGATATTCAACATATTCCACATGTCTTTGTTATTTTTTGTTAACTATCACAGTTAATTTTACTGTATTGAAATTTACCGTTTTAAATACTACCGCGTATTTAATTTATAAAGTGATTTTATGAACCAACATATTTTATTAGTCTTATAAAATATGAATTACTGGGATAATAAAGCATCTCAGACATTTATATATTGACCAAGTGTTCCATTTATTGTTCATAGAATACAAAAAGTACTAGGCAAATGATTTTCATATTACATATTAGAGTTTTTATGAATGTTAAGTTTTTGGTTTTTTATTCATCTGTGTATTAGTTAATTATATTATTTTTCATTCAGTTATATTATTATTATTATTATTATTATTATTATTATTATTATTATTATTATTATTATTGCTATTCATTTATCAGTTAATTATTCTCTGTTGAATATGAATGACAGTCCATAAGATTTTGAGGGTTTATAGTACACTTATTTTATTACTGTAAAACGTTCATTTAGTATTATATTTCGTAACTAAATTGAACATTATAAGTAATTAATCCTTTCAACCTTTAAATCATGAAACCGAATTCTGAATTTTGAAACTTCATACATAATTTCAATAATGAATAAAGTTGAGGAAATTGAATTTGTTATCCCAATTATTATGTATGTCTTGGAGAATTAAATATATATTTTGAAGAATTAAATATAATATTTCAACATACACAACAAACACAATAATGCGAAAAAATGTTATATCAATTGCAAATCTTGTTAAAACAATTCTCAGAGAGAAATACATTCCACAAGACACCTGGTTGGAATGCCAATGTGGTGCTCATATCATAGAGTTATCCATTTTCCTATTGACTATGTAGCAACACTATTTTCAAAATACGAGTACGAGAGACATTTTGTAAATACATTCCACATGTGACTCTGACAAAACGCGAACGTTGAGAGGACAGTAAAAGTAATTCAGGTTGTTTGTCTTGTGTGCGCAGCGTGCAACCGCACCTACATGGGCGACGTGGGTCGAACCTACGACCTTGAGATCCGGCGGCCCCGCGAGGACCGATTGCCCTTCCTGTGCCACCTCAACTTCACTGCGGGCGGCGGCGACTACGGGGACCTCGTGCAGGTAAGGTTCTGCGACGTAGTTCTTAAGCTGGCGGCACACTAGCAACAAATTAGCGTTAAAGTGCGTCCGTCGTAGATAAAAAAGAACACACGCGAACCGTAGCGCGCTGCGCGACGTGCGTTGAAATTGGACCGTGCGTTGCAATTGACCGTGAAATTGGAGCGACAATGGGAAATGTTTGATGGTTGACATACTGTCTACGTAGCGACGGACGTTGGCTATGAAACACGTATTGCTGAACAATCGAAATATTTATAGAATAGGCACAGAATCGAAGAAGTCTCGCCAATTTATAAACATACATTAAAAAAACATGCGTGGAGGAAATATTTTTTTTACTTCGCATTTCAACCATAAACCAAGGTGGATATAAAACTTCGACTGTCAACTAAAAAAATGGCAATTTTGCTCAATATAAATGATAAACACCAGAGTACGACAAACACGAAAACTCTGAATCGGAATTGATCTGCCAAAAGATAATTTTGGTCAGTTTTATTTTAGGCTTATTTTAGGACACATAGCGTCGTGATATGAGTAATTCTCCATTTTTAGTTACATAACCGTTCTTACCGGGTTGTGAAATGAAATTTGTACTCTTCGGAAATCACTTGGAAAGTTAATCAGAAGAGAACTATGTGGCTAATACATGTGTTCAAGTATAAATTAAACACGTTAGTCTCATAGAATGAAAACTTTTATTGAATTGAATAAAAGTTAGCCAGAAAACATTGTGGCTTCTTCATTTAAAAAACTATCTCAACGTGAAATTTTCTTGTTGCGAGGTTTTTTAAAACAAATTGGATACGTATCAGACCACGTTGTGTTAAAATTGTGCTTAGTTAGAAAGTTACTTATTTAGAAAATCATTTTATTTTAAAAAATTGGGCAACCCATTTCCATAGCTCGGTTGGTCTGAACGCGTTACGTTGATTTAAAGCGTGCTAGAGAGCGTTGCGGTTACTTGAAATGTGCAAATCGCGATGTGGTTTTCTAAAAAAAGCAACAACGCAAAAATAAATAGTTTCGCTTTAAACTAGGAACTCTGCAAACAACTGCTTACAAATTACAACAGTTTCAATAACGTGCTCGTGACAAAATGTGTCGTATTATATGCATTTCTGCACGCTCATCACATTTATGTTTTATTTTTAACGTTTTCTCTTTTAAAAAATCAGACATTAATACTCCGGTCATCCATTACTATAATTTTCCCTTTTAGTACATGTACACACACACACACACACCACTGATAAACACACCACATACACACAAATACATATGTTTGAATTTACTTTTCTTTTACTTTTGTGTTATGCAAGGAGTCGACTTCCTTTACATAGTTTTTCTGCCTACACGTCAAAATAGGCAATAAAAGGATTGAAATCACCTCAACAATGTGGTGTCGGAATTCGGTCCTAAAATCCGTGTTTGTGGTTCTTTTCAGCTGTTGTAACTTCGCACTCATGCTAGGAGTAAGATATATTAGTTTTTCTGAAGATGGTTAAAATTGATGCATGTGGTGGCGAAATACACGTAGCAAAAATCGGGATGTGGGCAGGTATATATAGATGAATCGAAGTATATATCACGAACATCTCTGTCAGTTTAGAAGATTTTCAGTTGAAATGTGATAAAAACTTCACAAGTGAGAACTAGGTGTGTCATTCCCGAGATCATCATGTTATTTAAATTTTTTGAGGTACTATATAAACCTACATAAAGCTTCAAAATATCCGGATTTCTCTCGGATATTTCTTCATTTCGCACATTTAAAAAAAAATGAACCCATTTTCCGGAAATTTTGAAATTTTATTTATATATATATATATATATATATATATATATATATATATACACAGAATAATTCCGCTGTTCATTAAAATCTCGGAAATTTTTAAAATTGCTAACGATTAAATTTATTTCCAAACTTATCCAACTCCTCCAATATTAAATTAATTTATATTTCTTTCTAAATGCAATTTATGTCTCAATTATAGATCTTTGAATGATGTAATAAACGTTTTATAAAATATGAGCAAATTGTAGTAATAACATTGAGGGGAAAAGCTTCGATATGTCGCGCATTCCCATTAGTTTTATTCTGTGAATATCTCTTATATTGTGTCTATGTGTTCTCTCTGTTTTATGACTGCTATATATTTCTGCGAATCTAATTTATTGCGGTTATAACTCATCTCGTCAGCGAAGAACATCAATATGCCACTTCCATTTCTTTACTACCGAAAACTTGGTTTTGCATTACGATTTGGAATTCAAATCTCTGTTGATTCACGTGGCTTTTGTTGCGAGCTACGAGGATTCGTCACTAATTTTCAGAGGCTTACTCTTTTGCTTTTTCTTCTACATCACGATACCCATTCGATTTTTTTGTCACGTAATACCAATAATACGAGACATTTGCCAGTTCATTAACTATAACTTTTTAAATTAACATTTACGAATATAATTACTTATAATGAAAATTTATTTTTGTCAAGAAACTTACGAAATTCCTTGACTATACACATTCGTTTCTGTAACAAAATAACCATTCGAATAATATATATTTATTATTTTCAGTGTACCTACGTAGTCAAACGTTACGATTCTGACAGCAGCGTTTGTTCTTGTTCTTATCAGCCTCATGATATGGAATTAGTCGTAAAATTTTACAAAAGATTATTCACCGTAATTTTATTTTACGAACCTAAAATATTCTTAGATTGGACTGCTTTACTTCTCTGAGAAAACCCGTTCAATCTCCCCTCTCTTAAAACTTCACCGTGATCAAACTTGCAACCCTGAGTTTACGAAAATACCGGAATACCGTCAGCAAAGGTATCACAATGATCTATAGGAATTTAATAACAATAATAATAATAATAATAATAATAATAATAATAATAATAATAATAATAATAATAAAACTCATAAATGTGTCTGACGATGGTGCGATTTTAGTTGTTGATCATGAGACATTCTTACAAGAATCGGCACGCGATGCGAGATCGCAGAGTTCACTCGAAACAGCCTTCACTCTGCCCTCATTTCCCTTCTTCTTCTCCTCCTCCTCCTCCTTCCCGCCAGAGGGCATCGCGGTCGAAGATCGTCGCCTCCTTGGACAGCCCTGGGGCGCCCGTCCGGAAACAAAAGACGCTCAAAGGGAAGCGCCGCGCCGCGCGATGGCGAAGCGGGTGGGGCGAGGCGGGGTGGGTCGGGGGTGAGAGTCTGCGCCGAGTTCACAAGAAGTAACTTGTAAAGAGCAGTAACAAATAATTCAAAAAGGGGAATATAAAGGGGAAAAAACACGCTCTGCCGACAAAAGGAAGTGAAGGTGTGAATAAGGGACGGCGGCGGCGGCGGCGTGGCAACGGCGGACGGACGGTGTCTCGTGGGCGGAAGGGAGGAGGTGGCGGGGAGCGGAAGCAAGAGGGGGAGGGGAGCGAAGGGGAGGGGAGCGAAGGGGAGGGGAGCAGCGAGGGGTGCGGGATTCAAAGAAAAGGCTGCCGCCCTCCGGGGACACCGCACACGAGGAAAATCCGACCGCTGCAAAGCGGCCTTACTTGACGCGCCGTTTCCAATCGAATTTTTTTCTTTGTGCGATCTTCACAAGGTGCCTACGGAATGATTCCTATCAAATTATATCTGTTACCTTATCGAATGGATACATATGTCAGTTATAATTTATAATTGTCTGGTATAATTAATGTCTTCATCTTTAAAAGTGTGTAAAAGTGGTGTTTCTCTTTTTAATCTCTCTTCGATAAAAAATATGATATTGGAATTCTATGTATTGTGCTACTCTATTCCACCGAAAATTAATCATGTTACCATTTTAACTCACATAACATAAAATAGTTATTGAACGAATTCACTAATATTTCAAAACTATTTGGTCTTAATATTCCCCGTGCTATTCCACCGTTGTCCCTTTAGAGATATTAAATTTATGTCAGGGAAAATAAAAATAAAAATTTGCTGTCTTTTATCTTATTTAATTTATCTATTGGATGAATCACATATTTACTTTCTTGTTATTTGTGTTTTTTGGTGATGGATAAATAAATATTGTTAACAATGAATGAGCACGAACTCGGAAGTTTCGGTTTATACATACTAAATGAAAGAGAGTAGCATAAAATACAAGAACTGTGCCACGTATTTATATTCTTTTCGTATAAACTAATGTTACATTTTTTAAATTTTGAATAACATGTTTTGAGAGATATTTGACGATTGAGAGTTAAAAATATTATAATATAGGTTTCATTTTCCACCTGTACCTGAACATTAGTTTCGGAAATTTCTCACAGAGAAAGGGATACATTTATGATGTTTTTAGAACTGCTTCGGCATTGTAGTGTGTACAAAACCACAACGAAGTTTGTTCACTATACATTTAGACCAAGTTTGAAGGGATTTTTACGGCCGAAGGAACCCAAAAAGTTGACAGTTACCATCGATCCTGCCTTCATCAGAGACCGCATCTGTTCCAAACAAAACAATTCCTTGTCGACCAAGCGTACTTGATTTGTTTCATTGTATGCGAGTAGATTTACTTTCTGCTTCACTTACTTAACCGTACCGTATAAAAAATAAAATAAACAAAAGCACTCCATGCTAGCGAAGTATGTAATAACCCGGCGCAGGCATGTTGCCAGCGAGGGCGGGTTGCTTTCGGCGTTGCCTCATGATCAACACACGTTTTGAGTGCAGAATAGAGCTTGAGCGTAGTATTTCACAGAGCCCTGAATTTGCAGAGATGAAGGGAAATTACGGAATTAGTCCGACGTAGAAGTAGAAAATCGCTGGAAAAATGCCTGTAATGTGTGATAACATTACACAACTTTTGAAGAAATAATTGAAGAAATAATTGAAGAAAATAAAAATAAAATGAAAGAAATAAAAATAAATAATTGAAGTGCAATCTGTGCACGGTTTTGTGAGCTTCAGGATTTCCATCCTAGTTAATTTTCATAAAAACTTAAATTATGAACACATGTAGCAACGAGCTTTTTTTAAAAAACAATTCATAAAAAATCATCAATGTAATTCCCATTTATGTGTATTAATCGTATTTCAAATTGTTTGATTCACTAAACATGTATCAATGTCATACTATTATTTAACTAGCAAATCTTAAAAAAAATAAAGGCAACCCGGGTGTTACTGAACCTTTTTAAGACAAATATAAGATTGTATGAAAGCTGTTGTATCAAGTGGCTTTGGCTGGAATCCACATCCTAGACAGAGATATTTTTAAATTTGTACCCTGTGTTGCATAAAATCTCTTGTTGTACTGAACTACATTAAAACTAGTCAAAAGAGGTCTCTCTAGTCTCAGGAATATTGGTAAACGATGTAAGCTGAAACATGTAATGATTGTAACGATATAATAGGTGAAGTATTTTTATTATAATTCTGTTCCATATTCTTTTTGCTATCCCTTTATGAACCCATTTCTTTCCCGATGATAATTGTCAATTTATGATAGTTTACCATGACGTAACAGAAATTGAGATCTACCTGAATTTATTGAACACAATGTTTGTTTGATAACCGATTTAAATCCCATATATTACTCTACCAGACAAGGTTCGTGAATATTATTATCCATGAATATGTTCTTAGACTTAAAAGAAATGTCGAATTACGGATTATAAAGTATATCGTTCAAATTAATAGTTTCAAACACCACGAAAATATCTATCAATTGATTTATTTAAATCAAAACAATTAAAAACTTTGTCTCACGTACGGTGAAGTGCAATCTGTGCACGGTTTTGTGAGCTTCAGGATTTCCATCCTAGTTCATTTTCATAAAAAGTTAAATTATGAACACACGTAGCAACGAGCTTTTTTAAAAAAACAAAACATAAAAAATCATTAATGTAATCAGCTACAGATTTTGGCTGTTATCACAATGTGTCCGTCGTAAAATTGATATTACGGTATTACACCGAGAACGTGGAAAGTGATTTGAATACCTATGTTTTGTACTGAGCTCAAGAGCACCTGCAAAGATAGTGAGGATATATTTATGTCCGAAAGCAAATGAAGCTATATTTATGCTCAAAAGGGGCCATCTCTTTGGATCAACAATTCATGTTTTACTTTCTCATGTTTACTTTCTCATGTGATTATCCGTCTGTCGATGAACAACACTGTCTGTGAACATACGCTTCTAGTTTCGAATCCTAATTTGTCCAGATATTTTTGTCGTTTGAAAACACGTTTACGGGTTCAACCAGAATTATATTTTTTAATAAAAAAAATAAAACGAATAATAGGAACTGTTGCAGCTCTTCTACTTTGACTTCTAAATTGCGTCCCCAACTTGTTCTACTTCAGCCCTTTTCAGACTAACATGCAAATGTCACCACCATCCGAAACGCTATTTATTTGCTTCCATACCCCACATTTCCTAGAGGCAGCTAGCGCACAGCTTCGGCCGGCTCCGGCGATGCATAGTTTGACGAGAAAAAACAACCAGAAACAAACGCGAAATCCCGAACGCTCATCTCACAGCTCTGGTGCTCTTCATCCTCTGCCAGTCCTCATCGACGAGGACGACAACGAAGACATCGTCCGGCAAACGAATTATAATACTTCTTAATCGCAACACATAATACGATAAAGGAGGTGCTGCCTTATATGCCTTCTACGCCTTCTACATCGCGTCCCCAACTGCAGCCCTTTTCAGACAAACATGCAAATGTCGTCACCATCCGAAATGATATTTATTTGCTTCCAAACCTCTCATTTCCTAGAGGCAGCTAGCGCACAGCTTTGGCTGGCTCTGGTCACCTCTGCTTCGGCCGGCACTGCATAGTTTGACGAGAGAAAAAAACAACAAAACAAACAAAAACCAAGCCAATGCGAAATCCGGAACGCGCGCCTCACAGCGCTGGCGCCCTTCATCCTCCGCCAGTCCTCATCGGCGAGGGTGACGGCGAGGACATTCCCCGGCGAACGAGGCGCCGCTAAAGCCAGTTGCGCCAAAGCAACGCCGTCGGCGCGCCGGGAGATTCACAGCTCGTTTTCCCAAAATCCTCCTCTCTCTTTCCCCTCGTACTCACCCCCGCCCCCCTCCCGAATACTCTCCGGCGCCGACGGCGTCGCGCGCACAGTGATTCACAAGGGCAGAAAACTGGAGGATGTTCGATGCAACTTTTTTATTTCCGTCCCTTGCTCGTCCCCGTTTGCGTCTTTGACCAGCTGTGGATCACGTTGACTCACGTTAAAGAGTTATTTGAAGAGGAAAATGTCTGTTCAGATTCAGTTGTTTCTATTGAAGCACATTTTATGGGAAACGAAAGAAATGTGTAGGTATGAGTTCACAATTAGTCTCTTTTGAACAGTATGGTGTTTATTTAACCGGGAAGCAAAGCATGTGTCTGGCGATAGCAATAAACAACCGTTATTGTATGTACACAAAACCATTTTTTATTTAGAGTAAGACATACCTTCATGAAGAGAAATTTTATTATGAAAATATCATACTTAATTTTTATAGGCAAATTTAATCTCTATCCGTTTCAATTAAACGTTAAACAAGTTTTGGCCTTTCAACCAAAATTAAGAAAATTGGGGTTTGCTTACTTTGAAAATAGCCCAATTTCTTGTGACTGAATTTATGATCAATTTCCTGGAAAGGGTGCAACTTTCATATTTCCCTCCACTGCATGCCCACAGGGGGGCGATTCGTAACGGTGGGCTCTAAAAACATCAACACATTCGAACAAATAATAATTATTTATTTCATATATTTCAATGTTTAAAAAAATGTTTTGAACCAAAAAAATAAAAGTTTTTGAACTTTGAATTGATTTACAATTTTTTAAACTTTTACTAATTATTATAAATGCAATTTTTACTGACGAGTTTCTTTATTCTCCTATTTATTTTCCTTCAGTTATTTTTATTACTTCTTGGAGATTACACCCCGCGTGAAGCGGGAGGCCATAACCCTTAATGAAATCTATATAGTCTACAATATAAAAATGTTGTGGTCCATTTTATTGTTGGTCTTTTTCCCTTCCTTTTCTATACGTATATTCCTTCCTGTTCATGACACACCCATACTTCTAATATGGCAATAACCTTTCCAACTGTCTTTTTACAAACTGTATGATTTTCCCAATATTTCTCTTTTTTTAATTTGTCAAATTTAAAATATCGTGCGGAAGTTTTCTTCAAAGACAATGAATTTTTATCAATTTTTAAAAATTAAATGTCATATTTCTTATTCGTAAGTTATTACAAATTTTATTATACCATTGTAAATATGATTAGATTTCTTCATTATTTTATGGTTTACTAGTTCATTGCTGTATGTTTACGGACCTCAACACACGTAACGCTATTGTTATTACCCATGCGGGCCTTTCTGATTCTTTATGCCCTCGGACCTTTTGAGTACTTTATGGCCCGCTCTAATAACAACACTAAACATTCATTTTTATGAATTCGATTTATTAAAGTTACGATGCAAGAAAATACAACAGTAAATAAATGGAATATGCTCAAATAAGTAAAATAACTCGTTATAATCCTTATATTGCTTAATTGATATGAAAATTGTAATTTTGGAATATTCCCGTGAATGTACAATAGTCATCAGTCACTCACGTTTCACACTTACGTATCACCTTTTTTTTAGACACATACTAGGTGCTTCTTGAGAAGCAGTATTACTCGTAGTAATGAGATGTATAAAGCTCATCGGCTAATGTTCTCGAAATGTTATTTTTTGGTTTATGACATATTATAAATAACGTTTGGCAATAGGAGCAAATAACCTAAAAGCACCGTTTCATCAACGCAATCTACACTGTTATTCACACTGTTATATAACTCCAAATACACCATACATATTTCCATACAGTTTTCGAGATTTTATTGGTATCCATTGCGCGTAGTTTTGTTAGCTTTTGCGAGAATTTCCGCAGGAACTTAACTATATTCTTTCATTTTGTTCGAACAAATCAGTCCAATAACGATTATGCAATAGTAATTAGATACACACTCTTTTGTTTATCTGACGTCATATTGACAAATGACTATTACAATGCATCTTTTCACTTTGGACGCAAAAAAATATCAAATGTTTCGAATTCACATTTAATTCAGCAACGAACTAGTAAACCATAAAGTTTTGTATGCACCACGAGCGTTGCTAGATGTTTTTGCCTCTCAGGCGACTTCCAACCCCTCGGGTCCCTCGGGATTGGAAGTCGCCTGAGAGGCAAAAACATCTACGTAACGCCCTTGATACATAAATAACTATTATTCCATAAAACATTACTTATAATAGCAATTGTGGACCTCTCTTTAATTATTCTTACCTAATTTCTTTTCCGTTAGAATCACATATTTTAAATTCTGAATATTTTATTTTATCGCTTCGGTGGATAAAATAGTTTACAACTCTAATAAATAAATTGTCTGATAAATCTCGATTCGTAATACATTTTATTTTATACAAATTAATTCTTAAGACGACATTTTTGTACTTCTCTCCAATTTTCACGTCATATATCTTTGATCCCGGAGAATAAGCTGATAAATCATGAACATTTAATTTTACAGGAGGGCAGAAAACAACTTTCAGTTGAAGGAAATCAAGGAATTATGATATTCAAAAGAATCAATTTGTGTGTAGGTTTCGTTTGAATATCATTAATCCCCAATTTACAGAATCAGTTGCAAGTAGGTTCTTGCTTGTGAAATTAAGTTTTCTTGACTTATCTTATTCACTGGAGGCTAAGAAATACCAAATTCTTATTCCGTTGAGATATTAGACCCTAATTGTCAGCATAAAATAAAGAATAATTTTTAACCCCATCAAATACCCAACGTGACCTAATTATAAAAAATAAAAAATATTTTTTTCTTCATTTTTGTGTAATTTTGAACCACTGTCCGAAGCGGCATCCGCACCGCCGAGCCGTCACTGCGTCACGGCGCGACGCGACGCGCCCGATTAGCATTGCAAAGCCGGCACCGGCACCCGCCCCGTCGCGCACGCCATTTGAAATGCAGGCGCCGAGCTCGCGCTCTGGCGGCGGGCGCGCCAAACGACGAACGCCGTCCGGTGGGCTAGGCGCACCCGCTCTTCATATCGGTCACCTCTGGGCGCAGACGAACTTTTAGATAAATGCAGATTTACATAAATTGAGAACCAATGAGTAGGATCACTAGCTACGGAGCTAGGTGGAATACAGCCGCTGTCTGTTGGAGAATTCTAGCGACCGGCTGCTCTGGTCGGTAGTTTTTGTTGGTAGAAACCGATCAGGGGCAATTCTGGGGCAGCACCCGTATAAATGAGCCCGGGAGCCGGCGCGATCTTTCTTTATCTTCCTTGTGCTATCCTCACGCATGACTTACGCACACTTACATTCACATGTACTACTCTACTACACATGTCAGTTGACCAGTTGGGAGGTCAGAGCTTGTCCCGGCTGGGGCGGTGCCCGGCTGATGAGATGCGGTGCGGCATGGTTGTGGAAAACCTCGTAAACAGAGGTGTAGGTTGGCGCTGAATCTCGCTATCCATTTTGGGAAGATCATCGTCACCTCTCGAGATAAAACATTCACTACACTTATGGGCTAATGACCTTAGCCTGAAAACACCAATCAATCAATCAATGAATCAATGACGTTCTGTGACGTTCTTAGACTTTTGGCCCTCGCTTTATATGGCTAGCTGAAATCACCCGGCTTTGTAGGAATACATTATAATTATTTTATTATACTGTTATATTATATCCACATAACGGATCCAAGCACAGAATTGAAAAGCCACTCTGAATGATCGGGATCCTTAAAGACTTTCACTGCCTGCCTTCCATTAAGATAAATAGAAAATAACAAACTTGTTGCTAAATACGGTGGATTAGTATTAGAACAGTAAGAAAAAACCTTTTTTATAATATATTTCTCAAAAGATGGTGATTTTATAAAAAGACCGACACACTCGTACTACGCCTCGACTTGAAACTTCAACCGTGTCAGTTATTTACTCTGTTTCATTGATGATAATTACTCTAATTCCAGTCTTCTATGAGAAAGCAATCGAAATGCATTCTATCAGTAGTGTAGTTTCGGTATTTGTATTTACAAATCTGCCACACTGTGTTCTGACGTACACCACTTCGTTCCACTGGGGTTGATCGCAGTTTTGAATAGTATTTAATATGAAACGAAACCAAAGTGGCTCCCAAATTAAATCCCGCGATTTTTCATTTAGAAAAAACGTTATATGTTTCTACGACATGAGCAAAGGCCTCTGAACGAGAGTGTAAGGTCGAATGAGTGTGAGTCGGAGGATGTGGGGAGGGGATATTGAGTAATGCACACAACGAATGGGCGTTGGGGCACATTCGAGTTTGTGGTAGCGAGAGAAGTTGGATGGGGGAAGTCGGATAGTGGATATTGAGTGAATAACGTCGTTTGGGGATCTTATGGTGTACAAGCAGTCATTTGAGTCGGATTGGGGAGGCCTGGTGAGTAAGGGTGGAAAGGGAACTTTCAATTAGGGAGATAGAGTGATGACGCTCGTGTGTTTCGCGGTGAGGGAACTTGTTTGTATTGCGATATGTTACGAAAGTTGAAGAATTAGAATATTGGAGGTCGGGTGGGGAGGTCCAATAAATTCGGGAGGCAATCTAAAGTCTGGCAGGGGATAGAGGATAAGAAGATCGGCTTGGGAAGTTGAACTATGTGTGCCAAAGAGAAAAGTCGGGCGGAAGAAGTCTGGTAGAGAATATTGGGTGAGAAAGGTCTTTTAGGAATCATACTGTGTAAGAAGACAGTCATTTGAGTGAGCTTAGGGATATCTGTTGAGTAAGGGCCGGTTGGAGATTTTAGTAAGGGAGGTATGGTGAGGGCGTTCGCGATTCGTGGACCCTCCTGTGCTTGGGTAGTGAGTGCGCTCGGGTGGGGCAGTTGGGGGTGGGTGACGACAGGTGGGGGCGTTAGGCTGTGGGAGGGCGGGCGGTGGTGCAAAACGCGTGAGCGTGGCGGGGGTGGCGGCGCCGCATTACCTTAACGAGGGGGATTAATAAAAACAACCCCTGCAAAGCCAATATTTGCCCCGGCGTGGCGGGCGCGCGCCGGGGGCGCAATCTGTCAGGTGATCGGCGCGAGAGGGGAGCGCCACCGCCCGCAGTGAGGGCGCGCTTCGCGATCACAGCTGCTCCCGGGATTGCGCTTCTGCGATAGGGAAAACTTCCAAAATATCGCAAGTCATCCTTTGAATTATTCCATAAATGTATGTATTTGGCGTTATTGGGTCGGTAGTCCGTCTTCGCCGGCCAGCTACCGGTGTCCCCCTTGCCTGGGTCTAGTTAAATTTCCATAATAATAATAATAATAATAATAATAATAATAATAATAATAATAATAATAATAATAATGATAATAATAATTATTATTATTATTATTATTATAATTATTATTATTATTGTAGAAAGATGGTTCTTTTTATTCATTATATATTCAACCATTTTAATATTATTATTATTATTATTATTATTATTATTATTATAACAATAATAATAATAACAATAATAATGTATGTATTTGGCGTTATTGGGTCGGTAGTCCAATTTCGCCGGCCAGCTACCGGTGTCCTTCATGCCTGGGTCTAGTTCAATTCCCATGCTTGGGGGGTAAGAGCAACATTAGGCGAACATGACGTATTCTCTTCACCGAAACTAGCAAGATCCGCCTGCTTGGGCTTTTCTTCGTCACGCAGCTACAGAAGCTGGGACGATTTTAAAGGAAAGCTACAACTCTATTTTTGCCTCGACCAGGAATGGAACTCGGGACCACAGTACGGGAAGCTAGTATGCCCAAGCCATCGCAGAAGCACTATTTTTCCATCATACACTAATTATAATTTGCTATCATATGCTAATTTTAAATCCGTCTTATGCTCCTTAAATAATTATTTACGAAAAGCTAGAAAGTATATATTATAACAAAACATGTATGTTTTGGGTAGTGTATATATATATATATATATATATATATATATATATATATATATATTGTTCAGTTGGTTAAAGGGACTTATTAATGAGTAATAATGTGTTAAAATACGGCAGTATATGTCTTTCTTGCCAATGATACCATGCTAAAAATGATAAACAGTTTAAATACGTCGCAAGTCCTATGGCTGGCGGTGCAGAACACTATTTAAAGGCGCAACCGACTCGACTCAAACATGACAATCCTGGTCGGTCTTGTCGAAGGCGCAAAAACTTGTCTTAACATGACAGTGATTTATTTTTAATCTAATAAAACGAATGTAACTAAATTTAAAAAAATATACACGGCAATAAAGATACTTTACCCTCTGAAGAAAGATACACCACAAGCGACCTTTATAAAATCTGCCAATATAATACTTTTCTGACAGAACTCAAGTGTCTGATGACTATGGAATATTGCTTTTCATTTGCTCTAAACACATGTCACGGGAAAATAACAAATTTGTTGTATTACTTTTCTGGTAAGTTATAAACTCTAGCAAGTGGTTATCTTCTGTCGCTTGATAACGCTGATATTTTATTCTTTATAAGTATTCTTTAAGGGTATGCATCATGTTCTATCAGCGTGCTCATACAGTAATACAAAAACTGTTATGTTTGTGTAGTTCTAGCAAAGACATTAAAGTCATAGAGGTGGATTCAAGATGGTTATTGACCTTCGGAAAAAAGTGATTGGATATCCTATACATAGTTTACCTAATTTAAATATCGTCTTTTGCACAGCTGTACACAACCCGTAGGCCGCCAATGGTTTTTCTCTGCCCACAAATGATAAGACGCAGAATTCATATTTAAATATACCTCGTTAATTATAATTCTTTTGTCTTGAATATTTTTCCAGAGAAATCTCGAACACTTTTGATGCTGCATTGTAATAGAAATCTTTATTAAATGGGTCGCTCAATGTGGTATCAATTATTTAAAATCTACCCGAGCTGTCTGGATGGCTATGATATTTTTGAAGATCCTCGAACGTAGAAAAGTAACTTCAAAATTATTTAGGCACATTTGGATCCAATCCAAAAGATTGCTCTAAAGGACGATGTTAGTGCAATTAGAAGGGTATTAGTAGGTTTTGCAATGCATATTTTTGTAATAAGAGTGATGGTTATTCAGCGTAGTAACTGTGCAGTGAAAGAAAATTGGGTCTAGAAGTGTGCAAAATTACTAACAAACGTTGCTTCTTAATTTTTCTTGAGCAAATTTTGATAGAGCTCTCATGAACATTCGTCGTTGGGAAACCTCGATATTCATAAAGGTTATGGGTTTAAATCCTGATGGAGGAATATTTTTAATGCCGTCTAAGAAACTGTCTATTTTTCACCCCGCAGGTATTCTTTAATCCCTTAACGATATATCATTATTCTATTACCCTCATAAAATCATACCCTGAGATACGATTTATTCCTCACTTTATCCTCAAGACTAGGTATAAACGTACACTCGAGCATAGAAACTGACCTTAGATTATTGGATTTATTGAATGGTCTAGTTGCATCTCATTTACTACATTACTCCTATCTCATTTCCGAAAGTATAACAACATAAGGAACTATTTCCTCAGAGACTGTATTAGTATTGGATCAAATTCGACACATAGAAGTACGATTTACGAAATTAAGTGTAAACCTTTTTTACAAGTTTTCCTTTTTTTATGTTTTCTCATTAAACGTTTCTTCTGATCATTGTATTGCGTTTTGTTATTCTTACTGTGAATAGCAATTACTCAATTTCCACGAAGCATCGTCAGAGGTTCGGCGGATATTTTTTATTAATTACTTAGAGTATAAAACCTCACATTGTTGATTCTAGTTTGGAGGATTGGTTTTCACCCTTTCTTTTTACATCCTTTGAACATCAACAAACAATATTCACTCCAAACATTCAACTCCTAAAATACCCGTTTATTGAAAGAGAACAAATCAACGAAAAAACACACTATAAAAACATTTGAAGTACGCAATTTCTACTCTAAACTTCAATAATGGTTTTGTTTTCCTAATCATGGGCTGTAGGTCCTCATGTACGTTTAACGTCGCTACAGATAAAAATCCACATTTGAGCATTTATTTTCTTACGTATAAAGAAAAAATTGTGAGTAGAGATAAATTGAATAATTGATGATCTAGACTTCTTTTAATTCATGAAAATATGATAAAATTAGCATCATAATTAGTGTCATGTTCACAAAATGAAAGTTGAACATCAACTTTAACAATCTTTATTCCATCTTTAACTACATTCCCTTTCTGCAATCTTTCTAAACGGTGGGTCGCCTCTTCCCATTTCTCTCCTTCCGTGTTCGGGCTGAGCTCCGAACGACCACGGCCACTCTCGACCAGGCGCAGCACCGCCTTGCTGTAGCCCGGGGATACGCGTGGCGGCGAATCTTCCTTGCCCCCTCGGCCCGCGCGCAGCCGGCTGTGGCGATCACCAACGCCTCTAATCACAGCATATAGCTTATCTCTCCACTAACTTTTACTCCAGCTTAAACCAAATACCCTCTCTGGCGCCTTTCAGACTCGGTAAAAATCCCATCCATCAAACCAGAATTATAAATAAATACCCCTACCCTTCATTTCTCGTCAAATTCGCCGAATTGGAACCTGATTAGAGGACCCACTAGGGATTCCTCTCCCATTGTAATAGTTGTAAGTTAATTTTAAGTTAATTATAAGTTAATTTTAAGTTAGTCTATAAGAAATCAATACATATGTAAAGTTGTTAAGAACTAATCTATGTACCCACCATCAAAACCAATAAATTGAAGAAAAAAACCAACGCCTCTTGCCCGACTCTGGGGCGTCCCTGGGTTGCACGACTCCTCTCGCGTCCGTGCTGGCTGCTGCCTAGCTGACTGTTGATGTAGGCCCGTATTTATAAACCTCTGCCAGGGGCCTGCCAGGCCTAGCAGGCTGCCAGTGTTCGGTTTTGCGATTTATGAACGCCCCCCAGCCAATTCCAGTCGCCCCTTGAGCTCCTAGCAAGCTCCCAGATGGCAGGCCCCTAAGAGCTCTGCTAGCAGAGCTTCATAAATATGACCCCTACTGACTAGAGACGAGCTGGCGCCCGCACCCCCTTAAGTAGGGGAGGTGAGGACCAGGATAGGTTCGCCTCGAGGCTTCCGTCTCGCAGGCTGCGCTCCGCACCACCGAGCTGTTTGGCGCGCGATGTATCGCCAGGTACAAAACCCGGCCACAGCAATTGGTATGTCTGTTTTTGTAATTTTTAAGAGCTTTGTGCGGGAATACAGTTGCCTTTACGACATCGTTTGCCAGGAGGTTACAAGTTTGAGGCGCCGACGGGGAATGATTTTCGACGCTGGGTAATAGCAATGTTAAGTTCAACCACAGCATGGCGGATTAACCCATTCCCTTCCGGCTGCATTGATCGGTAGCTTTCGTTTGATCCTCAACTCAATGCCAGGCGAATGTCGGTCAAACACCTTAAAAATAGTGGTGATACAGAATGGCACGGACTTTCTCGAACTAATTAGTTTTCTAATTACTTAGGTGTAGGCTAGTTCTTCGAACTTGCCCCATCCCCTTGCCAGCTGCTACCTATCGCCGTCCAAAGTGCATTTTTTTTAAAAAAATCCTCAATTTTTCGGTTTCCTAAAGGTAGAACGGAAATATTACTTAAAGATTATTATTGATGTGTAAAACTTCGTCCTACATGAAGAATACACACCGATTCGGTTTTCCAGTTCCCGTAAAATCGCCGACTCTGTCAGCCGGCCACTAATAGTTCTCGTTCTCACAGTTTCCGGGGCCGACTTTTCTCTGCACTCTATCCGCCTAGATGTCTTGCGAGGACATACCCACACCGATACGCAAATGTGCCTCTCTTCCAACTCTAGCTTCTAGCCGATATTCTCACCCTACTCTGCCGCCACGCGAACTCTAAACCCCATTTATGCTGAGATAGCCCAGGCAAAACCTTTGCTTATGAAGCACCGTTGACCGAGAGGTCATAGCGTTCGGATCCCGACAGTGTCAGAATTTTTACGGCCTACATGTGTAATAATTGGTCATACATAACCACTGTCATGAAAATAATTGTAGTTAACGGCTGCTCTGGTAGATGTTTTTCCGATCAATCCCGGGCAAATGCCAAATGAATACTCTAAACAACGGGTCAAAGACAGCCTACGATCTTTACTTTATCATCGTTGGTCATTCCTCTCCCCTTTAATGCACACGCAACTTTTAGTTACATGCATTACACTACTAATTTTGTCAATTTCTTTAAGATTTTTCCTGTTAGAGATGTGTCTCGCTGCGGGAGATACTCGAAAGAGAAAAAACTCCGCATGCAGATGTATAGTTCACCGCCAAATCCCAGGTTTCAGCGGGATTTAACACTGCCACCTCCAGTGATATAACGTGTATTACACTAAGAGAATAATGACCTAAGTAGTTGACGTTCCCAAAATCAATTCTCACTGATTCACGCCGTTCTCCTAGCGGACCCCCACCATCTGAAACCCACGGCGACGTTTCCACATCCCGTTACCTGTCCATATTCCACTATGACGAACGGTCTAATAAAGGACGCTGTTATTCTTGATGGGGCTGTTGCGACTTGGTGCTGAGCCAGTGCGCATCATTTGTAAAAGGGAATCATAACGCAAGCGGGCGGGCGGTTCGACAGGTGGCCGATCAAGCAGCTTTCCCTCAGGGCAGGGTGGGGGCACGGAGGAGAGGGGAGACGAGGGGAGGGGAGGGGTGGTGGCCGTGGTCCTTGCGCGCCGCGTGTGGGGGTGAGCTCGTAACTCCCATTTGTGGACAAAGGGGAGAGAACTCTCCTCGGGCCGCGCGTTATTCCGAGGGGCTGGATGCGTAATTAATATAGTCCAATGTTGTCGGATTCTACTGGCGGCGGCTGGCGGTGTAGTACATCCGATTAGCTTCATTGTGCGGGTTAATTAATTCGGCTAACTGCGCCCGTTTGGATGGAATTTTCTTATAGTTTTGGGTTCGTAGTTTTGTTTCGGCCGGGCTGGGTGAAATGTAAATAGAATTTGGTAGTTCCAAATAAATATTAAAATAGAAGAAATTTGTTGAAAGTGAAATCAACTTCAAACATGTTTTGATAACGGAAGAAAATTAATTAGTACTCTCTTCTACTAATATGGATGCGGAATTGGTATTTTAGGTTAAAAATACAATGGATGATTTACATAGGAGTGATAAAGTTGTATCTTGAAATAAAAAGTTTTATATTAAGAAAAGGGAAAATTGTATCAAAAATTAACATTTTTCAGCATTGTTAAAATATTTTCGTATCTATCTCTCTCTCTCTCTCTCTTCGTATATATCTCTCTCTGTCTCTCTCTCCTCTCTCTCTCTCCTCTCTCTCTCTCTCTCTCTCTCTCTCTCTCTCTCTCTTCCTGACTAGCATAGTTTTACATTCACTGGAATAATAAAATGCATTTAACAAATGAGTATAGAATTCAATGTATTCCGTGTAAGGTTGGGATACGATGATATATCTTCAGTATTTTTATGAAAAATTAAAATTGCAGCTTTACCTCCCCTTCAGATTTTTTTAAGGAGACATATCTACCTTTGGGATGTTTTAAATAGCATCTTGTTTTAGACTATCATAATACTACATTTGAATGAACGTATTCTCAAACTAGTCCACTTCGTAGTAATGGATAATTTCCAAATTATGGGAACCATGACAGTGTTTGTAGTACTCACACACAATTATTAACATCGAATACCCAGAAAATGAAATGATTGTGGAGTGAATAGTGCTCTTGTAACCAACCTGCGCGAAACAATATTCTCATTTCACAACGTGTCGGTCAGCAGAACATATCTGACGGTGGAATATCCATAAAGACAAGGAAAACTGCCCTTTCACTATGCTTCCTCTTCGCACACGCCCGTGTTCCCGCCAATGCCCTTAGGTAGGGTTACCTCGCTCTATCCTCCGCTCATGCTCCGCCCCATTTCGTCCTGTCCCTCTTCCCGTTCTCATCTACCCCCTTTACTTTTCCTCTGTCTCGTCCCTCCGTCGTACCTCTCCACCATCTTCTTAAACACTCTCCTCCCCTCTCCTCCTACGTCCCCCTTGTCACTTCTTCCGTTCCACTTTTGCCCTTCTCCCCATCCATCCTCCTCCCCGCTTGTCCTTCCCCCTTCCATTTTATCCCCTTTCTTTCCTCCTCCCTTCTCGATTTGCTCCCTTCTGGTCCACCTTTCCTTCGGTCTATTTCTATTACCTTCTCTTTCCATCCTATTCTCCTCCCTTTCCGTCCTCCTCCCCCATTAAATATTTCTACCCTCCCTTCTCCCTTTTCTCCAATCCTCATCCTTTCCCATCCTCCTCTCCGGTTCTTCTCTTCTACTTTCTACTCTCTTCCCCTCCTCCTGCATTCTCGCCTTCCATCCTTCTCCCCTCCCTTCCTCCTTTCCTTACTCCTCCCTTCGACTCTCCCCGACCTCACTCCCAGTGCCTGTGCAATGCAACCAGATCTTACCTGCGCCATCATCCCCGCCCAGTGGCTGTCCCCGCCGCTGCTCCACCTCTCCTTTCGTCTCTCTTCTCCGCCTTCACTGCCTTCGTTGCCTCGCAATACTGCGGTCGCAGCAAAGCGTCCTGCCCAGTGACGCAGGCGAATTTGTCAGCCTTTGAGGCGGAGAGCGCGCGCCTAATCTGGAGTGTTGCGTTATTGAAGAGCCTAAGGAAGGCCTGCGGCGGTCGAAGCAGTCTGCGGAACGACACTGGCTGGCCAAGAAACTGCTGAAGGTGGAGGTGGGGATGGAGGAAGATCAAGTAGTGAAGGCGAGGGAAAGACGGAAAGGGAAGCGGAAGAAGAGGTTAGGATGAATATTGAAGGTGGTAATGCAGGGGTGTGGAGGAAGAGTAGTTAGAAATGTGGAGGTAGTGTTGGGAGCAGAGGTAGAGGCGACAACATAAGGAGTATGCATTTTCGAGGAAAAGTAAGTGGGAGTAGTGGGTTCGAGATGAGGACGTACGAATAACATGAGGACGCGGAGCGCTGAGCACATCAAGTTCAAAGGCGGTCAGAGCACGGAGAAAGGGTGAGCTGGAGAGGGGGGACCAGAACAGGCTACGTACGGTGGGCCGGTGGAAGGCTGGGCCGCGACGCAGCAGGCGTGACATGGCGCGGTGTCCGTTGCTTGGAGTGGCGCGGCGTGGCGGCGTGTCGTGGCCTGGAGCAGTGTGACTAGTGGGCGTGACTGGACCGGGCGGGGATGCCAGGTCCAGTCACGCCCACTAGTGTCCGAAAGATGGATAGCTATGTCGAATTTAGTCGCTATCTATAGGAGAATTCCAGATTCGGGCTTCTCTGATCGGTAGTTTTCCATGGTTTCTCCGAGCAATACCAGGCGAGTGCTGGAGCATTATCCACAATCATCTTTCTTTTTCCTTGTCCTATCCTCTCCCATTACACATACACACACTTACACTTACATACACTACAGTACCACGTATGTCTGGTGACCAGTCTGGCGGGGACTTGTCGAGGCAGACGCGCGGGGAGGGGCATAGCGTGGCGTGGGGGCGTGGTGTGGCGAGCAGCAGTGAGCGGACGGAGATGTGGTAGGGTACGGCTTGGAATGGACCAGGTGGCTGGGATTGAGTTAGCGTGACGGGGTGGGTTGTGGCGAGTGGAAAGGAGACGTGAGGATGGAGTGGTGACGTGACGCGTGCAGGGTGGTATTGTAATGGACGTGGAGGTAAGTGGTGTGAGGGCGAAATACACAGCCCGCGATTCCGTTCGCAGAGAGCTCAGCGGAGGATATCATTCAGGGAAATCGACGGTCTTCCGTGCGTGACGCCTACAGAAACGTGAGCTGCACCTTTTTCAGACCTAAATTTAGTATCATCGATTGGAAATCCTTGGCTGGAAAGGAATTTACGAAAACAGCGGTAATAACATAACATCTTGTTTCATGTTATGCAACGTTCTTTGAAATAACGAAAAAAGGTATGTTAAAAACAATTTGCTTGGTATTTTCAATTATCGGGTTCATAGTATGAGGGATAATAAATTACTTTTTATTCCGAAATGAAGTTTTCAGCGGTAAGTACGCTTCATATCATCAGACTTTGTTGTAAATGTTGTAGTCATGATATTATTTTCAAGCATAGTTATTTTAGAATTAAACTGACTGAAAATGGGTTTTTCATATTTCAATCACATTTGGAGAGTAAAATTCTAAATATTGAATTACTTTTCTACAGATCGAGAGCTGAAACGCGGTGTTTCTGCTAGAAAAAAAATAACTGTTTGCCGAATTAAAATATAGATTCAGATTCTTTTATCTTCTGTTTTCTATCATTTATATAGATTTTATATAAATATATTCCTCAGTAGATCGTGTTGTCACTTTCAAATCATAAAACATTGACACATTTGTGTATATGTAAATGTAAATGAATATTGTATTTTACCCAAATCTTGAGTTGATTCCAACAAATTTGCAACTAATAATATTTTCTATCTCGTGGAAGCAAACATTCTGATACAAACTCATGTTCTAATGGAAATAGAGACATAACGAAGGATGCCTGTCGGGCAGAATGGAAAGGAAAGGGTACAACGCGACAAAGGTACTTCGCGTAATGAACACTCGCCAATAACAAAACCCGCCCGATGCATGTGCGTTATCCGTATTACATCCGCGCGAAATGCCGACCAGTGTGCCTCCGATATGAAAATGATGTCTGCAGAGAGGCTACGCAGTCATTAGCGTATTGCCCCGCGCGCCGTCGTCCGCACACAGCGAGCCGTTGAATCGACCGCGCCGCTCCGCACATCACCGCGCAACAGACGTTTGTACACGTGCAATCATCGAGGAGGCCGAGGGGGTGGTGCGGTTTGCAAAAACTCGGCCAGGTGGCGACACCTCCTCCCTGGGTGACTCTTTGGTTAACGTGCTCGCTCTCCACGGCGCTCGGCGCTTTTCCGGATTCGATTCCCGGCCGAGACAAATTATACCTCTGCGCTTTCCGTAGAAATGTTCCAGTATTTATTGCTGTGTCACGATAAGAACCAACTCTAAGGTTATGAAGACTATCATATACGGTGAAGGGATGTCTTCGTGCTAACCATACGAACCCCTTATCCCATGATCGAGAGGCTGGGTCACCGCTCGTTGACCAAGTACTGTAATGGCTGTCGAATATAGAAGGAACGTATACAAGGAACAGGTGGCGATACCAATGCACGAATAATCAGCGTAGATCGTTTGAGCTGGCTTTTCCATTTACGATTTTGCTAATTTCTGGAAATCTTTAACCGACTAGGACTTCCGCCGATGAAATGTTATGGTTTGTCTTTTCTCTCTTACTGGCTTAGTCTAACTCAGAGCCAGAATTTCCTTTGACCCATCAGCGATTCTGACCACGAGGTTCTAGGGCTGTTGTCCCAAAGGTGGATAGCTATATCGAATTTAGTCGCTATCTATCGGAGAATTTCAGATTCTGGCTTCTCTGATCGGTAGTTTTCCATGATTTCTCCAATCAATACCAGGCGAGTGTTGGAGCAGTATGCACGATCATCCTTCCTCCTCTTAGTCCTATCCTCTCCCATTACACATACACACACTTACACTTACATACACTACAGTACCACGTATGTCTGGTGACCAGTCAATAGTTTAGGTTTGTTGTGCTGGGATGGTGGTTCTGCTAGGGCAGGTACCTGGTGGTGAAAATTCTTCACAATTCGACGTGTAGGTTGCCGCCGTATCTCATATTCAAATGTGTTAGAAACACAGCCACCACACAGATTGAAACAGTCACGACTCGGGCGGAACTAATGATTTCAGCAGCACACATGACTGGAGACATCAATCAATTTTTTCTCTCTCGTTACTTAAAAAAATTAAATTTTATTACTGTATATTTTATTACTGATACTCACCTGCATTGGATTCATTTTCATTAAATGCGATCATCACTGTCATGGTAGGGGTGAACAGTAATATTGATATATCAGTTATGTCATTCTGCGTATGACTGATAATTTCAATTTCATTCTGTGTGATAGGTTCCAACGTTTGTCTAAAAAATCCAGATATTAAATACGTTTAACATTTTAGGTTCTGAGTCACTAATTCACGTCATTCGTGAAAACATCAAAATGATAATTCTCAGCTCGTAGTAATTACTGTTCTCCCAACAAAACAAAACAAGCCAATTTATCATGTTTCCTTTTTCCACAATTTCAAACTCTAATAATTAATTATAAATGAAATTCAATGAAAGAAACATTACAAATCGCGCAGCTAAATTTCTATACAAAAAAAGATTTGCAAACATGTTCTGATCATATATCTGATGAAAAATACTGATCATGTAGTATTGCGTTGACGATTATAGACATCGATAGAAAAGATCAAACATTCATGTTAAAGAGGTCACGGGTATAACGTAGTATTGAATTATAAAATATAATTACAGTTGTATTTAGTTATATGTATGTGGATATTTACAGTAACATTTTTAATTGTAATTGGGTAATCAAGGAAATAATTTTCTGTTGTTAAGTTTTTTCCGCATAGAAGACTTTCTCCATTACGAGAAGAAATAAAAGAGGTCATCTTCGTCAACGTATTAGCTTTATTAAGATAGCCGGCTTTCGACGGAATCTTAAGTCTTGCTGCTTTCGGCAAAAGTCGTTCGACTGTGCCAAAAGTCGGTCGACCGACTTTTGCCAAAAGCAGCGAGACTGACGATGACGGCAAAGCCGTGGAAAGCCGGCTATCTTAATAAAGCTAATATGTTGACGAAGATGACCTCTTTTATTTCTTTTCATAAGAACGGCAACAACACCAAATCTGAATTCCCACAATTTCTCCATTACGTTTTTATGAGTACAATCACAATCGAGACACATTGTTGGTTTCTGCATTGTATTTCGATCAGCTTTGTTAGCAGTATATCCGTAATTGTCACACCCCTGTCACATTTTCGGACGTGTTTGCGCTCGGAAGTATGTTCCGCTGTTGTAAAGAATACCATATGTAACATTGTTACTAAGTAACGAATATATTTTAATAATTAAATCTGTTCAAAAGTTTTCCCGGGCGAGTAAAATAAGTTTCCGGCCGGGATGGCAATTGTTGAACAAATTTAGTTATTAAAATATATTTGTTACTCAGGACAAGGTGACAACTTAGTCTTTTTTACGGCTGCGGAACATATTTCCTAACGTAAACGCGACCAAAAAGGTGACAGGATGGTGACAGTTATGAGTATGAAAACGGTCAATATATTAGGCCTAAGAACCTGCTCAAAGAATTGTTTGTCTCGGTAGCTTCGTGGTTAGAGCAACTGGGCGAAAATGACGAGACCTGCATTAGAATCCCGATCGGGGTGACGATTTTTTGAACAAATTTAATTTGTTAGCCATGTTTTTTCATAAAACTACAGAAATTACTCTGGCCTCATTGTGACAGTCATACTTTCAAAATGTCCAGACTATGTCTCTCGTCTAGAAACATCTTCCTCGTACTAGACGTCTAGAATTAATGACGTAAATAATGAACAAATGTTTATGACGAGTCTGCTAACGTAGAGGCTTCAGGCTGTTTCTCCCTTGCGGCCGGACTCACAAGGCGGTAAGTTTTAATCACATGATACCACATTGCACGCATCACACGGCACTGATCACACGACAATCATTGCTTTTCACAATACGCGTCATACAGATGGTATAAGACTTCAACTTTATGCGAGTAAAACAGTTGTCAATGTGTTGTCAACAGTTGTAAATGTGATGTTCTAAGTTCATGTTTTTCCTTTTTATTTCAAATGTGCGCCTACATTATTATAAAATATTCCAGCGGGTACATCAATTTAAATAGCTATTACTTACAGTAACCTGCGTTGTTCTGTGAATGTCGGATTTCGAGAAACGGAATTTGCTTGCTTGTCACATCACGCGCCACCTGCTCCCTTTCCAGTTGCTTCCCTTCTCGGCAGCCTGCCGTTGTCTCGCCCGCTACCATTTCTGCTCCCTCGCCGCTCTTTTTATGCCCCTTACATGTCACGGAGGCTCATCCTCCCTTGCGCTCAACCAGCTCGCGCCCTACCCGGCCCTCTCCCTCACACGTATTCACGCCCTCTAAGGGACCTCGCGCGTGCTGCCCCTTGACAGGCGTGCCACCTTTCCCGCCCCGCCCACAATACACTCGCAGACCTTGGCATTTTCCTCGTCGTGGTGGTGCCACCGTTGACATCCCACACAATCACCGCCCCACCCAACCGCCCCCACCTTGCCACCTCCCCCCCCCCAGGAAGTCGGTTGTTCCACCTCACCTACCCCCGCCCAAACCCTCTTCGTTCCATCCTTCCCCTTCCCAAATCGATTGATTGACTTAGCGATTCTGAGCGCGTCAAAATTGAGATCAGTAGACTCGTAAGTGTAGTGCATGTTTCTGCTCGGGAGGTGGCGGTGATAATCCTTCACTTGGAAGTGAAATCTTGCGCCGTCCTACCGTCAGCTAGCGGGATTTCCCCTACCAGTTATCTCCCACCAGCGGGGCTCCGCCCCAACCGGGACAAGCTCTAAGCTTCCAACCGGTCTCCCGGCATGTGTGGAAGTGTAGTGCATGTTAGAGTAAGTGTATGTAAAAGTACAGGAAAGGACAGGGAAATATCGCGCGCGGTCTATGGCCCGTTTGTTAGAGCACTTCTCCGGCGTTCCCCTGGCATTGAACGGAAAAATCACGTAAAACTACCGATCAGAGCTGCCAGCCGCTAAAATTCTCCTTCAGATAGCAGCTGAATTCGACCGAGCTGAAAAGCTAGTCGGCGTCAGGACTTGAACCTAGGACCTCCCGGTCAGAGGGACTGCAGAGACATCAGTTGATGCCCTGAGCTATTTCCCCCAAGGTCCCAAACGGAACTGCATCACTCCTACCACGTCTTACCACCCTGCCCGCGGCATCGTTCCACCGTCCTATCTGCTTCCCCGTCTCGCCCCGCCGTCTCCACCGCCCCGCCACCCCTGGACTTGGCGTCCTCAACTTACTCCTAACTCTGCTCCCGCCGACCTCGACGCTCACGTCATTCATTTGTCTCTGACTTTCCGCTTCCTGATTCTCTCCACCAGTCACCCTCTCTTATTCCGTCCCCCTCCATGCGATTCAGGAACTGAGGGGTGCTCACCAGCGACAACTCAACGCTTCCTACACTCTCGTCAGGTTGGCCACGCCTTTTCTTCTCCCCGTCACACTTAATTACCCTTTTATTTGACTAATAATATACTCATCGGCTTCAACTTACCCCGATCATACAACGTTCATGTTGGTCGTTGTCACATAATTCAGTGCTTGCCGCTTCCTACACCCCGTTTTTCACTGCTCATCACTCCGTCCCATTCACGCTTCCATCACCACGATCTTTCCGCGATTATCATCACGTTTACCACACTTCTTTCACCCCCACTGCCGACCCTATCACTTTTGCGGTACCTTACCATCCACCTCATCAACACTGTTTGTGAAAAGTCTTCACCTCTTCCGTCGTTCCCAACCTCTTCACCACCGTCCGCTTAACATGTGCAGCGTTCGTCGACTTCCACATTGCTGCTGTTCCTTCAACCGCCTATGTCGTCCCCGTCACTCTCCATCTTCACCACCGGCGTCACCACCGTCTCTTCCATTGCCTCCATCACCGCTTCCACCGCTGTTACGGCTTCCACTTCTGGCATGTATTTCGCCATCGTCGCCACATCATCTTCACCTCTACAATCTCCACCATTGTCTTCTGAGTCACCACCATCACTACTACCGCCCATCCCCACTATCGCGCATCACCACCGCCACCGGCATCACCATCATCTCCAAGACCACTGCTACCACCACGTCAGCTATCACTGTCACCATCACAACCATCTCTTCCACCACCACCACTACCCTTGCCATCATCATGTTTACCACCACCATTACCACACTCGCCACTACTCCTACCACCACAATAATCACCACCACCACCACCACCACCTCCTCCTCCTCCTCCTCCGCCTCCACCACCACGGTCATCATTACCACCACCACCACCACCATCACCATCTCCACCACCACCACCATCACTACCAACACCAACACCATCACCACCCTAGACGTTACTGCCGACGGCGCCTCCCCGAGGACATAAAATTGTCCTTTTGCTCCCCTGTTGCGCGTTGCGAGGGCGTCGCGCCGCGCCGCGCCGCGCCGCGCCGCGCCGCGCGAGTAAGACAGCGCGTGGCCACCGGCGCGTAAACACACGGGCGGCATTGTTTTCTTTCAGCGGCTCACGGCAGGCGGACTACGCCCTTGCGCTCGCAGCCGCGTGCACAGTGGGCGGGGCGCCCGGCCTCTTCAAGCCACTTACTCGTATGGTCCAACATTTAGATATACATAATGTAGGAAAGCGCAATATATCTGTAACATAGGAGCGCGACATTTAGATAATACAGGAAAGTGCAATCAAACTATAATGCAGGAAAACGCAATGCATCGACAATATAGGAGTGCAACATTTAGATAATATAGGAAAGTGCAATGAAACTGTAATACAGGAAAGTGCAGG
Source organism: Teleogryllus occipitalis (assembly GCA_011170035.1). Taxonomy (NCBI): domain Eukaryota; kingdom Metazoa; phylum Arthropoda; class Insecta; order Orthoptera; family Gryllidae; genus Teleogryllus; species Teleogryllus occipitalis. Next base: position 274,990 of record BLKR01000183.1, on the reverse strand, counting down.
CCAGTGACATTAGAGGAGGAAAACAAATTACATATCACTCACCATCAATTTTTTTTCAATCGAGAAGTCAATGAGAAGGTTGGCGCTGCTTTACTGATATAGTTTTATCATTATTCCTTGAGTAAGGCAGTTTTAGGGTAGATTCCAATGAAGCATTTTAAATGCGTTTTCTTGTTTTTATTTAACTTGTAAAAAATCAGAAAAAGCACATTCACATTTTTGAAGTACGTAGAGGAAACAAATTCACGCTGAATGATGTGAGAAAGAAAACGTTTATGATTTTTAGGCTTATCATCTTTAGTTAACTATGGTCAATTGGATATCCATACTTATTGTCATTTGAATCGCTTTCGAGAGTTTTAGTTCATCAAAACTTCGCTTATTTTGGATAAAAGTAAAAAATTATGTGAATGATACTTTATAAGCTCACTTTGCATTTCATTTTTCATAAGGATTTATATTTTTGTGAGAAAAGAAGCATTTAAATGTAAATTTTCTGTATTTGCATTACATCCTAGTGAGTTTTTACTATTATTTCTTGTTTTTTCATACTATTTTGTGCTGTAGTACTGAATTATGTGAGTCAGCGAATTCATATGTGCGAATAATTAATGTAACAAACTAACCAATAGAAGTTAAGTGAATGTGGTTGCCAGAGAGCAGAAAATACCGCCTCAGCAAACTGCTGTTGAATTTATTTTCATTGTAGGAAAAACATGAACATTGAGAAGAGATATTTTAGGAAATTTCTGAGAGTTTAAGAGACAGAACCCAGATTTCTCTGTAAACGCCATGATTAGCGAACACTGTGTGGCGGTGACAGAAGCGGCAACATCTGAAGTGGAAAGTGTGCATGCCCACGGCCACTGGGCAGGTCATAATTTTTGAGGGGAACTCCGCCTCAGCCACTCACACATCTCGCCCTCCCCTCCGCCAGCTATATTCGCTCGCCCTTCCTCCCCACTCCTCGCCATCACTCTGCATCCCCTACCATTCCTCGTTTCCTCGTTCTCTCTCCATGTTCACGTAGGGCTTTTCAACTCACGCACCTCACCTGCGGGCTCCCAGACCCAGCCCCTGGCCTCACTTCGCTTGACTTCTCGCCTTCCGCCATTCCATACCAGGTGAATGCCGGAGTAGAACCCAAAGAAACGGACCACAAACTACACGCAATATTTTCTTCCTCTTCTTTGTGTTATCCTCATACCTTAATTACACACACATACAAGCACTACACTACCACACATGTCAGGAGACCAGTCGGGAGCTTAGAGCTTGCCCCGCCTGAGGCGGTGCCCCACTGGTGAGTGGTACCTGTTGGGGAAAACCCCGCATACGGACGTGTAGGTCTGCGTCGGATGTCAGCGTCCAGTAGGGTGAAGTTCACACCGCCTGCAGCAATATAAAACGTGTACTTCACTTACAGGACAAATGACCTTATGAGTTAATGCACCAGGAAACTAATCAAGAATTTAATGAAAAAAATTCTCACCCCATCATCTCTCCTCATCACCGCCCCTCATGCCCGTCCGTCATCCCCATCTTTCGTCTTGCCATTCGCCCCCGAAACTCGCCCTCACCTCTCACCACCCCCACCCTCGCTCCCATCTTCATTCCTCCCCCCCCCTTCTCTCTCCTGTCCGTCTCACCCCTTCCCCCTCACTGCTGCCTCTCACCACCGCACCCCGCCTTTTGCTCTCGCCGCCTCTCTTCGCCCCCTCTCGCTCGGGGGCGGCGAAGGGGCGTATAAACAACGAAGGGCGGATTTGGGCGGGGCTGGCTGCGAGGGTCATTGTTAGCCGCGCAGTGTATAAACCTGGCCGCGCCGCCCGCCGCCCTCGCCCGCCCGCCCGCCCTCGCCCTCTGCAGGGCGCAACTTTTCTGCGGGCGAGGGCGACGCGGCTTTCCAATTGAGTGACTTCGCTTCTAAATCCCGCGAGGGAGAGGCCGTAACCAGCGCCAGCGAGGAGTGTATGAGTTTCGAAATTTCTGTTAACCCTTCAGGAGAGGTATGGTATAAATTTTTGTTCGGGCATTCATTTTCGTACTTTTTTTTGTGGCGTATAATATACACGGTAACCTGAAAATTGTGGATCTATTCATATTATTAAAAGCGGAAAAATGGAATTGCCAAAATACCTTGAGAGTTGAAAATGACAAAAAACATTCAATAAAATTTCCGAGAGAATATTCGAGAGAATGTTGGTTCTTAATCGGGAGATTTGAGCAGTGTGAACATGGAAGTGAGGAAAATCAGCCCTACCTTCAGTTAAACCTAGAGTGTTTTCATAGGAGAAGCGTATGATTTTTCAAATTTCTGATAACTCTTCGGGAGTGGTATGTTATAAATATTTGTTCGGACGTGCATTTGATTGTTTTTTTTTTGTTGCCTATAACATGAATGGTAGACTAAAAATTGTGGTTTTACTCATATTTTAAAAAATCGAGAGAACGAGATTGACAAAATTCCTAGAGACTTGCGTCAAAAAGACTTTAAAATTTCTGAATTTCCAAATAGACATGAATTGCGATACCTGAGCAATGAAAATATGAGACGAAAAAAATATTTTGGGCATTCTATCATTTTATAAGAATATCATAAGAAAATGTATTAATGCATTGATCGTTGTTTTCTAACACTATGCTACATATTGTAGAAAATTACCAAAAGAACTTATGAATATTCAGCAGTGAGGAGACCAGTCCTTTAATTCACTGTAGTTCTATGAATATTGACGCAAATATTTAGCGCAGTTGCATGTATAAAATGCGTTAAATTATTCAAAACATAAGCTATTTAATAATCATTGATAAATTTAAAACGATTATATTGTTTAATGCCATTCGATTAAATGAAAAAGCAGGCACGTGAAAGAAGGCACAAAGTGCGGTCTTTCCAACTATTTCTACTATTTTATGTATGAAATGCATAATTAATTAAAGAAAGAGAACTTTATCAACTTCTTAGGCTCAAACTGAAAACATATTCGGAAAAATAAAGACGTTCCTTATTTATCCATAATTTATTTTGACAAATGATTTTAAAAAATATTATTACAATTAATTACCATTAAATATAACTTCATAAAGTGCATTTCAATATGATTAAGTTGATATTATAGTTGAAATATTATCTGTCAATCTAAGAAAACGTTATTAATATTAACATTTCTAATATGGATTTGAAAGTTCAATACATATTATTTCAAAATAAATCATATTCAATTACATTCTCACAAGTTCTTTTATACAAGTATCTTTCCGTAAAAATCGTTGGAAATTACTTCGTCATGAACGTAGCTGCTACTCGGCGGAAAATCACTTTGACTTTAATACAAAAAACTCTAGTTATGATTTTTCAATTTAAAAAATCTATCGCCATAGCTTGGAGTTCTTTTAAATCTGCATTACTAATGTCCTATGCGTATGGAAACGAAAATAAAACTATGCAGCTTCCGGCCATGTGAGAGGTTGTATGGTTTTGTTAGATACCCAGTAACTCGAGAGAAATATATAAACCATGAAATAAATATTTTTTTTTACTTTTTTGTGAAAAAAATTGTCTTATTCCTCCTTTTCTCATACTACGCGTACCCACACACTTCTCATTCCGAATGCGTCACTGCTTTGTGATTATACATCTCACGTTGCACTGACGTTACTCCACAGCAAGGCTCTACAAGGCGTTGCCGAGCCTTTAAATACTTGCTATTCACATGTTGGGTTATAGAACAGGTATTTTTCATTTTCTTGTTGTGTAAAGGACTATAATTCTGTATGTCTTGCATGGTGATATTTCAATTTTCATTAAGAATGTTCTTGTTAAAATATTTAATTACTTGCAGTGTTATTCTAGTTTTTTGTTCTTGTGCAGTCAGGCTTCCTTTTTGAAAAACAATATATGATTTTGTTCTGCACAGTTTTGTTTGTAAGCCACTAGTTCTAATTTAATTTTGTTTCCTCTTTCGTTGTAAACTAGAATGTTGTAAATTTTGAGTGGCATTTGGGGTGGTATTTCTCGTTATTCTGCAAACTTTAAAGAAAGACAGTGGAAGCTAAAAAGAACTACTCACCCGCATTTGAGTGTGTGTGCCTCGTAGTCTCTCGGTGATTTGGTCTCGTGGAATGTCGCAACGATTGCAATTCTGAAAATATTTCCATATAATCAGGTGTAAACAAACACATGTGTGACTTGTACTACATCCAGTCTCAAGAGTCTTATTTACGTGTATTGAAAAATAGTAATTGTTTGCAAGATATGGCATTTTTATGTAGATAATGTATTCTGATATGTAGATGAAAGTGGAGCTTACGAAGGACGAGCAAAGGAGGGAGATTATTCCACATCTAGTTAATGTTTATTATTCATCGTGTATGATATTTGGTTTTATTTCCTCTGTTTTCAGAAAACACAATTTTAAAAAAAATCGGTAAATAATACATATTTATTTAGGAAATAAAAAGGTTAACAATATTGAGAATGATAGAGAACGAATTGACATAGTTCTAAACAACGTTTACTCTCGATCATTTAACGAATGAGTAGTTATTTGCTTATCTTTAAACTGAATTTTTTCTGCTCTCATCAGAAGTGCACATCGAAAGTGAAAGTAGTTAAAAAATAGCGTAAGAGATCCGAGGTGATAAATAGGTCCATAGAAATATTTTAACTATGAGATTTTAAGTATATTAAATGTATGAAAAATGTACACAAAATAATTAACCTATTCAGAGCGTAATTTGACTACAGCCGGATGTAATAGTAACAATTATTCTTGTTTGGTCATTTTCGAATGGATTAAACTTCTGCAAGATACTGCAACATTGTAAACTAGTTTGGATATTCTATATATTTCGCAATTCTGTGCGTGATTCAGACGTCATGCTTTCCCAACCCAGTTCTCCCCGGCGGCAGCAGAGCTAACGCAGAATGGCATCAAGGAGCGTCTAGCGGCGCGTGTACATTCTCTGGCGCAAAGTCGCAACGACAGCGGCGTGAAAAACGTGCAGCGGCTGCTCTGTATTTGCCAGTGCGGACGCCGAACCGCCGCTGGGGGCGCGTTAGTGCGATGACAAACCGCAGGGCGGCGCGGCGCGGCGCGCGCTGTAGCTGCAGCGGAGCGCATGCAAATACACCAAAAATCACTCGCGCCTCCCTCCCCTCGCCCGGCGCCTCGATACGATGCGGCCACCGCACGGAGTCGGGCGTTCGGTCGGCGTCGCGATACGGCCAGTAAAGCTGCGCGCGGATGCTCGCAACGACCCGCCGGGGTGGTTTGTGGGGGTGGTTTGTGTGGGGGTCTGGCGCGGGGCGCGGGCGTGTGGGTTGATTGATTTATTATTAGAGATTCCTGACGCGACATCGACAGAGGTCATTATTCCCGTAAGTGCAGTGCATGTTTTTCGTCGGGAGATGGCGGTTATCTTCCCTCGCTGGATGACCTCGCTGGAAGATCGCGCGCGGTCCGTGGCCCGTTTGTTGGGACACTATCCCGGCATTCACGGTAGTGTTGATCAGAAAAATCACGAAAAACTCGGTGGTCAACACGTGATGTTGATCAGACCAGCCGACCGCTAGAATTCTCCTCCAGACTGACTGAATTCGACCTACTTGACAAGATAGTGTCGAAAATCGTGCCGCCGTTCTCACTCGAACTCAGAGGCCCTGCCTTGACATCAGTTGACGCACTCCACCACCTCTAGCGTGTGTTGGGAGCACCCTTTGCCCTAAGATTCGGTACTTGGGTTGATTGATTGGTTATTTGGTGTTTGCGGGTGAGTGAACTGGTTTGGTCATTAATACCGTACGTGTAGTGCATGCTTTATCACGGGAGTTGGTGGTGATATCCCACTGAAAGGCGAGACATCGACTTGAGAGAGTTTGTCTCAATCAAGTGTCTCTCATTAGTGGAACACCGCCCCACCGTGGCAAGCTCTAAGCTCCCAACATGGTAGTATCAGGGTTGGACAGATATTTTTAAGCACTGAAGGGCGTGAAATGCTTAATTACTTGCTTAATGATGTTGCTCGATTTCGGTTTATTTTCTAGTTTTAAGCTTAAATATATTCTTAAGGCAGTTCTTTAATTTTTTTTGACAATTTTCTTAGTACAAAAATGCCACTTTTGCGATATTAAACAGTATTCAGATGTTAATCCATTGAATCCTATTTTCAGTAATGTGGTATAATTTTAATAATCTTCCTTTTTGAAAATTTCTTGGAAATACTTTAGAAATAAGCTCTTCAATTGTGTTATATTTTGAATAGGTGAAACAGATGAATGGCAACCTACGCAATTACGATTCTTCTAATTAATTTTCTGAAATACCTCACACATTATTTTCTGAACCACGAAAATACACAACTTCTTTTTCCCACAGATGCACTCATTCATTTGCAATGTTTGAGATACGAAGAGGTCGGCAAAGTCGGATGTGACTGTGCCACTGAATAATGAATATAAATAAAGAAAATAGAACGAAGATATCGGAATAAAAAATAACCAATGGAAACCACGGATCTTCGTATTGAAACAGGGGATGTCTGGTGTTGAAATGTTGAACTGAGAAATGTGAAATTATGAATATTTACAAATATGAAAATAATTCTGCAATACCAACATTGAAATTCTTCCGACATGGAACAGTTATCATTGAAGGTTATTATCTCCCACCACGTGTCACCTCTAGTATTTCCTCAAAATTAAAGATTTTTCATCATCAAAGTGTCTTTCATTTTTATAATATTATACCTTCTGCGTCGGAGAAGGTGTGTTTTATTCATCGCAACCCGTCCTAGGGTACACATCTCAAACACAAACTCATCTTACAACCACGATATTACCGTGACCTAGAAATGTGGATGCGCTCAGCATTGAGAAGGCAGGAAAGGGGTTGAGCAAGCCGCAAAGACAACTCTCATCACTGCCTCCACCGTCCCCACCCCCGCCATAGGCCCCGCCCCCGCCCCGCTACCGCCACCGCCACTTCACCACCACCTTCATCACCACTTCCCCCGCCCCCGGCCCCGCCACCCCCACCGGCCCGCTCCCGCCCCGCCCCTGCCACTACCTCCGCCTGCGCCACCACCATTCCCACCGCCACCACCACCATCATCATCATCACCACCACCACCACCACCACCACCGCCCCCTCTGTGAGCACCCCGCGAGGCGACGATCCGGCGCGAGTGTCAGCGCCGCCCGTAAACTTCGCATGGGGCCGGCGGCCGCGATGGCACTGGCTGAGGCGGAGCGAGCGAGCGAGCGAGCGAGGGGGGCGGGGCGCGATTCGAGTGACAAACGACGGCGATACATCGCGTCGCGCTAAAGAGCCCCGCATCGCCGACAGCGCGCGCCGCGCCGCCCGCGCCGCCCGCGCAGCCCACGCACGCAAACACGCGCGCCTCTGCACTCCGCGGCGCCAGCGGCCCGATAAATTTTTCGCGCCGACGCCGCGATCAATCGATTCATCAACAAAAGCGCATAGGCCTGCGTTGGCGCTGCTCGTGGTGGCGGGAGGGGTCGTTGGAGGCAGCGTTTGTGTGGTGATGTTGGTAGTGATAGTTTAAGTATTTGTGTTAGTGGTGGTAGTATTTGTGTTGGTGGTAACAGAGGTGGTGGGGGTAGTGCTAGTGCTGGTAGTGGTGGTGGACATCACTTGTAGAGGTGGTGGACATCACTTGTAGTGGTGGTGGATATCACTTGTAGTGGTGGTGGATATCACTTGTAGTGGTGGTGGACATCACTTCTAGTGGTGGTGATTATCACTTGCAGTGGTGATGTAGATTTTGTCGGTATTGGCGGTAGCGAAGATTTGATGAGTTCTGTGATGGTGCTGGCGGTGTTACGAGAGAAAGGCAGGACTGTGCTATGATGATGGTGGTGATAGGGTGGGGTGCGGTGTTGGTTGAAATGGAATTGGTAGAGATGGGGAAATTAAGTGAGTGGGAACAAGGGAGTAACTAGTGTGTCAGACAAGGTTCGAACTTGTAATCATGATACAAGTGCTGGTCCGAGTTGGCCTTATTTTGTTGAACATATGTATAGGTCGCCCACCAAAGTTTTTGGTTCAAGTTTTTATTAAATCAATGTAAATAGCATAAAACAAGATCTTGAATTTTCTCATGACATTAAGTTAGTATGAAAACTGAAGTCGAATTGAAAACGATCTTGTAAAACATTAGGTTAAGTTTCACTTCTTAAGTTACAATCTGTTTTACTTTTTTAAGCATTTCATTTTCCACTTTACGTTGTTATTTCTGTAACATATTTCAAATAAAAGCTATGAACTTCAAGATGACATTGAGAACAGCATTTAAGATTTTTGTGAAACAAAAAATGCTGTTATGTTTAAATCCAATGAATGTGTATAGGTATAGATATAATATAGGAAATTATATTACATAGGAAATGTTGAAGACGTGGTGAAATAATTGACTTATGGTTATATTTATCTGGGCCCAGAATATGACAATAATTTTCTAGGTTTGAGTATTGCTCGTGATCTAATAGTTGGTACATTCACCAGAGCGTCAGGAATTATTTATCTACAAGGTTCTAAGCCACCAATTCGTATTGGTGTCAATGGAGGGATTTGCATGGATGCGCAGCACTTTCATCACTTGACGATTCTCTGGTTTCCAAACAAACCAACGACTACGTGAATGCCAGTAGTTCTTTCCCAGGAGGTACACGATGTGTGCAACGAGGATAGTATAGATGAAAGATGAGATAGAGACATGTACGCTGTTTCTTTATGTCCCTTCATTGATTTGTTCCCCAATAATGTGAATCGAATGCACCATCAAATGTAAATTTACAATTGCTCAAAGGATATATAAAGTGAACAAAGGAATGAAAATTGAGAAGATCTCGTTATGAGTTTATAAACTTGAAATTGGAGTGCGAGATAAGCCTCAGAGAGACCAATAAAATCTGGTATTTTTGAAAAGTTGTAATTCACAGCATTATTTTCGAACGGTCGAGGAGGATGAGGTAGGTGGGCGGGGCAAGGTGGTACGATGTGGGTAGAAGCAGGCCGGGTGAGGCAGGTTCAGCCACCTAGCTAGGGGTAGCCACACCGGGACGGCATGGAGTGGGACGATCCAGGATGACGCGGGTCGTGGGGGGACAAGATGGGACGAGACAGAACGAGGTGGGACAAGGCGGGCCGAGGCGGACCGAGGCGGGCCGAGGCGGGACGAGGCGAGCCGAGGCGGGATGAGATGAGACGGGACGAGGCGGGACGAGGCGGGACGAGGCGGGACGAGGCGGGACGAGGCGGGACGAGGCGGGACGAGGCGGGACGAGGCGGGACGAGGCGGGACGAGGGGACGAGGCGGGACGAGGCGGGACGAGGCGGGACGAGGCGGGACGGGACGAGGCGGGACGAGGCGGGACGAGGCGGGACGAGGCGGGACGAGGACGGCGGGACGAGGCGGGACGACGGCGGGACGAGGGGACGAGGGACGAGGCGGGACGAGGACGAGGCGGGACGATGCGGGGAAGAGGCGGGACGAGGCGGGACGAGGCGGGACGAGGCGGGACGAGGCGGGACGAGGCGGGACGAGGCGGGACGAGGCGGGACGAGGCGGGACGAGGCGGGACGAGGCGCGACGAGGCGCGACGAGGCGGGACGAGGCGGGACGAGGCGGGACGAGGCGGGACGAGGCGGGACGAGGCGGGACGAGGCGGGACGAGGCGGGCCGAGGCGGGACGAGGCGGGACGAGGCGGGACGAGGCGGGACGAGGCGGGACGAGGCGGGACGAGGCGGGACGAGGCGGGGACGAGGCGGGGACGAGGCGGGACGAGGCGGGACGAGGCGGGACGAGGCGGGACGAGGCGGGACGAGGCGGGACGAGGCGGGACGAGGCGGGACGAGGCGGGACGAGGCGGGACGAGGCGGGACGAGGCGGGACGCGGCGGGATGAGGCGGGACGAGGCGCGACGAGGCGCGACGAGGCGCGACGAGGCGGGACGAGGCGGGACGAGGCGGGACGAGGCGGGACGAGGCGGGACGAGGCGGGATAATGTGAGGGGAGAAGAAGTGAGGCGAGCCGGGAAGGTGTGGGGCAGATGGGCAGGCTGAAGCGGGCTGGGACGGAGCGGGGCAGGTTTTTCGGGGCGCCGGCATAGAAAGGGTAGTGGGTCGCGCGCGCCAGTGGCCCCAGCCGCCGCCCGCCCCGCCCACCCCGCTCGCCCGCCGGCCGCCCCACCCGACGCGGCCGCCAATGGCTTGCAAAGCCGCAGCTAACGTGATGAATGCGCTCTACGGGCTGTGGCGTCGCTGTTGCTGCCTGTACAAAACGTGGCTTGAATGCCGCGGGATTTTTCATTGCGGGCGGCAACAGCTCGCGCAAGCTTTAATGAAATTTCATGTGCGAGGATAACAGTCGAATGCTCAAATGAATGAAAATTCGGGCCGGGGCTGTGTCGAAGGATACTTTCTCCGCGAGAAGTCGTAACTATAACATAAAATCTGTTCGGAAGTTTTCCATCGGCGCGCAAAACCATAGTGATCATATTTTTTCACATTTTACGAATATCTTATTCCACACTTACCCGACATTGCGATTTTTTATTCCCCAATCTGTCGCTCAGTTCATGGAGGAACTTGGAACTACTTGAGCTCAACTTGAAGAAAACAATCTACGTAGTGTTTACAAGGATAATATAGTTTTGTTCATCGCATGCACTTGAGCATTGTGTTTTAAAAAAATGATCCAAATACATGATTTTTGTTAGGTATATTTACTAATTAAACTGCATAGATGAACCTCTTATAAATACGTGCTAGAGTATTTATCATGTTTGGTATGTCCGTCTACTAACATATTTAACACGATATTATGCTACTTTCTGTTATTCCTTTTCAGGTATATTCTAATAACATATTTAACATGATTTTATGCTGCTTTCCGTTATTCCTTTTCAGGTATATGTAGCGTGAAACATTGACTTCAAGTGGTGGCCAAATTATTCCACTAGAGTTACTGAAAATGTATTTACGACCATAGACCTTGACATTAAACAATTAATCTTGACAAACAACACATACTATACATTTGTTTTAAGACTTGTTGATTTTTAATTAATTCTTTCATTTTCAAAGTCATTTTGCCTGATACGAATGATTTGTTTTGTGATCTAGTTTTGTGGCTTTGTTTTCTTCACTTCTTTGAATTATACATTTAACATTTTCATTGAGATTCATATCACAGCTGTGTGCAGTCTATTGGAGAACAGACTGATAAATGTTATTTTCCAACTTAGTTTCCTATTAATGCATGGAGCATACTCATGTGCACAGATTTTTCCAAACCTCTCATTTATTTTAGGAAATTATTAGGACCTTTAGGTATTGGTCGTGTCTTATTATGCCACATACCACTATATATACATTTTAATTATGATTATCAGACATTACACATCAAACCATTACTTTCGTCAGATGTTTCCCAGGATACTTTACAATCAGATAAGTCAATGAAAAAATATTTAGGCTAATAGTATTTAGTCTAATAAGTCTTAGTTTTATTTAGACTAATATTTGACCACCCCTGTAAGAAACCATGTTATTATTGAACCGTCTTTGTCTCCATGACTCAAAGCGTTAACAGTGCACGTACCATTCCTTTTCCGAACGGGAGGTGCCTCGCTCCCTTGGTGGCCGCGTGTTGCTGACGGCGATGCGCCGGTTGTGTGTTCGCAGCTGACGTTCGACACGTTCACCGTGGGCAAGTTCGTGTCGTTCACGTCGGAGGGCTGCCCCGACGGCCACATGACCATCCGCGAGGGCGGCCGCCCGGACACCGGCGGCCAGTGGTGCGGCAGCGCCTGGGGCTACACCGTCTACTACAGCGAGACGCGCTCGCTCAACCTCACGCTGCAGCTCTACCGCCTCTCCGAGCAGGTGGGCCTCCGTCTTTCGCTTCAAACGTTATTTCAGGCTTCAATCATCACTTATTTAGAACTTCAACTATTGTTTATTTCAACTATTGCTTATTTGAACTATTGACTATTTCAACTATTGATTATTTCAACTATTGCTTATTTGAACTATTGACTATTTCAACTATTGATTATTTCAACTATTGATTATTTCAACTATTGATTATTTCAATTACTGACTATTTCAACTATTGACTATTTCAACTATTATTTATTTCAGAAGTTATTCACTTCTGCCATTATTTACTTAAAACATTATTTATTTCAATTATTATTAATTTCAACTATTATTTATTTTAACTATTATTTCTTTCAACTTAATTATTTCAACCATCTTCAACCCCAACCTCTAATTATTTCAACTACTATTTATTTCAACTATTATTTTTTCAACACAACTTTAACAATTATTAATTTCTAATTCGAAATTTATCAATTGTTTATATTAACTTCAACTATTATTTTCTTCAACTTCAAACTAAAACTATTAGTTTTCAGCTAAATGTACGTTTTTAATTATAAATCCAATCTTAAACAATTATTTATTTTAACTTCAAATATTATTTATTTCGACTTAAAATTAGAATTATTATTCATTCCAAACTTCAATTATTGTTTACTTGAACAATCAAACTCAATTACATGCATTGTGATTATTTATTTCTACAGTTATTTCATATTTTATCAACTGTGTAATTAGATATGTGTAACTTGTTTTTCATTGCAAATAGTTTGTATTGCATGTGAATAAACATTGTTTTTCGTTAACGATTGTTGCTGACCATTCGTCCTGGTATCTTTACTTACAATTCCGTTATGTGTAGTACTTACAAGAGGGTGTGGAATGGATTCAGATGTTCGAGAAAATGGTAACATATTATAATACCTCCATATGATTCAATTTTCGTTTATTGACAAATTTCGCCTTTCAGTGTGTCGCAAATATTATGAGCATAATCCCAAGGTCGTAGCAAAACACAACCAATATCGTGTCCGCCAATGAGTATGGTAATATGTTAAAGCGTCTTGACAGCTCATATAATTTCACTTAATATTGCAATATTTGTAAAAGAATATATGAAAAAACCAAATTAGATAGGAGCCATTACACGTCAAATCGTTCAAGAATTGACACAACTTTCTTTTTAAATGAAAGATTTTTTTATTAAATTTGGACATCAAAGAAGAAACACGTGCTTTTTTACTTACCTGAAACATTATTATTTGTGTAGTTATGCCTATATTAAATTTTGGAATTTACGTGTAATTTGCAAGATATGATTGATGCTCCGAGAGTAATAATTATAAAAATTCCTGGATTGTTTCATTTAATATTTGAAATGTGTATATTATTGTTGTGAAAATTACTTTCTCAAAAAATTAATATTTCATTTAAAACTTTGTAATTATTTTTTAAAAATTAAAACTTCAATGTTTCGATTAGATAAAAATTAGAAATTTCTCCATTAGATAATAATTGGAAATTTCTCGATTAGATAAAACTTTGAAAACAATTTAGTAGTATTTCTATTTATTATTCATAAAACACAACAAGAAAAAATGTGCACTCTACTCGTACTGTTCCAAAACAATCTATTGTACATATGCGAGCGCTCACTTCACGCCCCTGCACTAGCGAATTGTTTTCGGTGAGTCTTTGATCCAAGTCCTGAAGAACAATAAAAAGAATTACCGTCTGACTGATTATGTTTTCAAGAAAATTAGTATCTCATATATTTACTCTGTCCCCAGAAGTGATGGGTGACAACGAAACGAATTCTACTAATTCTTTTCTTTGTGTCAACGAAACGAATTTTACTGCTGAATCCCTTTGAGTCCTAGGGTTGGGGCACAATCCTGATCTTGCTAGTCAAATACAACTGACCACTTGTCAAGGGACGTGAGTAAAATTTTCTGAACATCGGTCAGAAAACGCATCTTATAAAGAGAAGAGATCTTGTTCTGTGAATCGTTGTTCACTGTGCGACATGAGTGTCAATCGCCGTATGAAATACGATAGAAGTTTCAATTCATTTTATCATTTTGATTTCGACTTTAAGTAGATAAAATCTCTAAGATGCGTAAACCACGAATGACTAATGAAACGATTTTGTAGTCATTAAATTTGAAAATTTGTGATTCATGTCGGAAAAAAGAGAACGGTTTCCAAAAAGTCTTTTTGTTAGTGAAGATTGTGTCGAAATCAGTGGCTCTGGTGGTATTAACGAAAGTGCCGGACGTCCAGTGATATAGTGAAAACAGTGGAAATCAAGGAAATGAACATTTAATCTCTCTAGAGAGTTCAAGTGTCTGCGAAATGAATGTCGAGGAGATAAACTAGAGTTTAATTGCAAAAAGAGAAACCCCCATCAAGAAAATAAATTTGCAACAAAAATGGTATCCTCAGGAGAAATTTCAGAAAGCACAAAGTTCTGTTGCAGATAAATTTTGTTACATTGAAAATACTTCGACGTCTATTGAACTATCAGATAATAAAGATACTATTAAAATACTGATAGATTCCTTTCACTCAATATATAACAAGACGTTGAAAATTCAAATTTTGACAATTTTTGAAAGTTGGACACGCAATAAAATTAAGACACATCGCAGCAACTGAAAACGTGATAACGGTGGCTAAAAAGTTGACTGAAGAAAACTGAATTTGGGCCAGACCTGAAAATAAATTAGGTGAGGTAGAACTGTGCATTGTGGCAAAAGTTCAGAAATTCTAAGGCGATTATACACATTTCAAGTGAATTGTGAGGGCCCAGAAAATTTCAAAATATAAGTTAAAACTTGAGTGAAGAATCTGTCATTTAATAACTAAATATAATCGTTAAGTTGAACCACTTCAAGAAATACTTATGTCATCCAAAGAAACCGATGGCCAGTACCGCAAGAAACCCGTCTGTTCCAGAAATCTATTACACACTTGTTCGTAAAAAGCTAACATTTTTTAAAGTTATGGAGATCCCACTTTGTTTTTTTCTGAAAGTGGCAAGAATACTCTAGTGCGTTTATAAATATTTCAGAAACAATTTGAACGTCAAGTTTACAAAACATTCAATTTTAAAAATTTAAATTTAAAAACAAAAATTCTGGATTTTAAAAATTTGCAGAATCTGAAAAATTAAACATGTTTTTAACCCATTAGCGCCCGGTGGCAACTTAAGTTTCCACGTCGGATAATTTGTTCTAGATTCCCAGAATTGGCTCAAAAGTGGATTCTGATTGTTGTATACTGCAATTCAATATTTCTTCTTCGTATTATCCGGAGAAGGTTATCTCTTTCTCTTTAGATTAGGGTCTGTTGTATTTCATTTCTCGACTTGCGCGCATGCTGAACACTGTTGCTGCACAGTGGTGTCTAGAATGTAAGTTTTCTCTTGCACGTAGTTACTTTCTTGTGTTCTTGGAATATTTATCAATGGTAATACATTCAGGAACATATTTAGATAAATATTCGTGCAAAAATTATGTATTCGTTTCAGTTAGAGTAATCTAAATGTGTTTGGCAACTTAAGTTGCCACTAGGCTCATTCAATATTGTATTTTGAAAAATTATATCTGCGTGTAATCTCACTTGCCAAGATTTGAAACATTGTGTGTGACATTTGTGTAATGGAAACTAAGTTCTAATGATGAATTATTTTTTGAATTTTTGGTAGTTTTACTTATATTTTATATTTTGGCAGGTTTTCTCGAGGCAGAAATGGTGATGGTTTGCTTTTGCATGAAGTGCTAGAACTTTTAGAAAATGACAGCTTGTGCCCAGACACTATCGCTATTTGTCCGCCTGATGAACATTCTAATGCTGATACGGACAAGGAATCTGACAACTCTGATGAGGAAATAGCTTGTGAACCTGATCATCTTCCTGTCCGGATTTTGCGCTCCAAAACAATTTTGCAAGTTTCAAGAAATGAAGAGAGACATCTTATTGGAGACAACGTGGAAGATGACGTAAGAGTAAGTGAAGAAACCGCTTCAGAGAGCTCTAACTCTGACATTGTAGTACGTCGTGGTAAAAAATCCAAACGAACATCCTTTATCGAGTGGCATAAAAACAACGACCTATCACATAGTATTCCTGAAATGGAATCTGAAATGCATCCAAATGCAGAAGATTTTTTGATGAATACAGTTAGTTGCCCTGCCAATGCATTTCAGGCTTATTTTAGCAGTAATCTTTTAAACCACATTGTAACTGAAACAAACAAATATGCAGGTCAACATTTACGTCACGATGTATGTGTTTCACCTGATGAGATTTTATGCATTATTGGCGTTATGCTTCTGTCCAGCTATCATTGCCTCCCTTCAAGAAGGCTGTATTGGAAGACTGATCCCGATGTACATGTGCCCATAGTTGCAAATGCTATACGTCGAAATCGTTTTGATCAAGTCATGAGTGTACTACATCTTGCGGACAATTCTACCAACGATGGGGGTGATCGGTTACACAAAGTGCGCCCTCTCTTTGATATTATAAATTCCAGTTTCAAGCAGGTGAATCCGGGTCCGACTGTTAGCATTGACGAATGCATTATACCTTACTATGGCAGACACGGGGCCAAGCAATTTATTAGAGGGAAGCCGATCAGATTCGGCTTCAAAGTCTGGGTAGCAGCTGATCCATCGGGTTATGTTCATCATGCCGAACCCTACTGTGGAGCTTCTACTTGCTTACCTACTACAGGCTTAGGCCAAGGAGCTGACGTGGTTTTAGGTCTTGTTGAGCATTTAGATCTAAAAAAAGTGCTAGACTTTACTTTGACAATTTGTTCACATCTGTAGCACTTCTACAAGAACTTGCATCACGTGGATTAGGGGGTACAGGAACTCTACGAGAGAATCGTTGTCAAAGTAACATGAAGTTGCCTGACAAGAAACATTGGAAAAAGCAATCAAGAGGAAGTATGGCAGCATCCTCCAATGGGAATTTGCTTGTGGTGCGCTGGAACGACAATAATTTTGTCACAGTTCTCCAACAAACTGCGATGGAGTTCATCCCATGATTACTGCCAGCCGGTACTCACGTGCGGAAAAGAAAAAAAATATCTGTAAAAATGCCAGGACTAATAGACAAATACAACAAAAATATGGGTGGGGTAGATTTATGTGATCAGTTCGTGTCAACCTACAGATGCGGCATAAGGTCAAAGAAATGGTGGTGGCCGTTTTTCGTTTGGGGCGTTGATGTGTGTTGTGCAAGGATGGCTTCTCTACCGACGCTGTGGAAATAACATTCCTCTACTAGAATTCAAGCGTCAATGTGCCACCCAGTTTCTTGTATCTTTTGGCACAGCAGCGATATCGCCCGGCGTACGAAGGATCTTTCCAAATGCAATTCATGAAATACGTGTGGATCGCAAAGATCATGTAGTAGAGAAAGGTGAACATAAATATTGTCGATGCAAAGTCTGCGGAAACCGCACTATATTCATTTGTAAAAAAATGTAATGTATCACTTCATCCAGCAAATTGTTTCAAAACATTCCATAGTGCCTAGAAGATGAAGATTTTCCTGATTAGAGCCATCAAAGTTGTGTAAAATGATTCTTATGTTTTAATTTCAATTTACAGAACAAAATATATATTCCGATATTCTTCATGATATTATTTTATCATTTACTGATACCGCATTATCCCAGTGGCAACTTAAGTTGCCAGATAATTTTCCTATGTTGGCAATCTTGTTTGACTTCGTTCTCGAAATATGTTGTTATAAGAGTTCAGAAGTATTCGTATTTCAAATTTCATTAAAAAATATTCATCGGAGAATTACGGGCATTAATGGGTTAAATACTTAGTCAACTACAGTACCTCAAAAAATCCGAGATCATAATGGATCCCAGCTTGACAAAAGTTTTATATTATCTCAAATAACCTCTTTTGTTCTGTTCTCAACAACCTTGAAAACCAGAGTTGACACATTCAATTCCTCCAAATACCCACTTACCATTACCATTCGTTGTAGTCTGTGATTTCAATTATACTGCTTGCCGAATTTGATCACTTTAAATAATCATTCCTTCACTACTCAAAGGTACGCTTTTACTCTTCACTAAAATAAAACACTTCCCTACAAAGATGCATCCATCCGTTACAGTTTCAGCATAACACGCAAATCTCTCAAATATGTTGTCGTTCGCAACTCTCAAATAGTACATAATAATGCTTAATTTACTAAAACTAAACATGTGCGTATTCATACCTTTTTACGACAATCTGAAGCATATCCATCAGAAAATTATTTCTTCCAATCCTTGGATTTCTCTGGCACACTTAATACATTCACACCTAGGCGCAATCAACATCCAAGTTGCTTTTTTCTACTCCCATTGTATAATTCTGTCATTTGTTGGCTCCAACCCATTGCATAATGATACTCATTACCATACAGATTTCATTATGACGCAGATTCTTGACCAATCACAGAGAAGCTTACTAACCAAGTATTGACACTTCATTAATCTTTGAGAATCTTTCTAGTAAATGTTTGGTTAGATTGTGTACGTTAAAATTGCATTTAATGTTATATTATGTTTATCAGTTTTAATTTATTTTATTATCGGTAATTTGTATGTGGAATATTATATAAAATAAATTGGATCGTAATTTCACTTTGATCCTATTTGACTAGGGCAGTGGTAGTGGTAGAGGGAACATTTGACTGACGTTAATATCTAAATTCAAGTTGTGTGTTATATGTTGCTGCTGTGTGTTTGTCCTTTCAAACTGGCCAATTCTTTAGTTTGAAATGTCTAGTGAATCAGGGGAGGAGTTGTTGGCACCTTCAGAAATAAGAGAAAAAGCGAAAATGGTGACCTCGGAATTATGGTAAGAGAAACTTATGCATTCTCTCGCACTGGTGAACCAAAGCCACCTGCAGAAGGTAAGGTAGTTGTCCGCTAGGTGGCCTTGGCTGAATCCTGGACGTCAACTGCCACGAAACGATTCACTGAAAAAGTTTAACTTGTAAAAGTCGTAGAAAAAGTACCGTATGAAACTCGATGTAATGGGTATTAATATACTCTTGTGAAGTTTACGACACTCGCTCGTATCGTAATATTACACCCGTGTATACCCATCATTACATCATAATTTCATAATGTACTATGATAAAGCGGTGAAAACTCAGAACAATTTCGTATTAGACAATTGACAGTGAAAATAAACTATTCTCCTACTCGTAATTCTGTGCATTGATGAACTCAATCATGGATCTCAGTCGTCATCCTCAGGTGGCGCTCGGCTTAACTATTGCTAGTTGATGCACTCTTGAATCTGAGATGCAATACTTGACGAAAAAAGTCCAGAAAAGTAAATATTTTGTAAATTTCTTGTAGGTACCAATTAACAACAAGAAAAAGGATTTAATGAAACTGAGACCTTATGAAGTTAGCTACGAACATTTTTATGACAATATTTTTCATTGGCGAAGAAGAGATGGTGATGTTGCTCAAGACGAATAACAGATCTTGTTTTTCAAGATATTTGTGTCAAAAGTATATTTCCTAAAATTATATCGTCTATTGTAGTAAATAATAAATAGCAACACCCATGATTACATTACAAATAATAAGTGTTTATAAAAACTGCTATTACAAATTAAAATAAGTTATTTTTGACCTTTTATAGCAAAAACACGTCAAGTGAGCCACTTAAAAGTTTTTAAAAAAGTAATGTGTTCAGTAAAAAATTTTCATAAGAAAAATAATCATTTATCAACTGCTTTAATATTTAAAAAATATTTTGATATCAGAAACACCACATCTGGATTGCAGGGACACTGGTTTTACTTTTTTCTAAATGAGGAATTTGGCGTTTGAGAAGTTTCTGAAATAAACGATTCATAATACACAACTCTGCATAAAACACTGTTTCATCTTTGCCTAAAAACGCTTGGCTCAACTTTACATCCTCAATCACCAATGTTAAATTCCCTTCCCCTCGTTGATTTTTGTGCTTTTCCTCAGGTCGGCAATCTCCATGGCACAAACGTTGCCAACATGTGACTAGAAGGCCGAGTCTAATATACTTTTATTTCTGTTTTGGAGTCAATCATAGACGAAATATAAATAACATACAACTACAACTCATTACAAATGAGATATTTAAATCAGGACGTCAACATTTTTTTCAAAAAACAAGTAATTTTCGCGTACTTTTTGCCTGAAGAAAAGGCAATTTATAAACACAATTCTCAAAAACGGCTCCAAATTTTTCGGATAGAGCAAATGGCTCTTAAAAAAGTTGCAGATCTAATTTTCATTGAAGCTTCTGAATTACCTTTACAAATAATGTGAGAAATCTTTGCATAAATTGAAAATGTTACATATAATGCAAGAAATCATGTGCTATGTAACACCACTAGTTGGTAGGTGTGGTACGAGTTATGCTATTATTGTTGTGCAATGCTATCAATTCAAATGTGTATTCGATAGTCGAAGCAAATAAGTTTTCTATTATTTGGGAGTGAAAATTTCTGTTTTTCAAATGTTGCTAACCACGCTGTATTGGTATCCTTGTTCATCATCCAACCATGTATTGAAACGCTCTCCGTTTCTGTTAAATTATTTCTGCAACCGGTTTTCGAATTTATATCATTTTTGGGCGCCAGGAAAGGGTTGCGATTTTAAATTTCCCACTTAAGGGAAATAATTATCCTACTAGCTCTGCCGGTTGGGTTCTTACGAAGATAATCGTCGCCGGTACTTACTTTCTTCCTAGCAAACGATCATTCGATCCGCTCTCCATACGGAAGAAGCGAGGAATCTGAAATTTGTTTCTGGAAAGAAATTATTAAACTGTGGATTGCACAAGATGCTAAAGAAATGATAATCAGCTTTTCTTTTTCAGAATGAGAACGTTATAAGTTTATTTCTCAATTAATTCTTTTTGACATGCAATGTCACCCTGGTCATGACCTATTGTAAAAATTATCTACAGCTCTATTATTCTTACTATTTATATATCCATGCGCTCTTGGACGATGAGGCCAGGAAGAATCCACCAATCTTCTTTCTTGTATCTTGTTCTCGGTCCGCTGCCGGATCAATGTCCTCCTCAACTTATTAATTGTTTCATTTACTACTGCCAGAATTATTCAAAGTTACCAGTAGAATTACGTACACGAAATATAAGTCCTCACTGCTCAATTATTTCCCGCAAAATTCCACCGAGTCCCGCATCTATCATTTACAATGACCTCTGCAGTACGATGTGCACGGTACGCGGTCTAAAGCTCCTCTCTCTAATTACAAAACGTTCAACCCTCCATAACTTTCATACCTTCTTGTCTCTTGTTTCACAAAACAATCCCCAATTTCCTTCTACGTGATACCCCATTACTAGTTTACCACCAACCTTACATGCCCTTATATCACAATCTTCTGTCCGTTACTTGCCGCGCTATGTTTATTTACTTCCGCTTCCCTGGTTGCTAAGGAACGCCCTGCCTGCATGCCTATGCCCTCAACATTTACACTTTTTACGAAGAATTTAATAAATTCTTGTCCCCAATTCCCATCAAAATATTGTGTGACAGTATGTCATGGTATATTGTCTGGTATGTCACAGTATATTCTAAAAAGATGGGAAAGGGGTCCTGGAGCTCCAGAAAATATACATAGAATATATTTTCCTACGTACGTCTCATACTTTTTCACATTTTTTTACGATAACTAAATAATTAAATAGACGTAATAAAATAAACTTAAATTTTTATTTTTTATTTTATTTCGCATTCCCTTTAAAACTAGCAAAAATCCTTATCTTACACGTGAAGACTGAACTTGAGATGTGTTAATCTTATCTGAAATTAAATCACTGTTGTAAACCAAATGGAATACATTTAATTTTCATTTCATCGCGCCCTAACTTCACGTATAATCCCTTCATTTTAGAAAACTAAATGACAATAACGCGCTCTTCTTCGCGACTATTTGATCTATCGTTACTGGTGATAAAGTTCTTAAATACTTAGTCGAGTATACGTCAAAATTGCGTAATGTTAGAAAATAACAAGATTACGTGTCACTTTGGGGTGCGAGGATATTCATAAATTCAGTAAGTATTTACTTCATTTACTCTATGAGAAAGGACTAACATTGTCATATATGGAAATGGCAATTTAATACCTATATAAGATTATTGATAATTAAAAATACATTAAAAAGAGAATAATTTTAATAAGGTGCTATTAATGTTATTATTTATAAGTATTGGAACATTGTAATTATGAATATTTGCAACATTCATATATTCATTTGTTATAGTAACGTGTGTTGCATTCCTTCCAGCACAAATGACTGAAGCAGTTAATAAAAAATCACAATTGTAAACAAAATTTATTCCTTAACAAAATTGCAATTTGTGTCAACTTATATTACGAATACCGTATTTTGCAAAATTAGTTACTATGTACAAATGATTTTAATATTTTCTTGATTCATAAAAGAATAGTGTTTTCTAAATAAAAGAATGTAAAACTTTGTAACGAAAAAGTGACTCTCACATGCTACTTGGGTAAAAATGTTATCTCATTCATTTTGCATCTAGCCGACTGGTGAGCATGTCGTTTCTATGTCAGGGTTAGGGAATCATTGCAAATCATCATGAATATTAAAGCTCTAAAGACGCCGATTTTGATGTCCCTCCTAATCGGCTCAAAGTGAATAGTTTTAAACAAATGAGGTACCAAAAAAAGAGAAGCTAATGGTGCTACAAAATGGCAAGAACATTCTCCTAATAAACTTTTCTAATTACCTTGGTGCAGACTAGCTTTACGGTCTTGCTCCATCCTCGTGCTTAGCTGCCATCTATCGTCGCCCTAAGTACTTATTTTTTTTACATTTTCTCAACTTTTCGGTTTCTTAATAGTAGAACCGAAATATTACTTTGAGAATATTAAAGAAAGCTAAAACCTCGTCCTAAAGGGCAATATTCATTCAAAAATTTGAAGACGTTCCTAAGAAAATGGCGATTACTGCACATGCGAAATTTGAAGCTCTTTTTCAAAGGAATCTATTAAGTTTTCGAAAAACTTCATTTAAAGTTATTTAAAGAACTTCCCCTCACATACGCAATAATGCTGATATATCAATGGAAATGTGCATATTAACGGCGTGAGATATATTTAAAACTAGAGGTGCTACAGAATGGGAAAGTTTTCTACTTTTCCTTGATTTGAACTGGTACTGTACAATCTTGCCCTTCCTTCTTGCCTGCTGCCATCTAACGCCACCCAAAATACTTTTTTTTGTTTGAAATTTTCTCAACTTTTCTGTTTCCAAATAGTAGAATCGAAATATTATCTTAAGAAAATTAAAGAAGGCTAAAACCTGGTCTTTATGTTATCGTATAGGGTTCGTTTGGCACTAACCTAACAAAAAATTTAAAAAAAGTTTGGAGCCCTTTTTGAGAAAATATTGTTTTTCCTATTTTTTTACATTGAAAATATTGCACGCACTATTGCACGAAAACTACTAAAATTTAAAAATATACATGACGTTAATGAAAGAACTATTTATGGACAACAAATTTCATTTATTATAATTTATTTTATTTTAAATTTAATTTTTATTTTAAATTAATTTAATTTCATTTATATAATTTAACTTTTCTACAGCTCTCTTTCTGTGCGATGAAATCGCACGGGTTCATCTAGTTTTTTTTATTAATTTTACTTCTCTTTTCAATATAATTATTAATTATCATTCAGCGTCGTATTTTATACAGTTTCAAAAGGCATTCGAAACTATAGGTATTCAAATTATTTAATGGTTTAATAATTGTTTTATTAAATATATTAATAATTGTGTTTTATTTATGACAATACGTTTCAGAATATTAAAACAACAAGAATATAATTGTTCCGTAAAAGGTAGTATCACGCTCTCTCATTTTCTTTAATTCTTTTCGTATTTGTAACTCCTACGGTGAAATTTAATTTCAGTTGTTTTTACATTTGTAAGTAATATCGAATTCTTAAACTCAATTAATTTGTGTAGTGTAATAAGATCAACTTGAGATTAATTAAATTATTTATTTTGATGTTGGTTTTTGTCATTAAAAGTAACATTTTCATTAATATTCAGATTAATGATAAAAATGAGTTATTTAGAAGGGAAGATAATTGCAACAAACAAATGTTTAGTCCACTTTTTCACCACAAACTAATTTGTTCTTGGTTTGTTAAGTGCTGGCTGGGTTATTTCCAATCACTACCTAGAATTAAAGGCTTCGAAGAAAATGTTTCGCAGCCTGCGTTATTCTTTCAGGACGGGGAAGAATTGATGTTCCTGAATGCCTTCGCCAGCGCACGAGGGTTCTATCGAGATCGACACTCGCTGGAAGACGGGTTTTGAGAAAAAGCCCCGAGAAAATTAAAAACCCCTCCGCGTACGGATGTACATCTTTGAATTATGCTTGAAAAGTGCGCCAAGTCGCGCTGACTTCACGGAAATTAGCAGGCTTCTCAGAACTCAGGACCTGCGCAGAAGGAGAATTTCCCACGCTTACACCATTGCGCCAGGAACCAACACTTAACGACAGCTAACAATTTTATGAAGTGGATGTAAAAATATTTTGTATATTAAATTTATTTATTTAGTTTTAGCTTCAAAAATTAACACAAGATTTTTGATATTTGCCCGGGAGGGGGAATTACCCATTACCCATAATCAAGACAAGTTGTCGCCAGAGCTACTGCAATGTGAATCAAGTGAAAATGGATAGAAACAAGATAGTAGTTCAAGTGTGAATCTGTGGTAGAATACCTTCCAATTTTCAAAGAAGATTCTTCTACACGTTATTTCTCATTTACTACTGTGGGAGCAGCCTAACGAGCCGCACTAAATACCCAATATTGTGGCGTTGACGCGGCTGTCTGTGAGTACCGCCAACTTCTTAACCGAAGGGTTTCAACCCGATTCGCGATATTCAAAATAGTTCAATCGGCAGGTACAAACTAGAACATATTTAAACACACCATACTTTCTCGTCCCTTAGTAACGGTTACGCAATAATGTTACACCGGTTTTTGTCCAGTTTCCCTGATCCACTGAGCAAAAGCTGAGATGGGTTCAAGGGTTCAGATAGTTGCAACCTCTCACGGGTGGTCTCCTAGTCAAATGTAATGGGTTGTTGTTATTAATGTTTTAATGTGTTCGTTGTTTTACATCGATTTTACAATTCTGTTGACAAGATGTACTGTGTACCTCATGAATGAATGATTTAACGTCTGAAGATGGAGACAACAAATCTCCGAAACGTCGGCAGTTAAGGAGTTTGTTGCAGTTTACATTGAGTTATGTAAGTAGTATAGTAAGTAGTTATGTAAGTATGTTATGTAAGTAGTGAAGTGTATATAATAATGTAGTTGTCTTTAATACATTGAAGTGTAATTTTGTTCTAAACAAATTTATTTAATCTAATTAAAGTTAATTTCTCAAAAGTTTTTAAAATGTTAGAAAGAAAAATTATGAGACGATCATTTTCAGGATTAAAATACTTTTATTAGGTTATGGTATTGGCAATATTAATGCTGTTGTCCAAATTTATGGAAAATATTTTATTTTAAAACGCTTTAAACATTGAAGTTAATGAATTAATACTTGAATTTGGAAGATGTTTTGTTATTATATTTGGAATACAATCAATACCAAGGGATTTTTAAAAAGTTTAACTTAGAAATAATAAATTAAGTTTCTGATATTTATTTATTTTACGTCAAAAAAACAGTTAAAACTGCGTATGACGTGCTATGGGGAAAAGTGAATTGTGTGCACATTTTCAAAATTCTGTGATCCCTACACTTAAGTCATATACTACTTAAATTTTGAATTTTTGAAAGGGAGACAAAAAAAAAAGAAAGAAAAAAAACTCCCATGTAATAAAATCTATTTTCAAGGATAAACAAGCAATAAATTTTGAATTTTGGAAGGGAGAAAAGAAAACAAAAAAACTCCCATGTAAAAAAATCTATTTTCAAGGGTAAATAAGCAATAAATTTTGAATTTTGAAAGGGAGAAAAAAACAACCAAAAAACTCCCATGTAATAAAATCTATTTTCAAAGATAAATAAGCAATAAATTTTGGCTCTTATTACTTCCTGCCGCGACAACATGGAAACGATAATTTGAATAATTGTCTTTCCCACTGAATTCTAGAAGACGTGCACAGAAAATGAAGTTACATTTATGTCCAGAAGCAAAACAAGGGGCCATCTCAGCATTTGCTCAATGGATCAGGAAAACTGGACGAAAAACCTGATCGAGATGGGGGTCATTGACCCGGAAGCTGTGTTACAATAGTTGTTACAGGTTGTTTATACTCATTTATACAGTCCAAATGGTAAATAATGCATTATGTATCATTGTTAAAATTAATGTTACTTTTCTTGTGATGCTCAGTATAGTCTCTAATTGTATAGAAGCAGTTATGCAGCAGAAACGATTTCACTTGTGATTTAAACTTTTCTATTGAATTTAATCGTTTAATGTCATCTGGCAAAGTGTTGTAAAATAATGTACATGTATTGTATGTGAATTTTTTGTAATGAGCTGTTGATACTGTCACCTGATGAATATGATTTCTACGTCGAGTGTTATAGTAATAGACTTCGGCATTTTCTGAAAAAATATTCCCGCCCTTGAGCAAGTCATTTTTTACAAAAAACCACTGATTCGTAAATAAAAAGACACGGTAATGGTAGAATTCCTAGATTAATGAAGAGAGGCTTACATGAATCACGTGGGTGGGATTTGGTTATTATTCGTACAATTCGTTTTTGTAATCTAAAAGTCTGGGAGCTATAAGATGTATTTCCCCAGAATATTATGCCATATCTCAGGCGGGAATGAACATTCGCGAAGTATACACAACGAGCAGTATGAAGGCTGACTGAATTTGCGAGAATTCTGAACGCGTAGCATAATGAACTTAATTTTGTGTTCAATTCATTTAAATGGACGTTCCATTTAAGGTTTGACTGAATTGAGAGACCTAAAATTTTGTTGCCTTAACATCAGTCAATGGTACACTGTTCATTTTCAATGGAGCACAGAATTGTTTATTTGAAATGGAAAACTGCATTAAAACCGTTTTCTTTTCGTTTACTATTAATTTGTTATTTCGGAACCAATTTGAAACATCTGATATTGTACTATTTACGGTTTCTTTATTGCAAAGGATGTTCGTATCATCCGCAAAGAGAACCGTTCTTCCGTTTCGAATCGTCGAGGGCATATCGTTTACGTAAAGTAGGAACAGAATAGGGCCTAAAATCGATCCTTGAGGAACTCCACATGCAATGGGCAAAGAGTCGGAAAGGTGCGTACGTAATGTTCCATCATTCCAGTAAGGTATTTCAACTCTCTGAGATCGTTGTTTAAGGTACGAACATAACCAATCTAGAGCAATACCACGAATTCCATATGAAGGTAATTTGGAAAGTAAAATGTCATGATCAATGACGTCAAAAGCTTTTGAGAGATCTAAAAATAATCCAATAGGTGCCTCGTTTTGATCCAATGATGAGGCGACATCTTTAAGAAAAGAAAATATAGCTGTTTCCGTTGATTTTGATTTTCTAAATCCATGTTGGCAATCTGAAAGCGCGTCGTGTTTAGTGAGAAAGGTTTCCATTCGTACGTAAAAAAGTCTCTCTAATATTTTTGAAAAACTGATAGAAGAGAAATGGGCCGATAATTTTGAATTTCATTTTTGTTGCCTTTTTTGAAAAGCGGCTTAATTTTAGCTGTTTTGAAAATATCTGGAAACGTTCCAGTGCATAAAGATGCATTAAATATGTGAGTTAACGGGTGTATAATGGCATACGCACAAGTCTTTAACAAGTCTTGATGGGGAAATAAATTTAATTCTTTCAGGTACTGTATAATAGGAAGAATACATAGTTTTTTAAATGATACTATAAAAAGTAACTAGTGGTGCTACAGAATGGGACAGACTTTCTCGTAGTAAAGTTTCCTAATTTCCTTGGTGTGGGCCGTCTTTACGGTCTGCCCCGTCCTCTTGCCAGCTGTCATCTATCGCCGCCCATAGTACATTTTTTTTAATGTTTGCAATTTTTCGGTTTCCTAAGAGTAGAACCGAAATATTACTTTAAGAATATTAAAGAAGAGTAAAACGTCAATTTAGAGCCGTTTTTAAGAAAATAGTGCTTAAGCGTTACTGAAAATACGAAATTTGAAGCTCTTTTTCACAGGAATCTATTGAGTTTTCTAAAAACGTCATTTGAATTCATTTGAAGCACTTCTACTCACAAATACAATAATGTATACAAATATCTGGAAATGAGCAAACTAAAGATGTGAGATATTTCAAAAACGTTATATTTGTGTAAGTTTTTAAAGACCAAAAGAATTGTAGATATGGAGGTAATCAACCACAACAATAAAAATTAATAATTTATGTATTTATGTCATTCCCAAAGTAACTTTCGGGAACAATATTTTTCTATCCTCAGTGGGTCTCTAAAAAAATGCAAAAATTGAGAGATTAACATAAAGAACAACTATGATATAAAGAATAAAATTGACAAAAGAAGTGAAATAAATAATACAATGATAAAATTTAAAAAATAAAATAACTTACTGCCCAAGCAACGTGGATCCCACCTAAACATTTACAATAAAACAAGATATAATCCAGAAATGAACCACTAGGGTGGCCGCCACCTTGTAGAATGTTACAATTTTTAAATTTTTCGTTGTATTATTTATTTCACTTCTTTTCTCAATTTTATTCTTTATATCATTACCACACTTTATATCATTACCAGATATGTGTTACCACAAAATCTCAGCTCTAGCTAACAGAATTTAAACAAAATAATACTTCAAAATGAACTTTACGTCAAATAAAACAGTGGAATTAAAACTATCCGTTGGAAGAGTTTCAAGAAAAAATTTGAAGCCAGTTTTGAGGAATGGCATTTCAGCTTTTCTGAAAATGCAGAAATTTGAGCTCATTTTTAGAGAAAACTTGAGTTTACCAGAAGTTTTATAAAACATTATTTAAAGCGCATGTACTCATAAATACAACAGTGTGAACAAATTCCCCCTAAGGTAAATATTATTCAACATTAGTAAATATGAGTCAACATTAAAATTACACCAAAAAATTACATTTTTGAAAAAATAAAAGAATAGAGCTATATTGCGTTTATGTCATAGTATAGGACACATTTGGCAGTATCCGTAACAAAAATTTAACGAAAAAGTCAGTAAACTAAAAAATAAGTATTCATCTGGTTTAGATGAATTTCCGGATTGTTTGTTAAAAATGTGTACACCTGCCATTATATACCCATTTTCTCACATTTTCAATGCTTCCTTGTGCACAGGAATATTTCCAGATATTTTGAAAACAGCAAAAATTAAGCCACTTTTTAAAAAAGAGAACAAACATAAAATTCAAAATTACCGGCCAATTTCTCTTTTGTCAGTCTTCTCAAAAATATTAGAGAGGCTTTTCTATACGCGAATGGAAACTTTTCTAAGGAAAAACGAAGCGTTTTCAGACTCACAACACGGTTTCAGGAAATCAAAATCTACGGAAACTGCCATTCTTTCTTTCCATAAAGATGTTGCTTCATCAATGGATCAAAATGAAGAACCCAATGGGATACTTTTAGATCTTTCGAAAGCTTTTGACGTTATTAACCATAACATCTTGCTCTCAAAATTACCTTCTTATGGAATTCGTGGTATTGCCCTAGATTGGATAATCTCTCGTTCATCGATCTCAAATAGTAGAAATACCGTATTGGCACGAAAGGACATTATTTACTTATCTTTACGATTCTTTGCCAATTGAACATGCGGTCCCACAAGGTTCGATCTTAAGTTCTGTCCTCTTTCTGTTGTACGTAAACGATATGCCCTTATCTATTAAAAATGGAAGAACAGTTCTGTTTGCCGATGACACGAATATTCTTTGCAAAAAAGGAACAATAAATAGTACAACTTCAGAAGTTTCAAATTGGTTTTGTAATAACAAATTAATAGTTAACGAAAGAAAAACTGTCTCAATGCAATTTTGCGTTTCAAATCGGCAATCGTATGCTTCATTGAAAATGAACAATATTCAATTAGCTGATATTAAGGTAACAAAATTTCTAGGTCTCTCAATTCAATCAAACCTCAAATGGAATGTACATATAACTGAATTAAACACTAAATTAAGCTCATTATGTTATGCATTCAGAATTTTTTCTAATTCTGTCAGCCTTCATGCAGCTCGTTGCGTGTATTTTGCAAATGTACATTCCCGTCTGAGATATGGCATATTATTCTGGGGAGGCTCATCCTTTAGTGCCCAGACATTTAGATTGCAAAAGAAAATTATCCGAGTAATGAAAAAATCCCATCCACGTGATCCGTGCAAGCCTCTTTTCATTGAGCTTGGAATCTTTCCATTGCCTTGCCTATTTATTTACGAGTCTGTAGTATTTGTCAAAACTGACTTACTTAACGGTGGGAACTTATTTTCATGTAATACTGATATTTATAGTTACAACACTCGCCGGAAGAAGTTCAATTCTCTCCGATATTTTAAAAGCTTGATTTTGGCCATGATATTTGAAGCCCCAAAATCAAAATAATGCTGAAAAATGTAGATGTTTTTAAATCATAAATAGGATAAAACGTATATACTGCAGAAAAATGAAAAGTAAACCATCGTGTCAATTGAAAAAATTTCTAATTATTTTGTATTGTAACATTTTCTCGATGTATTGTAAATATTACCGCAAATGTAGTGGCGTGTGGTGAAATTTTTTTCTAAGGAAGCAATTATATTTCAAATGGTAAATTTTTAATTATTCACATGGACAAATTGATAATTTAACCACTGAACCGATAAGCTCATGTGGAGCCCACCCCACGCGCGCAGTGAGTCACGCTGTATGCAACTGACCGATTGCTTCCAAACGCGAGTTCGACTGAATGAGCCTGCGCGCGTCCACCATACGCGCCAGCATATCTACTGATCACAGCATTCCCTGTGAGACGCTGGATGCAGTCAGACCAGTGCTTCCAAAGCGCTTTGCAGGCGAACTCTACCCTATCTATTGGCACTGGAAACGAAAAAGTACATAAATCCAGTTGCTAAAATTAGAAAAAAATCCTCCTACTCGTGGTTTAGCCAGAATCTATGTTTTGTGGGTCCTTGATACCGAAAACTCGATTGTCGGCAAAACGTCTGCCCGTCTGTGAACAACGATAGAAGCTAAACCGTTCAGCCGATTTTCAACAAAACATATTCCTCAATCGACGTGGCTGATGTGGCGGTTCCTTGAATCTGAAATCAATGTTTTAATTTGGGGGGAGGGACACTTTACATAAAGCCCCTGGGACATTTTCAAAATTTAAAAAATTGCTCTATCGTTTTTGATTAAATTTTGTTGTTGGATAGTGTAAAGTACGTTTAAGAGAATGATGCAGGACTCATTTTCGTTCAAAACTGATTTTTCGAAAATTGCAAAATTCAAAATTTTTTCAGCGTCATCTTACAACTAAAAAGATGAAGATACAATTTGTTTTCTTAAGGAAATGTATTCATCAAAAACATCTTCAAATATGGTCATGTTGGAAATATGAGTATTTTTTGTATAATTCGGCAAAAAACATAATCGCCTGCCTCCTAAACGTAAAATGACTGTGTTGCTAACTAGCAATTTTCCCCCATCTTCAAAAGGTTTTGTTTGTGCTACGTAAGTTAGAATTTCTGTACTATTTCAAATTTCATTGTTCGTTTCTTCTTCGAGCTGTTGTTAAAAGTTTTAAAATTAATCTTTTAGAAATTATTTAAAACCTATTTTAAATTGCGTCCTTTAATTGAGTTAAATGTGAAAACGAATAGATGATTTAGCTTAGCTTAATCAGATATGGGAATTGTTTCATTGTTTCTTGAAATCCATCGTTGCAACGCCGCACTGATAACAGAAGGCGATTATGGCTGCTGCCTTTTCTTTCGCCTTAATATAAACTAATAATTTTATTTACGGCTAAAATACGCATCGTGCGTCGTTAGTACATTTATGTAGAACGTGAATACACTGCATACAATGGCAGAAAGCTGTTTTCGTTTAAGCAATTGAATTTAAAAAATATGTTATTTTTGTTTCTTGGTCTCTAAT
This sequence comes from Teleogryllus occipitalis, assembly GCA_011170035.1. NCBI lineage: Eukaryota > Metazoa > Arthropoda > Insecta > Orthoptera > Gryllidae > Teleogryllus > Teleogryllus occipitalis. Next base: position 242,866 of record BLKR01000183.1, on the reverse strand, counting down.
TTATAAGTATAAATTTTACGACTTAGAGAATATTATATTTGAAGGAATGATTGTTTTTTGTGTGTGAAGGACTGATCAGAGTTTGCAGCACTGTCTCAGTTATGTTACATAATTTATAGTCTATTTAATTTTTTTGTTTGGGGAAGGCCCTCAAGTATAAGTGAACAATACAACCAATGTAATTTTAACATGTGCATTTTAAAAATATTATATTAAGTATTAATGGATTGGACATGCATTTTTATTGTTTTTCTCCAAAATTTTATTCAAGGAGCCCCGAATTTAATATCCCTCTTGATGCTCGCCTTCTCTGCAATGTTTTTCTTACGTTCTAGAAACATGATCCTAGAAACAGAATGGTGTCAGTACAATTTTTTTAAAAAAAACGAGTAGTTTTTGCTTTATTTGCGCAAAAAATGAGCAATTTCTTCTCAAAAACAGCTCCAAATGTTTTGTGCTTAATTGTCTCCAGATGTGTAACAAGGGGCTGTAAAAACTATGGTGCTAATCTGATTTTCGGGTATTGCTCGATTCTTTCGAAAATTGGAGAATATTAAAGATCGCATAATATTTTTCTCGTAATAAAATCTGTTCCTTAAAGATAGATTTTGATATAAGATCATGTACAATCTTTCCAAAATTTGAGTACTATACGTGTAATTTTGCGTGAAATATAGACAAATTTTAATTTTGTTTAAATTTTGACTTCGAATGACGTATAGGACGCTTAAGAGAATGGTGCGGGTCTTCTGTTTGTTGAAAATTCTGATTTTTGAAAATTACAAAAATAGAAAATATTTTTCGATTTCTTCCTACAACTACAATTGTGAAGTTAAAATTTTTCATCAAAAACAGATCTTCAAATAATGTCATGTTCAATTTTTCGAAAATTTGAGTATTTTTTGCGAAATTTGGTGTGAAACATAAACAAATTTTAGTTTCTTTAATTTATGGACAACAAATTTCATTTGAAGGAAATATCTGTCTACAATTTTGTAGTTGTAAGGAAATACCGAAAAAATTCAAAATTTTGAAATTTTCGAAAATTCAAAGTTAACCGTGAAAATCGGACCTGCGTCATCTCTATAAGTGTATTTTACTCTCTTCTTACAAGAAATTTAAAATAAAAAATTTGGAGCCGTTTTGAGAAAATTTCGAAAATGTCCGAGCGGCTTTATGTGAAGTACCCCCAAATTTAAAAGAATGTTTTTCAAAATTTCAAAGCTTCAACTAGAGCCAGATCGACAGGGGTTTCTTCAATTTGGAAAAGATCGTACGTGTGGTTTAGGCTCTAGTAGTGTTCACAGACGGACGAACAGACAGATGGACGTTTTGAAAAAAAACAACACTTTTTCGGTATCAGGGGACCCCAAAACGTGCATTTCCGTTGAAATCTCAAAATCGATTTTCCGCAGCATTACATAAATGTTTCTATACTACGTATATTACTGCCGTGTATACGTATGTATATGAGAAAGTAACTAGAGGTGCTACAGAATGGTACAGACTTTCTTGTAAAGTTTTTTAATTTCCTTGGGGTGGACTGGTACGGTACAGTATGGTGGTGTCAGTTCTAGCATTTGACAGCCAAATATTAAGAAAAAGTGAAAAAATGTCCTTTTAGCGTCACAAAGACGGCAGGTGGAAAAGGAATAAAGCATAACCTAAAAGATAGTCGAGACTAGCGAGTTTAGACACCTAACAGGTGCGAGAAAGTCAGTGCCATTCAATAGCACCAGTAGTCTTTTCTAAATTTAGCATCAAGATTTATCCACTTTTTCGTTACCAGAGCCCAGTTAAGAGAGTTTTTCTGGCGAAAATTCGCCGTTTTCCGCCGCACGATTACATGACTCTCTTTCTTACGAAGAATTCGCAAGGCGAGAAAGTAGAAATGCTTATCTAACATATGACAATACGTATATCAATGGATTCGTCTTTTTACGCTCGTCATGAGAGACTAAAAAATATGTACAGTTTCAATTGAAAACTATCTCAATATCCCTTAAATTGCAAGAGATAGAATAGAAATGAATACATGCACTAATTAGCCCCATTCCCTCAAGCACTTCTGTGAAAACTGCATTGCAATAACTTCAACCGTTCACGCAGGAGGTTCTACAGTTACGTTACTCACACTGTATAGTAAATTACTTTCTCTAATAGGTATTAGAGAAAGTGTAGTCAAAATTCACGATGGGTCCTTGTACCCGAATAATTGTTTTTTGGCAAAACGTCTGTGAACGACCACTTCTGTTCATCTGTGATCATAGCACCTAAAACATTACGTGGGATTTCTTCCAAAACGGTGTAGCGTCACGTTGGCGGCCGTGGGTGGGAGGAGGAGCGGAAGTATCGCATACCTGCGGGCATGAATAGCTGGGCGCCCCGGCGTTGGGATACATTTAGACAAAGGGGACGCCAGCTTGACTGGGAAGGTCACGTGGTAGACGCGAGCCTCCCTGCTACACCTAGGATGGTCACGTGACGACTGCACTCTGGTATAAAATCGAGCCGACGAGCTCAGACGGGGGTATTCTAGAAACCTCGCGCGATGCTCAAAACTTTACGCCCATGCTGGAGCGTGTCGTGCCTATTGCACGGGTGACGAGGTCACGGTAGTGGCGCGGGAGTAGCGTCAGAGGAGGCGGGGCCTCCCTAGCTATGTGGGGTATCCACAGGGAAATACAAGTGTGTAGTTTCGGAGCAGAAGTTGGTTATTGTACATACGTGTAAATAAACTTGTACATACTTGTAAATGTCTGTGTGTTTTTCTCCATGACGCCACAACGGATATTCTTGCCCGGTCGATCTGGCTCGACTGAAAGCTTCGGGATTTTGAAAAACCTACTTTAAAATTTAGATATGTAGTACTTTACATGAACCCCCAGGAACATTTTCAAAATTTTCTCAAAAATAGCTCCAAATTTTTTCTTTTAATTTAAAAAATTCAAACTTTTGTAATTTTTGAAAACAGAGTTAACAATAAACATTGGAACTTTGCTCTCTTTATAGGTGTGTTTCACTCTATTCTTACAAGAAATTTAAAGAAAAAATTGGAGCCATTTTTTGAAAAAAATTGAAAATATTGTAGGGGCTTCGTGTAAATTACCACAAAATTTCAACAATGTTTTTCAAAATCGCAAATCTTGAGTCAGGCCAGGTCGACCAGGAAGTATTCATTTTGGAAAAAATCCTATGTGTACTAGTGTTGTTAACAGACGGACAGACAGACGTTTTGAGAAAAAATGTTTCTGGTATCAGGGGACCACAAAACATGTATTTCCATTGAAATCTCGAAATCAATTTTCAACAGCATTACACAACTTTCTCTCTACTATGTATATTTCTCTATATTATGACTCGTATATGTACATATATGTGAAAGGAAAATCGCCTGTAGTGTAAATATTATAGACATGAGAGACATTTAAGGAAAATTACAATTTTGGGAAATATCAAAAGTTTACAAGAAAATGGCATTAAAACTTCGAACCGTTTTTGAGAAAATGTAGCTTTTATAACTGTTCATATTTTATGCAACATTACGCTAAAACTACTAATGTTTTCAAAAAATTACACGACATTAATTAAAAAATTATTTGTGAAGAACAAATTTAATTTGAAGAAAAAATCTTCATTTTACTTTCTCGCATTTAAGAAGGAACTTCTTAAGAAGAGAAAGTTATGTAATGCTGCGCGAGAAAACGGGAAAAACTCTTATTACAAGGCTCTGATAACGAAAAAGTGGATTCAACCAGTCGCTAAATTTAGAAGAAAAAAATCTTCTAACACGTGGTGTAGCCAGAATCCATGTTTTGTGAGTCCTTCATAGCGAAAAATCGATTGACGGCAAAACGTGTCAGTGAACAAAGCTAGCGGCTAAACCGTTCACTCGATTTTCTCCAAAATTGATATTCCCTGATCGATTTGGCTGATGTCGCGACCCCCCGAATTTGAAATCGATATTTTAATTTTGGGGGGTACTTTACATGAGCCCTTGGGACATTTTCAAAAAAATGGCGCCGTGATTTTGATTAAATTCTGTTGTTGGAAAATCTGAAGTACGTTTAATAGCGTTTTCCATTCACCGCACTGGTACGCACCCAGTGCGCACTCAGGCCAGCTTTCGTGTTCCATTCCACCGCTAGGGCGCATCAGTGCAAAGAAGCACATGTTCCATTCACACAATCACACGGAACCAGGGCGCTCTAAACTGCACTGACGATCGCGTCAGTGCAGTCCAGGGCACCAGGCCATTGTGAGGTTAGGTACGGAAGTTATCCATGCTGATTTGGATTCGTGGTGAAATTGTGAAGGCAATTGAGGATCTACTGTCACGCAGGAATACTTCGAATGATGAAGTATATCATGTTTTGCAAGAAATTTCTTAAAATAATTTGTGACTTGCGAAGTTCGGAAAAGTTGTGTTTTCCTAAAATTTAACCTTGAATAACTTCATGTTAACAAATTCAGTACTGTTTAGAAACCAAAGTGTAGGTATGTCTCAATTTCGAAAGGCTAATAAAGTGAAAATAAAAATAGTGATCCTTACAAAATATTAAAATATATGTGCCAAGAAATGTTTCTCGCACGCCCATACATATATCAGCGGAAATGTTCATGTTAATATTTATTTGGTTTTCAATAACCAAACAATTCTTCAGAAGCTTTTGGGTTCAAAATCTTGTGTACTATATTGATCACTGGCAAATCACGAAAAATGAAATTTCGACAAATACGCATTTGATGTTTTCGTAGTTTTTAAATTAGGAAATCGCACGTTAATAATTTATTAATAAAGGAGTAAGAATTACCAAAAGACTTCATAAAAATTATAACAATGATCATAATTCAAAATTATTATTTTTCGAGTTCCATCAGTGTGGCAGACCATGAACAGCTATCTATAAAGCCATGTAAAGATAGCAGCGCCCAAAAACGAATCTCTACCAAACTATATCCAAAATTAACGGCTAATTAAGTGCTCTATTCCCGAATTTTCCGCTCCTATAGTTTTCCCAAAATCATGGACGCTGCAAAATTTAGACTAAAGTTAGCAGCGCCCACTCAAAAAATTCATCTCAAATTGAATTCAAAATTATGAAACCACACCCATTATTTTGGAATAATTAAAGGCTCTAGGAAAAAATTACTTCCGCATTTATATTCCATAATTATGGCTGTACAAAGAGAAACAGTTAACATTGGTTATGGTCGAAAAAAAACATTAAAATTCAAAAACCACAGAAAAAATTTAAAACCCTACCCAAACATAACATTAATTAACGGCTCTAGGAAAAAAATTACTCCCGCATTTATATTCCAAAATTATGGCTGTACAAAGAGAAACAGTTAACATTGGTTCTTATGGGAGAAAAAAATGTTAAAATTAAAAAAACGCAGAAACAATTTGAGACCCTACACAAACATTAACATGAATTAACAGCTCTAGGAAGACAATTACTCGCGCATTTACATTCACGTCTTGGAAGTTAGCAGGACCATTTCACCCAATCACAAATCTGCATTGCTCATAATTTGCCGCTTTTTCCAGTTTTAAGATGTAAAAACAAAAAATTAGCCGCGGGTCATTTTCTCAAAGAAATTGGTGTTCATGCTAACTTCCATTAGAAGTTAGCAGGACAACACATCTAAATCCGCTGATAAACCAAGTATACCCACCAAACAGTACATCAAATTTGCCGCTTTTTATCTACAAACGATTACAGAAGATATCATATAGATATCTCCATTCTTTCAAAAAATATTTTTAAAAAAACAAAAATTACACCACGATCCTCACCTACGATGTACAGTCCTGAATTTTGAAATATAAATCCGTTAGTAATTTTTTCCTAGAGCTGTTAATTCTTGTTAATGTTTGGGTAGGGTTTCAAATTTTTTCTGAGATTTTTAAGTTTTGGTTGTTTTTTTTTTTCTTTTTTTTTCGTAAGAACCAATGTTAATTGTTTCTCTTTGTTCAGTCCTGAAGTTTGGAATATAAATTCGGGAGTAATATTTTTCCTAGAGCCGTTAATTTATGTTAATGTTTGGGTAGGGTTTCAGATTTTTTCTGAGGTTTATAAGTTTTAATGTTTTTTCACCCGTAAGAACCAATGTTAATTGTTTCTCTTTGTACAGCCCTGAATTTTGGAATATAATTGCGGGAGTAATATTTTTCCTAGAGCCGTTAATTCATGTTAATGTTTGGGTAGGGTTTTAATTTTTTTTAAAATGTTTTTTTGGCCATATGAACCAATGTTAATTGTTTTTCTTGCGCCCACGATTTTGGGAAATCTATGGGAGCGAAAATGCTTGTGAAGAGACAGATCCAGGGTTGCCAGAGTCTTGTGGCATGCATCCGCCGTTAGATGGCACTTAACCCGCCCAATGGTTTTAAATATTTGAATCTTTCATACAAACAATACAAATCTGAGTTTTCGGTAAATAATAAATAAAAATACACAATAAGTTATTTTATTTATTTATTTTTCATTTAGTTAAATTTATTATTAAACATTTTTATAAAATTAATATCAAGATACGATAAATCTGCAACGATTTTTATGAATTTACATACCTAGATAAGCTATAACATTATTGTGTTCGATAGGAAAATGATACTTGAGATTCTCAAGTATCATTTTCCTATCGAACACAATAATGACAAACTTTATGACTCCATGGAACTCAATCAGCTTTTTGTTTACATGTGACATTTTTGCTCATTTAAAAGTGTTGATTTTAAACGTACATGTACATTAATACATGTACATTATTTTACAACACTTTGCCAGATGACATTAAACGATTAAATTCAATAGAAAAGTTTAAATCACAAGTGAAATCGTTTCTCCTGCATAACTGTTTCTATACAATTAGAGACTATACTGAGCATCACAAGAAAAGTAACATTAATTTTAACAATGATACATAATGCATTAATTACCATTTGAACTGTATAAATGAGTATAAACAACCTGTAACAACTATTGTAACACAGCTTCCGGGTCAATGACCCCATCTCGATCAGGTTTTCGTCCAGTTTCCCTGATCCATTGAGCAAATGCTGAGATGGCCCCTTGTTTTGCTTCTGGACATAAATGTAACTTCATTTTCTGTGCACGTCTTCTAGAATTCAGTGGGAAATACAATTATTCAAATTATCGTTTCCATGTTGTCGCGGCAGGAAGTAATAAGAGCCAAAATGTAATGCTTATTTATCCTTGAAAATAGATTTCATTACATGGGAGTTTTTTTTTGTTTGTTTGTTTCTCTCCCTCTCAAAATTCAAAATTTAAGTAGTATATGACTTAGTGTAGGGATCACAGAATTTTGAAAATGTGCACACAATTCGCTTTTCCCCATAGCACGTCATACGCAGTTTTAACTGCTTTTTTGACGTAAAATAAATAAATAAATAAATAAACGAACCATAATATTTGATAAAACATATCTTTTATCAAATCTTTAATTCATCATCTTTATGACGGAAATTCAATATATTATGTAAGCATGATTATAAAGTTTATTTTATCATTTTGATTTTGTTCATAGCCCAATTCGCGGTTCTGAAAAATGAATTCCGCCCATTGGGCGGAATTCCGCGAATTGAATTTTTCTTCCGCATTGTCTACTCTTTTTCTAGCCCAAAGAGTGGAATTCCGCCCAATCTGGCAACCCTGGACAGATCTGTTAAATAGACTACCAACAGATAGCACTGGCCTTGACAAAAGTCAAGCGAAAGGAATACAGTAAATTTAAAAATCGATCAATAGGTAGTGCCGGTCAACGACGTTGCTACCTCCCCTGGCAGGCTGCTGGGCGGCGCCCGTCGTAAGACGCCATTTGCCGAACCTATGTTGCCATTTGAGCACTCATTGGCGGCGATTTCTTTGTCAGTAAGTTCCGTAACAACGCCGCGTTTAGGACACAGAGGCGAGTGTCCGCAGCCAACGGAAACCGCTGTACGGAACAAGCGGGAGTACGAATGCTACAGATGCGCTCGATTCGAAAACAATGATACGAAGATGGATACCCACAGAGATTATTTAAAAAAGTGCAGAAGAAGAAATACTAATCTCAGTAGGAGGGGGGGGGCAGTGTCCCTGGCGCCTCCCTGCTGCAGCCGCCACTGGTTGCTCTTCACGCGTGTGGGGCAGCACTCTTGCGGAGCGATGAAGTTTTTGCCCTGCACTAGGGTGGGTTTCAGTGCAACGAATGGAGAACGAAAAAGAATGGCGCAGTCTCATGTTGGTTGAAAACTGATTTATCGAAAATTGAAAAAAAAATCAGAATGGTTTTGGCGTCTTCCTACAACTACAATTACGAAGATACAATTTTTTTATTAATGAACTGTGTTCATCAAAAACAGATCTTCCAATAAGATCATGTTGAACTTCTCGAAAATATGAGTATATTTTGAGTAATTTGGTGACAAAACAGTCGACCGCTTCCAATTCACTGCGCTTCCTGAACGTAAAATGAATAGTTTTACTAAACAGTGTGGATGCTATGTAAATTAGAATTTATGTATTATTTCATTTTTCATTGTTCGTTTCTTCATCGAGCTTTTGTTGAAATTTTTAAAATTAAACTTTTAGAAATTATTTAAAACCTATTTTAAATTGCGTTCTTTAATTGAGTAAAATGTTGAAAGGAGAACATGATTTCTCTTTGTTAATAAGATGTGGGAATAAAAAGTAATGCATGTAAAAACCGAGTAATTTTGATGTATATAGAAATATTGTATTTAATGATTATATTTTTTCTATTTTCATTTTCTTGCTAGCGGTATCAACAATGTTAATTAGCAAAATGTACGAATTAGCGGTCATTGTTTCTTTTAACATATTTCTGTAACGCCGCACTGATAAGAAAGTGATAATCCCTGCTGCCCTTTCTTTCGCATTAATATAAACTAATAGTTTTATTTACGGCTAATACACGCATTGTGCATCGTTTGTATTCGCGTAATTTTGCGTCATTTGCGTAAAATCGCGTACTTTCCGTGCAGTTTTGCTTGAAAATAGGGCGAGAAAGTACGTGCTGTTTTAGCACTATTTTAATAATGTACGACTAGGTGTTTCAAATTCGCTGGGCCTTTGGTCAGGCCAGATCAATCAAGGAACACTCATTTTGGAAAAACTCCTATGAATGGTTTAGGTTCAAGTGTTGTTCACACACAGTCAAGACGAAAATTTAGAAGGGAAATAAAAATTTTTTTAAATTTTAAAAATTTTAAATTAAAAATAAATTAAAAAAAAAAATAACTTCTTCGGAATCAGGAGACCCCAAAACATGTATTTCTGTTATTTTTCTTTTTCCCAGCATTATATAACTTTCTCTTATACCGCATAATGTGTGCGCGTGTATTTGAGAAAGTAAACTAGAGGTGCTACAGAATAGCACATACTTTCTCGTAGTAATGTTCTCTAATTTCCTTGGTATGAGCTGGCTTTACAGTGTTGCCCCCTCGTCTTGCCAGCTGCCATCTACCGCCACCAAAAGTACATTTTTTTTTGTTTTGAAATTTTCTAAACCTTTCGGTTTTCTAATAGATCGAAATATTACTTAAAGAATGTAATAGAAAAGTAAAACTTCGTCCTAAATGGCAATTTTCACTCAAAAATTTAAGAGCCGTTTTCAAGGAAATGGCGTTTAAGCGTTACTGTAAATGCGAAATTTGAAGCACTTCCACTCACAAAGGCAGTAATGTATACAAATCGATGGAAACGTGCATATTTATGGCGTGAGACATTACGGAAAAATTACATGCGTAACTTTTTTAAAAACAAGAGAATACACCAAATTGAACTTTACGACATATTAAACAGTCATTAACACTATCCGTTGCAAAAGTTTGAAGAAAAAATTCGAAGCCATTGTTGAGAAAATTGCGTTTGAGTGTTTCTGAAAATGCAGAATTTTCAGCTCAAGTTAACACAAAACTGTTGAGTTTTTGAGAAACTTTACTTGACATAATTTAAAACACATGAACTCATAAATACAATAATGTGAAGAAATCGCCTGTTATGTAAATATTACCAACATGAGAGAAGTAAAAAAATAAACTTCTGTAGTTTTTGAAAAAAACAAAAGATATGGCAATATGGCATTTATGTCATCGTGTAGAGTACATTTTGTATTACCCCTACCAAAAATTTAAAGAAAAAATGTGGAGTCATTTTTGAGAATATCTTGTTTTAGTTATTTTTAAAATTGCAAATATTGCACTCGCTTTTGCAGGAAAACTACTAAAATTTTTAAAAAAATGTTATGACCTTAATGACAGAACTATTTATGGACAACATATTTCATTTGAAGGAAAAATTTGTCTCTTCAATTTTATAGTTGTAGGAAGACCCCCTCCCCCAAAAATTCAAACTTATGCAGTTTTCGAAAATTCAGGGTGAAAATTCACTGTGAAAATCGGACCTACACCATCTTTAAAAGTGTATTTCATTCTATTCTTACAAGAAATTTACAGAAAAAAATTGGAGCCGTTTTCCAGAAATTTTCAAAATGTCCGGGGGCTTCATGTAAAGTACACCCAAATTTTAAAGAATGTTTTTCAAAATTTCAAAGCTTCAACTTCAAGCCAGATCGACAGAGGATTCTTCAATTTGGAAAACATTGTACGACTGATTTTAGCGCTAATAGTTTTCACAGACGGACGGATAGACGTTTTGAAAAAAAAAGGGGGGAAAAAAACAACAACAACATTTTTTGGTATCAGGGGACCCCAAAACGTGTATTTCCGTTGAAATCTCGAAATCTATTTTCCGCAGCATTACATAAATTTCTCTATACTACGTATATTACTCCCGTTTATACATATGTATACGAGAAAATAAAAATGGCAATAATAGAAAGGTGACATTTTGAGAGCAAGAGAATGGAAGATGAGGAAAGGAAATAATGAAAGCCTCAATATACCCTCTTCAGGCAGGGCCCAACCCACCCTGGTGGGCTAATAATTTTTCATGATTCATAATTTTTCACCCTGGTGGGCTTCAATATTTTATGATTTTTTTTTTTTTTTTTAAATCTTTGATACCATAAACAATAATTTCTCTTTTGAGCACGTATATGCAAGTGAAGCATACACCAAAGAGTAGGGGAAAAAATTGATACTGAAAAACATGATAATGAACATTCCTTGAGTAATATTTATTTTTTCCAATATGAAATTACAAAACACAAAAATTATATGAAATATATACTATAGCAACTATGAAAAATAGTGTAAAGAGACTAGCTAGCGAAAGTGACAAATAGGCCTATGCTACTTAGGCAACAGAACTTCATTTAATAGATAATGAAGAACCACCATTTACACAATAATTAAGATAATCAGTAGTGCCATAGACTCTCCATTTTGAGTACTTTGTTGTCATTAACATACACAAATAAAATAATGTATTTGAGGGATATGTTGAACCACATGATTTGTAATATAATCTAACAAAATTTTTAAAATGAACAAATGGAATAAATAAAATAAGAATATGTAACACATGGGCACTACAGTGCCTACCTAAATTACAATGACAATCTTTACTTCAACCACAGGTTAACAACACTTTGTGCATAGTCTGAAACAATTCCACAATAGCACACATTAGCCTTTCTAAATAAAATATTTTAATCAATCAATCCATAAATAAATCAAAATTCATTTCAAACTTACATTCTACTTTCAAAATCTTAATTTAATGCTGCCAGAAATAAATTACCTGGTAATATATGCAATAATAACAATAATTATACATTAAGGCTTGAATAGTTTCAAAGCACTCAGCTCAAAAACTAGGGTTTAGCAATAAAACAGTCTTCATTAATAAACTATCTGCAAAAATATAGCCTCTCAAAAAAAAAATCCCCTTCCTCAAGTTTAAAACGCAAGCAAACATTATTTCACATCATCATCAAGTATTCTTTTCTTTGTTTGCAGATAGTAGATTGGAATATTTATATTCAATCATTGGTATTTCAGGAACTCTAATACCTCTAGAGGGCAAAAAGCAATGTAAGAAAACTCTCCAAGTTTATTTACCCGTTGCTCAAAATATCTTAAATGCATTTAAGCACGAGCAAGTACATTTTACTTGCAATAAACCTCAGGAACATATGCCTCAATCAGTCCTTTAAAAAATCCATAAATACAAGGATGTATAGTTCTCAGTAATAAGTAGAGAATGTAAATTAATTTGCAATTTACAATTTTAACACAATTTAGTAAAAATTACCATTCTTACACTTCCTTTAATTTAAAACAATAACATATCATAAAATGAAAATAAATAAAACTTCCACATAGTGTATAAACATTCCCACACGACTGCTTTTAAAATCTATAAGAACGTATTATATTATACATACATAGTGTCTCTTAATTTGTGATAATTCAAGGTGCAAACATACACAACTCTTGCTACGACAGGTCATTGAGAGGAATATTTCATTCAAAATTGTACAAAAACTGAATTAAAACTTATTATAAAATCCCTGAATAAATGAAAACTTATCACCACAGTTTCATTTTTGTCTTTCAGTATTAATAACCTAACTACACATTACTTAAATGCTCACAGTAGAAACTATGCTTTACTGCACATTTCTTACATACCAATCATTCACTTATGAAACTTGCAAGCTTTGGTAAATTATCTAAAATTTTCTCTGAATTTCTCTTGATAAATAATATTTAATTCGATTCTATTTTATTGTTGACTTTAATATTCTCTACAAATGTGCATTTACTATGTATGTTGGTAATTGGTGGCACTCAATTGTAAATCAACTGATGTATTATAAACACAGAATGGGAAAAAAATACAGTGAATTTGACCTTGAAGAGCTTGTGTGGGTGGCAAATTGGCTGTCCAAAACAACTTTTCGTTTTCTGTGTAGGAATCAACTACCTGATCGAGCTGCTATTCAGTTCTAGTTAAAGTTTTTGCCCTTAGATATTGGTGATTCAAGTCAATTACCTGCACAGGTTGCTTTGAGTTCAGTAGCAAATAGGATTTGACTTGCATTGTGGCCATTTATCCGCCACATGATTGTACATGTGCTGACTTATAGCTTTATTTTTAAAAAAAGTCCAATTTTTTCTTATATTTCTTCTCAGGGCTCAGTTCACCAGTCTGAAAACTATTATTCATGTTTCATCTTTAACTAATATATCTTTTAATTAAATATCTTTATGAGATTCAGTTCAATGAAGAAGGTGATATAGTTTTCAACTTAGAAAAGTTTAACATGTACTAATAATTTTAATTACTGTTACCAATCAAGATGTTTCATTTCCAAATTAATAATTTACTAGGTAAATAAATCATTTCAAAAATTATTAACACTGTACTGGGATGAAAAACATTTCTTTGATGATGATTAATGAAATAACTAATTGAAGATAATTTTAAAAAGTTGCATGCTACTCAAGATTTTTTATTTTAGTCACAAAAATTTGCTTGAAAAAGGTTTAACACAGTTTTCCATTGCTAAAGCATATCTCAAGATCTTCTCCAAATTCTCCTCAAACATTCATAAAGAATGCAGTGTAATGTGTGACAAGAATCAACAATAAATAGAAGGCAACCGAATTGTTGTCCTGCTTGCACTCAAGTAACTCCAAAAGACATCAGCACTCGAAGGTTACATCATTAGAAAGTCAAAAAAATGTCTAGTGAAAAAGATCTGGGATTGACTCGAGATATTCCTGAGTAAAAACTTGTCCTATTAAATTCAGGATGTAGGATAGACAGTAGTCCTAACTTACAATGTAAGTATGAAGAGTGTGATCATGAACATCATTAAATTTCCAAAATTATATATTTGGAAATTAATTTCACTAACTAAACAAATCAACAAATAAACTACACCTCAAAACAAACATATGAATTGCATCAGAAGAAAATGAAATACACTACAATCAACTTATATTGAAATTTTATTTTATACTTCGTATTCAATAATGTTTTAGAAATCATTAATTAACAGGAAAAATATGTGAAAATATCTTGTTAACATCTCTACAATTCAAAACTTATGCAGTGAAATATTTGGAAATGAAATATGATAGTGTACTTTAGTTAAACCTCATTCTGTTCAAAATATGAATATGAATGAACCCTTTCTTTGAACTTGAATTATAATAATTGGCAAGCAAATGGGGGAATGAGTTCTCATTTCACGCCTCAATAATTTGTTTTTGTATCTTTCACCTGTTGTCGTCGAATATTCCAGCAAAAAAAAAACATTTATTTAGACAATATTATCAATAATTATAACTTATTATGTAATGGATCTTTCATCTAGCATGACATAGTCTTTTCCAAATATATGCAAAGAAGTTTCAAATCAGGGAAATGAAAGCAGCCTAAGTGAAGTATTGGTATGAAAGACTGAAAAATTGCAAAATATGATGATTAAAAACTTACAATTTTATAAAGTAAAAACAGTCCAAAAATGTTTTTATTTTAGATGCATTTAGCACCTAACTGTCCTTTACTAAAACCCTTGTAATGAAATTTCATTTGGGAAAATTAGTTTTCGAGTAAGCAGCTTACGTGACTTGCAGCCACAACAAAAAAATCAATGGGAAATTAAAGCCAGGATTACACTCGCTGGAAGTTGGAGCAAAAAACCTGAATTGAATCATCCTGAACATAACTACCTTTCTTTGGTAAAAATTGTACCATGGCACCTTTTAAGTATATTCAAATAAATTATGTGCTATAGGCTAAATATAAAATGAAATTTGATTCTAGAATAAACTGTATAAAACATAACTCAAAACCTGATACAACAATGAAATTGTTGCTCCGAAAAGGATACACTCACACCATAAAATTATAGATTCCTTCTTGTGTTATAAGCAGAAAACACTTTTAAACAGCTCGAACATCTAGAGTATCAGTCAGATAAGTAACTTTCAAAATTTTTGAAAAGAACTGTTTCTCAGCAGGCAAATTTATTGACCAGGGAATGACACGAACTCCTCGTTTACTCCACAAGTTCACATACTCCCTGTGAACAAAACACATGATAAGAAAGCACAAAAACAATTATCTTTAGAAATAAAATGAAGCAAAATCAGAGATTCTTAAACTATTTCACTTGTAGGTTCTTTCAGAAAAAACAATTTTACTAATCCACCAACTTGACCCCTTCCAACTTGAAATATTTCTATGGGCGAAACTAAGCTCAAAGCTTTCATGATGCTTAGGTACTTATCAAAGCTTAGGTACATGCCCTGCAATGGGCTAAGACACTATATGCCCTGAAAGGCACATCTTGAAAGTCAGGCTTGCAGCACTTTGTTGGGTTGAAGTGATGGTTGAGAAAAACTGCATGAAACTCCAATCTCAGGCCCAGACAACAAGTTGGTTGAATGAATGTGTAAGGTTAACAATGTGACCAAACATAATGCAAGTAACAAAAACTGAAAAAGCATTAATTTCTAGTTTTTGTTACATTTTTGATGTGTTAGTGTAACACATTTTTTTAAATAGATATCCACTGTGTGAAAAAATTTAAATTATGACAATTTATTACTATTAGTATTAGAAGTAATGTTCTATCATCAAGTGAAATGAAAGAGAAAGTTCAGAAAATTCAGAGGTGAATCAATATACTTAAAAAAATAAGGTATTCTGCCATGGCTTCGTTTAGAGCTTCTACTGAACCGATTGTAGTATTTTTTCCTTTAAATGAAAGAATGTGATCCCTAGATGTGTTACCATATATTGTTTGTGTTGATTCACCAACATTTATGGTGTAAATTAATTAATTAAATCATTCTTTAATAGTACGCTTATCAATAGACAATTGTTTTCTTCCAAAGGGTGGCTGTTTCAAAATCGATTATATGAAACGGTAGATACGAGTCCATGCAGCTTCATGGTGGCGCTGCTTGATGTTTTGTTTTGATTGTTAGAGATTTGTTTACAATTCATCAAGGTTTTGTTTCAGTGTAATAATTGCATTGTGGCGTTGACAGTTCGCATCAATTTGCTTTTGTGATGTATTTTGTAGAGAACATTTGGACAGTGGGTTTTGCTCGGTTGTACTGAAGTAGTGAAGTTGTTCACAGGTTATGTCAAATTTTGAATCGTTGCCCATGCACCACAAAAGACACAAACGTACATCAATTGGACGCACGGAAAGAGAAAGTCACCGTAGGTGTCATGATAGCGAGGTCATTTCGTTTTCTGTTGGGTCGTTGTCTATGAAATGTCAGTTTTGTTCTGCTTTTTACTTCCCATGCGAGAGAAATTCTGCAAACAAGTTTACTGTGTTGCTTAAATGGGAAAATAAGTTTACCTTCGAGCAATATGCCAGAAGTAATCAAATTTATTTATAGGAGATGATGACACATCAAAAAACTTTAGAAATAATACCTGTCAGTATAATAGTGCTCTTTCTTTTGTGTCATTTGGTGTATTATTACAATATGTGTCATATTGCATTGCCACCAGGACATGGGTCATACGTGTTCTAAATTTTGGGAACTCACAGAATATCTTCGTTATACCCTGAAGATCCAAACAATGCAACATATTGTCTGGGCACAGTATTTTACATTTATCTCATATCTCACCATCAAATTTTGACGGGTTCTCACTAGTTTTTTTAATTAAATTGTTGTAGTACGAGACTTGCACATCCACCATCATTGCACCATCTTTTTTCGTATCATTTCAAATCATATCATGTCATATCATTCATTCATATTATGAAATAGGAGGAATTCATGATAAATAATTATTTTATTTATCAGGAATTTAATTATTTATTTTAATTATTTCATATACTTAACATGAATTTTCCCTCAGTAAATTTGTATTGTAACTAATAATCTTTTAATTTGGTATTGAATAATAAAACTATTTAATGATATAAAATCAATAAAAACTGTCTATAAAATAATTAAAGTGTTTCCTTCAATGAAATTCATGAGTGATTTGTAATATAAAATATAAAATAACTTATGTAAAACAATGAACTAAGAAAACGGTAAACGAACATTTTTAATTAAAGTAATTAAAAATTATTGAAACATTAAAAAAATGGAGACCCAAAATTAAGTACAAAGAATTTTGAAATTCCCACATTAGATTCATTTCAAATATCCCAGTTACTTCCATGTCATTGGCTGATAAAAGGCCAAATAGGAATCAATACAGAAAGCTATGGCACTACAGGACGTTGGACAAAGAAGTCTTTTCATTTTAAAATTGAAGGCTGCCTCTAAGTTAGTTTTACTCTTTGGGACAGAAAAGAGCCAATAGTCACATGTTGTGAAACACCTAAATAACTATACAATCAGTATTGACCTATCTAGCAAGATCTTTGTATGAAATACAGGGCGATTCAAAAATGAGCAGATTTCAAAAGTCTACCACCAATGAACAATAGATAGAGACATATACGAAACATCATTGGATAGAGGGAAATCTAAAAGTTTTATTTTGTATATTCAACAGTGGTGGCTGGTGCCCCAACAGACTGGAGGTTGCACCTCCATCGAATGACGGAAATGTAATTTCTAAAATTTAAATAAGAATATGTAATAAAACTGTAAGCAATTCCAATCAATTAAAACAGTTGTATTAAAGTCTATATTGAAACATTACTTACATAATTTTATGCGTCGTGTCTGTGTAAGCTATAAGCACCTCCCATTCACATGGTTCAGGCTTTGATTTCTACAGAGCACTTAGTTCGACTCCAGCACATTGCAACAAGCAATATTGCTTCCACACGTTTCACAGAACTAAAATTATTTTCTTTTGAAAACTACTATCCTGGTATATTTGGCAATAATGAAAGATCTATGGCACAGATTCATATTCACAAAAACTCTCGCAACCTGCTGGCCGATCAGCTGCAGGCACACTGGCTTCCTCGAGACACTCTAAGGGACACAATATATCCATCCAGAACGGCCACAAAGAACTCATTAAATGTGTTTTGAATCAACAAACCTAATATCAAATGAAAACAAATTCTCCAAATATAAACAATGCATTGAATATCGCCAATAATGAACTGAACCTGTGTACTTTCAATAACAAGCGAAAATCATAAAACTACGTTACAGTGTGTCAGACGAAGACAGGTATTCCCCTGAGATTCCTTCCGTCGCCGCGCAATGCTAGACAGCGCCACCAACTGGTTGCCCAACCAAAAAGCCATGTTCCCCGTGTTAAATCGAAGGGCCAAGGAGTAAACGCTATACATCCATTTATACAGCCCAGAGCGTGGTGCAATTCCTGGCAAGGCACCAGACACTGGAGAGAGTGCCAGTTGGACGCTCGTTGGTTTCAAAATGACTTCATATAAATCGATATTACTGCAATATCTTGAATATTAGATGTTTTAAAAGGAAAATCTCTATATTACTAAGATATTATGAGATCTTTTTTCATTTTCTGTGGGTTTTGCAACCTAAGCATGAGCCGCCACTGATATTCAATATGAGCACCATTTGTTGCACGACAAATCAAGAATCGATAGTCCATTTCTTGCAATGCATGAATTAACTGGTCGCTGATTGATGAGTTCACTGTAGTGACAATTCTACCTCGATGATTTTAAAAAGTAGCATATTTAGGTGGTACATACACCTTGTCTTTTAAGGCTAAATGTACCGACACTAGCTCCATTTGTCGCCACCACGTGGCAGCACCAAAATAAGCAAAAGACCGATTTACTAGACCGATAACGTCTGAACAAATTGTCCGATTTTCGATCTGTAAACGGCATTGGACTCCTTTTTAAAATAGAATTCACGCTACGATGCCGTTTTTTCAAAAAATATTTTTAAAAAAAATTAAAATGATTTATTATAGTTCCAGGAAGAAATTAAAAAATGTGGGCTTATAGCGCGATGACGACGTGCTTCTTGAATCCAACGCCGTATCAATCATGCAAATCGGATGAATAGGAGCGGCGTAAAGTGAAATTTCGGAAAAAATACCTGACCCCCCCCTTCCCGCTTCACGCTTGCGTCATCCGACCCTTTTGGGGGCTCCCTCGACGCGGCCGAACGGCCAAACCCGGCGGCCTGCGGCACGGGAGGAGGCCGTGCTCTCAGGCAGGCAAGCCGGGCAGTCGGTTTATGGTTTCGTCCCTTTCAATCTCAATATATTTTTCTCCACTTATCAAACTAGTGATTCTGTAACACAACCAAACGGTCTCGTATCATCTGTAATAGTCGTATAAAACTATATGTCTTGTTCACATATTTCCGTCTTCGTTCGAATACCACCAAAAAGTTATTTGAGGCACTACTCAAAATATCAATTCCGATTTGGAAACTGATTTCAAAAAGAAAATTGAACTAATTGGGTAGATATCACCAACAAGATGTCCTAACATCTTTTTTTTAAATTGGTTATTTAAGGTCGCATCAACATCTTAGGTCATTAGCGACCACTATTGCTGTTAACGGTATGGTACCTATGAGGATGAAACGATATGGTGATGATAAGGGGTGAAAGGACGAACACAAATACAACCATGCCCGAGGCGGGACTCGAACCGGCGACCCTACGGTCCGAGATCACCACGACACTACTGCCTTAGCGATCTCGGCCACCGGGCCGACCCTAACAGCTTATTTCACATACATTTTACTTCTAAGATCTTCCATTATCATTCCACTACCAGAAAGAATGAGCCAAAATTACGCACGAGCTCTTTTATCCTGCGACTCGATTTTTGATCTCAAAACGGCGTTTGTCTCCTTGATAGACTTCGCCTGATGAATCTGTTTTCCCAAGTAAAATTTTAAAACTGTTTTCGTACTTTAGTACAAAATTGAAGAAGTGGTAAAATAGCGCGCAGGCGAGATGCATCCTGAATCCAACACTGTAACATTAAAGTATAATATTAAGAATCGTGACATGTCCCAGCTTACTTAGTAAGTTATATTGATATAAAATGATTTTGTTATATTTGTATAAACTTGAAGATTGGAATAAGTAATTCCCGGCGCGTCATTTTGATACAAACTACGTAAATGATAATGTAAAAGAATGTAGTGTAAATCATTGTATTGTGACATATATATGTATTTTTTAATGCATTAAATTGTCATGAAAGCAAAGACAGGAACACCACACTAGAAGAGGAATATCCGTCTATGAGGGGGATAAATTATGTTACCTCAACTAGTAGAACAAACAATTCTTATGTTCTTTTGCTGAGAAACTCTCTGTTTCTGCACAATAGTTTCTCGACGATTTCTTTTCTGTAACGTCCCGAATGTTGTGCCTAAGTTGAAGCTTGGAGGATAGTACTAAATATTGACGAAGGAAAATGGCCTTCCGAGACCACACTAGTGCTTTGAGTCTTGAAATGGGCATAAAAGTTGCGGCGATTATATGAGGCTGCTACAAAATCGAAAAATTACAAAAACTTCAAGAATCTATAGATACATGCTTGCTGAGATTCTCCCGCGTCCACAACGGCAAAGTAATTATTTATTGCTAGTATTTTGAGGAACACGCAAGTGTTTTTGTCCACCTGAAATGACTCATATTGTGTATGTCAACAATAAGTATTTTGTTTTAGAAAGAAATTTAAGCTCTCTACATACCAAAAAGAGGACATATTCAACACTGTGACACATAACGCTCATGTCTCAATATTACTCGAAAAGAACTGAAAATAACCACTGAAAGACTTGACTCCACTCCAACTCACGGAAATGATAATTAACTACGAAAATATGTTCGAAAATATTGTGAAAAAATCAGTTTATAATGCGACCACTTCACAAAATTGTTCTGAATTTACCTTAGATGTAGATGAACTAAAAGCGTTTCTAGGAATTTTGCTGTTTTCCGGGTATCATATTTTACCCTCAGAGAGAATGTATTGGTCAGAAGAAGACTATTTAGGAATCGATATTGTGATAAACGCATTGTCAAGAAATCATTTACAGAAAATAAAACGATATCAGCATTTTTGTGACAAAAACAGCGCACAAGAAAATATGATAGACAAAGGTTTCAAAGTTAAATTTCTAATTACGACACTAAATTCATTTCAGCAATTTGGGTGTTTCGAAGAGAATTTGTCAATTGAGAGGCTATGGCCACAACAGGCTCAAACAATTTTTAAGGGAATACCCATTCGATTTGGTTACAAGTTGTGAGCATTGTGCAGTTCCAATGTTTATTGTTACAATTTTGATCTGTATTGTGGAAAAGAACTGGAATCTATTGGCAAGGCTGAAAGCGACTGGAAAAAAAATTTGTCTTGGAATTCGGGTGGTCTTGAAAACTTTTTTTTACCAGCAGAGATCTATTAGTACGTTTGAAACAAATTGAAATGAGAGCTACAGGCACAATAAGAGAAAACAGACTTCCAAGTTGCACTCTTTTGACAGGAAAAGAAATTCAAAAATTGCCAAGAGGTTCGTACGATTATACTTTTAATGAAATTGGTGAAGTATTTTTTGTCAGATGGCACGACAACAAGGCTGTTTCAGTAGGAACAAATTTTGATACTTTAAAACCAATTGCTCCTACAAGTCGGTAGAGTAAAGCCCTCGGAACGAGAATAAATATAGGCCAACCTCAAGTAATAAAAAATTACAATGTTCACATGGGAGGCGTGGATCACCACGACTGGCTTGGGGGGAAAATACAATGTTTCAATTAGAGGGAAAAGTGGTATTGGCCCCTTTTCACAAGAATTATGAATATAGCACTGGTGAATGCTTGGATTCTGTACAGAACAGTTCATGGAAAAGAGTCTTTGGATCTTCTAGAATTTCACAGAAATATCACTGTGCAATATTTGAAGATGTTTGCTACATGACAGACAGTGGGTCGCCCAAGCTTGTCATCACACAGAAACATTTCACTAGATATGCGGTATAATGGGAAAGGTCATTATTTAGGCAAGCATCTCAAAGGCACTCTCAGTATGATGGATGTAAAGGAAGGTCACTAACTTTCTGTCAAATGCAATGTAACGCTTTTTCGAAAGTATTTCGAACCTTCCCATACATTGTAAAAGAAATGCATTGTTTTAAAATTGTTAATAGACTAATTCAAACTTTATTTGCGTAAATGTTTTCATAGAACAAATAAATATAATAAAAAAATTAAGTTTTAGTTCAGTGTATTGTGGGGTGCACATTTTCTGTTAGAATCGTAATTTGCCCAGCAGTCTATTTATAGATCGATACATAAATAAAAAAACTAGAAGTGAAAACTAAGTTTTGTTTTAATTTCCGGTATTTCACTAACTCCAATAATACATGTAATCAATAAAAGTGAAATATAAAATAAAAAAATAAGTTGGGAGTTAATGGGTTAAAGATTTTTCAGTGATCTATACTACAAATTTCCATAACCCGTAGAAATTGAAAGAAAACCATGAAGACTCGGGCCTCTTGAGAGGTATCTATGGTTAGATACCCAACTACTCGGGACAAATCCAGAAACAATCCCTTTCGATTTTTACTGAAAAATGCATGTATATGCACTTTTGGTTATAATATTGCCAGAACATGCTGAATGATCATACTAGGTAAATAACTGCTAACATCACAGGAAATATGCGACAAAACGGCTCCAAGGAAGATGCCAACACTAGCCATTCTAGTGTTGCAATATGGAACAGCAACTTTTTTTATACTTCGTATGTAAATATATGTTAACTGTATGTAAATACTTTACTTTCTTATTGTAGTATTCGTCAAGACTATTCTTATTTAAATATTAAATTTATTCTAGTGTTATACGAGAGTATTTTATTTGTTCTTGAGAAGTGTGGGTGCTATTTTTTGGAAAACCATTTTTCCTATTTATTCCAACCAAGTTTTATTTCCTATTTATTTCAAGCTAGGGAAAGGCGAGTGTTTCAACATCTAAAATAAATGCTTCGAGTAACTGGAACTTCCTGACTGAGGCGGATGGTATCTGAACATATTGACAACTAGGGTGAAAGCAACCCAGTGTGTCTTCATGTAGCATTTGTCAGTGATCGCAGATGACAATACAGTGTGAGGAATAATACGTAACAATAAAGAACATATTTTAGCACGAATGAATAAATTAATTTTTGCTCAGATAATTTGAAGTTAACTGATATAATTAAACATGTTCAATTGGTGTTCAAATACAAAATAATTATGTAGCGACAATGTCCTTGGGGCAATCGCGATGTGAGGACTTTGAAAACATTACCAAAATTTAATTGATAAAGCTTACCTATTAAATTTATTTCATTTCATTAAAAGAATAGTATATAGTATACTGAAATGAACGTTGACAATATACAACAGTCAAGGTCAAGATCTATCCATTTATTAAAATTGATGGTGATATACAACAGAATACTGTATAATTAATAATTATAAAGCATAATTGTATCTCACAATTGCTAATTTCGTTTTGGTCTCCTCTGTGACCAAACTCAAGGTGTTTAGGCATATCTGACACCTGCGAAACTGTGTAACGAATACACTGTCGAATCTGCCACAATTTGCTTATTTTTCTCGCGTCTTGAGTGAGATTTATCGAACATTCATAAAGGGCAGATGACAAGCATACTTGGAATGAGCGTCTCACAGAAAGGACGGGAGAATGATCGGTAATAGAAGGTAGTTTGCCCGGTTCAGGGTTGGGCAAATTACTTAAAATTTAATACTATTGAAATATTTTGCCCTAAAACTTTGTAAATCAGTATTTAAATACATACTCAAAAAACATTATTTTTTGATTTGAATAATACATACATTTAAAATACTTGAAATACTCAAAATGCAGTAAATATAATTGTATTGCATATTTTTTTATTGGAACTGTACAGTGTTATTGCCAATAACAATAAATTAATTGACAGTCATGCAAATTTCTGAACAATAACTATATATAATCAAGTATACAACAATATCAAAAATATCTCTAACTCAAATAAATGGAATTTTCTTAAAACGACTACTCTCTCAAACAAATCATCAGGCAATAAACTCCTAGTTGGCGAATGTATAAAACGTGCAAAGGAGAAGTCATTCAACTGGCGCGGATGAACATAAACTTGTGTTACAAGAAGAAGAAAAAAAAAGTCGGATAATTGTTTAGATTTTTAAAGATTTAGTTATCTCATAAAAATGAAGAGAAATCAAAATCTACAGCTTTTTAGATTCAATAAGGGGCATTCACTAGCAGAATCAAAGAAAAACAAACTATTTTTGTTATCTTCTTTTTCATTTGTATTTACAATAATAGAAGTATTTCTTTTTTTAATACATCTATTTTATGTATTTAAATATATCTGCAAAATACATGCCCAAAAAACTCAAAAGTTTTTTGAATACAAAAATACATATTTCAAATACAAGTATTTAAATATTGCTCAACCCTGTCTACAAACTATATGCGATCAGCAATGTACTATTCTCAGTTCCCAGCTTGAGCGTAATTTGCCACGAGTAAGTCCGGAAAAAATTGTAGAGTGAAATTGCAAAATATGAACATAAATATATAAGGAAAACGCTAAAAAACGATTATGTTAAATCAGATTTTCCTGCAATATGTAACATCAAATTTCATTACAAAACATTTAGTACAATTACACTGTGTAAGTATCCTTACAATACAATTTTAAATAAAAGCTAGATAGGATACAACATCACGTACTTTCTGGCATTTTTTCTAAATTTGCAATTTCCGAAAATTGATAGAGTTCAACGAAAATGGGAATTCTTTTAAGCGTCCCTTCTATCCCTAGAAAAAATTGAAGTGGTTTTTGAGATATTTTTAATATATACATCAATTTCATTCTCAAATTACTCTAAAACAAAGCGGTTTTGCAATAAACTGTACATGACCTTTGCATTCTTCGCAAATACGGCGGAATGGGCGAAAATGAGACTAGCAACATATTTTACAGTCTTTAAACAAAAAAATTGGAGCTCGTTTTGAGAAAAAGTTACAATTGTTTTAATTGCATTTACTTTGTCCCAAATTGCACGAACAAAACTCATATTTTTCAACCATTGCACACGATCTTATTTCCAGATCTCTCAGAACAGATTTCAGTAAGGAAAAAGAATATATCAATATTATAATTGTAGGAAGATGCCCAAAATATTGCACGTCAGTAATTTTCTAAAAATAAGGGATGTCAACAAACACCATAATTGCACATTTCTCTTGTGTTCTGTACACTACCCAAGGACAAAATTTAATCAAATAATTTGGTGACGTTTTGAAAAGATTTTGAAAATGGTTTTGAAACTTAATGTAAAGTACCATCAAAAATCAAAATATCCGTTTGAAACTCCCAAAGGCTCAGGTTCTTTCAGGTAGATTGGGGAATAACAATATTGGAGAAAATCAGCAGAACGGTTTAGGCGTTAGCGTTGACCACAAACGAACAGACACTTTTTGGCGTCAATCAATTTTTAGATATCAAGGACCCATAAAATATGCATTCTCGCTACACCACGAGTTAGAAGAAGTAATTTATTATATAGCAACAGAATTTATCCACTTTTACGTTACCAGGGCCCGGCAATAAGAGTTTTCCAGTGCACAATTACACAACTTTCTCTTCTTAGATTGAGAAGGGGATTGAGAAGAGGAAGAAAGTAAAATGTTAACAATTTTAAATTCTATTAATAAAATATTCATTAAATCGAATTTAAAAATAAATACCTTCTCTGCCTACTGTTTGTGTAAGAGAATTTATTTATCTCTGTCAGCAATTAAAACAATGGTACGCACATAGAAAACTCAAGGACAAGCAGAAAAACTTTTTTTTCTTCAATATCTTTACGTGAGACATTTCTGAATTAATTTAAGACAAAATATGGTTATTGCTAAAAAAATCACAACAAATTTAAAAGAAAACGTTTTTCAACATTAATAATTTCAAGAAAATTGGTAGATTTGTAAAAAATTGTAGAATCAGCAAAATGTATAAAATACATGACACTGTACAAAATATGTGACGAAAAATTTAGATATTTGTTAAGATTTTAACAATTTGCCAAGATCACAAATTTCAGAACAGTACACAGAAACATATGTAATTACATTAGAATCCAGCCATTAGACCTAGCCAAGAGATCGTCGGGCAGTGCCGCGAAAGAGAATGTTAACGTTACTGAAGGTTTTCTGTTTTCTACATTTCTCTATAGAATTCTATTTATCTTATTTCAGTGTATGATATGGCGTTGGATTCTGGAGACATCTGGCCTGCGCGCTATTTTACCACTTTTTCAAATTTGTCCGAAAGTACGAAAACAGTTTTAAAATTAGCTTCGGCGATTTTACTTGGGAAAACAGATTCATCAGGTGAAGTCTATCAAGGAGACAAACGCCGTTTTGAGATCAAAAATCGAGTCGCAGGATAAAAGAGCTCGTGCGTAATTTCGGCTCATTCTTTCTGGTAGTGGAATGATAACGGAAGATCTTAGAAGTAAAATGTATGTAAAATAAGATGTTAGGACATGGAATATTGGTGATATCTACACAATTAGTTCAATTTTCTTTTTGAAATCAGTTTCCAAATCGGAATTGATATTTTGAGTAGTGCCTCAAATAACTTTTTGATGGTATTCGAAGGAAGACGGAAATATGTGAACAAGATATATGGTTTTATACGACTATTACAGATGATACGAGACCGTTTGGTTGTGTTACAGCATCACTAGTTTGATAAGTGGAGAAAAATATATTGAGATTGAAAGGGACGAAACCATAAACCGACTGCCCGGCTTGCCTGCCTGAGAGCACGGCCTCCTCCCGTGCCGCAGGCCGCCGGGTTTGGCCGTTCGGCCGCGTCGAGAGAGCCCCCAAAAGGGTCGGATGACGCAAGCGTGAAGCGGGAAGGGGGGGTCAGGTATTTTTTCCGAAATTTCACTTTACGCCGCTCCTATTCATCCGATTTGCATGATTGATACGGCGTTGGATTCAGGAAGCACGTCGTCATCGCGGCATGAGCCCACATTTTTTTAATTTCTTCCCGGAACTATAAGAAATCATTTTAATTTTTTTGAAATATTTTTTGAAAAAACGGCATCGTAGCGTGAATTCTATTTTAAAAAGGAGTCCAATGCCGTTTACAGATCGAAATTCGGACAATTTGTTCAGACGTTATCGATCTAGTAAATTCCGTGTGATAGTGCTGCGATTTATTGATTTTTCCTATAAGTATTTTTCGGTGCATTTAGCGTTAAGAAGCACCAGAGATAAAAATCGCAGGGCGTGAGATTTGGTGACCTTGGAGGCCACTTACGGTGAACAAGATCATGTTCCCCATTTCTTTGAATCCAACATTCTAGAATTGTGCTGTTCAGATTCGGCCGTACCTCGTAGTGAAAGTGAGGTGGAGCCGCCCGCTTGCACGAAGATAAAATCATTCTGATCTTGAATTTATGGAAATAAAAGTTTTTTGATGTGTCATTATCTCCTATTACCAACTGTTTGATTTCTTCTGGCATATTGCTCGAAGGCATACTTATTTTCCCATTTAAGCGACACATAGTAAATCGTTTGCAGAATTTCTCTCACATGAAATGTACAAAGCAGAACAAAACTCACATTTCATAGACAATGACCCAATTGAAAAGGACATAACCTCACTATCACGACACCTACGCTGACTTTCTCTTTCCCTGCGTCCAGTTAATGAATGTTTGCGTCTTTTGGGGCGCATGGATAACGATTCGGAATTCGACATAACCTGTAAACAACTTCACTAAAGTACAACCGAGCAAAACCCACTGTGCGAATGTTCTCTACAAAATACACCACAGAAGCTAATACATGCAAACTGTCAACACCACAATGCAATTATTACACTGAAACAAAACCTTGATGAATTGTAAACAAATCTCAACAATCAAAACAAAACATCAAGCAGCATGGACATCTATGCACTCATGTATATCGATTTTGAAACTGCTACCCTTTGAAAGAAAACAATTGACTATTGATAAGCGTACTATTAAAGAATGATTTAATTAATTAATTTACACTGTAAATGTTGGTGAATCAACACAAACAATATCTGATAACACATCTAGGGATCATATTCTTTAATTAAAAAAAAAAATATAACAATCGGTTCAGTAGAAGCTCTAAACGAAGCCATGGCAGAATACCTTATTTTTTTAAATATATAGATAATAATAATAATAATAATAATAATAATAATAATAATAATAATAATAATAATAATAATAATAATAATAATAATAATAATAATAATAATAATAGAAAAGCGGGAGATTATCAACATTTGAAAAACTAGACATTTTCATTCCCGAGTTATAGAAAAACTATTTGCGATGATAACATATGCATGCATATGCAACCTTTTATAAAATTCTTCTATGATTTGTAAATCTATGAAGAGGGGGCTCTTTGTTGAATTTGTCACGAAATGCATGCTGCACTGAAATAATGGATTTACTCTTTGCACAATATGACTTTTTGTGTGGTGTGACCATTTTCTTATAAACAAACAACAGCGCCACTGTAGGCACTGAATGGAATTAATAGGAAAGCTTAAAACTTGGAATTTTGCCCTATTCAGTGATGTGTCGTGTTTCCATCCATTGGTGGTGGATATTTGAAATGTGCTCCTTCTTTTTGAATCACCCTATATTTCCACAATTCTTGATATTACACTGGCCCAAAACAGATTTATAATAATTAATTTTAAGTCCAATATTCTACCCAAAAATTATACTTACGAGGTGATGCAATCCTTGTGGACAAGAACAGCAGATAGGCCCAAAACATAAAATAGAATATTGTGATAAATCCACTCATGAATTGCATCAGCAACTCTTGCAGCCAGATGAGTGTGAAAGCGTTTGAAACGAGGCCTCCCTTCAGACACATTTCCTGAATATGTAGCTATACTAAAAAACTTAGGCCTCCAGGCCAACGCACACACTATTTGGGGATCAGCTCGGCGAATCTGCAATTCAAATTACATAACAATCAAATTGCCATTAAATACAGAGAAAATTCTAAGTATTCTAAGTATTCTAAGAAAATTCCAAGTATGGTAAAAACCTCAAAATAAAACTTTATTTCACACTAGAACATAGTTCTAGAAATTTATTAGACAATACATAAAGAAATGCTTAATGTCCATGAGGAAGGTGTTACTTCATGAGAGACAAAGGTGCCAGTTAGGTATACTTCTCAAGTGATGAGTTATTATTGACCACATTGGATAACTGAAGTCAAACTTTATGAAACGGAGATAAGTTCTGGAATAAGAATTATTAGAAAACACGTGTAATATAACATAATTCATGACCTACTGTTTTCAACATGTTCAGTTTTGTAACGTAAGTAGAGGCCTTTCAGTGTCCGATGAAGTTCAAAATTGTCAACTAGTAAATTTTATTTGTTTTATAAAACAATAATGTGAAATAAATAAACACTTCTCCCTCATCGACGGAAATCTATCACAGTCTCCTTCTTGAGTCGTTAAACCGTCTCCTGATCATAGAAAGTTATGTAATTATTGCACTCTTAAGTACACACAATTACAAAATCAAGACATTTTCGAATCAAAATGTTTAATTTTTCCTGCAACTGTCAATTTGAAATCTGACTAATGTGTGATTTCATTCTAATGGGTCATTACTTTGCTTTAATAGAAGAAATGGGAATTAATATAACTAAATTTGGGGCAATAATTATCAACTGACTTCGTCAAAAGACCTGTCATTGACCAGATATCCAGTGACGTACCGTGACAGTGAGAAATCCTCAGAATAGTCAGCAAACTAATAAGTAAATATTTGGCTGGTTTGGATGAATTTCGGGATTGTTAATTAAAAACACTTATGCTTTTATAAATCCATTAATTACATTTCCAATGCTTCTAGATATTTCCAATGCTCTCAGATATTTTTGAAACAGTAAACATTAAGCCACCTTTTAAAAAAGGCAACAAAAATGAAATTCAAAATTATCTGCTGTTTTGTCAGTCCAAAAATATTAGAAAAACCTCTCAATAAATACGAAGCGTTTTAAGATTGCCAAATGGATTTAGAAAATCAAAATCTACGAAACCAGCCATATTTTCTTTTCATAAAGATGTCGCTACATTCATGGATTAAAATAAAGCACCTATCGGAATATATTTAGATCGTTTTGACGTCATTGATCATAACATATTACTTTCAAAATTACGTTTGTATGAAATTCGTAGAATTGCTCTAGATCGGTAATGTTCGTATACTAAACAACGATCTCGGAGAGTAGAAATACCGTACTGGCATGAAAGAATATTATTTACTCATCTTTCACAATTCTTTGCCAACTGAGCATAGAGTTTCGCAGGGTTCGATCTTAGACCCAACCCTCTTTCTTTCATACATAGGCAATATGCTCTCGTCCATTATAAATGGAAGAACAGTAATGTTTGCTGATACGTATGTTCTTTGCAAAAGAGTAACAATAAATAGTACGATTTCAGAAGTTTCAAATTGTTTCGTAATAACAAATGTAATGGCAGGGTCCCGAGGCCCGACATTGGCTACGCGTTTTCAAAATATTTTTCTTTCTAAGTTGAAGCGGCCATTTCAGGTCTTGCTAGGAAACTTTGGTCAGACGAAGAACTCAAGAAGAACAGAGCTTGAAAATGTGAGACCATCGCCGCTGGACAACAGGAGATTGTCGTGCGGGGATGAAAACGCGCGAACCGGGCACTTCGCCGTAGGAGACCTACCACGGATGATTTACCATACGTTCCAGCACTTCTCGAACGCAGCTGGTACGAGAGAGACGGTAGCTCGATGGTAACGACCGATCCTTTCCCTCCTTTAGAGCTGGGATTACTATGGCTTCTCGCCATACTTCAGGGATGGTGCTCTTCCCAGATGCGATTGTAAAGGCGGAGGAGAAATAGCATTGCCTCATCAGAAAGATGCTATAGCATTTCGTTATTTCGTCAGGACCTGGAGCAGTTCTTTTCGCCAAAGCGAGAGCAGAGCGAAATTCCGACATAGAGAAAGGTATAAGGGTTGTAATCGGCAGACGCTCTGCAAGAAAATTCCAACGGACGACTCTCCATCCTCTCTCTGACCAAAAGAAAATCAGGAGCATAGTTCGCCGAACTAGACATGTGTTCATAGCGCGCGGCAAGTTTCCTCTCCAATCACATCTGGAGAAGTGAGCATCTATCCATTTTTAAGGAGACCTAGCACCGTATTGGATGAAGATTGTCCTTTTATCTGACGAATTCTTCTCCAGCCAGGCGTGTGGCAATTGAGAGAGCAGAGGTATGTCTCCGTAATGCATTTCTGCTCTCTATAATTGTTCGCCTAGCCTTCGCACTGCATCTTTTATATTCGATGAGGTTATTCACAGTTGGATGTTCGAGTCGTGCCAGTGCTTTTCTACAAGCATTGAGCAGTTCACATTCCACCACGGAACAAAAGGGGGTCGCTATTTACCGGCTGATATAGGAATTGCGATAGAATCAGCAGAGAGTATAGCGCTATTAAAATGTGCAGTCATTTCATCCACGTTGTCGAAGGGACCATCTGACAGATTAACATTATTTTGGAATGTCGACCTGTCAGCACTTTGCACGATCCATTGAAGGGGCGAGTACAACCACGGCGAAGTTGATCGATATGGACAATAGTGGGGAAATGGTCGCTTCCATATAGATCTTCTAATATGGTCCACTACATAGTAGTAGCGAGTAAAGTGCTGCAAAGGGCTACATCGATAGCCGTGCTCGAGTTCGTAGCGTTCGTAGAGGTCATTCTATAGCGAAATGTGTTGGTTCACAAGTATTGAGAATCACCAGATTAGTGGTATCGATGACACATTCCAAAACGGCACCCCTTTGACAAGTACGGGAAGAACCCCAAAGATGGCTGTGTACGTTTACATAATCAACAATCAAGACAGGTGTAGGCAATTGGTTCATTAGGCCTAGGAGGTCATCGACTGACCCGTTTGTCCTGAGAGATATAGATGTTACATATAGTGAGTGTGAGGCATGGGAGATATACCTGCACACACACCGTTTGAAGGTCAGGCTGAACAGGGACTTCTGCAGAAAGCAGTGCGTCGTGAACAAAAGTAGCGACTCAGCCGTGAGCACGGAGGCCGTCAACGACATCAACCCTATATGCGGTAAAACCGCTAAAGGACAAGCGACGTGATGGAACACATTTTGTAAACAAAAAATTGAAGGTGTATAGCTGGACAACAAGATATTTAGTTCGTCCTGCCGGAGAGAAAATCCATTGAGATTCCATGATACGAGAGCCGGAGTTAAAGAGTTTAAGAGATAGATAAGAGGACTTTTTCTTTTCCTTCATTGGTTTCCACCTCTGCTGCCAGAAGGGGCGAGTGTCCACCCCGGCCGAAGTTTCCTCCGAGGCAGACTCTTCCTGAGCACTGCTCAACAGCCTAGGGATCGCTCAGTGCGAGTCCCAGGAATAGGGGTAGGTGACCAGAGTTTGGAGGATCGGTCGATTTTAAGCGGGTCCGGATCAGAGGGCCGAGTGACATCATCCTTCATGCGAGGTTGAGTGGATTCTTGGGGCCTTCAACTTCGTCTGAGTAACTTTCTTGGGGAGTGTTTTGTATTTAGAGGGAATTATTGTTGACCTTGCAGAGGCGATGTCTCTTCAGGGAAATCTACAAGGGACACCTGGCAACTGATGTGAGCAACTGGGCGAGTAGCAGGTGAAGTCTGGCAACTTGCTGTTGCTTTCACCGTCTTCGCCAGAGTACACGAGAATGAACTCCCTTACATAGATTAAGGGTGGGGTGAGTGGTCACTTCCACTTGGAGGCCCGCAATCTGCTTAGTTATTGAGATCTTTTCAATCTGCTCCTCGGTACGTGCTTCGAAGAGGATGGTACTATTTCTTTGACGCACCACCGGTTGAAGTTTTCCGAACGAGTCCTCTATGGCTCGCGCGAGACGGACTGCACTGACACTTTTGAAAGTTTTTTCTTCTTCCGTGCATACCATCATAAGGAAACGTGGCTTTTTTAGTCTAATCGTGGTTATTTTAGTCTATGGGGAAAACCATTTTCTAACTAGTGACTTGAGGATAACATGTCACCAAGGCGGATGCGGAAAGATCTTGACGAAAGAAAACCTACTAGAAACAAAGGGAGCCGTCCCCTAAGGCCGAAGAGTGCAAGGTGCGAAGAATGCCATACGCTTTCTCTGTATCGAAGAAAATTCCTACTAGGTGTTGACGTAGCACGAAGGAAGGGGAGAGCTGTGTGGTAAGGGTGATAAGTGGTCCATGGTTGACCTGTTTCCTGAAGTCACATTGAATAGGTGTAAATAGATTTTGTTCCAGGAGCCAGACCAGACGTGTTTACCATTTGCTCTAAAAGCTTGCACACACAGCTTGAGAGCGAAATTGAGCGGTAACCTGAGGGAGTTGTTCTGTCCTTTCCTTCTTTAGGTACTGGAAGAACAATGGATTCACCCCATATCCTTGTTATGTTCAGTCCAAATCTTGTTGGAAATGCGGAGGAGAAAAGAACGAGCGTATTCAGGTAGGTGTTTCATTTGATTATGAATCTGGTCTGGTCCTGGAGCAGAATCTTTCGCACAAGAAAGGGCACAGGAAAATGCATCCATGGAGAAAAAAAAGCATTGTAATTTTCCTCCACGCGACTCGAGAAATCGAATTTGCAGTTTTCCATTCTCATTTTGGTTTTTTGAAAGCCAGGAGGATAGTGTACGGAACTGGAGATATGCTCGTAGTGAGAAGCCAATTCTTCGGCTATATCTTCTGAAGAGGTAAGAAGATTGCCATTTACCAGAAGCTCTGAGACAGACGGCGAAAGGAGTCTTCCGCCGATCTGTCCGACGATACCATGATACCACGAAACGGA
The DNA here is from genome assembly GCA_011170035.1 of Teleogryllus occipitalis. Lineage (NCBI taxonomy): Eukaryota > Metazoa > Arthropoda > Insecta > Orthoptera > Gryllidae > Teleogryllus > Teleogryllus occipitalis. The sequence continues at coordinate 208,971 of BLKR01000183.1, read as the reverse complement.
ATTAGTGTCCCTTCTCAGTTCCTTCGTGTTCCCTCTTCCCTCCTTCTCCCTCACCTTCCCTTATACAAGTGCGAAGAATGAATTGTATATAAATTGTTTCCTTTATCATATTTTTTTTCAAGCAGATAAAGTAATGTTAAGTTGCCGAAAAAATCAAAATTAAAAAACACGCTTTTGGCTGTAGATGGGTGTGGGTGGTGGCACGGAGGCTACGAAACCTTTCAAAAATATTATTTTTGTTAGAATTATAATGTAACCGCTCATACCTCATTTGGTTTAAGGGAACTTTTTACCATCTTAACCGGGGATACCCTTTCGCATTTACAGAAATGCTTAATCGCCATTTTCTTAAAAGCATCTTCAAAAATTTTCAATGAAAATTTCTATTTAGGGCGAGGGTTTACTCTTCTATAATATTCTTCAAGTAATATTTCGGTTCTTCTATAAGGAAAGCAAAAATTTGATGTCAAAAAAATTTATTTTGGGCGACGATAGATGGCAGCTGAGCAAAGAATGGAGCAAGACCTTAAAGGCCACACCAAGGAAAAAGAAAAACATTTCTACGAGTAAGTCTGTGCCTTTTTGTTGCAAATCTAGTTTTCTGTAAAATCGAAAAAAATAATGTTATGTGAGCAGGAACTAAAATATTATGGAGTCAAATTGCAAAATATTTTTCTTTCCTGGGCTTGGGAACTGGAGGGTTGAAAGCTAAATTTTGAGGCCCAAGGGTTCGCAGAAGCATTTCTCATTCCGTAATCTACAGGATGAGATTTTCTTCAACATTCTATTACATTTTTGCTGGTCCGGCGCTTTTCGATATTACCCCACCTGCTCAGAGACGTGCAGAATCTGGAACTAAATGTGAATGAATACAGAGAGGCAGAGGGAGACACACACAAACGGAGTCAGACAGTGAGACAGAGAGAGATGGTGAGAGACTGAGAGACGGAGAGAGGGAGAGAGAGATGTAGAGAGAAAGGGAGATGGAAGGAGAAAGAGGGAGATGAAGTGCAAAACATCTGCCGGGTTCCGCTAGAATACCATATAGTTCCCAAGAAAATGACAGCGATAGAAATAATTCTGATTCTCACGCGTGATATGCAGATTTTCGTAACAAATTTTGGAAACCTATAACTTGCGTATTATTCTACGAAATATTTCATGCCGGCTCGTGAAATATCACCTCACTCTGCGCATCAGTGTGTAATTCACTCTTCAGAGATAACCCAACATTACGCGCTGGAGGGAGATCGGCAGCAGTGGTGGCCGGTGGGTTGCGAATTAGGAGAGGCCGAACTATCACATACATTTTACCCCTTTAAAATATTTCTTGAACGACAATAACTATGGCATGTAGAGTACAACCAATATGCACGTATCAGGATTTGAATTCTTGCCTAAGACAACTTTTACGTTGATAACGGAAGATACAATTGTGCTCATGCAAAAATACGTTTCTTTTTATATTTCCAGAAAACAAAACAGTAATTTAAGAAATCTCACGAAAGGATCGATATCCTCAGCTTAGTTAATAACCGCGGACTCTGCCGAGCAAAACCCAAATAGGAGCACCCAACTCCCTCCCAGTGCCCCCACTCTTCCTCAAGCTTCCATTGCCTCGCGTGCACCAGCTATGGACGAACTCCCGATAGTCCACGATGCTACCCAATCCAAAAACATTTAACTTTCGCATAATCGGGCACAAAACTAAATCCGTTATCAAAAATTGCACTGGTGGTATGCATAAATTAAAAGAGTCGATTTATTGCAAGTTTAATACTCTCTGCAACTTTTCCCGACGTTGGTCTTGTTCTGGAGAGGGTGTCACCCTTAGAGTCCCTAAGGAGCAGCCTACACTGATCGGCAGTGTTAAGTTACTTTGCCACTTCACGAACTCAATGTAACATAATATGAACCTGTAATGCTTGTGGTTTTACTACATGTGCGTAATGCCTCGTAGGGAGTGGGCTCTTTGTGATAAAACTTTGAAAGATGGAACGCAGACAACTTTTGTGAAAGAAAGGGGGTTGGAATCTTTCGATGAAGCGAGTGAGAGGGGATATGATGACAGATTTTTTAAATTTAATTTTAACACACATATTGAAATCGGCTTCAAGTGTGGATGGCAATATGTAAACGAAAATGGATTTCCGCTTATGTGAAGAGAGCTCTCGCGTAGAGGCAGTAAACGACTTGGTAGCTTCTGATGCACAGTATTATTTGATGTGCATGGAAGAACTGCTCTAGCACTCAGAGTAGACAGGAAGACAACTTATATACAGGCCCTGGAAAGATGAGGTAGAATAAGCGATGGGAACTAGGCTGTTTTTTTAGGGGGGGAAATAGTGACAAGGAATATCAATTTACCATTGAAGAATTGATAAATGAAATTCTTCCACATCCAAAAACAGTTAAAGCACGTCTTAAGTATGGGAGCGACATATTGGTATTATCAAGTATATCTCATATTGTATGTTTCAAGGATTTACAGATATTCCACGCGAGCAAATACGTCCCTCCTGATTGTTTGAGTATCGGAATGTTTCTCATTTAACACTGCCAATTATTTGTTCACAGTAGATGCTTTCAAGCATGATAAACTGAAACTAGAACGGCGAGATAGAATGGCTGGAAAGAGCTATTCTCTTGCTTTGGGCAGAGCCCTGAAAAGTAATAGTTTTTCAGCGCGCTCTAGCGCCTAAACCATTTTGCAGAAAATTAAAAATTAAAATACGCAGTTTGCAGGAGATCTTATCCATTTTAATTTTGTAACTAACACTTGTTTTGAGAAACCTTAGGTTTGACTAACCTATAGTTTTGGAGATAGAGGCGAAAAACTAACCAGACGGCGAACATTTTAAGTTTTTTTTTTGTTTTTGTTTTTTTCTTTTCTTTTTCTTTTTTCTTTTCTTTTCTTTCTTTTCTCTGTGGAGCCATCCTATCTTGAGGAGGCAAACATCAAATTCAAACCCTCTAAAACATATAGAATCATTGAGAAAAAAAATCCATAAGTTTTTCCAGAACCGGATCCTTTTGAGCACTAACTGACTGGACTAATTGAAGGGTTGAATTGATGAATTCAATGGATATTGTATTGTGAAGTGGAGTGGAATACACACTGAGAAAGAAGCTAAGTGCCTTGTATTTATTTATTTAGTCAAAAACAGTAAAAAACTGTATGTGACATATGGGGGAGAAAATCATCTGCGCTGTAGTGTTGTGAAGATGAAGTGTAGAGTAATTAGAAAATCACAAATTCAAGCCATTAAAGAATTTATATAAGGTAGACATAAGCATGTAGTTATTGTTAATCATATTTTATTAATGTTATTATTGTTATTGTGTAGTTATCTTTTGTGTTATCTACTGTGTAGTATTCTTATTGAGTATCACATGCATTTCATGTCTTAAAATTACTAAATAGAGTAGTCATAAACAAGTAGAATAATTACTATTATGATCATTACCATTACTATTTCAAAACAATCTATAGTTATATTATATAAACATGTATTTTTTTGGTCACCATCTCGGGATTACTCGAACATGTAACCCACTGGGGCTCAGTCATACTTGTATTATCAAGGATAGGTGCACATGACTTTTATGGGGGGATCAACATTTTCATGCTAAAAACGTTCTTACAGCCAGGGTTTTTAGCCCTGGGGGATGAAGTGAAATGGTGATGATGAAGGATGAAATGAATAATCACAGACATACACACAAATAACCATGCCCGAGGCAAGACTTGAACCCACAATCTTTCAGTCTGAGACTGCCAGGGCACTATTGCCTCAGCGATCTCATCTACCGGGATCGGCATAAACATGTTGTATATTACATATACAATAACTTGAATTGTACGTAAATTATTGTGTTCTCTCACTAGGTTTCAAAAAACCATCTTGCAGAAACAATAATCATCTGTATAATACATTCTGTTTAAGATGATTGAACATGAAAAAAAATTTGATGTTTCCTTATTGCTTTTTTCTTTCAAAATTAAGAAAATCAATGGTCCCAATCACCAGCTGATACCACTAGGTAGGTCTCTTAGAATGTAATAACTTACCATAAACACCACAACAGGATTGAAAGAAGTGATGACTGCACGTCCATACAGCACCGACTCTCTTTTAAAAACTTCAAGGATAACTTGACTTAACTGAACTGCAGTCTAAAACAATAATATAACTTCTAAATGAATATTGACAAAATTATGCTAAAGAAGAATACAAATAATGTTCTTGTAACACACCTTCCAATCATCTGCTTTAATGTCAATAAATATTCTCAAATCAAGTTTTATACATTCATTTATAGCATCTTCAAATAAAAGTATTTTTTCTCCAGGATATTTATCTCTGTAAAGCAATCATAGGTACTGATCATTCATGCTATATTAATATTTTGATATAAAAATGGTTTGTTTCTTATACCTGAAAGGATGCTTTGCAGATATATCCAAGTCTTTTAATTCTGACCATGTCATTTCATTAATCTGTCCGGTTCCTTCAGTAAGTCTGTCAATGTGATCATCATGAAATATAATAGGGATATCATCTGCAGTAAGACATACATCCAGTTCAACTGCAGTGCAACCTTTTTCTTTACTCTGGAATTTAGAGGACACATTAAAAATCAGGATGTACAATACATTTTCCCAAAATACACTGTTGGAAATATCAAAATTCTCTTCAAAACAGTGTTATTTATTCCATGAAAATGACATTACTTGAAACAGATTTCATACTTTTTAATTATCTATACCTTAGTTTATGTATAAATCTTAAAACTGGAACATTTGGGGCTAAAAAGCTTATAGTTTCAAAGTAAAACAAAGGATTACCACAATTTTTAAAGCAAGAAAGAACATGACAATAATTCCAAAGATAAATTTTTACTCTCCTCTATTGAGTTCTATTACTAATACATATTCAAAATATACATTTTTATTTCTTTTGAGAGTCACATAATATCATTGTTTCAGGATAGAGCAGATGAAGTTGATGATGGGGGGGATGCCATAATAATGACTTTGCTAAGGCATTTGATGTTATATCATACAATAAAGAAATTGGTGCACAAATTGCTGCATTCGGATATTGACATTGATGAACTTCAAGATGGGAAACAGAAGGTCCATGTGGGGCAGCATCATTAGCAAAGGTTACTTCAGGGATACCTCAAGGAAGAGTTATTGGTCATCTCCTGTTCCTTGTGGGTGTGGGTGTGAAAGCTCTGCTAGACAATTTATTTTCAAAGGTAGGATTATTTGCAGATGACTGAATAATATCCCACATTATACAATGAAAAGTAGACAAGGATATTTTGTAAAGTGATCTAGACAGACTAATTTCTGGGCAGGAAAAAAAAATAGTTTGACAATAAATTGTTCAGAAAACAAATCTATCACATTTGGTAGGGGGTCGCAATAACAATGAAACTCAATACAATTTAGGCAATAATTTTCATCTGCGAATAATTTTTGTCAGAGGATTGGGAAAATCATGTAAACTTTGTCCTAGGGAAAGCCTGAAAGTTTTAGCACTTTACTGTGCAGATACTCACTAAGAAAGCAAGAAAAATTAGTATATTTATCTCTTGTTTATCCATTAATGGAATACACAGGAGTTTATTGAGACCATTATGAAAATTTGACTTCCGTGCTCCTGGAAAGAGTCAGTAACCTCTTTGTAGGTAAATTGATCCAGTTAACAATGGTCCTATTCACAAAGCTGAATTTTCTTATACCTGTTTTTTGCTTTCTGCATTTTATTTTGTCTGAGTGGTCATCCCTACTTAAGCAACAGGGCACTTCCAAGTCTTTAACTGATAGCTTTCCATGCTGGTTACTTTGAGTATGCCTTGAAGAGGGCACACAATTGTGCTGCCTTTCTACCTACAACTAAGGGATTCCCAATTGACAATCTCTCCATTGTTTGCTTGTGAATTAAACTGCTTTTTTCTTCACTCTGTTTAACACATTAATCTCACCTTCTCTTTGAGGATCCCACCTTGGTACTCCGTATTCCATTAAAGGATGAACCACAGCTTATACTGTATACACAGCTCATTGTAGGTTGATATCCCCTGAATTGACCCCATATATTCCAAAGGGGTTATAGATATCTACCAAACCTAGGAGCTCTGAAAAGTCATACACGAGTTTGAAGAAGAAAGTTACATCTCCAACTCAGGGCCTGCTCTGAGTTGAAAGATCAAAAAGCTCTGCTCATAAATCTGGATCAGGAACTTCTCTCTTACGAAGCTCAGATGAAGGTGGAGGTAGAGATTGAAGACAGAAAAGAATTTTCTATCTTGCTTCTTTTAAGTACACAAAGTTTGAACAGTAAGTGATAATATTAACACAACAACTTTTAATGGTTAAGTATAATAATGATGAAGGTATTAGAAAGAATTAAAACAGGCTTGGTTAGAACATTTTAAATTTAATGTTGTCAGAAAAAGTATTGTGAAGTAGTGTGCTAGACTTTTTTGTAGTATGTTGTTGTTATGCAGATCAGATGAAGAAAACTGTTTTAAATGTTATATTTCAGATGTATACAACATGAAAGTCCATTAATAAAATCATGACAAAGAAACTATTTGAAGCTGAAAAATGAGCTTGTGAGAACCATGTGAATGACTTTCTTTCAATACCTATTTTTACAATTGTAATGAGACAGCATCAGTGGTGGATTTAAAAGGTCAGCATTTAGCTGTAGCTGACTGGGGCACCCTGAACAATGGTCAAAAGGGCCTCTCTCACCAATGGTTACTTGGACCTTGCCTCGGACTTCGAACAAAATTAGTTGGGTCTTTGGTACTTCAAACACCAAGGGTCTTTATTTCGTGTTAAAATTCTCGATTATTGCTTATATGCATTTAAAATTATTTTAATAATTTTGCAATGGAAAATGTTCAACTTTTCACTTGTTACAAATGTTTGAAGACTCATTAAGTCAATTACTACAAGGTAATTGAATTAGGAAATTACTCCCAGGAAATTATGACTACTAGGAAATTACTCCCTCATACCAAAAGCTTATATGTAGGGTTTACTAAACTCTTTAGTAATTGACTACAGTAGTGTAGTGTACTCAATTTCAAGTTTCTCCCCTGAAAATAACTCCAACTCCATTTTTGTGAAATTTGTCATTTTTTATAAAAACCAGTTACAAGGGTAAGTTTTTCAGAATATACATATAAAAAATTATACAAATGTAACAAAAATATGGAGTTAGGAGTCATTTTCCAGGGAAAAACTTGAAATTGAGTACACTACACTACTGTAGTAAAAAAGGAGCAAGATAAGAGGAAGCTACAAGATGCTGGAGATACATAGGCAAAAGTTAGCTTCTAGTATTTCAAAATTTCTGTTTTGAAGTGAACATCAATCGAAGTCACAAATGTTTATCATGTCAGTGAATGAGTCAAGGGAAGCTTTGATTACTGGAGAATTTTCTACACACAAAGACATTGGCAAAAGACTGTTCACATTCAAGAAGATGAAAGTACATAATAAACAACAGTAAAGAATAGATAAAATGACAGTAACTTAAAAATGTATCCACTGAAGATTTAATATTAGAAATCCTCTACAATAGAGAAATATTATCTGCAACATTACCTTTTCTTTATTCCCCATAATGATAAAGGTACACTTAATAATCAAATTTTGAAAAAATGATTACAAAAGACCACTGTTGTTAGCTAGGTACTCTTGGGAAGCTGCAGTGTTATCCCGAATGGGAAATTCAAGCTGTCCTGAAATAGACTTGAACACCATTTTAATTCTACATGATACATTCTACATTTGATACATTCTTGAAAAACAAGCTGGTACTGTGAAAAGGGATAAACGTTTTTCCCATGTACCCCACAATCGCATTTAATGTAAACTTAGACATTTGGAAATGGTCTCCTCATTTTATATCTAAGTTTATTCCCTTTTATTTTACATTATGTATGAAAAAGTTGTCTCATAAATTTACAAAACACATCCTTGACTCCTGGAGAGTTTTGGCTGGTCAGCCCTTTTCCTTAAATCCACCTTTGGTTGGCATGTTTTGGTGATCTAAGAAAATGAAATAAGGTAAAGCAGGATAACATTTCCAGAATTTCAAAAAATTTAAATAACATGAGATTACTGCCAATTTCTTTACTGGCTTTTCCTGTAGTTTTCTGAAGATGTTCAATGGGAAAACTGCCTCCCTCAGACACATCATAAGGAAGCATTATTTTAATAGTGGTACAATTAAACTTTTTCGAGATATTGAGTTAACTCCATTTTCAGGTTCGCACAAGTGTTATACATTTATTCTGAAAGTGATAGAACTCCAAGTTCTTTCTGTTGGCAACATAGCACATCACAATAAAGGTGAATCACAGGAGATTGCAATCTATTTATTTTGATAGTGGTACAACTCCAGTGGTACAGCTACGTGGTTATCTACAAGTCTCATGTTGAGTGATTTTCAAGATATTTATAAAGTCTGCAGTGATATATGATAAAAAGCTTGATCCAAATTTGGTAATAGGAACAACAAAAATAATATAATTATATCACACATTTTTTATTTAACACAGAAATTAAACTGAATGATCTGTGTGTTAAAGGACCTTCAAAAATATGTAACAAGGGAAAAAATGAACAAAATAATGTCTGTAACTGGCTAAAACTTAGATAAGGTTAGATTTGTCAAACATAAGTCTTTTAATTATTATGTACAAGTAAACCTTAAACCAAGACATTGGTTTATTAATTAACCAACCATTAACCAAGACATCACAACACACACACAACCAGTGGATGGGGAAGAACTTGAGTTTTTAAAACCTTAAATATCCCGCTTGTATAACCACAAAAAAAGGCAAGTTCATGTGCAAAAACAGAATATGCTTGGTTTGTTGCCATTCATTTCAAGCGTTAATTATGCTTATTTCCCTGATATGCAGGTAGGAACCAGACGATTTCAAGAAGATGAAGAAAACTGAAAGTGTCTCAACAGTAACATTAATTTTTAATCTGTTTTAATAAATCGATATTGTTCTCATTTCCAACTTTTCTTAGGACGACATTCACAGATTTGGCCCACCAACCTCATTTTCATGGTGGTATAAGTCCTTTACACCCACAATATTCTACAAAGCATACAGTATGCTTATTCATACATCTTCATACACATCTTCAGACGAACAAGTAAATATCTTGTAAGAGAAAACCCACAACTTTTTGGTCTGATTCCATCCTCGAATTTTTTTATAATCATTTAACTTTAGAGCTCAATATCTCAAAATGAGTATCAATGGAGTTGTACCACAATTAAAATAATGCTTCCATATACAATTAGTTTGAATTTAGTTACAGTTGTAATCTAAAATGATCGTGTTTCAAGGGTTTTCTCACAAAACCCATTTCTGCAGTCAAAATTTTGAAACTTCCTGTTAAATTGATACTGAGATTAACATTAACAACATCCAATCAAATAATGTGCACAATGTTGAGCAGATAATATCCTCACATGGAGATTATTATTTTAAAATTAAATTCATGCATATATTCTTAAACCACTTTACTTGGCCAGAACACCTGGGTGAGAAGGATATACCGAAACATATTGTGATAAGTTTCCTGGAGCAAATAAAAAAAAAAGGAAAGCACTTTTTCCTTATCATACTAGATGGTTACAATGTAAAATAGTCAATAAAATTTATTAATTAGTGTAGATTTTCACAGAAATCATTATCCTTGTAAAGTGTATTCTTTAAGTTTCAAAACAACAACAATCATTAAAATTGTTCTGTTGCATATGTGTGTGTTATAGTTACCTACGCAACTCACACACAATTAAACATTGTTGTTGACATGAAAGTAACTGAAGGTGGCGGTCACCCCTTCACGATAAAATTGCCACTTTGCTTTCTAAAACAAAAAAATTTTTCAAAGTATGGAAGCTACGATTTCAATACTTTGAATAAACATCATACCTTTGTGACTGATCATATTATCAAAATGATGATTGTGTACATTGTTATAACAAAGTAGAACTTTGAAGTAAACTAAGATGTAGCAATGTTCCCCTGCTTATCATACTATCTTTTCATCAGAATATTATAATCTTTTAAATTTTATTTTTAATGATACATCGCCACCGTTATATATATTGAATTATTCAATACGCCCGTTATTAATTATTTTTACAGCTGAGTAAAGACACTTGTACATAGGGAAAGAGAAAAAATGCAATTTGCAAGAACCTTTCTTATTGCAGCCAAACTATTTTCTGGGGCATCCAGCGGTGCTGCTCGATGTGCCACAACTTTCATAACATACTGTTCTTTGCTATCATTTTCCTCGGTGATCTGATCTTCTTGCGTTCGAGGATCAATACCAAGAACTTCCACTACCTTCCACTGATCAGGAGAAGGAATTCTCAAAAAGTTCACAGCTATAAATAATATTATTGTGCCAATCGCTGTAATAGAAACTGAATAGAATATCATTTCTGACGTGTAAAGCCATAATCCATAGAAATAAAACCACCCAATAAAACAACTGTACAGAATTTCTACTACTAGAGCTGCCATATTGTTTACATATGATACGAAAACAATTGAACATTCCAAATATCGTGATTCCAAAGATATAACTCAACTTTCCAAACATCTTAGTGGGGAAACAATTTCTGGATAAAATGGTTTCGATAAATTGATATATTTTGCTTTACATGTGATTTGCCTATTTCTTATTAATTAACTGTTGTTGTTGTTGTGTTGTTTTTGAATTCAAGAATGAATGTGTCATTTATTGAGACATTTTAAGAAAATATAAGTTAATGAATGGAGAAAATTCTATGTTTCTTTTCAAAACAACAACAGCTTTAAAACTGAATTTAATTATTTAGCTAAAATTCATAGACATATGGTATATGTTTATTTCTATAGACATATACTATATGTCTATTTCTATAGACGTATAGTATATGTCTATGCTAAAATCACACCGTGGCTAAAATGTAGTTACCACGGTGTAAGGTATATCCACGGTGTAAGTTATATCTTACACCGTGGTATATCTTACACCGTGTAGTTACTGATCCAGTTCGTTCACCCGCGCGGAACCGGAAAACAAACTGAATGAATCTCCTTGAGCGGTACGCGCGGTTTCTTTGTTTCTTCTTTCGGAAGGTTACTTTGTTGGTGCTGTGTATGAGTGTATGATGGAAAATTTACAAGGGATTTTTTTCCAGCTTTACGAAAAGAAACTAAAATATAATTAAGTACTGCCATTGTTTCTTTGCGCGGTTTCTTTGGACCTCCTTTCGGAAGGTTTCTGTGGAAAATTTAAATACGATTTTTTTCAGATTGCGAATAAAGTGTAAATTAAATATAATTAAGTGCTGCCATTGTTGCTTTGAGGGGTTTCTTTTATCGGAAGGTTTCTTTGTTGGTGTTCCTGCAACATATAAGAACATATTCTCGTCAAATGATTTTGAATGTGAGTATAAGCATGAAATGCGTTGGTAATTATGCGTTGGACAGAGTCAAGGATGTTTTATGTTAACGCGAGGGCCGAAGGCCCGAGCCGCGTTCTCAACTTGGACACGCGTCATAATTCCACTGGAAAGTGCGTCGGCCGCGCACACTGTGGCCGGGCCGCGAATTACATTCTCGGGACCAAATCGACAGCGTTAATCTTACACCGTGGAAAAAACATAGCGAGGTACAAAACATTAGATTCAAACAATTCAGAAGTAATTCACATTGGTTTAATTGTAATATTAATTATTAATTGTAATATTATGAATAGTACAATTAGAAAAATGTATATTGGGTAAATTAATCTCATCATCCTCACATTCCATCAAATGAAACTACTCTGGTAATCGTATGACGGTGTGAAAGTGTCGCCACTTGAAGTCAACGCGCCAATTTCCGAACCGAACGTTATTTCTTTAGGTATCTTTAGGTCCAGGAGAATTATTTGCATCCAGTTTTCTCGAACCACGGTACACGAATTGTGACGGTCTATTCAGACACGCCAATATTTAGACATTAATTAGAAAAAGGGCGCTTAATTTTCTTATGTAAACATGGACGAACAATTGAAAGTGTGTTAGTGGAATTTTATTTTCGTTAATTTAATTGCATTCTCAAGAGCGAGGCTCAAAATGGACTATGGGAATATCAACAAATAAAAATAGGGCATATTCTAATAAAGATAAGTCGTAAAATCATACCGTTCTAAATTAAATAAAGTTCGTAATGGTAAAAGAACATTTCCATATTAAAAGAAGACAGTCAGATGTTCTCGAAAAGTGACGAACAGAAACAGCTGATATTTATTGAAATAAAGGAAACTAGTGTTTAAAAGGAGATTACGAACAGTGCAAATATTTCGCAACATTTTTGGGAATTATGGCAATGCCACATGGTCTATTAAAAGAAATCAACGAACGTAAGAAGACATACTCTTTGTAACAGTAGAGATATACTCTTTGAGAGTATATCTCTTCTTCGTAAGAGATATACTCTTTGGTAAGAAGAACGCGAAAATAAAGTAACAATATAGTGAAAGTCGTCTTTTGTCTTCAAACCACGCGGTCTGAAAATCGAAGTGAACGTCAGAGGGCATCGAGACGCTCTGCGAGACACGTCGTGTAGTCGAGTCGCTGAGGACTGAAAGTGTTTATAATTCGAAATATTGCAATGTTTTAAGTGATGGGAATATGTATTCTTTTGTGTTTTGTGTAGAATATTGAATAGGAATTGCAGTGATCGCAGAATTGCCAATCAACAGAAAAGGAAGTTCCGAAAAACATTTTATTCAATTTCAATTATTCAAAATTTATAACAAGGCCAAGAATGTTCTAATTTTTAAGATATTTAGAAAGACATGGCCATGCATGCATTTATTCATAATCTATTTAATTGTTTTTAATCAAAGTGGTAAAGTTCACTCGTATAGGTGTTAAAAAATTGTTTGTATGAATATCGATGGAAATATGTGTTGTAAATGTTGATAATGGGGTATTATATATGTATTTATTGTTTTGTTTTATATGTATAATTCATGTTATGACTCGCGAAGGACATTTCGCCAAAATCTGAAAGAATAAGGAATAAATCCAACCAAATTTATTGGGTTTCATAGTAGAAATTTTATTTTAGATGGTAATATCCTAGCTAATACGGAGTAATTAAATTTTATACCTCTTCCCGAAGCAGTAATAATTTCGATTTCCTATATAGGATCGGTACACGTGCTCACGACCTTAAACAATTCGCTGAAAGGTGCTTCGCAACCCACATTTAGAAAGATAACAATTAATTTTTACGAACAAGTTTGTTTATTTGTATAATTTCAGGAAGGGGTTGTGAGGATGTATATAAATAAATAGATATATAGAAGCCATGATAGAATATTGTTTATATGGACATATCGCAAGCAACACCCCACAATTGAAATAATTCAAGGCGTTGTCATTGTCATCAATATTGTTTAACCCCTTAAGGACTAGCGTTACCATATGGTCATGAGTACAACAATAATCTAAATGAGTTATAAGAAGCTGTAATTAATATTTTCGAGGTTGGTGTCCCTACAGTCGTACCTTGAATAATATCTTGAACGATCTGTTCTGTTAACTCGTTGTTGGAAGTATGTGCAGTGCCAGATTACCCAATAGGCTGAGTAGGCTGCAGCCTGGGGCGCGCCATTTTCGGGGGCGCACGAATTTCTGCGGATGCAAAATTTCATAAGGAAAACTTTTGAATGGTTTTATAGAAATATTTCTTTCCATATTTGTATCGTAAGAAGGTCTTAATTAATTAAATGTAGTTCCAAACGACCCAGTACAGTGGAAAGTTGACGATTATTTTAGAGAATGGTGGCCAAAGATGGATTTAAGCAAAATGATGACATCGATTTATCAACGTCTAAAAGGCATTATGCAGGTCAAAGTCGATATTTATCAAAATCTTAATTCCTCAAAAACAATGACAAATAGTGTAGTTGTCAAAAGGTTATGGTTAGTACATTTGCCATCTTTAGGACATGTCGTTTGTGCTCCTTGAAAGTTATATGATGGAATTTCTACCATGGAGCTTAACGGCAGGAAAAAATAGCAACAGCATTTCTCAACGATAAGAGTTCCAAATATCAAGATTGCCTAAGAAAATTTGTATGTATGTCTGCAGTTTTTGAACGAGTGGATTCAGAGCTTGTGAAACAGTACAAAAATAAATTGGAATATTGGAGAAATGTCCCGAAAAGAATTGTAGAAACTGTGAAATTTTTAGCATCAAGAGGATTGTCTTTTTCGGTAACAACAAGATTATTGGATACAAAACGAAATCTTCTTAGGCTGCATTAAGTTGATCTCCAAATTTGATCCGTTTATGGTTGGCCATGTCGTTCGGTACGAAAATATATGACCACATTCATGAAAAAAATGGTTTAGAAAATGGTAAATCGGAGGGTATTCTTTATTAAATAAATTGTCGATACAATATATATTTCCAAATGATGAGATTTGAAGACTCTAATAATGTCTGTGACTAATGCAAAAGGCGAACGATCTTTCTCTGCTTTGAAGCAATGGAAAATAATCTGAGAATCGATTTTTAAACAAGACACATTGAATGCATTATCTCTGTTATACATAGAAAATGACATTTTGGGACGGGGAGAGTTTGAAGACACTGCTAAGAAATTTGCCAAGACTAAATCGAGAAAACGAGATTCCGTATGACAACATATATTTTATCTGTACACCTAAATGCTATTTTGACTTTAATATCCATATTTTTATGTAACAAAATGTAAATAATACTCAAATATAGAAATTCTTTCATAATTAACTTATATTTTTAATTTGTTGACCTAACCTTTTTTGATGTTATAAAAAATGCAAGTATTTTTCAATATTTTTTCCTGAATCGTTGAAGAAAATTGAATGTTTTAGAATTCTTTCCCCGCTTACGCGCCAGGGAATTAGCAGGCCCGCAGAGGTATTCTCTTTGGGGCCGGTAGCTGAGCGAGGAGCCTGCCAGTGGATAGACACCGGCTGGCTCTGTCGCGTATGCGCAAAAGAGGCGCGCTATCTCCCTTTCACTCGCTGGGCAGAGAGCCTAGACTTCTGGGAGGCACGAACTTGTACAGCGAGGCATGTCCACGTCTCGGCCAGGCAAATTGAACTCATCGCCTGACGTTGTGAGAAAGTAAAGTTGTTTATGTGATTTTTGTTCGTGTTTTCTTTATGAAACAATTAATGATAAAGATTCAGTCTTATAGAGAATGTCCCACAGAGAGCAAAGACAAAGCGGAACTCTTTAATTCTTTTTTGGTTCGGTATTTGCAGCAATGACGTATGTTATGAACGGGTCGGGAGAAGAATTATTACTAGACCACGTGTTCTTCGAAAAAGAATAGCGAAAATTGGAAAGAATAAATCAGTGGGCCCGGACGACATTTCGGGAGACTTATTGAAAGCAGGAGGTTAAGCCATGATTCCATATGTGTTACGACTTTTTGATATTACCTTAAATAATTCAAGTCTTCCTCACGATTGGAAAGAAACATTTGTAGTTCCCATTAATAAGGGTGGGTCTCGATCAGAAGTTAAAAATTATCGGCCAGTTAGCCTAACATCAGTTGTCTGTTAGCAGATGGAGCATCTAATCGCTGAGTACATTAGAAACGTTTGGAGTAAAGAAAATTGGCTATTTGGGGGGCAGCATGGCTTCAGAAAGGGTTACTCGTGTGAAAGTCAAACAATAGCTTTTTTCCAAGATATCGCGGATGCACTAGATGAGGGTGATAGAACTGATGCGGCAGTAATAGACTTTACGAAGGTTTTTGATCTCGTCCCCTATGATAGACTACTTGAAAAACTAGACAGAATAGGGCTAGACTCAAGAGTGATACTGTGGATTAAGGATTTTCTAAATAACCGCCACCAACGAGTCAGGGTGGGAAACAGCCTATCGGAAAAAGTGTAACGTCTGGGGTTCCGCAGGGGAGTGTACTAGGACCTTCATTATATTTAGTGTACGTAAATGACATAGCAGAGGGAATAGGCTCAAAAATTAAACTTGTGCGGACGACTGCCTTATTTACAGAAAGATCGAGAACATATCGGATCAGGATAAATTACAGCGAGACTTGCGATGCTTAGAAGAATGGACGGAAATCAACAGAATGAAGATAAATCCGGATAAATGCAAAATAGTTTTACGCGCAGTAGAAATAAAGGGACAGCTAATGATTTGCTTGCGGGCAAGATAATTCCACAGGTAACTAGTTGTAAATATCTGGGGGTGGTAATTAATAAACAACTTGGATGGGGGGAGCACGTCAACTTTACTGTTTTATAGGCATGGAAATCGTTACACTTTGTAATGCGAGTGTTAAGGAAGGTTAGCAGTAAATCAAGAGAACTAGCATATACAACCATTGAGCGCCCGGTGTTAGAGTACGGAGCAGCGTGTTGGGATCCATATAGAAAGGGCCAAATAAACTCCATCAAAAGAGTTCAGAAAGTAGCAGCAAAATTTTTTAAAAGGGAAAATTCGTTAGGAAATATTTACAATGAAGTATCATTATGGGAATCATTGGCGAGTCGTAGGGAAAAAGCAAGGTTGTGTATATTTTACAAAGCGTTAGGGAAAAATCCGGCATGGAGGGAAATTCAGGAAAGAATGCATGAACCCGTCTACTTAGCTCGTCACGACCATATAAGGAAAATACGTCCAAGAAACCAGAGAACTGATGTTGGAAAATACTCTTTTGTAAATAGGACTATTGAGTCATGGAATAGCTTGCCTGCAGCACTAATGGAGACTTTTCCTAGAAACATCAACACTTTCAGATTAAGATTAAATTCCAATAATAGTGTAAGCGATAGGATCAGTAGTCTGTGAAGGGTCTCTGCATTTCGTAGGCATGACTTAAATGGAGTAATTGTGTTCTGTTTATTGAATTGTATGTATTTTTAGTATTCATTATTATATTATGGTATTAGACGTAAAGTAAGTGTAAAGAATTTGCCACCGGGCCCAATGCCCAAAGTAAATTAAATAAATTATTTAATCTAATATATGTATGCTCGAAGCTGAAATCTAAATAAATAAAGCAAAGTCAGGTTAGTTACTATAACTTACTATGCGCCAGTCCCATAGCCAAAGACTCTACTTCGCCACTGTCAATAACTTGGTCAAAAAAAGCAAATTAAAAAAGGGCCCTAAAACATTTGACAGCCTAGGGCGCACATAAGTCAAAGTCAGGCACTGTGTATGCCCGTGGGTGCTAGGCCCATTATTGTTGACAGAGAAATTCATACCTTCAAAAATCAGCATACTGGATCAAGTATGGCTTTATATTTTCGATATCCTTTTTTAATTTCTAGTTTGATACGTTATATGTTTTAAAGTATAGTTAAATAATATTAATAATATAAAAAATAACAACAATTGCTTACGTAATGGCCTTTTAGTACAATTTAAATTTTGTGTGACCATATGGTTACGCTAAGCCTTGAGATACATATAATTTTACATCAGGTCATTTCAGAGTGTAAATGTGAACTCTATGAACATGCGTTTGGCAAGCCAGCAGCAGTATTTGTAAATAAGTTAGATGATCTCCCTGAAAAAACTTGAGAAATCAGTTTTATTTTGATAATTTATTTACTAATTTCAATTTATTTGTGCATTTGAAAAAGCGTGGATACGAAGGAACTAGATCAATGAGACCAAACGGGATTCTGAAAGATTACCTTGAATTAATGTGTTAATTTAACAAGAGCAGCTTTCGATGGCTCAGCCATCATCATCAGTTTTCTGCTGTTTGGAAGCCACAAAACGACTGAAGCCTTCGACAGCTGCTCTTGTTGAATTAAACAATATTGTTGGCAATGACAACGCTTTGAATTATTTCTATTATTTAAATGCAAACGACAATTCACAGCTAAACCAATACCCCACAATAACGTACTAACGTACCGCAGCAACAGAATTCATGTGTTTACTAACGCAGTAATATCGTAAATTTTCGCATAATTCGTGAGATTTTATGGTGACTGATAAAATGCTGAACATAGCAAAAAATGTTAGTGTCAGTGCTCGTCCAAATTAAAAATCTCGATTCCACTACGCTCCGCCTCGATTTTTAACTTTTGGCCTTGGCAGTAATAACACTCATAACCAGGGGGGCAATTGCTCCCCCCTCCCTAATGTTGGGACATTTTTTTAACATTTCATTTCCAGAATCTTCAAGTTTATATCATAAACGATTTACTTTTTTCAGTATTTTGAGAAGAAATTGAATAATAATGAAGCGAAAAAGAATTTTATTAAGCTGAACTAATAAGATACATTGATACATTTAGCTCCATATTATAAAACGCGCGGGATAATATTAAGCATTACTGTGAATATCCCGTATTAATAAATCATCTTTCAATTACATTGGTTTAACACGTTATTTACTTAGAAATGTAACAGTTTCGTGCCTAAAATCACGAGTCATAACACTCGAATTAACATAATTTTATTATAATTAAATAAACTCTTTCCATTACAAATTTCCTAGAGTTCTTAAATATTCCAAATGCTGAAAAATATGCGCTTCTCACGAAACGTGTAGCAGATGCAGCACTGGGAGATGCCGTGCTGCGAGTGCGACTACATACGGGGATCAGAACGGGTTTCAGGGGATTGTTTGCCTTTAGGGGAATGATAGACAATATGCATTGAGAATGAATATAAATTTCATTGCATAATAATTATGAATACAACTGGTTTTGGTTTATAATAAGCCGGAGGACCATTGAAAGTTTATAAAGTTACTGACTGCTCTTCTTTCTTGAAGTACACTTGGGTTAGCTTACTTACAGTTTGTAGCAAGGAAGGCACCAACCCAAATCACTCGGCTGAGTGTGTCGCTGTCCGGGCTGAGATAGGCTCCAGGCAGTTCGGTGGTGCGAACTGGCATGGGCGCGGACTCAGACGACCGGAGCTGGTGGTGGCGTTTGCCGTGAATTCGGCCAGGTGGCGGCTGCGGCCCGCGAGTGGCACGAATTTGAGGCAGGCTTGATTTGGCCGTACTAATCGCCTTGATAGGCGAAGCAGGAACAGCCGACCGTGATGAGTTTTGCTGGTCAGTCAGTTTAACAAGTTCGGAGCAGTGTAGTTTGAGAAGTTCTGTTGAGTCTGTTGTGTTGCTTCTCCTGGTTGTCTCGATTGTCTGTACTGATTGTCTGTTCTGTCCGTCTGTTCTCCCTGTTCTCTCATGTGGGAGCGAAGTCGCAGTATTTATTATATTGCGGGTGTGATTGAGGTCGTGGAGGGGAGAGTCACGTGGCTGTGACTTGGGCCTATGGTAAGGCGGGAAAGTTTGAAGTGCCCGCGATCGGCTCCCTATTCGTGATGCGCATTCGGGCCTGGGGAGAGGAGTGTCACGTGACATTGGCGGCGATCGGAAGCAAAGGCGGCGGCACGTGGGGTGCCCGCGATGGCGGCCCGTTTGTATTTGAGATTTCAACGGGAATTGAGGCATCTGGCTTGCAGGTGGCCAAGGAGCGGGGCGGCGCGCCGGCAGTGCACCTGAAGCTCTCTTTGTCGGCGAGATACATTGACGGGCTTATATTAGCGAGGGAGGCCCGAAGCGATTCCCAGAAATATTTGTACACATTTCTTGGTCGCTTGTCAGGTAGCGAGCGATGGGGTGAGTGAAGGACCCCGCGCGCCGGGGTGGCCCAGCCCTAGGCTAAGGAGGGCTTAAACCCCAGCTGGCGACGCCGAGAAGCGGCGGTCAATGTTCTGGGCGGGCGTGGGCCCGTGAGAACGGCGGTTTGCGCGGAAGACACTGTAAATGTTTTATTGCCCTTTTGTTGGATTTTTCGAAGTGCAGCATCGTGCTGGCATGCACAGAGAGCGACTTGTGAGAGGTTGGTGAAAGTACGCTCTTAATAGTGGGAGGTCGCGCGGGAAGAAAGCTTTTAGGGGCTGCGCCTTGGTGGCGAGATTGAAAATTTGATCGCGAGATTGAACAAAACGTTTCGTGGGTCCGCTGTGCAATAAAAATCTTGTGTTTTTTTCAGCATTCCTTGTAATCTATAAAAGAATAGTCGGGAATCTGAAAATTTTAGGCCGTTGTCCATGTGGTTAAACAATTTTATTTAACAGAGCGTCAAAAAAAGAAGAAATTTATCCACGCTGCGAAACGTACAATTCAAAATATGTGCCGACTGACTAACTTTCCTGTGATTTGACAGTTCTAGCGTGAACATACAGTGTGTTAGAGATAAACTAGTGGTGCTACGGAATGGCACAGACTTTCTCATATTAAAGTTTTCTTTTTTTCATCAGTGTGGACTGGCTTCATGGTCTTGTCCCATTCTCTTGACAGCTGCAATCTATCATTGCCCAAAGTACATTTTCCCCCTAATACAACACCCGAAATATTACTCAAGAATATTAAAGAGTAAAACCTTGTCCTAAATAGAAATTTGTAATATTAAATTTACTAATTACACAGGCCAACGATCAAAAACCTTTTTGTGTGTATTTACCTGATTCTTATCGTTTTAAGTGTGCTGATTTCAAAAATAACATTAAAAATGCCGTGTCACCATTTGTTCACATTTGAACATTTTCTCTGTACAGCTAGGCAAATGCAGCTCGAGTTTCTCGTATGAGATGCAGGAAGTTAGAATGAGAAAGTATTAGGATGACAGGGTAGTATACGCTTTGGTAAAATATTTCTATATTGTGGTCCTCTTTACTACCGTGCATCGATAGGCGTGGAGGTTTCACAGTGTTGCATTTGACAAGCAGTATCGTTTTTTTAATTTCAGGCGTAAGTGTTTGCATTCTTGCTATCAAGATAAGATACTAGTTTAGCAGTTAGTGTTCATTAGTGGCTAATCGTGGTTATAAGAACAGTCCTGACAGTTTTTGTTACATTTGTGGCGAATTTGTGATTAACAATGATTGTGATTGCCTGCACAGCTAGCCGAATTCGTTTATTACGCTCCGTGAAGTCACGGAGGTTAAGCGACTCCGAGGCTCGCGGGTTTCTGGTTGGGCGTTCGGCTAGGAACTCCGGAATCTAACGGCGTTAAGCCCCAGGCCGAAGAGATAAAAGGCACTGACTGACTGCGACGTGACGGAACTTGACAAATATTGCTTAGTAATGATAGCAATTACTCAGTAACGGAGGATTACTCCAGAGAAAGCGCTCAAAGCCCAACAAAGGATAAAGAGACGCGTTGCATCAACAAGGACAACAACAACAACAACAAAAACACCGACGGAACATTACACGCCTTGTTAGAAATGTGTATTTTTCATATTTTTGAATTAAAGTTGGATATCGGGCCAAATCTTGGGTGCCACATAAGGTAAGGCATTTAAACACGTAAACAAGTTCCTACGCAACAAAAAAGACCCCGACTATCAAGCAATTGTTGCCAATATGTGGATGCTTTCAAAAAATTGGGATGTTTAATGAGCCTCAATGTTCACTTCTTAAACATGCATTTACAAAGTGATGTAAATGAAGAACAAGGTGAGCGTTTTCATCGAGCTCTAAAAGTGATAGGAATACGTTATGTGGGACGCTGGAACACCAACATGATGGAAGTTTACTGTTGGTCACTTCACCGAGAAAGTCAACAAACGGCGCGGAGGAGAAAAAAACTCTATCAGGAGCTTTAAGAAAAGATACAAAGAAAATATACGTTAATGGACATGTAAAGCCTTTGTAGAATGTAATGTTAAGAATATAAAGCCATCTTCCATGTTTAAATAAAGTTCTGTTGGTATTTTTAAGTCGTTTCCTTTGAATTTTTCGTGCATATTTATCATACTATTTTCCTATATTTTACTAGATCAAATTGTGACTAAACTGTGGGTGATGGAAACGAATAGAGTTCAGATGCGGATTCAACACCCAAAAAACTATAAAAATCAGCTATCAAGATTTAAAAAGTTTTTTGAAACCATTTTTTGTTGGCCTTTGCTATGAAACATTTATATAATACAATGTTTCGTTTATAAAAAATTCCTAAACAAGTTTTTAAAATAATATAATTTTCTAAAAAATCATTTGGATAGCACAAGTTGATGCACACTTTGTGCCAAACAACATTTCCGTCAGTAGTAAAAGCTTCATCTATTGCTATCCAGATCCGTAGTTTTATATATTTACAAAAAATATGTAATTACTTAAAAATCCGGGAATTCCAGAACTGTTGAATTTTCTCGAAAACTTTCGTTTTTTCAAAAATTACTGAAATGAATCAATTTTTAAAAAAATATGTCTCACACCGTTAATATGCACATTACCATCGATTTGTATACATTATTGTATTTGTGAGTGAAAGTGCTTCAAATGACTTCAAATGAAGTTTATCAGAAACTCAATAGATTCCTGTGAAAATAGCTTCAAATTTCATATTAAAGACGTGAGTGATATTTAAAAAAATTTCATTTATGTATTTTTTTGAAAAAACAAAAGAATACAGCAAAATGACTATTATGTCATCTTAAACAGTGCATTTAGCAATACCCGTACGAAGAGTTTGAAGAAAAACATTTTGAGCCCTTTTTGAGAAAATGGCATTTGAGCGTTTCTGAAAATGCGGAATTTTGAGCTCATTTTCAAAGAAAACTTTTGAGTTTTCGAAAAACTTCATATGACATCATTTAAAGCACATTTACTCGTAAATATAATACTGTGATCAAATCGCCGCTAGTGAAAATATCGACGTGAGAAAAAATTCCATTTTTGTAATTTTTGAAAACAAACAAAAGAATAGAGCAAAATGGCATTTATGTCATCGAATAGGACTACCCCTTGGCACTACCCCTACCAAGAATTTAAAGAAAAAATTTGGAGCCGTTTTTGAGAAAATCTTGTTTAGTTCCTTTTTTAAAGTACATGCACATATTGCACACAATATTGCACGAAAACTACTAAAAGTTCCAAAATAATGTACACGACCTTCATGAAAGAACTAATTAAAGACACATTTTATTTAAGGGAAAAATAACTATCTTCAATTTTGTAGTTGTAGAAAGCCGCCGAAAAAAAATTCAAACTTTGCAATTATCGAAAATTCAGAGTTAACAATGAAAATTGGACTTATGTCACATTTATAAGTGTATTTTAGTCTATTCTTACAAGAAATTTAATGAAAAAATTTGGAGCAATATTTGAGAAAATTTTTAAAATGTGGCAGGGACTTCGTGTAAAGTACCCCCAAAAATTAAATGAATGTTTTCCGTAATCGCAGAGCTTCGCCTTCGGCCAGATCGGCAGGGGTTTCTTCAAGTTGCGGAAATTCCTATGAACGGTTTAGGTGTAAGTGTTGTTCACATAGTATACCAGACGGACGGACGGACGTTTTACTGTCAATCAATTTTTCCGGATCAATGAACCACAATACATAAATTCTGGCTACACCACGTTAGACGATTTTTTCTAACTTTAGCCACTGGATTTATTGACTTCTTCGTAATTAGGGCTCTAGGGCTCGGCAATAGTTTTTTGTTTTTTGCCGAAAATTCGCCATTTTTAGAGCAGCATTACATAACATTCTCTCTACTATGGAAGTGCGAGCGAGATAGTAAAAATATTTTTCTGATATTATAAATAATTTTCTTATATATCAATCAGATAAAATAGTGTTAAGTTGTCGAAAAATTTAAATAAAAAAACACGCTTCGCGCTTTCGAGGTTGTCAGTGGGACGGGAGCAAAGAAAACTTACAAAAATCTGATTTTTAATGTTAGAGTTATAGTGTAACTACTCATGGCATTGGGTTTAGGACAACTTTTGACTATCTTATTTTGGGGGACCCTTTGCCCTCCCAATAAAAGTTCCGAAATTCCGCTTCTGCTGATATTTCCAGGTATGTTAATAGCCATAGCTTCGATACAAATAAATGTAAACAGTTTTGAGAGTTTCTTATGATATTAAAAAGTTGGCAGCTCACTGCGATGTAATCAAGGCATGCTTGTGTGAAATTTTTCCTGCTTTCTGTATGTCACAATTATTGTAAAAGTTAAATTTATTGATTGTTGTTTGATTTGTAGAAGAAATATATATATATATATATATATATATATATATATATATATATATATATATATATATATATATATATATATATATAGTTTTACATTATAAACATTCGACATACTACCCGCGCAATTTTTCGTGAACGATAGATTGACGAAATGCGGGCGGAGTGGGGGTATTAGTTACAAAGACAGCCACTAGAGTATTTTCAGTAATGCCAACCTTTGGAAATGAAAGTCAAACCTGCTACGTTTGCGGCCAGGTCATCGCTCTGGGTAGGCAACAGCAGGAGACACTAGATGAATTAAAATGTGTTTAAGTGGTCGGCTTGTGTAGATCTTTGCTAATTTTGACAAGCATTCTTGTCGAAATTACCCAGAACTCACCACGAGGAGGTGTCTACACATCGAGTTCCCCACTTGCCCTCCCAACCACCCTACCTTTTGAGAGCAAGTTTAGTCATAATCGAGGTTTATAAATTCAAGTCCGGGTTTGGTGTCGTAATCGGGTAATGGTCAGATTACTCAGAATATTGAGAGTTCTCAGAAGAATCTTCACTCTCATCACTGGACCGTGAAGAGGTGTTTATAATTAATATCATCAATGGCCATTTCTACAATGCCATCCTTGGTCCAATATTCTGCCTCAAGGTTTTGCACATGCCTACAGTAACCTTCCCAGTCTGAAGGTGATACTTGTGCAAAAGCTGATTTTGTGAGCTTAAGCAAATTTTCTGCCGACATATCTCCTGAAATGTTATGCTCTCTGACATATCTTTTAATTTTAGCCCATGCAAGTTCTATGGGGTTGAAATCACAATGGTATGGGGGCAGACGAATTACCATGTGGCCTTTTCTTGCTGCCATTTCATCTACAACATATGTCTTATGAGCAGGCTTATTTTCCTTAATTTTTTGAAATAGTGCTTCTTTTCTCATGGACATATCACATGAAATACCCTTATTTTCTAACCATTGCACCATGGTTATTTTGGTGTCATATCTGCATGGGTTTTTTCTACCTGTCTGCTGTGATATGGAGCGTTGTCCAGCACTATTACTGATTCAGGAGGCAGATTATCAAGTATTTTTGTACAAAACCATTTTTCAAAATTGTCTGAATTCATCTGACCATGATAATCTCCTGTTGTAGAGTTGGCTTTAAATATTAATTGAGCCTCTTCCAAGAATCCCTTTTGGGAACCAATGCTAGCCACAATAAATCTTTTGGATGTACTTCCCCATTCAGTGACACCAATAACATCTTTTCTTTGCCAGCATTTTCCAACAGTAAGGTTGCTGTCGATCCAGGATTCATCGAGATAAAATATATCTCTCCCATTCTCTCTAAAATTTTTCATTTGGACAATGAAACGAGTTCGCCAATCAACAATATCTGCCCTCTCCAGAAGCAAAGTTCTCTTATTTTGAACTCTTTTCCAAAAAAAAACCATGCTGTGTAATGTTTTTCGAAGAGTGGTTTTCCCCCATTTCCAATTAATCTTTTCTTGCAGAACAGGTAGAAGTTTTTGTAATGATGGAACAACTTTTTCAGCAGAATAAAATTGCTGGATTGTATCTCATATAACTCTCTTATCAAATTCATCGACAGCAACCTTACCTGTTGTTCTTGTTCTAATAAAAAAAGAAAAGAATAAACCCTTAAATAATGTTTAAATACGATGGAACATTTCAAATTAGCAAACAATAATGACGTGATTACACCAAAATGCCATTTTATGTTTTTTAAGGTAGGATGCCATAATTTAATAATTACAGAGGTGAGGAATTTATTATAACCGATGCATATCTATATTTACCTTTTACATCTTTTCACAATTTTTCCAAGTTCTTAGAATGAATGGTTGATTTACAATATCATAAGTAATTAAAAATTGTATAAAAACAATATTAGTGTTGAGGGAATTAATAAGAAGGAATTCATTTTTGTCATAACGTAACCATATTTATTGTCCCAGCAAGACAAAGCATGGCTAAGCAGAAAATTAATCTAAGATAATTCTGAAGTCAATAAGGAAAAGTTTATTAAAAGTAAAGGAATGTTAAAACATTAAATTATATCATAATTAAATGTTTTCTTAATAACATTGAGGGCTGAATTAAAATTAAAAAATTTAAGAAGCAGTATTTTTTGTTGTTTTTAATTTGATATGTAATAATAATAATAATAATAATAATAATAATAATAATAATAATAATCAATAACAATTACTCATTCATTGATTCAGATTCCTTTAGGAATATTAAATTTGAGGAAATAATTCATTACTAAGATTTGTGCTGTAAGTATTCACAACTTTTCCTTTCTAGCTTAATTGATTTGTGCTCCCAGTACATATTGAATAGAAATGTTCTATATCAGATTTGTATTTAAAATTGCCCCTTTCATCTGTAATGCATGACTGGTTAATTCCTTGACTTGTGAACCGTATTGAGTGTGTTTGTCTGAATCTTATTTTTCAAATCTTGTTTTATTGCATTAATTGCTTCTTATAAATTGTGACAATCTAAAGAGTTACTAACAAGGTAAACATTAAAGTCTTAAAATACTATAAATCAGCCTTTCGTTGAAAGTGTAAAGTGGGTGGAAAAAATATGTAAAAAATATAATTACAGAGAGTATGATAAATGGGTTTACTGGAATATTACCTTTTTTTACCGGGCGTTTCTGGGGATTGTGAGGGGTCTTTGGCTCTTTGCATCTTTATTCTACGTATAGTGGAAATACTAGCACCAGTATACGCAGAAGCCCGATCTATAGCATGACTGAGAGGATGCAACAAAACCTTGTTCTCCTTTTCCACTTCACAAGATTTCACAACTTTTTCTATAATTTTACGTTCGCCACTACGATACGTCCTCCTAACTTTTTCGGGAGTTTTAGGTGCCTCCCTTGAAGGACCTGAACCTGCCTCAGCCATTTCTTCATATACTGAGAGTAAACCTGAACAGACGTTCTTTACTATGAAAGCTACTAGCTTATGTTTCGCGCCAACGAAGTTTTAATGGTGGGAATGTTGTCATCAGTGCTCGCTGCGATCTTTTGCCTTCAGCTGTTTATGGCTCCAGGGAGGGGGAAGCAAGGTCATCGTTCAAGAAAAGGTGCGCGAGTGGTATATATATATATATATATATATATATATATATATATATATATATATATATATATATATATACACACACACACACACGCAGTCATGACCTATGAAAATGTGTAAACCAATCGTGAATGAGATTTAAAAAGTTAAAAACAACACCAAGAGTAAATTGGTGATCAAACCCACAATTAGAACATTTAAAGGTTATCAATGAGTTGTGTAACTAATGTGACTGTAAATTATGTGAAACTATTCATGGAAAGATTCATGTTCACTAACAAAACGGAAAAATTCATTTACATGTGTACAGAGGTCACTGTACCTATACACTTAACAGTAGATTATAATATTTGTTCATGAACATGTCATAAGATACTACCTCCCCCTTCACTGCTTTAATCATAGGTGCATATGAATTTAAATTCCACCAGCATTTGGTCAAATTTTAAGCCACCTTCTAAGATACTCATCTGGCTTCGAAATTATTGTCTAACATCTTTATTCATCCGGATCAATAAATTTACTAATTTTTTTTATACCTGGCAATTTTGTAACATTCATAGAACTGTATAATAACTTTACCTACCCTCCTCTTCATTCATCTGCATTGAAGATTCTTCGGGTGAGGAATGTTCAGCAGGATGCAACGTTACTTCATTTGCTACTGCTTCAGCTACACTGATGGTATTCCACATCAAACAGACTACTTCAGCTACATTAATTAGGGATGCTTCTATTTTATTCATTAATTTAACATGGATATCGTCATCCACACTCCAGACATCAGTTTGTAATTTTTAAAAAGGTTTTCAGCAAATATTTTCTCTGAGAATAATTATTAGAGCTTATTAATATTTTATGAATAGTATATTGCATAACAAAAGCAAAACCAAGGGGAAAATGAGAGGTTTCAAAAAGTACAAATAATTATTAGAAAAAGTTGTTCACCTTTCAATGACATTGTAATTCTTTACACAATATAATGTTCTTATGAATTGATTAGCTTCTTAGTTATTAAAAGAATTTCTTGTCCATTATGACAGAGGAATATCTGAAATAATTTTGATTTATATTTACATGTACATTCAAAGAAATACTGATTAATTTGTTTACTCAAATTAAAGGACATTCGAAAATTGTAAGTCTTTAAACAAAAGACTTGGTGCTACAGATGTGTTTCAATACAATGTGATTACTATGCATTTCAATATACAGTCCTGAAAGAAGCTACCAATATGAATCAAGAACAGACTTAATCAACCTCAGATTTCCTGTTTCCACAAAGGAAATATTACTAGTACATGTGACATTACATTCCATGAGAACCACTAGGATTTTGGAATGCTTTTAATTATTGCATCAGCTTTCCTATAGTTGCTAGCTTTTGGTTTTCATCTCATTCAAAAGTAAAATTTTTGATAAATAATTGTGTGTTGAACTTAACATATGCAGACAAAACAAAAATTGTAAATAAGGTGAAATGAAATTTATTGGTAATGCTAAAAAACCTTAAAAAATCTATACAAACTTCACTTGGTGTAAACAGAATATTTGATAGAACATTTTTATGTGGTTAACAAATATGATTTCACTATCCCAGATATTTTAACTATGCTTGCATTCTGAGGGCACCATCCAAACGAATTACTTCTCCATTCAATAGTGGATTCACAATGATTGACTGAACCAGAAGAGCATACTCGTCTGGATCTCCTAGTCTT
Source organism: Teleogryllus occipitalis (assembly GCA_011170035.1). NCBI lineage: Eukaryota > Metazoa > Arthropoda > Insecta > Orthoptera > Gryllidae > Teleogryllus > Teleogryllus occipitalis. The sequence continues at coordinate 180,038 of BLKR01000183.1, read as the reverse complement.
GGTGGAAATGGAATAGTCCTTGCAAGGAAACTCCGCACCTTTTCTGGGAGAGCTTGAAGCAACGGAGTGTCAAACAGTCCAGGAGCAATTGTACAGACACGAATTCCTTGAGATGCCAGATCTCGGGCAAGTGGTAAAGTCATAGAAACAATGGCTCCTTTACTTGCTGCATAAGCTGCCTGTCCCATTTGTCCATCAAATGCAGCCACACTAGCTGTGTTTACCACAACTCCTCGTTCACCATCCTTGTTCGGTTCATTCTTACCGATTAAACCTACTGCTAAACGTGTAACATTAAATGTGCCTATGGTATTTATCATAAGAACTCGACTGAAATCTTCTAATTTGTGAGGTAATTCTTTATTAAAATTGTATGTTTTGAAGGCCACACCGATACCGGCACAATTGACAACAACATTCAAGGATCCAAACTTATCTTTTGTAACTTGCAAAGCCGTTTTAACATCATCCTCTGAAGTAACATCCACGGGCACAAATACAGCTTGATCTCCTAGCTTCTTGGCTTCATCATTTCCTTTAGAATTCGGCAAGTCGCAGATTACAGCACGCCCACCTTCTCTAACAATGCGCTGAACGGTAGCTAACCCAAGTCCTGATGCACCACCCGTCACCAATCCAACTACGTTTTTCAACATTATTCTGAATATTCACTGAACACTTCAAACTGTAGATTTCGGTATTTTCTAGTAGACTGCAAGTCACTTATCACGTGGGTGGAAGGTTATCGGTCAAACATTGCCTCATGTGAACAGAACAAGGAAAACATTTTAAATCACTAGTTAGGTAAATACAAAATAATAAATAATTTTTCTTTTTCGATAAATTGATACGATCAACCTACGCTCTCAAAACTTTATATACACGTGAGTAACGTATATTTTGATCCAGAGCACAGCAGAGCACAGTGAATTCATGGGCACAACCACGTTTTAGCCAACATTATAGAAATAAAATAACGAAAGTAATTTGTACTCCGATTAAAAAGGCGAATTGACTTGATCAGCTGAGAACCGATTATCTAATCGAAAACTCCAATACCAAAAATTAAGTTGTAACAAAACTCGCGATTAGATAAGCGTTTCAGCTGTATGCTGTCAATTTGCCGTACATTCTAATCCGAGTATAGAACACTTCGGATTGTTGGTACTGGTTGGTTTTAAAAACACGGAGCGAAGTAGAAATGTTAGCGGTATATAGTTTAGCACGAATAAAAATAAATTTGAACGCAAAGGCATTCCAGCCTTTTTTCATTACTCGAGAGTTGAGGTCTTCTGGCTGAGCCGAATCTGGGCCGATTTATCTCAGGAGAAAAATAGTTTAATATTGATCTAACGAAGGATGTCCGTCATACTCACGCTCAACAAAAACACGAGGTGCGCACAATGCGCTACTTGGGCGTGCCCTTTTGACATTATTATTTAAAGCACGAGGTGCTAATTCGGCTGAAAATAAAAATAAATTAAAAGAGTATAAATAAATGATATGTGTTGTATCGCATAATAAGGTGCAATTAATATGTTACCCTTTAATACATTTTCTAAACTTGGTATTTTAGTAAATGAATGATTAAGATTTTTTCTTTCTTTTTCAATGAATATGTCTTATTTATTACGTAATTAAATAGTAATATTACACTGACATTTGTTTTCAAACCATTGTAATACTAGTTTTGCAAATTTTAATTTCTGAAGTGCAAACTTTATAGGTGATGCAATGTGTTAATCTAAACTAAATACCCAGTTTAGAGGGAACTTTTCTAACATACAAGTCATATAATAATAAATGTAAAATTTTCTGATAACATGAAAAATAAGTTTATTGTAATAGAGAGTTAGTTGTGTAGGTTCACAAATCAGTTCAGTGGTTACTATGACAACCATTCTAATTTTGTGTTGAAGGAACTAATTGCTAGTCTGCAGTTTTCCAATAGTACATGCAAAGAAGATAAGGGGTTTGAGAATGCCTAGTTTTTTATAATGTTAAAATTGAGTTATTGAGTTTAATGTGTGTTTACTAACGGTTGTGAGTAACACTGCACTGTAATGGTGATAAACATTAACTATAAAAGTTCATTTTCATTGTGATTGAAGTTAAGTGCATAGAGTTGTGTTCTAAGATCAATTTGCTAATTATTTAAATATATGTAAATGTTTTCTTACATATGAAGTAAATTTAAATTTAAACATAATATAAGTATTTTCAGCTCAAATTAATGTATTTTAAAGTTGCATTTATTTCTCAGAAGTCACTAAAATTTTTAATTTATTTTCATAGAGTAACTCATTTCAGTGAAGATTATTGTTTCAACTTTTTTATATTGCGTTCAACCTGTACCAACCTAAGCAAGCTTGAAGAATCATTTTTGTTTATATTATCATCTAGGATTATAATTATTCATAATGTCTCACGAAACTTATGATAAACTTTGCAGAGAAACTCATGATATTCTTGATGAGGCATCACAATTTGATACTTTTCTAGCTGGTGAAAAACCTCAGAAGGACAAAAAATTAGCACAGTCACAAGTGGTTGAATTGTATTATAAATATATTATTGCAATGAACAATTTAGATCAGTGTTATGATCAAATTGTACATCCCCAGAAGAGATTAGTAATAAAAAAATTGTTGGATGCTACAATTGGCCGAATACTTGAGTTAAAACATGAATTAGTGAATCTTGACTTGTCTGAATTTAGTTATAATGATGATATTTTATGTAAATTAAAATTATCTCCTAAGGAAGTAGAAGTTAATGTTCCAGCATATTACAAACGAGAAAGAGAGGCAGAAATTGAGAAGAGAAGGAAAACAATAACTGATATCTTAAAAAAATTAGGGTTTTATGAAGAAGAAGTAATTGAAAAAGAGTTAACTCTGGAACAAGCTGTCACAATAATTCAGATTCATGAAAGAGCTCGCCAAGGTCGATTACGAGCTCAATTTATGAGAGAAATCAAATTAATGAAAGAAAAAAGCAAAGTTGAACCATCGGAAGGAAAGCAGGTTGATGGAGCCTTTGCTGCTCGATTAATTCAGAAAGTTTGGCGAGGGTACAACACACGTCGCAAAATGAGACGCCGTAAAATTGAGGAAATGTTACTCATTGGAATGCTCCAGCCTACATATACTGTCACAGATGCTCGACAAAAGGCTGAAGAAGTGGTGAAAGTTAGACATCAAGTTCAAAAGGAATATCAAGAAAAATTTGAACAAGCTCTAATTATTGAGAAAGAAAGAATTCTGAGAAATCGTGGAGGAGCAATGAAAGAAGAAATTGCTGATGAAGTTCGTAATTGGTTTATTCAGTATGAGCAGGCAACTGGCAAATTTCCTGAAATTCCCTCTGAAGAATCAGGAGGATCTGCTTTGATTTTTTCGCGCACAGGAGCAGAGAGTACAATAAGCAAGTCCACTACTTTATCCTCTGGAAGAAGTAAAAAAAGCAAGAAAGATAAAGAAGAAGAAGGAAAACCAAAAAAGAGTGAAGAAGAGGACGATCTAGGTTTTAAGATGCAACCCTCAAATTTCCTCATGGATATGCTTCATTCAGCTGAAGAATATCAAGATGTTTGGAAATACAGGGATGAAACAGACAATCCTTTCCAAGAAGCAGATTTGGACATGATTAAAGCAGAAAAAACCATTGAAGTAGAAGCAGAATTACGGAGAATTGTGGATCAGTTGCTTAGAAAGGAACTAGAAGTACTTCAAGCAGCATTGGATCGAGATCGAGCCCGTAAAGGAAAGAAGGTAAGAAAAAGTGCCAAGAAGAAAGGAAGAGGTGGAAAGAAAAGTAAGAAGAAGAAAGAAAAAGATTTAACTCCTGATAGAACTCTTGAATCTTTATTTGAAGAATTGGTGACAAATGGTATAATAAAGAAATATTCAGAAGTACCACTCTCAGCATTTCGGGGAGAATATTCTTATGCTGCACATGACTTAAGGCAACTTGGAAAAGATCCTTTGCCTTGTTTAGGAGACCTCCGACAAGTAATTCTTGAATATTGTGTATTGCCATTGGGATCCAACACTATACATCAAATGGCTCCTCTTGTTAAATCTCTCCTCATTGCTGGTTCTCATGGAAGTGGCAAGGACATGTTAGTACATGCAATATGTACTGAAATTGGAGCAGTTCTTTTTGACTTATCTCCAGCTAATATTGTTGGTAAATATCCTGGAAAGTCCGGTTTGATTATGTTGGTTCATTTAGTTAACAAGGTGTCAAGACTTTTGCAACCAGCTATTATTTATATGGATGGTGCCGAGAAGCCATTTATGAAGAAAGTTCCCAAAACTGATAAAACTGACCCAAAAAGACTCAAGAAAGACTTACCAAAGATTGTTAAAGGAATAGGTCCTGAAGATCAAATTATGTTGATTGGTGTATCTCATTGCCCTTGGGATTGTGATCAGAAATCTCTTGCCCAGACCTACAATAAATTCATAATGATCCCTCGTCCTGATTATGGTAGTTTATCCCTTATATGGAAAGAACAACTGTTTCAGTTCAGTAGTGTAAATCGCCAATTTGACACAGCGGCTATGGCCAAAATATCAGATGGCTACACAGTCGGTAATATTTTGAAAGTCATTAAAGAAGTAATGACCTGCAAACGAGTGTTACAACTTCAGGTCCATCCTCTAACTCATGTTGAGCTCATTAATGTATTGTGCAAATATGATCCCATTTACAAGGAAGAAGAAGAAGCATTTATTCAGTGGTTTTCAAAAACACCAATAGGAAAAAGGAAAGCTCGTGCATTGGAAATAGAAGCAGAACTCAAGGCTGAAAATGCTTCACAAAACAAAAAAAAATGAATTAGTTGTAGTGGCAGATCCAGTGTGGGGGGGGGGGGGTCATGTCAGCCATGGCCCCCCCAAAAGGCCTAGAAAAGAAATTTGTTATCTTTTCTATTTGTCGAAATTTATTTAAATATTTATTTATGTTTGAATTATTTAATTATTTAAAAATAATATTGCATAGTATCATATATACACTACAAAAATATACAATATAATAAAAAATATGTTTATTTAACAAAAATCTATGATCCTCCCCTTCAAATGATCGGCTGGATCTGTCACTGATTAGTTATTATATTATGTTTGCACATAGTAAGTTACAAAGACTCCTTTCTTAGGAAGGAAAGTAAATCATCAGTTTTATATTTTGCATTCATGACCTGTAAAAGGACCTTAAGACTAAATGATACCCTTGAGAAAAATTTGAAAGGGTCGTTTCTGAACAAAACAAAATTATTTAATAGCTGATGTGTGAAGGGTCAGGGTTTTCTGGAGCAAGCTTTCAGCCTAATCAGTGGGGATGATCAATTTTCCTAACAATTTTAAAATAAGAACATATTTTTTTTAAACTTTTTTTTTGTGATGCAAGTGTGGACAAATTCTGTAAGTGAACTACTTGAGAATTCTAATGTCATACTAGTTCTAAGAAACCTTCCTAAGATTTCTTTCAAATGGTTTTTGTTTTCCTCCACAATGTAGACAAGCTCTTTTGTATTTATTTTAAAATATAAATGCTTAAAGTTTGTTTATAGACAGCCACTAGTGAAAGTGGTTCTTTCAGGGCTTGCATAGCATGCTGAAAGTTCAATTTTTAGCACTAGTGCTAAAAGTGAGAAAAAGCTCAAATGTTCTGATAAAATTGTGAATACAACAAAGAAGTTGTGGATATTGTGTGACAAAGAATACAAAATACTTTTATCTGACTGCATCAACTACTACTGACTTTGATGTATCCTTAAAGGATTTGTGTATTTGAATTAAAATTACATGAAAGCCAGTGAGGGCATCTAAAAATTAGTGTATGACATACATGAGAGATTTTATTTTACTTGTAAGATTGCACCACTTGGCCTATTGGCTTCACATCATCACATTTCCTACTCGCGAAATAAAATGTCACTTCTACCACTCATATCAAAAATACTATTTTGATATTTTGCAATATAAGTGGAATAATTTTATTGGAGTAAGGCAATAGCATGTTATTCATTGGCATGTGCAGGTTAATCCAAAATGAAAGACCGCCAACTATATTTCTTAGCCCTATTTTCCATTTAACTATTTAATTTACATATAACATATTCATTTTGCAAATAAATAAAATACAAGAAGTTTAAAATGTATCAGTCTTCAGATATTTCAACCCTAAAATCTAATCAGGCACCAAAAATAGGCTCTTGCAAGTAAAAAAAAGTAGGTTGAGTAATTTCATAAACAGTCAATATAAATTGACATGAAAGTAATTTATTCAAATACATTTTATTCTCTACTGTTTTATTTGAAAACAAGATTTATCCACTTTTTGGGCACTTCTTGAATTTATACATACCAGGGCCTGGCGATAAGAGTTTTTGTGTCAAAAATTTGCTATTTTGGGGTACACAATTACAATACTTTTTCTTCTTATGTATATAAGGCTGAGAAATTAAAGAAAATAAGAACATAAAATATCGAAAGGAATATATAAAGAAATGTAATAATAAATTAACCAAAATTAGCTTCATACTCAGAAAATGATAGTTGTACTTCAACCCTTGTGTCTGGTGAATATTTTAATGTTCGAATAATAGGCCATTAATTGTCTCTCTCGGTTGGTGCAGAGATGCGTGCAAGAAGTACAAAAAGAGCCAAAATTTGCCCACATCATATTTGTTGACCAAATGATATATTAGTGCTTATCATAGATTAGAGGATAACATACAGATCAGTGGCAGATCCAGGGGGAAGGGGAATGTCCTCCCTCAAGGTCTAGAGTTTTCATTTATTACTAGGGGGTGGATTTTGATGACCTAAAACATCGCCAAAAATAATTAATAAAATGCTCTTAAAATGCTTTAAAAATGCCCTAAATCCAGAGAAAAATTATGTTAAAAATCTTATCAAAAGCAGTTTGGATGAACAACTGAAGCAGTTGGATACATTACTATGTAGTTGAGGTTTCTTCCATTTGTTTGAGTGAACTCAGCTTGCAAACTTTTGGTTTGGACTGTTCTTTGCCGGGAAATCTGTCTTTAGTTATCCCAAAATCGGCTGAACGGGCAATGGCGCTGATATACGTCACAAGAATTACATACTTACAACGGCTGTCAAAACAATTTCTGACTGAACAAATATAATAGGCTACAGAATAATTGTGTTAAGAACATTTGTTGCATCTCGTAAATATTGTTTGAAGCAAGTACCATCAAAAATGACATTAAAATCGATGAAACCAGCTAAAAATGCATTAAAAATGACGGGAAAAAGGTAAAAAATGACTTATTAGTCGAAATCGACAAAAAATGCAAAATAATGACCTATAAAAAGAGGTCATTTCCTTTTGTCATAACATAAAATGAATTTCTATACTTAATGGCATTGTTCTAAAGTGAAAAGAAAAAAATGACATTTCATTAAAATCCACCCCTATTTATTACCTTCTTTTATTTGGCAAAATTGATTTGAATATTTATTTATGTTAGAATTATGTAATTATTTAAAAAATAATATTGTGTAGTATCACATACACTACAAAAATAATAATAATAATAATAATAATAATAATAATAATAATAATAATAATAATAATAATAATAATAACAATAATAATAATATAACAAATATATGTATTATTTACCAAAAATCTTTTATGCCTCCCCCACCCCCCAAACGATCAGCTGGATCTGCCCCTGATACAGACAGACTAATGTGTCCATCCACTTGGTGTTGTCATTGTATGCTTTAAATTATTTTTCATATTCTTTTTTATTAGGGATGAAGCTTATTATCAAAAATATATTTTATACAATTTTGTAAAGGTACAGACCCTTTCAAAATTATCAGGTGGCCACAGCCCACCTGCTTCCCCCTTGCCCCTCTGCACGTGCCCATGATGATAATATTATATAATACATCAAATTTTGTGTGGGTGTCAGATATTGAAAACTAGACTTGTTTAGTCATGTTCTTATACATTGTTCATGTATATGTTCTTGATAAAATTAGAATGATACTTAAACTCTTTGAACGAAGGCAAAAAAAACTCGTTAATTTCCCACCAATCTGTTTGTTCTCTAGCAGAATATAAATAAAATGAGAGAGGATTTCCTTTTATGCTAAAGCTACTAAAAAATGATACTACAATATTTTTTGATTTATTTTGTGACAGGGAAGATAAGTGATTAATTTTTTTTTAAATTGTAATATTCCTCAGAATTCCTCTAGATTCAACTGTTATTTACTGTAATCAATCTTAATTGTCAATATGATATTCAATAATGTTTTTTATTGAATTGTAAATATGTTAAAATTATAGTTTAGAAACAGATCAAAAGACAATATTATGTTATCCTCTGTACTCTTCCTTGATAGTTACAAAGATTTCATAATTTGTTAAAAATCTCTGGTTTATTACTTGTGTGTACCCATATTTAATGTAATATGTATGTATATATACATTTGCATATTTGTACAATCTATCCATTTTCAAACAGTGAAGAAGAGGAAAGGGTATGATTATAGTTTTGAGAGTGGACAGAAGGCACATTCTTGTTCTTCAGTGAAGTTGTTGTTCATCAGTGGATAAAAAGTTAAGAAGAAGAAAAATAAAAAAGGGTATGGCTATAGTTTTGAGTGCAGACAGAAGACTGTTGTGGTCTTGTTCATCAGTGGTTTAAATCAGCATTTGTTGGGACACATCATTAAGTGGAGTGTTTGTTTGGCTTCTTCACACTGCTGGGGAATGAAATGCATACCATAGGCTTCTCAGATCACCCTCTGGAATAGGCTAAACAGCAATTTCAGGACTTCAGAAGAGCAACACAACTTTGTTTCTCTGCAATGTCATTAACACAATAAATATTTTGTAAAAATATAGATATACAAAGCTATTAACTAGTATTACAGTTAATGATGTAGGCCTAACAGTTGAACTCTAATGTTGAATCCAAGGATTTGCAGAGGCAGTAATGTTATGTGTTTCATAAAAATCAATTTTTCTTAATTATTCTTCATGCAAAGAAAAAATATATTTCAATTGTTTTTCATTTTACAGGCCTGAAGATGTAATGTAATTTTAAAATATTATCTTGTAATTTGCGATAAGTAGAGCCCGGAAGTTTGGCAAAATACCTTTTTCTTCCTGTTACTATTTTATGACATTTAACAATAGGAATCACTTAATTGTATTTCTGAGGTTGTTTTAGTAGATTTTCATTTTACTTTTTTTGCCTATTTTAGCTTCTGATGACTAAGTTTGTCACTTTGCCTTATTTTTGCCTTTTTCTTTCTTTCTATCTGGCACCAATTGCGATTAAGCTGGATATATACCTGCAGGTGTGGACAACATAAAGCCACAGTCGTGTTTTTTTCTTTCTGTGGAAGCAGAGGCTGCATTAAAAATGGAAATGAAAAAGGAAGGTGATAACTGTCAAGATTTTTGATTTTTTCATTTATGCCATTCAGCTTTGTTCACTCACGAGGAATCCTATCCTACTTTTTAGTATGGCCACTGATCCCTTTTGAGGTCAGCTCGCTGTATATGATACACCCTTCTCAGTGCTGGCGATTATAGAAGTGTGAAAAATAAAAAATATAATTCTGTTTTCAGTGATGCAATTCTTATTTTGAAAAGGGAATTTACAATAGCATTTCAAAGAGACAGTGACATGAATAAGACAAATTCATAGTCATCACTGCGTGGTCATGTGGAATCAAGTTTACAAAGAAAATATAATTTTCTTTACACTTAAGTGGTAATGTACATTTTAGAATTTGAATAAAATTGTGGATCATTTTAACTCTTTCTTTTAACAATAACTTTTTTCTAATGTTTGTAGACATTGTCGACATGTCTTTTTGCAAACCAATTCAGCTTCCGGGCTCTAGTGATAAGGTTATTCACCTTAGTTTGTCAATGATGACATAATTTGTATGACCTCTGTTAAATAAAATACTGCATTTTCTAATTAAAAAACTACAATTTACTTTGTTTCATTTAAACATATTCATTCAAACATACCATTACCTTATTTGCTGCCAAAAATTGCATCTTAATATGCTGATGCTTAATAAATGAAGCTTACTTAAGTTTTTTCACAAAATTATATTCAACCAGTGGTGCTACAACAGCACATACATTTTTGCAGTATTTCTAGTGCAGTAGTTCACACACACCCACACCCACACACCCTACACACCCACACACCCACACACCCACACACACACCACATACTCTCTCTCTCTCTCTCTCTCTCACACACACACACACTCACAGAGAGAGACACAGACAGACAGACTTGCGTCATTCTTTTAAGCTTCCCTTGATCTATGCATAGAAAAAAATTGGAGTGGATTTTAAGAAAATGTTTTTTTGTTTACCTTAAAAAGAGAGAAATTACATGAAAAATACTCTTCTTTTTTTCAAAACTTACTATCTGTATTAAAGAGCAGATATTTTAGAATAGATTATATTTACAACAAAAATCTTAAACTTCAATAATGTAGTTACTGAAACTGAAGTACTGAAACTGTAGTACTGAAACTGAAACTGTTCACTACTGTTCAACAATACTTAGAGTTTGTCAAAAAATGGTTCCAGCACCAATTTTTACACTTTCCTTTACCGGGAGAGGTACTAGTAGCTTAGTGCATCTAGTGCTCAGTGCTGATGTCACTGCAGCGCCTCTGACCGGGAGGTCCTAGGTTCGAGTCCTGACGGCTGCAGGATTTTCAACACTAGCTTTTCCGGTAGTTGAATTCAGTCGATGTCTGAAGGAGAATTCTAGCGACCGGCTGCTCTGATCGGTAGTTTTCCGTGGGTTCTCCGATCAACACCAGGCGAATGACTGAGCAGTACCCTTGCAAACGGGCCAAGGACCTCCTTCATTGTCCAATCCTCTCCCCATGCACACGACACACACACTTACACTAACATGCACTATACTACCACATATTCCGGGAGACCGGTCGGGAGCTTAGAGCTTGTCCCGGCTGGGGCGGTGCTCCGCTGTTGTGAGAGTCCTGGTTAGGGGGATACCCCGCTAGCCGACGGTAGGACGGCGCCGCATCTCGCCATCCAGCGACGGAAGATCACCGCCATCTCCCGAGGAAAAATATACACTACATTTACTGGACTAATGACCTAAGCTGTTGACGCGCCCGGAATCACCACCCAACCTACACTGTCCTTTGATACATATGAGAAGAAAACTTAAAGAAAATTAGTAGTGCCAAACCACATACTTTCTCCCATTCTTTTCAAATATACAATTTTCGAAAATTCAGAGGGTTCAAAGAAAGTGAGACCTGCACCATTCTCTTAAATGTCCTTTACTCTATACAACAAGAAAATTTAATAAAAAACGATGGAGCCATTTTTTTGAAAATTTTGAAAATGTCTCAGGTGCTTCATACAAGTACTCCCAAAACGCGGTCGTCGACGACATAACGTTTAGCGTATCGAACTGTTATACTCAAGTCTGCAGGTTCAAACCGCCGTGGATTTTTAAGGGCGAAAAAATCGTACGCTTTCCTTCGGAGGGGAAGTAAAGCCGGCTGACCCATGTTAGTATGCATGTAAAAGATCCTCAAGCCTAAATGAAGCCTCTGAGCTAAATTCAAATTGCCTGTTTTGTCCCCTTAGTAATACCTTCTTTCTCCCCTAGTTGATGAAAGAAGCGTAGCGAAATTTGCGGGGTCATACAGAAGAGCAGGTCTTATGGCCTGCAGTCTCGCCACGTAAAATAAGGCATCAATTCAAAATTCAAATATCGGTTTCAAATTCAAGGGGACATCAGGTAGATCGATTGGGGAATATCAGTTTTGGAGAAAATCGACTGAACGGTTTAGCCGCTAGCGTTGTTCACAGATGGACAGACGTTTTGTCATCAATCAATTTTTCGCTATAAAGGGAAACACAAAACATGGATTCTGACTACACGTGTTAGAGGAAATATTTTACTATATATTGAAACGCTCTCCGTTTCTGTCAAATGATTTCTGCAACCAGTTTCCGAATTTATATCATTTTTGGGCGCCAGGAAAGGGTTGCGATTTTAAATTTCTCGCAAACACATTTAAAGGGAAATAATTATCCTACTAGCTCTGCCAGTTGGGTTCTTACGAAAATAATCGTCGCCGGTACTTTCTTCCTATCAAACGATCATTCGATCCACTCTCCATACGGAAGAAGCGAGGAATCTGAAATTTGTTTCTGGAAAGAAATTATTAAACTGTGGATTGCACAAGATGCTAAAGAAATGATAATCAGATTTTCATTTTCAGAATGAGAACGTTATAAATTTATTTATTGATTAATTCTTTTTAACATTAAATGTCACCTTGGTCATGACCGATCGTAAAAATTATCTATAGCGCTATTATTCTTACTATTTTATCCATGCGCTCTTGGACGATGAGGCCAGGAAGAATCCACCGCTCCGATCAATCTTCTCTCTTGTATCTTGTTCTCGGTCCGCTGCCGGGTCAATGTCCTCCTCAACTTATTAATTGTTTCACTTACTTCCCTATTCTTTGCCACGGATGGGCACTAACTCCAAGACTGTCACGTTTTACTTAATCCACGATACACGAAAGTCTATTTCTTCTAATTAATTCCTCCAACTTTCAACGCGATAAAACATAAAGTTCATCCCCTAAACTACAAGATATGTCTGGAGCCTCTCTTCCCTGCTTTCACGTCTGTATTTTCTTCAAGTCCGATTTGCGCACTCCCGGTGCCAGAATTATTCAAAGTTCCAAATAGAATTACGCACACAAAATATAAGTCCTCACTGCTCAATTATTTCCCGCAAAATTCCAAGTCCCGCATCTATCATTTACAATAACCTCTGCAGTACGATGTGCATGGTACGCGGTGTAAAGCTCATCTCTCATATTACAAAAAGTTCAACCCTCGATAACTTTCATACATTCTTGTCTCTTGTTTTACAAAACAATCTCGAGTTTCCTTCTACGTCATACCCCATTACCAGTTTACCACCAATCCTACATGCCCTTATAACAAAATCTTTTGTCCGTTACTTGCCGCGCTATGTTTATTTACTTCCGCTTCCCTGGTTGCTAAGGAACGCCCTGCCTGTATGCCTATGCCCTCGACATTTACACTTTTTACGATGAATTTAATAAATTTTTGTCTCCAATTCCCATCAAAATATTCTGACAGTCTGGTATGTCACGATATATACACTTTTTCGTTACTAGGATTTCGTTAAAACATGAGTTTTTCTGCAGGAAATTTGCCATTTTCCGGCGCACGATTACAATACATTCTCGGCAAGAAAGTGAAAATAGTTTAAAAATTGTAGATAGTTTACGCTAAGTCTATTCCTATTTTCCGGATGTTGCGTATGACCTTATTTCGAGATACAATATGTATTGTGACATACCGATATGTCACATGAAAATAAACTAACATTTATTTGTAGACTATATGGTGGAATATGCATTAGGAAATATCACGAGAGCATGGGCTTAGCAACGACCGTGAATAAACAATGTAGTTTTTGTTTTTTTTTTGTAAATGCATTAAGAGGTGGCTAGATGCCGAAAGTAGAAAATTTGGGATTGGGCGAAGAAGTTTAGACGATCGAAGGGTCAGCTACACCAAAATATAACGAACGAATGGATTGGCTGGGTGAGAGAAGGACGGTCAAATGTTATGAAAAAAGAGAAGGTAGTAATACTCAAATGGGTGAATCATGCAGGAAGATTTCATTCTGACCGGCATCGCGTGTCTGAACTGATCGTAGGTTCGTGAGAGGGAGCGAGTGTAGTTCAGATAGTCAGAGTCGGGTTTTCAGATCGTGAAAGTTTAAGGACAGTAAATGATATTGCAGATATTGCATGTGGAAGTAATATTGATGCATAAATTGGGACTTTGTCGGGAGTGGTAATCGAGTTATAGATTTCGGGACTATGTCATAGGACGTAATCGGGACTGATAATTTTGATAGTTTGACACCATCTTGGATAGGGGCAGAAGAGGATTTCGTGGGACTTTGGACTACGGCAAGCTCGCAAGATATTTCGACTGAGAAGTCTACGAGGGACATCAACGAAGAATAGATAAGTTAACCGCGGTATAAAACTGTAAATTCAAAGATATCTTGATCAAAGGCCTAACATCAAATCAACAATTTAATTCACTAAATTGTTTGCTAAAAAGGTAACAATAAACTTTGTTAAATTTTGTTCTTTAGAAAAGAAAGTGATATTTCATTTAGTCAATCCAAACAGTAATGAACTAGAAATATAGAATCATTCTATTTCAGATTCCCAGCTGCGCTGTATAGTCAACGGATCCTATAATCCATTATAAAGGTAATAAGGATTATAATATATCGTGACCCATTGACCCAGCAAGCCGGACGCTAAGATCTTTGCAAGATATTAATGTAGAGAAATTTTGTATATCTCAGTATTGAAAGAACAGATTATATTAAAAATCAAACTCTCTGTAGTAGACATTATTTGACATTTCCGGGTTTGTAGGCCGTGGTCTAACGGAGACTTGTCCATACGTTTCGCCTGCAACTGTGGCAGGCATCCTCAGTGGCGTTGCTGGCGGGGGCGAAGTGTTCTACCTGGCAGCACCGCGTTGACTGACGCTCCCGAGAGCTAACTTGTGCAGTTTGTTAACGCACGAAGTGCAATGTACGTTCATGTACGTTCAATGTACGTTCCACTGCGGTGCGACCATTCCTACCTTTACGGGCATCTATGGCCAATCCTGCAACATGAAAAAGAAAAACCAGATCAAAAAGATATTAGCCAACTGGCGCGCGAATTGCGTGTGCAGTGATTCAAAGCTTATGTTTCAAGTCTCATTTCACTGTTTCAGATTTCTCTTACTCCAGGAACAGCTTAGGTCGCTTAAACTTCGCCCGTTTATCGGGTTCGTATGAAGCGACCTCAGAAATGAGAGTGTTTTCCGAGTCAGCTGCATTTTCAAAAAAATTTAGCAGTAATGCTTTTAAGGTGATCTTTAAGCAGTGGCATTGAAATGTCGCGATGCAAATCTCTTATAAGAGTGTACCTGGGGGTGCAAAGGGCTGCCCTTAGGCATTCATTTTGAACTACCTGCAGTTTATTTAAATAACTGTCTGCTGCAATAGCCCAACTGGGGCATGCGTAGCCCATTTGCGGCCTAGTAATTGCTTTATAAAGCGCGAGGCAGTTTGTCGCGCACTTTGCTTTGCTTGTGAAATAAGCATCGCAATCGGCCTCTGGTCTGCCGCGCTTTCTTCCGCACGTTTTCAATGTGCAGGTTAAAAGTGAGTGATTTATCTAATGTCACTCCTAAATATTTAACACTTTTGGCCCAGTTAATTGACGCTCCCGCGGCTCTGGGGCCTGTATTTATAGAGAAGAGCACTCGCGCGCTCGCCTGATCGGGCGCTCGCGCCTGATTGGGTCGCGTCAGCGGCGCTCGCGCATGATTGGGCCACGTCAGCGGTTGCCGAATTTTGGTGTTCCGAAGTGCTGGGTACCATGTACTGTTTAATTTGTCACCTTCTTTTCTGTTGAAATTGTTTTTGTGTTTGTAAATATCGATGGCTTCCATTTGGAGTCTCTTGTAGTAGTGTGTGGTGGTGGAGCCACCACACACTACTACAGCAGCCCGTCAGCAACGCCACTGAGGATGCCTGCCACAGTTGCAGGCGAAACGTATGGACAAGTCTCCGTTAGACCACGGCCTACAAACCTGGAAATGTCAAATAATGTAGAAACCGGCCTTGAAAGCCTACATTGTGTCTCTGTAGTAGAACTATTTTCAACATTGTAACTGTAGGAAGATGCCGAAAAAATTGTCCCTTTTCAATTTTCGATAACTTAAGGTATATTATACCCCAAACTTACAAAAATGTAAAATATTGTTTAATAATTTTTTATACATATTTAGTGAATCAATATGTCTACAATTAATACAAAAACATTTCGAAAAAAAATTTTGAAAATTTATTTTGCGAGATATCGAAATTTTGTTTACAGAAATAGACACTGAGCTGTGACGTCATAATTTTAAAACTACTTGCTCTAATATTTCAATTCTTTTTTTTTCTCGCGATAATAGATGATTTGAACTAGTGCCTGAACCAAAAAAATAGATGTACCTTTAGAATTTATATATTTGAAATATTTTTTCTCCCAGAAAATTTTAAAAAAGTAAAAAATATTTTTTTTATTTTTTATTTTTTTTTTTTTTTCATGAAGTAATTACTTCAAATATTTAGTTTTGGTTCATGCACTAGATATACATTTTTGAATTATAACAAAAAAAAAAGAATCATAGGGTTATCTTACATAGAACTGGAGATACGATGTTTCAAGTTTCCAATGACAGCCAAAAAGTCAACTTTCGGGAAAATGGCTTTAAAAGTTTGTAATATTCTAGAAAGCTCCAGGATTGTAAATTATGCCTTCTTTTTCTACGACCATGTCTTCTCTCATTTTTCTTCTTCCTCTTAATTATCTTCTTCTATTCTTATTTTCTGGTGTTTTCTGTTTTTGACTTTGTTTAATTTTTTGTATTTCACATTTTTTCACACCTTGCAACATGTGCTTGGCGTGACTGACAGTTCGAAAGAAGGGAGCGTGACTCCAACGCAAGGCTTAATATATATCCAAATTTTAAAAAAAAAAACGAAACATCGTAGAGTAAAACGGGCTTCGCCATATTAAAGGGAATATATTAACGGTTATAATTCCGTTAAAAGTCAAAAAACGGATTTTTTGCGATTTTCCTTTATTTTTGGGGTATAATATACCTTAAGGATTTCATCGAAAATGAGACCTGCACCATTCTTTTACGCCATACAAAGACAAATTTTAATTAAAAATGTTGAGGCTTATAGTATCTCCAAAAATCAAGATATCCATTTCAAACTTGACCTCGAATTCCTTTAAATTGATCGAGGAATGTCAATTTTGGAGAAAAACGGCTACGCGGTGTTTTCCTGCAAACGCTAACGTTGACCACAGACGAAAGGACAATCAAACGTTTTGCCTTCAATCGAATTTTCGGTACGAGGAACCCTCCAAACATATATTCTGACTACATAACGTGTCAGAAGAAGTAATTTACTATACACACAAACAAGGTTTATCCACTTTCTCGTTACTAGGGCCCGTCAATAAGAATTTTCTGTCAAAAAATCGCCATTTTCCGGCGCACACTTAAATAACTTTCTCATCTTAGGAAGTAAGTGCGAGAAAATAAAAAATTGGAGCCGTTTTTGAAAAAGTGTCGTTCGAGTTTTTCTGCTAATGCGGAATTTTCAGCTCGCTTTCACAGAAAAGATTTGAGTTTTGAGACACTTTATCATAAATCATTCAGAGCACATGCATTCACACATCCAATAATGTATATAATTCGTCAGTAATGTAAATAGGAGTATTAACGACGCGAGTGAACTATCAAAAAAATTACATTTGTGTAATTTTTTTAAAAGGGCAACAAAAGAAAGCAGCAAAATGTTTTTTTGTCATCTTATACATTTGTGCATTTAGCACTATCTGCACAAAATGTTTTCTATACCTACTTTTAATTTTTCGTATACCTAGTACAGAGGGTATGCAATTCTGTGTCAGAAAAAATCGTATTGTGAAGCTCTAATACAGAAAAAGTGAATAAATCCTGTTCCAATACGTACCTCTAACATGTCTGATTTCACGAATTGTGGGTCCTTGATACCGCAAAAAACCTTTTCTTCAAAACGTTCGCCTGTCCGTCTGTGAACAACACTAGCGTCTGAACTATTCGTAAGATTTTTTTCCCAAAATGAATATTCTGAAGTCGATATGACCAGACTCAAAGCTTTGCGAGTTTGTAAAATATTCTTTAAAATTTCGTAGTACTTTACTTGAAGTTCTTGAGAGTTGCGACATTTTCAAAATTTTCGCAAAAACGGCTCCAAATTTTTTCTTCAAACGTTTTGTAAGACAAGTACTATATGTACTGTATGGGATAACATAAACGCATAATGGCATAATGGCATGGCATGGCATGGCATGGCATAATATTCTGGGGAAATACATCTTATAGCTCCCAGACTTTTAGATTACAAAAACGAATTGTACGAATAATAACCAAATCCCATCCACGTGATTCATGTAAGACTCTCTTCATTAACCTAGGAATTCTACCATTACCGTGTCTTTTTATTTAGGAATCAGTGGTTTTTGTAAAAAATGACTTGCTCAAGGGCGGGAATATTTTTTCAGAAAATGCCGAAGTTTATTACTATAACACTCGACGTAGAAATCATATTCATCAGGTGACAGTATCAACAGCTCATTACAAAAAATTCACATACAATACATGTACATTATTTTACAACACTTTGCCAGATGACATTAAACGATTAAGTTCAATAGAAAAGTTTAAATCACAAGTGAAATCGTTTCTGCTGCATAACTGTTTCTATACAATTAGAGACTATACTGAGCATCACAAGAAAAGTAACATTAATTTTAACAATGATACATAATGCATTATTTACCATTTGGACTGTATAAATGAGTATAAACAACCTGTAACAACTATTGTACTACAGCTTCCGGGTCAATGACCCCCATCTCGATCAGGTTTTTCGTCCAGTTTCCCTGATCCATTGAGCAAATGCTGAGATGGCCCTTGTTTTGCTTCTGGACATAAATGTAACTTCATTTTCTGTGCACGTCTTCTAGAATTCAGTGGGAAATACAATTATTCAAATTATCGTTTCCATGTTGTCGCGGCAGGAAGTAATAAGAGCCAAAATTTATTGCTTATTTATCTTTGAAAATAGATTTTATTACATGGGAGTTTTTTTGTTGTTTTTTTCTCCCTTTCAAAATTCAAAATTTATTGCTTATTTACCCTTGAAAATAGATTTTTTACATGGGAGTTTTTTTGTTTTTTTTCTCCCTTTCAAAATTCAAAATTTATTGCTTATTTATCCTTGAAAATAGATTTTATTACATGGGAGTTTTTTTTTCTCCCTTTCAAAATTCAAAATTTAAGTAGTATATGACTTAGTGTAGGGATCACAGAATTTTGAAAATGTGCACACAATTCACTTTTCCCCATAGCACGTCATACGCAGTTTTTAACTGTTTTTTGACGTAAATAAATAAATAAATAAATAAAACCTACCGAGGGATGCCGTGGCACGATGGTCGTAGAACTGAGCAACAATTGATGTTTCTAAGCTTGTTCTGAAGTTACACGTTTTATTCGGTATTTGATCGCAGATTATATGCTCTTCTTTCTGTTCTTGTCCCTTACAGGTTGTAAATTATCCCCACCTCAAAGTTCTTACAGGAAACAATAGTAGTGCAAAATAACAAAGAGAAAGACAAGCATTTGATGGATTGATTTTTATTTTTAAGAAATAATGAAAATATAAAATTGGGTGTGCGAATTTTATAGTATCAACTGTCTTTATATGCAAATTAACTGGAACATGAAAGAAGTGGTATATTAAATTATTTTATCGAATTATTAGTTTAGTCCTCGTTTAACGCTGTTCAAAATGATGTCCAATATCGTAATGATGTCCAAAATCCTAGTTTTAAAAATACAAAATTGAAACCCATGAAATTCGAACTAATTAGCAACGTTAAGAAATGATAAAAATATTAAATTTGTGGCCCAATAGTGGCAAATGGAATACATACATACCATTTTTTGCAAACCTTTGAGTAACTAGGGAGTGTTAGCTCCACGCGTAAGGTAGTGACAGTCACGTGACGGACCTTGGAAGTCATAATGTCTTATCTAGGGCCTAAGATACGACCTTATACCTTCATAAATAGTGCACGCCTGTAGGAGTCTCTACAGTCACCTTACAAATGGCCACCTAAAAACAGGAAAGGCTGTATTTTACCAACTCTAATAAACCGATTCCCGTATGTAAGGCAGTTACAATTATTTCTTACCAACCTCTACAACGCTGACAAGAAATAATGCAAAATGTTGGAGAGGTGACAGGTAAGACGTTTGCGAAAAAGAAGTTGAAATTATACCTTCAGGTTAGGTTATGTCTTATGCTCATAAACGAACGTTGTTTTAATATATTCCTTACATTCTCAAGTAAAGCCGATTCAAAATTTCAGACTGCATACTCATCACGGTGCGCAACAAAATTTAAAACTCCGTGCACAATGTAGATTTGTTATACTCTTGTCTCGTATCGTGATTTAAATGTCTCATCACTTAGTCTACACTTTTTGACATATTATGCAACTTCTTTGTTCAACGCTTGAAATGCTTCTTTTCTTATAATGTATAACGCAATGTTGCAATTGATAAATTTCTTCTGAACATTGTTCATTACGACCTTATAGACTCGTGATCAATAGAGTTTAAGGATGTCTCCTTACGCCTAGTGCTAAAACTCTCCATTGTCTCAGTAGGTATAACATTATAAGAACGTCAATCTGTCTTTAACTGCTGCATAAAAATATATTGAATTTTCCAAATATATTCTAATATGATATATAAACAATTGTTTGTTCATTAAATCGGAGACAACTTAATTAACCTGAAAATGGGCATTGCTAACACTTCGAAATTAATATTTAAGATGTGTAAATGAAGTTTATCTATTATACATAAACACGTCTAGTATAATACACGTACTCAAAACTTATGAATGGTGTATTTAGTTCCTTTTGCGACAATTTAGTGTTGTATCCAACAAATAATGCTTTGTAATTTCGATGCAATTTCGAAAATTAATCTGTGCATTTTTAAAACTGCGATAATATTCCACGTAGAGAAATTTCTTCCTTTTCTGCAGTGACGTTAATCGATGAAGGTATCATTTTGGTTTCTTCAGGCGATAAATACGTTCTGGAAAGAAGAACGAGCACCTATTGAAGCTCTAATAATTAAGTTAGCAGCGCTGTAAATAAACGCAGCTCCAAACTTCCGATACGAGTCTCTTCCAAATCACTCGCTATTGTAACGTATTGTAGGACTACAGTTAGCAACCGCCACAAAGGGCGGCGGCAGAGGATTAGACGCCAGGGGCCAGGCAGGATGTGACACGCCGAGGTATTCTGGGAAATCCTAAGGGCTAGGGAAAGGGATGCCCAAAGTACGGGACAGCGCATTTTTGCCGCGTGCCGCGTGTCAAATTCTTGGAATCCAGGGAAATGGATGTCCAAAAATGCCTGGCAAAGCGGTCAGTGTGGGCCGTGTGCAAAACCCAGTGACGTTTCAGGTCACGTGGGTGGGGGCTATATAAGAACCAACGCAGAGCGCGGGGGTGGGGTTTGTTGAGCTGAGAGGGAACCCTCGTGCGAACGCACAAAAACTTGCGCCCAGGGCGGTGCGGAGCCGAGCTAGGCTCGTGCGGCAAACCATGTGTTGGGACGCCGTTGTGGACTATATCCACGGGTGACAAGAGGTCGCCGGAGCTGTCTGCTGTGTGCGGGAGGCTCGCTGAGGAGTGGCGCGGGCCACGAGTCAGTTATTCATTTTTAAGGATCGCTCCTGCGATCAGGAAAGTAAAGATCTACCAGAGCTGTAACTTAAAGTAGTACTGTACATATTGTGAATAAACCTGTACATATTTATCATTGAAGCTCGTGTCTGTGATTATTGTGTATTCCCACGACGTCACAGACGGGTAGACATAATTGGTGGCAGCGGTTATAAAGAAACCCACGGGGGAGTACGTGCACCCACCAAATAGTATAATTGGTGGCAGCGGTTAAACGAATTCCACGGGGAATATCACCCACCAAATAGCATAATTGGTGGCAGCGGTTATAAAGAAACCCACGGGGGAGTACGTGCACCCACCAAATAGTATAATTGGTGGCAGCGGTTAAACGAATTCCACGGGGAATATCACCCACCAAATAGCATAATTGGTGGCAGCGGTTAAACGAATTCCACGGGGAATATCATTCACCAAATAGTATAATTGGTGGATGCGGTTATAAGAATTCCACGGGGAAGTGTTGCTCAATTGTGATAATAGCAGCAGTTAAAACATTCACGCCGGAACGGCACGGCATTGTTGCACCATACTCATACGTGGTCGCAATATTACGAACAGTGGGTGGGCCAGTGCGTGGGTGTGTCGACGGGCAGACATAATTACGACGCACGGGAGCAGAGAGGGTCCGCTCCTAGCCAGACGCCCACGTCTTCACGGCAACGCCGGAAGGAAGGAAGGAAGGAAGGACGGAGAAGGAAGGACGTCTCAAGGCCAACCGGCTTTGATAAAATCAAGAAGTCAGCAAGGATCTGGTGTAAGTATAGCTATCTGCATTGTAAGGTTCGGTTCAGGTTTCAGTTATGGCTTACTTACCGAGATTCGGGAAAGATTGTGTAGTGCACGTGGCACAGGAATTAGGACTCCAAATTACAGGTGGGGAAACTTTGGTAGTTCTAAAAAAATTGATAGAGGAGCATTCCGATTACGAGGAGGAATTTGTGAAAGGGATAGCTCAGGCATATAAGGATGAACGCGAACGAGAAAAGGCCGAACGCGAATTAGCCTATAAGGATCAAAAAGCCGAACGCGAAGCAGAGAAGGAACGTGCATTTCAGTTAGAAAAACTGAGAATAGAACAGGGCCAACTGGCGGGTAGAGCTAGTCCGCAGTCCGAAGTAAATAGCAAAATGCACATTCGATTAAATCAAGTTATGAGCCGATTCAAAGGGGAGGACGACGACATAACAGCATTTTTAAGTGTTTTTGAGAGTCAGGCGGAACAATTAGAAATTCCAGAAGAAGAGTGGGTGGCAAATCTTATGGGACTGCTCCCACACCAAATCAATGCATCGCTAACTTTAGAAGGGCAAGGTAGTAGAACAGAATATGCCGATTTAAAGAATAGGTTATTAGAAATGTATCGATTCAATGCCGAGAAGTTTCGACAATTGTTCGCGAAACATGTAAAAGCCGCGAATACTACCTGGAACGTATACGCGAGAGAGCTGAAAAATTATTGCAAAGAATGGGTAGCAGGACTAGATATTCATACGTTCGAGGACTTAATGAATCTAATTGTAACCGATCAATTGAAGCGTCGTGTGCCTATTGATATTAAAGAGCATTTTATTGATGAGTGGGGGGAATTTAAGATGCCGTTAGAACTAGCTCGTAAACTAGACAACTATGAAAACAATAGGGCAGGCTGGAAACGGTCTTCGTTCAAGCCTTATAGGAAATCGGAAGCCGTAGGGGAACATGTTGCAAGCACGAGCAAGACGATGCCGATAGTACCGGAAATTCAGAGGAAATCGAGCGGTAAGAAAACCGATGTTAGGGCAGCATACGAGAAGCCAGACAAGCGGAAATGCTACGGGTGTGGTGCCACAGACCACATGGTCCGTGAATGCCCGCAGCGCCGCGTGGCCGAAAAAATGAATCATGTAGCAGACAAAACAGCTACGGAATTGTTTTCACCGTACGTGTTCTTTGGAAAAATTAATAAAATTCCCGGGAGATTTTTGCGCGACTGTGGTGCCAGTTTCGATCTTGTCCATGAGAAATTTATTAGCGACGAGAATTTAACGGGAGAAAGCGTGTGGATTTTGCAAGCGCTTGATGCCTCACCACGAAATCTCCCGGTGGCAGAAGTCACTATTGAAGGGCCATTCGGGAAAGTAGTAACTAAAGCCGCAGTTGTGCCTCGGGAATGCGACAGCAGATATTACTTATTAAGTAATAGAACAGCTGCTCTGTTGGAAGAAGTAAAGGCAGGATTTATTGAGCCACAATTAGTTGCAGCCGTAACGACGCGGGCAAAAGCCGCTGAAACGTCGCGGGTGACTCAAGAGTCGGGGCCGGCTGACCGCGAAGCAGGCGAGTTTGACGCGGACGAGCAGGTAGAAAACTTTGAACAATTGAGGCAGGAGGGAGCCGTTAGTGAAAGGGACGCCAGTGCAAGTGTACTAACGCCCGAAGTGAATGAACTCATAAATGTTACCCAGACTGAGTTCGCATCTTCACAACAAAGTGACCCGGAAATGAAAACATTATACGACGCGAATAAGCACAACGTAGCAGATTGTAACTCAAACTTTGAAGTTGAGGAAGACGAGCTGGATAAGTACGCTATTAACCTTGATAATGTCGACTTCGATGCGGAAGCTATGCTCGAAGGAACAGAAGTCGAAGACGAGTTCCGCGACAAACTGCTCAATTTAATTGTAAAGTACAAGCATATATTTTCAGACAGACCAGGGTTGACGGATGTCGTCACCATGGACATTGAATTGACGGACGAGTCGAAAAAGATAAGAAGTGCGCCTTATCGAATGTCGCCGCGTCAATCAAAAATTTTGCAGGAAGAAATCGCGGAGATGTTACGGGATAACATAATCGAAATAGGCGACTCTGATTATGCTTCCCCTATGATTCTTGTAGAGGCGCCGGGACGAAAACCAAGACCGTGCGTAGATTATCGCAAGCTAAACCAAATTATAAAATCAGAATAGTTTCCGTTGCCGAACATGGAGGAGAGGATAGAAGCAGTAGCGGCAGCTAAGATTATTACTACATTGGATTTAGCAAAATTTTATCATCAGATACCGCTCACTCCGAGAGCGCAAAGATATGCGGCTTTCTGTACAAGCTTTGGCACGTATAGGCCATTAAGATTGCCCTTCGGGCTAAAAAATGCACCTTTTCAGTGTAGTAGGATGATGGCAGCTTTATTAGCAGGATGTGCAGAATTTGCAGTCCCATACTTGGATGACATCGCCATTTATGGCGACACATGGCAAGAACACCTTAGACATTTAGAGCAGGTGTTTCTAATATTAGAGAAAGCGAAGTTGCATGTGCAGCCAAGCAAGTGTAAATACGCGCGTAAGAATGTGCAATACCTAGGCTACATGGTTGGTAGTGGCATGATGCGGCCGGTAGAGGCAAAAGTAAAAACTATTAAAGAGCACCCCGTACCTCAAACGAAAAAGCAAGTGCGTGCTTTTCTCGGATTAACGGGTTACTACAGGAAATTTATTCCCGATTATGCGGGTATATCAGCGCCATTAACGGACTTATTGCGAGGTCGCGAACGGCAAGGCAGGGTAACGTGGACGCCAGCATGCGAGATGGCATTCGGGAAACTGAGGAACGCTCTCTGTCACGAACCCGTCCTTCACGCGCCAGATTTTAATAAGGATTTTATAGTGCAGTGTGATGCGTCAAAAGGAGGTATTGGCATCATTTTGGCACAGTATAATGATAGAGGAGAAGAAAAACCGGTGTTATACTTAAGTCGTAAATTCACAGATTCGGAATTATTACGATGTACAACAGAACAGGAGTGCACAGCCATAATATGGGCATTGCAGAAATTAAAGTACTATTTGGATGGAAATGCAAGAATTAAAGTGGAAACAGACCACAACCCATTAGTATGGCTAAATAATTGTTCAAGTAAGAACCCGAGATTGATGCGTTGGTCATTAATGATCCAAGCATACAATTTAGAAATTATTCATAAAAGGGGTAAGGATCACGTAAATGCTGATGCCTTAAGCCGTATGTTTACTGATACATGGAACCTGAACTGAACTGGGAATGCGGAGGGCTACACTGAACCGAATCACTTGATTGCATTGTATAAAATCAAGACAAGAGAAGAATCACTGTATATATGTAACAAATTGTTGAAAGTGTATTGTTTGTGTATTCTGTTTGTTTCATGTGTGTCTTATGTATGTGCAATTATGGGTACAAAGTGAAGCTCTGAAGACATTGTTGGTGCTGGGGGTATCAGGGAAAGTATCACATCATTTGATTGTGAATACTACGGATGTAATTGCAGCAGACTGTATGTAATTTAAGATTGTAGAAAATTGTATATATTAGAATGAAAGGAGGTACGTGAAGTAGGTTAGTTATTTATATTAGCTAGATTTTGAAAAAAAAAAAAATATGTTGTAAATATAGAGTAGGTTAGAGAGATCAATAGAGTGTGAGCCCAATGGCCAGGTAAATGGTATAATCATATCCAGATCCACAAATCTAGTTGCGGGACGAATTTTTTATTGTGGTTATATCCTGCATAAAAAATTCAAAATAGGGTATGGAGAAGTATGTAACGCATTGTAGGACTACAGTTAGCAACCGCCACAAAGGGCGGCGGCAGAGGATTAGACGCCAGGGGCCAGGCAGGATGTGACACGCCGAGGTATTCTGAGAAATCCTAAGAGCTAGGGAAAGGGATGCCCAAAGTACGGGACAGCGCATTTTTGCCGCGTGTCAAATTCTTGGAATCCAGGGAAATGGATGTCCAAAAATGCCTGGCAAAGCGGTCAGTGTGGGCCGTGTGCAAAACCCAGTGACGTTTCAGGTCACGTGGGTGGCGGCTATATAAGAACCAACGCAGAGCGCGGGGGTGGGGTTTTGTTGAGCTGAGAGGGAACCCTCGTGCGAACGCACAAAGACTTGCGCCCAGGGCGGTGCGGAGCCGAGCTAGGCTCGTGCGGCAAACCATGTGTTGGGACGCCGTTGTGGACTATATCCACGGGTGACAAGCGGTCGCCGGAGCTGTCTGCTGTGTGCGGGAGGCTCGCTGAGGAGTGGCGCGGGCCACGAGTCAGTTATTCATTTTTAAGGATCGCTCCTGCGATCAGGAAAGTAAAGTTCTACCAGAGCTGAGTAACTTAAAGTATTACTGTACAATTTGTGAATAAACCTGTACATATTTATCATTGAAGCTCGTGTCTGTGATTATTGTGTATTCCCACGACGTCACATAATGAAGTTTTGCTCAAGTTAGCACTTTTCCCTGGCCAAGACCTGTGCTTAACAATGTCGAATCTATTGATCTGTATGAAATTCAACAGCATTTTCTGTCACAGCAGTAATGATTGAAAGTTTCTTTAGCATTAACATCTTTCCTCACACTTGTTAATAAATAAATTTCTCTAAACTAACCCCGCACAAATTTTATAGAATATATAATACTAAGATATCTTCTCATGATGGTATTAGTTCTTTCCTGTAATAATTATACTGCAGATATTGTGTTTTTATCAAAACTATGTACATTTTCTTAATATTTTCTAAATTTATGATCCTCTTGAAATTTAATTGAATTGAGGTTTTCGGAAAATCATAAATGAGCAAAACTACATTTCATATTTAAATTTTTTGGGGAGCAAAAATATTGCCTGAATGTTTCTGAAAATCCGCAATAAACGAAAAAGTTAAAGATGTAAAATTATTACCTGTAAACATCATCAAATGATGTAATAGACGACAACCAATGTGTAAGCCATATACCATCCGTCACCATTCCTTTCCGCACAACAGGTGGAATTGGTCCACTGGTATCTTCCATATCCCACACTTTGATTGTTGTATCTTTGGAGCCTGTCATTAGATATCGTCCCTCATCCTGGGAAGATAGACTCAAGGCTTAAACAATAAAAAAAAGTTTTAGCAAACTAAATTTTAAAAGAATCAGCACATACAGAGAAACATTAAAAATGGTCTCCAATGGTTCCAGCAAATAATGGCCTATATTAGAGGTGGTCGCTTAATCAAGGTTATGAGGTTAGTTGAAGCCAATAGTACTAAAACCTATGAAATGAAGAATGTACTCTTCAACATTTGCAACTACCATCAATTACAAAAAACAACTTAAACAAGTTACAGTAGGATTGGCTGACAAAGAAGCTAGCGAAAGATCTTTAGATTGGATTCACGCATGGGAGTCCTCTGCGAGTCTCAACAGATTCCCATAGAAGGGAGGTATGAGTTAGCCAGCCATAGGAATGCTGTGTGAAGGAAGAAACAGGTTATTGTTTCATTAAAAGATATTTATTAAAATCTGTTGTTACCTGAAAAAGAAAGTAATTCCCCTGTGAGAACAAGACTCTGGATGTCTTATTTTGAAGTAATCTGACAATGCAACCTATTATAGGAAGATATAAATAAACAGTAATCTCCTCCATTTTTCTGCTTCTTGTTGTAAGACAGTTTACAATTGCTTAATAGAGGTCAATTGAAATGTGCCTGGTCACTTAGCCAGGGGCCATTGAAAAATGGGAATATTTATACTTATACAAAAACTATTGGTCCTACAGACAGCACAGACATTCTTGCACTAGTTAGTTTTCTAATCTGTTTAGTGTAGACCAGCTTTTCAATATTGCCCCATCCTCTTCCTAGCTACTGCATGTCAGCTCCTAATCATTTTTTACATGTTTTTAGTAAAAGTCATTTTAAAATTTTTCAGACCTCTATTAGAGAATTGAAATATGTCACAAAGAATTTTACAGAAGAGTAAAAATATTATCCTAGATGTAAATTTTCATCAACAAATTTGAAGTCGTCCTTGAGAAAATGTCTTTTGAGGGTTCCTGAAAATGCACAATTTTAAGCTGATTTTCAAAATACTGTAACTTTCGAGAAACTTCATAAGAAATCATTCGAAGCACTTCTACTCACAAATGCAATAAAGTATAAAAAAGTAATGTAAATATTAACTTTATAATTATTAAGTATATAAAAGTAATAAAACACATTTCAAAAATTTACATTCGTGTAATTTCTAAAAAATCAAAACAATACATCAAAATGGTGTTTATGTCATGTACTTCTATGTTTTTAACACAAACCATTTCAAAAGTTTCAAGAAAACACGGAGTAGTTTTTGTGTTGTAATTTGAGTGTTTCTGAAAATGCAAAACTTTGAACTCATTTTCACAGAAAATTTAAGTGTATAAGAAATAAAGCACTTGTACCCACAAATTAAGTAATTATAAAATCCCCTTAATGTAAATATAAATGACATTAGATACATAAAAAAATTACATTTGTGTAATAGTTGAAAAACAAAAGAAATCATGAAAAGGCTGTTTATGTCTTGATAATCAGTGCATTTAGTACTATTTGAAGAAAAAGTTAAAAAAAATAATTTTGAGCTATTCGTGAGAAAAAAATTTTTTCTTTTTTAAATTTCCTTTATTTTACACAAAATTACGTAAAAACTACTCATATTTTAAAAAAAAAATTAAAAAACTGTACAAGATTTGATTAAAAAATAAATTTTGAAGAATAGATATTTTTATGAAAAATCTCTACCTTCAATATTGTGGTTGTAGGAAGTCCTACAAGAAATTTAAACTTCTGTAATTTTCAAAAATTCAGAGAAGTCAATGAAAATGGGACACTCAATTTTTGTGGGTGTTCTCTGTTCTATCAGATACAAAAATTTCAAGCCATTTTTGACAAAAAATAAAAAATGTCCTTGAGGCTTTAAGTAAAGTACCTTGAAAAATTAAAAATATCCATTTCAAATTCAAGGGGTCACAGCTTAAGCCAGATCAATTGAGAAATATCACTTTCAATGAAAATCCTAAAGGATCGATGGAGATACCATGAACGAATGTTTGAGTGCCCAGGGCCTACAAAATGGGATTCTTCTACGTAATGTGTTAAGAGGAAGTAATTTACTACATGTAGGAACAAGAATTACACACTTTTTCAGTTTTGTGGCCCCACAATACAAATTTTTGTGCCCAAAAAATCACTGTTTATCATTGCAGCATTACATAACTTGCTGTATACTATGTATGTGGTATGTCATAATGTAAAATCAATTGGTTTCACTAAAAAATGGCTGTTAATGCAGGTAACTGCTCAATCAAGGTGACCATTTGAGCAGGTTCCACTGTACATTACATTATATGAAAATCAATTAGTTTCAGATTCCAGCAATTTAGCTTGTTACAGTCTATTCCTCAAGATCTGAAGGATTTTACCTCAGCTGGACCAGATTATTAACCCGTATTTGATCAAGCAATGCTAGCCCAAACACAACTTCTCCAATGCTGCTTCAATGAAAGCAAATTTAAAAGCAGAATGGCATCAAGCAATTGTACCTACATCAACAAGAATAAAAAAAATCTCACCTTAGTGACTATGGGAATTCTGGGTTTGAAAGGAACAGATCATGCTGACTTAACCCTTACTAGTTGATGACGTTACGGATTTTCAATGCTATGAGAACAGCAAATTCCAGCTCTACTGTATACATCAAATTTGGAGGAATCATCAAAAAAATTCTAACATCAACATTACTATCCAATCAAAAAGTAACCAACAGTATCTTACCTGTAACACATGACAAGTGAGCCTGAAATGATCTGTAAGGCAACAATATACTTGTACCATCTTTCTTTTTCCTTAACAATAATGATTCAGTTCTTATATTCCAGAGTGAAACCATTCCATTATTGAAGCCACCAGCCACAACACTAAGAGGAATAGGAAGTACAGAATCAATTAACATCAATTAAACACTAAATATATTATCAACAATTTGCTGAATTCATGAACAAGTATGCATCTCAGATACTTGATATGCCCTACCTGTGATCTTTTCCTTTGTACCAAGACAATCTTAAACAACTCCAAGGTAGACCACCAAGCTCACAAGTCAAGTTTTCACTGGCTATAAGTGACATAACAGGCTTACATCTGAAGATAGGATACCTACAAATATTCAAAGTTAAAAATGTGTTGATTAATGTCTCATGAATGTCTCAGTTTATAATTTGATAACAGAAATAATCAATTAAAAATTAAAATATGAACGTTTGAATTATTAATTATTGTTAATTATTTTATTCAGTTTTCTTATTATTTCTTTTAACTATTTTATTCAAAGTCATCTCAATCTAGGTCAGGTAGTTGTTCACAATAAAGGAGATGCAGCTAGGTGAATTGTCTTAGTGAAACTTCCAGGAACCCTTCATCTTGCTTCAGATGTAACTGAACCGCTGCTTCAGTATTTTGAGAACTTCCACATAGAATTTGGTGATGACAGACTGCCCAAATGTATCTGTACTGCTCAATAGTACGCTCTGAGGAAGGCCATAATAATTTGGCCAAAAACCTACCTGCTTTGGCTTTGGTAATGCTTGCATGTTGCTCAGTACAGCTTTGAGTAATATTTGCTTATAATTTGGCCTACCTGTACAAAATACATGGGAATCAAGTAATGTAGGCAATTATGGAACAGTTATTACATTTTGTGGGGAAAATTTATACTTTAGGTGCAGAAAAAAGCAAAAGGTCTAAGATCAGACTCTTTTCTAAAGTGAGAACATTCTTTCTTGAAAATGTTACGTATTGATAATATTACACACATATTATATTAACTCTACAGAGTAAATGGACTTATAATTTTAATCTGGCAGACTACAAAGCAATTTATAGAGAGATTATTCTATTCAATTGGCTTATGTATACTGAAACTAACACCACAGAATCTTCTGTTGCGTACTTTTACAATGTTCAATTACTTGTTCATTGAGCTCAATCGTCTAAATATCCCGTTTGGTATTCATCAGATTTGATTGTAGCTTTAGATAAAAAATTGTCAGCTCATAATTAATATAAAACTACACTATCAAACGTGCATTATCGAATTTTTTTTTTCATATCTATGTAAAACTAAAGCCCATAATGACTATGCAACTTGTATTTCTAACACCGATTTCTCAATTCGTAACAAATTAAGACCTTCTGGAAATATGCAAACTCAAAAAAGGGGAATTCGTGGCCTGCAGTACTCTATGGTGCTGGATGGTGTTATGTTTGAGTGAGGCAGAGCTCTACGGAGTTGATGCTTTGCCCCAAATTTGACTTTCAAAGTTTATTCTTGGGAAATGGCGAATGTTATTCGTGGCAATAGTTTTGTGAAGGATTACTCGAGACAGATACCACTATCCAGATACACATTCTCTATGGAATAAAGAAACTAGATTCAAAGAAAAATGCTTGACCAGATGGGATCCCTCCAACTTTCCTGAAAAATTGTATTGCAAACCTCAATGACTCACAGAAGTTTTCCTGAATTATGGAAAAGATGTTTTGTGACAGCTATCCTTAAGTTAGGTGAAAGAAAGGTCATTAAAAATTATACGCCTACATGCAAAATGAGTGTGATATCAACATCCTAACAGCAGCCTTTAATGGCATTTTTAAATATATGTATGTATGTATGTATGTATGTATATATACATACATACATATATATGTATGTATGTATGTATGTTGAAGAACAATACATGTAATGTTAAAAGACAATACTTCAACGTCATCACATTGAAAATCAAATTCAAAAATTTATTTATTTTTTTCTCTATGAATTTGCCATCAAAAACAACTGTATGAATTTGGTGTCAAAATTGGTTGACAAAAATACCCTCAAATTCAACTATTTTTCACCCCCACATGCCTGATTTAATTCAAACCACTCTATAAACACTCCTGTTACTAATCATAAGAAAGTGTTAAAATTTCAGTGCAACACATGTAATTTGCATCTATGTGCAACACACATATGCACATTCCTTTTTATTTGTAATTAGAAAATAGATATTTTGTACAAACCATAACATATCCTGTAATATTTGATTGTTATCATTAATAGTACTGCCTGCATATTAAATAAATAAATACTTTTTCAATGACCCTTCACAAACCCAACCCTATTTCCAAAGTTCTGAAAAATAAATACATCCAAACAAAACAAAGAAGAACAAAACACAAACAGATTATGTACAGTGGGGATGAAATTTTGTATCAATATAATGAACTAGCCAAAACCTTATTGAGAAATTTTTGTTCCATAAAACGTTCACCACCGATCTTAAAAATATTCACATAGTAACCAAAAACTTAAAAAATTACCTAGCATCATTGGCCAAAGAAGTTGTGAAGCAAACTGAAAAAATGTGTACACAGCCATCAGAACATGCTGCAGCAAGGAGACCAAGTCGCTGAAGATGTTCATTAGTTGAAGTTGTCTCGTAACATCCTGATGGGCACCATTCAAGATCCCACACCGAGCCATATTCATGAGCAATACCCAAAACAAACTTTGGATTGCTAGTTGACCTGTAATTATAACATAAAATATATCCATAATACAATATTACTTAAAGGTTAAAAAAAATTGGTTAATTGCTTCATTTTTGGGTGCCACTAATCAAAATACATTGTCAATAGATCCAAGGTAGTGTTAAAAGCTAGTAAGGAGCAGAGTTTAAAAACCACTTGAACACACTACATTAAACAAAAGTGATCACTTTTTAATATGAATGGAAAAAGTAAGACAAACAGTAAAATAATATTTAGAAAAAAATGAAAAGAGACAGAAAAGAAAAACTAGTGACACTACTACCACTCCTACATTCTCAAATTATTTGTGTCATTGCAATTGCAATATTGCAATTTATACTATTAAGTAATTCCATTTATAGTAAATAGTATTAAGTATTCCATTAATGGGAATAATAATTCCAATAAAAATTATATATAATCAAACTATAATTATTAAGAAATATAATTGAATTGTAATTCCATTGATACATTTCATTACTGAAATGTACAAAATTTCAAGAATAATTTTTTTTTTTTAAACTGGGTGTATAAAATTTACATTAAATTTAAGATAAATTAAACGTCAAAGCATGATTAGAAGTACTTTTTATGTTCGGTACTGTCAGATTCACTGAAGAGCTGAAAATATTTTATATCTGACCAGTCTTCGCCATTATTTCCACAGCCAAACTCGAGGGGCAGCAGAAATAGGCATTGGAACGTGAAACAAAATCCTCCACAAATTAAAGATCGCAATCCTGCTGTCGAGATGCTTGCCTGCCATGCAGGTCTGAAAGTGCTCATTAGGTGCTTCCACTTCAGACATTTCGTGTAGAGTGTGGATGTTTCACACTGGTCTATGGGAGTCTTAAACTTGTGTTCTTATAATATGATTTCAGCTTCTAAAATTTCTTTATGACTATTTCATTCAAAATATTTCTCCTCTTATTTTGAAGAGAAGCAAATGAAGCAAGTCAGAATGTATTTCAATGGAGTTTTGACATTAAATGTGAAAGATTCAGTTGAATAGAGTAACCAATCACCTTTGCAAATTATCTAATGGGCCAAAATTCCACAATTGTATAAGACCCTTGCCCACATAACGTTCATTTGATTTATACGTATCACCCATTTGCTGATGACAAGAGACTGCCAGGAACTGGTCTCTAGCTTCATTCTCTATTTCAATGAGAGGATTTGTAGCCCAAGCAAGGGCCCAAATCGGTCCTCCAGTAAAAAGAGTAGGAACACCTATGCAAAAGAGTTAGAAATTTAATATTCATAATTCATTTTCTAAGCTAATTAAATAGTCAGGAAACATCTTACCATCAATAATATCTGATTCAAATATTTTCATCCTTCTCCAATTAAAAGTGAGTGAATCTGTACTGACAACTTCTTCACGCATAGCTAAAGTAGAAAATGATATGGATTCCTTTGTTTGAGGTAAATATTGGCTGTACTCAGACTCTGGCACTGGAACCCAATCGTCAGTAGTAGTATGATAATGAGGGAAAAGATCTTCTTTGGCATAGTTTTCTTCCATACTGAAATACAAAGACAACATTAATAATAGCAGAGTAGTTACTTTATTATAAATATTTCAGTCAGAATAAAAATACTATCTGAACAATTTATTGAAGTTTCTTTTCTTCAAAAAGTTTAAAAAGCAATAAATAATATGCAGCAAAACATGCTCAATGCAGAATCTCAAGGAACTAGTATTTTTTTCCCCCACTTTATACACGAAAATCCCACATTATTCAACGTAATACTGTAGATTTTACATTTGTCAGGACCACGGTTCACATTAGACAGGTTTTCACACTGTTTGTTACGTACGTACTTTTACTGTAAATGCAATATAATTAATTTTATTTTAATTCAAGGTTGGACATGAACATTGTGAAGAAAAAATACCTTGAATGTATAAATTAATGATATTTTTTTTGTAAAAATATTTATAATTTATATACCTAACTTTACTTCTAAGTGACAAACTCTTTTCAACATCTAAGTTAATAATATCAAGGGGGTTTTTGATATCCTATTCTTCCGTCTAGAATTAATTTGTTGGTCGTAGTAACAAGCATAACTGTGTTGAAAAAGATTATCTAAATAATTTTGATAAAAATGACAATCATGGGAATTTAAAGATTAACATTGACAAAACCATGTAGTAACTTATCAAAAATTATTGGACAAAATCTAACTCCAATATTAATAATTCATTATAATGAATAATAGCGCACAATTGAATCTCTTTAATATTAGAATTGAAGGTTTTTTTTTATTGTAAACTTTTATAATAAGTAATAGGTTGTCTTCTCCTGCAAAACAATTTTAGGAGATCCTGAAGGGGCCAACAGGTAAAATTTTGTGCTGTTTGCAATTTTTGCTGCGTTGCATGAAGGAATCAAATTCAGTGTCTCCTCAAGATCAGTAATAGTTTTATTTTGATTAATAAAGTGGAATTTCAGATGACCTTCAGAGGAAATATGTTGTTTTAAATAATTATGGATTTTTCTGGTTGATAATTATTCTCTCTTCACATATGTGCAGGAATCAATGCAGATTCTATTGCCTTGTTCGAAACTTTTTGTAGTTATAATGAGCATTGTTTAAATAATATTTGTATACATTCCAAGCTTTCATTTATCATTTAACAATCTTTTTATAGCAGGAATTATCCATGGTTTATCATTATTATGTTCAATCAATCCCAAGATGTGTTGTTGTATGTGAACTAAGTGGTTTGTTCACGCCTGCAAAACTTGTCCTGAGCTGTGCATCAATAAGAGAGAAGGTGAACAACACTCGTTTTTGTTGTTGCTGTTGTTGTTGCCGCTATAATTCATAACTGGTGATATATTGATACTATGCTATTCCTATTAATATGCAAGAGTGAATAAAAGATGATTAATTATTGATAACTAACAAGCATGTGAATAAAGCATTTACGTGCTCCTACATACAAACCACTCATTATTCCTTGCCAACATACAACTCAGTAAACCTTCGATAATACTAATTCCACGGGACCAAAATTTTCAGAGTTTGTGTTTAAAATGTTGTGTAATCCAAGTATTATAAATGTCTGTATTGCCATAATCTCTTGTCGGGTCTAAAGTTTTGTTAGTGTTACAGTGTAATTAGCATTAAGCGAGTTTGTGCTAATGAGGGTTTACTGTACTTATTTACTTTGTTTCTGATACTCCTGATTTCAATGGGGATATTTTTTTCTCCTCCTTTATTTAGGTCATGTTATAACTTTTTCCATTCTTTCATTGATCCACCCACCCTAGCTTTTCATAAAACTCCTATTCTCTGCAAGTTTCTGAGACCTTCTGCCCCATTACCTTTACTTTCCTACTTTTATGAAGCCAGGATGAAACTAACTCCCTCCTCAGCAGCCCTCAAAAGGTTATTTATGGAGGTTGAGAGAGCTCCACCATGTCACAACATACTATGTTCATGCCTTATGTAAGATTCAAACCTCCGGCTCTTATGTAACATGTATTTGGGTGCAAATGTCCTATGCCACCCTGGGCAGACTGGAATTGAAGGAAGAAGACTGAAAGGTGATACATAGTGGTTGGGAGGGGTCCATCACACCACAACAAGGAGGCAAACATTGATGGATGGGATTTTAAACCCTTGACCCTCTGAACTCCTATAATTAAAGCACATTGCCTCAATGATAATGGCCACCCAGGTTGGCTGATTTTTTTTATTTATGTTAGTGATTAATCTATTTCCACTAGTTTGGGAGTCCTATTCCAGTACATCAATTTTATGCAACCACCCACAAATTGTACCATTAACTGCCACTGGCATGAAGGAAATTTTTCTAGAAGGAACAGATAGGAAGAAACTTTACCACAAATAGATATTCAAACATTATTTGCATGAAGAGTAACATATCCCAAAAAGAACCAAACAAAATGGGATTTATGGAGGAAGGCCAGTCATAAGATTACACCACAAACATTTTAAACAGCTAGTATCATTTATAAAACACCTTTGCCACAATCTGGGTGCTTTATAACTAAAACTGCAGAATGCTTCATTACAATTAATAAGAGCCCCTCTTATTGGGTTTTTGTGAAGCTTAGCTATTTAACACAATCATATGTATAGAAGGTTTAGTTCCTATGAACAAATTGCCCAGTTACGAATAAGGATGAACTCACAATTTCAAAGTCCACTTAACAGCTGGGAGGAACGGTTTATCTCCATTAGCATTTCCACTCATTTCTCTTCCCAGGAACAACAATTTGTTATACACTTCTGAAATGTAGAAAGGAAGAATATTAACAATAAAAATTATGGAGAAAATGTTTTCAGTTAATAGTGAAACTAGGCATTCTACCCAAATATAAGATAAGCTGTTTTTCCTAAATACTTTAATTGAAAAGCTTGGGTTGTCTTACTTTCGCAAATTAAGTCTAGATGGTTGGTATCAAGTACATGACGATGATGTTAGGAAGTTCTTTGGAAAATTGCATAGTAAAACCTGTCTAAGATAGAACCTGCCAGTTCCTTAAAAATATTTCCATTTTGGCAGGTTTCTATCTTATAAAGGGTTGCCAAAATTATGTATACCTTAAGTACTATATTTTTGATATGATTTTTTAGTGAAATAAAAAAAATCACACATAGCATAATTTATCAATGAAAATATTGCAGAAAATAAAACTCAATAGCGAAACACAAGAAAAATATGGGACAAGCATTTATTCTGCATTTTCTTCTGTGAGCGGAAGAGTTTAGACAAACGCACTATTGACCTTTTGACACACTCCCACACAGCTTTTCAACACTATACTGTGAATGTTCACTAAATTGTGTTCTATACCTTGCCAACAATACGACTCATATGCTCGGATGACAAGATAGCCTTTTTTGAATTCCATTGTAGACTTAAGGAAATGTGATGCATTTGAGAATTGAACAGGGTGTGAGCAACCAACATTAAGGGTTTGGAGCTACAGCAAAGTCGTCACGCTTGTTGTGACCTTGAAAATCACAGTGAAACAGTGAGTACACCAAAGTTTCCCTGCTTTGCAGGAAGGTGCCATGAAAAGAAACAAATAGAAATGTGAATAAATAGAAAGTGAATTCGAGTCAGAAAACCTAAAAAAAAAACAAAAAAAACTGGAAATAGGATGTCTGATATTGTAGTTTTTTGTTGTTGTTGTTGTTTTTTTTCTAGAAAACAATCAACCTTCGGGGGGGGGGATTTAAAAAACAAAAACAAAAAAACAAACAAACAAACTTTGTCGGCAGAGCATTATAAATCTTTTAGATAGTATTCCTACTTCTAATAATTCTTTTAGATAATCTCAATTGAAAAATGAAATTTTTTAGGTTTACTCCTATTCAACTGTTTTCACTGGAAATGGATTTTTATGTTGTAAAATGTGTAAAAGTCCTTATACTTACTCCAATTAGATAATTTAGATTGCATCTTCTTCAAAGATTTAGGGTCATCTGGGTCTGATTCTTCTAGATTTCCTAAGTGCTCTTTTCCCAAATGATGTTGCATTTCTTTTTCATTTTTACTCTGAAAGTCGCACAGATCACAAGAATATACCTGCAAAAACATTATTACAGAATAATTTCTAAAAAACAATGCAGTGTCATGTTTGGTACAATATTTCTAATCTTGACATACCCTTCTAGGACATTTTTCACATTTTCCAAAATGCTGAATCATAACTTCCAAATCAGCACTCTTATAAGTGCAACCCGGAAAGTGACATTCAAGTTGCTGTTCAGCAGCTACTAAGCGTTTCCATTTGGCTAATGTTGAATTACTAGGTTTTGCTGGGCCAAGTCGTTGATACAAATCCTGTGCAAAAATATATTTCAATGAATATGTTTCAGAAATAATAAACATTATATGAACGTTTCTTTAAATAGCTTTATATCAGTATAGTAAATCCTGTTCAAGACTTGAGATATATCATACCACCATTTCTTCAGATCCTCTTATGGTTTTCTTATCTTCAACTTGACTTTCTTCTTTCATAACTTCTTGCAACAAGGATGTAGCCCTATAAAAAAAATTAATAAATGACAAAAAATTATGACAAAATTAATAAATGAAATTATAATTCATGATGTTAATGTGACAATTGAAGATGTTTCATGCTCAGTTACGAAGACAATTATTCCAATTCTAATTCAGTTAATCTATCTAGAATTCATAACATATATTTAATAACAAGCTATAAAATTTTGTGCTATTAGCATTTATTCCTTTCCTTCCCTCTTTCCTTTCACAAATTTAACAATACAAGAGTTGAAATATTTACTGTGAGTTGCCGTTTTTTATTTCATTTATTGTCATTATTGAAATGTTCACTGACTTTTTCATTTCTCAAAAATAATTGTAAATTAGTATTTTTTAGACTGCCACTTGCCCTGAAAGTGGTTCTTTCAGGGCATGCATAGTGTGCTCAAAGATAGATTTTTAGTACTAGTGCTAAAGATGAGATTACACTCTAGTTCAGATAAATCCGTGAATGCAACAAAGAAAACAAAATATTTTTGTCCGACTGCATCAGCTACTAATATCCTTAATGTATCATTAAGAGATTTATACATTTGAATTAAAATAAAATAAGTGTCACTAAGGCTGTCTAAAAAATTAGTGTATGACTTGCATGGTAAAAGTGATTTTATTTTGCTCTTAGGATTGTGCCAATGAGAATATTGGCCTCACAGTAAAATACAAGATCACTTTCACCATTTGTATCATAAATAACTATACTGAATGGCCACCTCTAAATTAATTTAACTTTGACTTTCTCACATACTACATATGTTGTACAGAGAAAGTTATGTAATGCTGTAGCAAAAAACATTTTTTAATAGAAAAATTTGTATTGTAGAACTCTGATGCCAGAAAAGAGAACAATTCTTGTTCCAAAATGAAGTAAATTACTATCTTTAACATATTCAGTAGTCAGAATCCACAATTTGTTGGACCTGGATATCGAAAAACTGGTTTACAGGGTAACAACTCTTCATACATCTGTCTGTGAACAGAGCTAATGGTTAAATGGTAAGCAATATTACTAGCAAAACTGATATACCTCAAGGATCTTGCTGATGTCATGCCCCTTGAATTTGAAATGTACTTTTTAATTTTGGAGCTTTTTAATATAAAGCATTAAGGATATTTTCAAATGTCCTCACAAAAGGCTCATAAGTTTTTGATTCCCCCCACCCACACTTTCCTACCTCTTCTTTTTCACATAGAAGAAAGTACTCTTAGGAAAATGGCAGAGGTCCTATTTTCGTTAAACTCTCAAAATTTTCAAAAGTTGCAAAAGTTTACAATTTTTTCAGCTTCTTCCTACAATTACAATACTGAAGATAATGATTTGTTTTTTGAATGAAATCTGGTCTTCAAAATTATATGTTTAAATGTGATAATGAACTTTTTTTTTCAAAATACGAGTTTTTGCATAAATTTGCACCAAAAAAAAAAATTTAAAAAAGGAAAAAAAGGTGGGGGGATTTTAAAAGCAAGATTTTCTCAAAAAACGGTCACAAAGTATACATAAAAATGGTGCAAGCCTGATTTGTATTGAAATTTTGAAAATTTCTAAATTTACAAATAATGCAAGAACAAAATGGCTTGGTTGTAGCACCACAAGCTTTCTCTAGTGTTTCTACTGAATATTTAAAGATAACTTTAAAGAAAAAAAAAAAAAAAAAGAAAAAAAAATCAAGTTTTCGACATAACAAGTCTCTTGCAATTACAACTTAAGCATTTTCAGAATATATTTTACACTGATAAGTTCTCTCTTATAAATATATTAAATCTTTGCATTAAAACATTGAAATGAAAAGAAAGTATTTCATGCATACTTAGCTGCTGCAGCTCTTTGTGTTCGAGTAGTTTCAACTCGTACTGGGTCAGGTTTCGGTTCAACCCTATGCATTTGCAGATGAACTTTCAAACTGGCTGGTATCATATACCGACCACATATATCACATGCAACCTTCAGAGCTTCTCGTTCCTAAAAAAAATTAACTTTCAAATTATAATTTCACGAAATTAAAAAACTATTATTCCAAAATCTTTAAGAAAATGTGATATTCAATAATCATACTGACAAGAACCAATCAACCTGATTAAAAATGGTGTATCTTCTTTTAATACACATTACACCCTCATGGTGGAGCAAGACAAGTTTAACAGCAAAAAAATAAACAAATAAAAACAAAGTAAATCACTAAACCTACTTCTGCAGTTCTCTGGCAAAAAGCAATGTGACTCCAAAATCCCACTGCACTTTTTTTTGACTCTCCACAATTTTCACAGGTCAAAAATCTACGGGTCTTCACAACTTTCCATAAAATGCTTAGAATGAGTTTTTCATTGCTCATATCCTGGAGGAATAAAAAAAAATTATATGCCACAACAAAGAACACATAAAATAATTCACATTGTTATGTTATGTTTACTTACAAATGGCGGTTCACCTTCTAACCAACTCAGACCATTATGTATACTGGAATTATGACGATCATATGATTTCCTTTTCATTTTCTCTTTACATTTGCCACACTGAATCTAAAACACAAATAAGAGGATGCCAAAGTGGAACACTTACACGTTCACCAACAATATTAATACACTAAAATTTAAGGCTGGCATGATTTAAATCATGACTTAAAACAAGATTTACATCAAATGTTTATTTTAAAAAAATAAATGATTATATCAATATTTATTATTTGTAATAATTTAGGATATATATGTATTTTCAATATTTTAAAAAAAAACCACCACTCAGATAAAAAGATTTAAATCAATTACAAATTTGATATAAAAAACATTATATTTCTTATAAACAAGTTCACATAATTGAACAATTTTGGGAAAAGAAAATGCAATATAATATACAATTAATGAACAAACTTATGAAATAAAGAACATTACACAATTTGTAGTAGAGTTATATACTAATAGACTTAGATGATCAATTAGTTTTCTTCCAGCAATGGAATTTTATTAATACTCATTTAAAGAACAAAATTATTATTGTTAAAACAAATTAAAACAGTAGTGTATCTTCCTAGTTTTAATAATATTAACCTTTTTCTCAATGTATATATTGAGAAAATTCCACTTGAAGTGGGAAGCATACTTCCCATAACTGTTAAATGAGTTAATAGGAAAGTGAGCAAGTAACAACCATTATATCCACATTTTTCAATAACAGGACAACTGTTATGTAGAATTTAATATTTCAAAAATTGTCAAACTTTGTTATAAGA
Source organism: Teleogryllus occipitalis (assembly GCA_011170035.1). Classification (NCBI taxonomy): domain Eukaryota; kingdom Metazoa; phylum Arthropoda; class Insecta; order Orthoptera; family Gryllidae; genus Teleogryllus; species Teleogryllus occipitalis. The sequence goes on along the minus strand of BLKR01000183.1, from coordinate 137,827 downwards.
TTTTCAATGAACTCAGGTTTTGCCAATAGTAAGTGCAAATTAAAAAATCAAAAAAATAATAAACAATGTTACTCTTAAAAATTAAGAGAAAAAATACTCACCTCTTCATTTGGATCTTCCCTACGCTGTTCAATTTCATTTGATTCAGTCAGTTCTGCCTGTACACAAGAATTGGCAGAATCAACTGGTAATGAACTACCTTGGCTTTCTTCCTCCTCTTCTCTTCCTCCAACCTTTTGGACACCTCTTCTACGCCAATGAACTCGTCTTTTGCTACCTCGTCTGTAATTGCGTCGACGACTTTGTCCTCTTCCTCCACCTCTTCCTTGTCCTTGGCAATTCGTCCCAATTTCTACCATGTCAGATTCTTGATCAATCCCAATTTGAGAATCTTCTGCCCAATCTTTAGAGTCATCACTTATTATGCTTCCAACAGTGCTACTAGCTGAATCATCTACATCCACACTGCTATCAAACTCATTCTGTGAATCTGTTTTGGAGAAGACAGAATCTTCTGACATTATACTTTGTTCAGAGTCATAGGGTAAAATTTGTTGAGTTTCACTTTCACCTAGATTTCCAGTCTTAGTTTGCTTTATGGTTGTGTCTTCAGAATTTTCTTTTTGATGTGTATTAGATACACTATTTACGTTTGTATTTGCACTATCATCTATCTTCCTACTTTTTCTACCTCTTCTGGTTTTTCTGCCATCTACAATGTCACAAGCACTACTAACACTAGAATTACTACTATTACTATCCTCACTCAAGTTTGTTTTATTCCTTAGACTTTGTCGACGACTTTTCCTTTCTACTTCAACTTCTGCTCTTGTTTCAATTGACCTCTTCCTCCTTTTTTGAGGTGGCTCAGTACACACTAGTTCTGTTTTGTTCTCAGGATTAAAACTTCTGTCTTTTGCTTCCAAACATGCAACTGTTACTGCATCTACTTGAATATTATTAGTCTCCAGAGGCAAATGAATTGCTTCATTAAATTTTCGCTTCTGCTGACAAATGTTTGTATTACTCATTGAATCTTCAGACACATCAAACATACATTTGCTCTCAGAATCTTTGTGCAAGTTAGAATTATTAACTGAAGTTTCTTTAATATGGACACTGTCTTCATTGTTACTCAGTTTATTTTGATTTGTAATTTCAATAAAATTTTGTTTTTCTGTGTTATCAGAAAAACTTGTGGTTAAATTTGCATTAGACTCTAACTTTTCTAATTGTTCATTTGATTTCATTGTTTCTTTAATAAGAGTAGTTTTGAGAAGGTGCAGTTTTCCGCTTTTCTCATAATTTGTGGTAAGATCACAACATAAACTGGAACTCCTCTTTCTCTTGAGAGGAGAGCAGTAATTTTCACATTCTCCTTCAATTTCCATTTTAATGGAAAAATCTGTAGAATGTCTTCGCTTTCTTGAAGATGGATCTTTATTGCAAGATAAATTTATTTTAGTCAAGTCAGTTTCAAAATTCTTCTGTGTCTCTTTCGAACTATCAGAGCTTGTAACAATTTCATTCTTAATATGCAATTGTGAAGGATCACTTTCTTCCCTTTTCAGCATATCAGTTTCATTACTACTCAACACATTCTCTCTAGGTAACGTAGATGTAGATGTTTCTTCATCTTCCAGTTTATGTTTGGAATCATCACTTCCTTCCAGAATTTGCTGCAAATCTTGAGTACTGTAAATCTTCTCATCACTTTCTGATACAGTTCTTGGAGAATCTAGAGCATAGTTTTCAAAGGTTTTTGCAAAATCATCTTGTGGAATCAGCATTTTTTTATTATCACTATGCGCTTTATTACTGTAAGAATCAACACCGAGCATCTCATGAGATGATGCATGCTCCGAGCGATCTTCCATTTCACCAGCAAGGGCAATACTCAAATTTTCCAATGACAATGGTTTTACATTTTCAGATAATGCAATTGTAGTTTCAGATAATAGAGGAGCTTCATTACTTGTAGGAGAGTGCATGAATTGCTCACTCATATCACCTAACACATTCTGTTCTCTGCCTAACAATGTTCTGGTCTCCAAAAACGAAGTTCCTGAAAATTCAGTACCCAAAGTAGTTTCTTTTGTTGATTCACTTTTTTCAGTTAAAGGCACCAAAGAAGCAGACAGTTTGTTTTCATTCTTGGATTCTATAATTTCTTGGATTTCTTTGTCAAGTCTAGCTTTTGCATTAAGAACTTCTTTCTGATCTTTTATGTATTCTAAAACATTTGATTTTGCATTGAAATCAAATCCTGTTATATTTTTTGTATCAGCAACAATACTAACATTACAAGACAATACAGAAGGTTCCTTAGTTACAACTTCTTGTATGTCCTCAGAAATACAACTTTCATTCTCTTTAATTGACTCTAATACTTCAGATGTTGATTTCACATGTTTTTCATAGTCAAACGATTCACCTGATTCTTGAAAGATTTCTGGAGACTCAGTTAAAGAACACTCAGAAGCAATTGAAAGTTCCTCTGAAATGGAAGATTCTTTAAGTGAAGGAACTGTATCATCAGGTTTTTTCAAAGGCAACAATATAGGAACTACAATATTAACACTATCTTGCTTTTGGAACTTTTCATCAGAAGCAGAAAGGAAATTGTCTTTCACACTTGCCACAGTCCTTTCCGCATCTGTAATTCCCTTGACAACACAAACTTCTTTTTCCACGTTAACTGTTTTTTGTATTAATTCTGCTTCTGAAGACTCTCTGACAACTGTTAAATCTTGGAAATCTGCACTATTTTCATTGACCTTCACCTCACTGAAAATGTCAGTTGAAGTCAATGCATTTTCTTCCATAGTCTTCTCACCAACGCAAGGTAACAGAGTTTCACATTTCAATTTTTCGGTGTTAGTCATAAGTGATACCTCATCAACAGTAATTGAAATTTTCTTATCCTCCAATTCTTCTGTCACAAATTTGACATCCATTTGCTCTTCAGTAGTACTTGTACTATTTGTTACTACTTTAGTATTTTCAAACTCTTGTATTTTTTCACTTGATTCAGATGTCATGTCTTTTTCACAAGGTGTAACATATTCAGATATCTGCAATGCAGTTTGGGTCTCAAGAGATTCTTCACATAATTGTGTTTCATTTTCTTCGATATCTTTCTTAGAATCAGACATCTGTTTTAAAATTAATCCACTCTCAGGTATGTTCTCAATTTGAGAATATAATTCTCCTGTGGTTTTAGATTCATCACTTAATGAAGTACATTCAACTGCATCAACTTGTGCATTAGAATGACTGTCCGATACTATACTTCCAGAAACCAAAGGAACTGTAGTAGGAAGTACATCCACCTTGTTAATTGAATTACTAAACTCAGAGGGAAAATAATGCAATTCATTAATTTCCTGGACATCATCTGCAACAGTAGTTGTTAAATCACTATCTACCACTTTCATCCTAGAATCATCTTCCTGATTGTTGTCTTGCGGTGTATCAGAATCCTCTACAACTTGACTTACCAAAACACTTTCTTCAGCATTCTCGATATTTGCCATTTTGTCAATATTTACTTCTTTTATAGATGCAGAAACAATTCTAGATGGATCTTCTGAGGCAGGAATTTGGGAATCTGATAACATACCACTAATTTTTGATGAGTTAGTGCCAGTGTCCTTGCTTTCCAGAGAGGATTCTTTAGCACTGTCATACTTCTGCTCAGAGCATGGAGATAAATCATTTATTGCCATTCTAGACAATTCTAATTGATTGTCTTCATCAGATGACAGAACATTGAAGGTACTGTTGACTTCTTTAGGCAAATTACCAAAAGAATCACTTTCTTCGTCATCATGCAAGGGTTTTAGAGACATAACAACGTTACTCTTTTCAGTAATCAATTCATTAGACTCAGATGTGATATTCATATGCAAACATGATTCATCATCAACAGTAATTGAAATTTTCTCATCTTTCAATTCTTCTGTCACAATTTTGACATCCATTTGCTCCTCAGAAGAAAACTTGGGAATTTCTCTACTTGATGGCACTGGTTTCTTGTCTTCTACAAAAGGAGTAACACTTTCAGATACCTTCAAAGCATTTTGAGTTTTAGGAGATTCTTCATGCACCAATGATATTTCATTTTCTCCAATACCCTTCTTACTATCAGGTATCACTTTTGGGAATAGTTCTCTCTCAGAAACATTCTCAATCGGAGAATTCTTTTCTTCTGTGGCTTGTGATACATCACTCAATGATAGAGATTCAACTGGATCAACTTCTTCATTAGATTGATTGTTAGATTCTAGGCTTCCAGAAATCAAAGAAACTTTAGTTGGAAGAACATCTATCTTATCAATTGAATCAGATGGCACAGTGGGGGAATGCAATTCATTAACTTCCTGGACATCTACAACAGCAGTAATTAAATCACCATCTAATATTTTCAGATTATTGGAATCAGCTTCCTGAGAGTTGTCTTGCAGAGTATCAGAATCCACTAGTGCGTGACTAACCACAAAACTACTTTCAACGTTCCCAATTTTTGTCATTTTGTCCATATTTACTTCTTTTATAGATGCAGAAACTATCTTAGAGGGATCTTCTGAGATGGGAGTTTGAGAATCTAATAATACACCACTAATCTTCGATGAGTCAGTACTCATGTCCTTGTTTTCCATCTTGAAAGTTATGTCATTGCCTTCCAGAGATGATTCTTTAGCGTCATCATTCTTCTGTTCAGGGCATGTAGATAAATCATTTATCTTAGAGGGATCTTCTGAGATGGGAGTTTGAGAATCTAATAATACACCACTAATCTTCGATGAGTCAGTACTCATGTCCTTGTTTTCCATCTTGAAAGTTATGTCATTGCCTTCCAGAGATGATTCTTTAGCGTCATCATTCTTCTGTTCAGGGCATGTAGATAAATCATTTATCTTAGAGGGATCTTCTGAGATGGGAGTTTGAGAATCTAATAATACACCACTAATCTTCGATGAGTCAGTACTCATGTCCTTGTTTTCCATCTTGAAAGTTATGTCATTGCCTTCCAGAGATGATTCTTTAGCGTCATCATTCTTCTGTTCAGGGCATGTAGATAAATCATTTATCTTAGAGGGATCTTCTGAGATGGGAGTTTGAGAATCTAATAATACACCACTAATCTTCGATGAGTCAGTACTCATGTCCTTGTTTTCCATCTTGAAAGTTATGTCATTGCCTTCCAGAGATGATTCTTTAGCGTCATCATTCTTCTGTTCAGGGCATGTAGATAAATCATTTATTGCCACTCTAGATGTTTCTAACTGATTGCCTTCATCAGATGACATAACATCAAAGGTATTGTTGACATCTTTAGCCAAATTATTCAGTGAATCACTTTTTTTATCATCATACAAGGGTTTTCCAGTTGTTGCAACATTACTCTTTTCAGTACTCAATTCATTTGACTCTGAGACTGTATTCAAATGTGAACATGGTGCATCATCAACACTAATTGAAATTTTCTCATCTTCTGTTTCTTCTCCCACAATTTTCACATCCATTTGCTCTTCAGAAGAAAACTCATGGATTTCTCTATTTGATACAGGTATGTCTTCCACAAAAGGTGTAACACATTCAGATACCTGCAATGTGTTTTGAGTTTCAGGAGATACTTTGTACAGCAATTGTGTTTCATTTTCTCTGGTATCTTTCTGACTATCAGTTATCCCTTGTAGGAGCAGTCCTCTCTCAGAAACAATCTCAATTTGAGAATTCTTTTCTTCAGCGGCTTTTGATATATCACTCAATGATGTAGATTCATTTGGTTCAATTTCTGCATTAGAAGGTCTGTCAGATTCTAGGCTTCCAGAAATCAATTTAATGCTATTTGGTTTCATCTTGTCAATTGAATCAGTTACCTCACAGGGAGGGTATAATTGATTAACTTCCTGGATGCTATCTAACACAATTAAATCATCTAACAGTTTTAGATTACTGGTACCAGCTTCCTGACTTTTGTTTTGCGGTATATCAGAATGCTCTAGAACTTGACTTCTCACAATACTTCTCTCATCATTCTTGATATTTGCTCTTTCATCAACATTTATTTCTTTTACAGAAGCAGAAATAATCTGTGAGGGATCTTTTAACAGAGGAGATTGAGATTCCGGTAATTCTGTTATGACCTCACAGTTGCTAGTGCTCATGTCATCATTTTTAACTTTGAATGTATCACTCTTGGGTTCCTGAAATGATTCTTCGACATTGTCATTCTTCTCTTCAAGACATGGAATCCAATCATTTGTTGTGGATGATTGCAATGTATTAGCATTTATTTTTGATGAATCCAATTGGTTGTCATCAGAGGACTTAACATTACAAGTATTACCAATTTTCCTTGGCAAACTTCCAAGAGCACACTCTTTAGCATCTGGCAAGGGTTTTACCACCATTTCAACATTATTCTTGTCAGCATTCGACTCTGACTCAGTACTTAAATGAATAAATGTTGCATTATAATCATTTATTGAATTGTTTTCATTTTCTGTCTCTTTCTTCACCTTTTTCTCATTATTTTCCTCAGTAGAAGAAATGTCATGATTTTTTTTATTTGATACGGGCCCAGGGTCTTCAACAAAAGAAGTCACACAGTCAGATACCTGCAGAACATTTTGAGTCTGAGGTATTACTTCACTCACCAGCTGTGTTTCATTTTCTTTGACGTTTTCCTCAGAATCAAGCATTCCTTTCAAGGGCAATTCATTCTGAGAAAATTTCTCATTAAAGGAAGTTCCTTCTGTGGTTTCTGATACATAATCCATTGAAGAACATTCAACCATATCAACTTTTCCATCTGATTGATTGTCAGATTCTAGAGTTACAGAAATCAATGGAAGTGTAATTGGAAGAACATCCACCTTGTTATCTGAATCAGGTGCCTCAGAGGGGGGACACAATTGATTAACTTCCCGAACATTTTCTGCAATAGTACTAATTAAATCACCATCTAACATTTTAACATTACTAGAATTAACTTCCTGATTTTCATCTACCAGTGTATCAGAATGCTCTAAGATCTGACTTATCACAACACTTCTTTCATCATTCTCAACATTTGTCATTTTTTCAACATTCACTTCTTTTATAATTGCAGAAACAATATTTGGAGGATCTTCTGATATGAGACATTGAGAACTCGGAAACACACCACTGATCTCGGAGATGTTGATGCTTGTGTCCTCTTTTTCAATTTGGAAAGTTATGTCCTTGCCTTGAGAAGTCGATTCTTTGACAATATCATTTTTCTGTTCAACGCACACAATTAAATCATTCACTGCCATCCTTGATGATTCTAACCGATTGTCTTCAGCAGAGGCACTTTCAATATCTTCAGGCAAATTACTAAGAGAGTAACATATTTTTTTATCTGGTAAGCTTTTAATATCTGTTCCAACGTTAGTGTTTGCAGAGATCACTGCATTTGACTCTGAGACTGTACTCAATAGCTCTTCTTGAGAACTAAGAGGAACATCTTTGGAAATAGAAGTTTCTGAATACATATTGCATAAATGTATGTGATCATCTTTCCTTTCAACCTCAATGTTGGTAAATGACACTGAAGATAACTTGGCCTCACTTGCTTTCACATTTGATTCCAATTCTTCAACACTTATCACAACTGGCACAGAATGTTCCCCATCTCCTGATAATTCAACAAAGGATGATTTATTTTCTTCTATTTTTAATTCAATTTCTTCTTTTAAAACAGATATAGAACTTACGTTTGAATCTAAACCAGTTGGTTTTGTGGACTTGGATTCATTTTCATAAGATAATCCTTCAAAGCTAGAAGAATTTATCCTTGCTACTTCTTTTTCATTGGTGTCCAAATTAAGCTGAATATCTCCAAGAGCAGTAACTCCCAATGGTACACTGTTACAATCTGTATTTTTCATTTCATGAAAATGTGAAAATTCACCAGCTGCTTCAGAACTCACCAATTTCAATGTCTGTTCCTTTATCTGGGAAGATTTTTCTTTTATGTTTGCATTAGCAACAACACAAATCCCTTCCTTTGTAGAATTACTAATCTCTGGCACTTTAGTTGCTGGTTGTAATGCCTTATCCAAAAGAACTTTATCTATTGTACTATTTTCAGAAGATGTTTGAGAATTTTGATCCAAATTATGACTAGGAAGCGTGGAATTGTAAGACATTAAGGTCTGATTTGATTCGTGATGGAATTCATCAATTCTACACTCCACATCTGAATAAACTGATTCATCATGCTTTTGTTTGGGCACAGAATTATTCAGAGTCAATGGTGAAATATTACTGGAATGAGCATGTGAGACGGTCTGGATGGTAGTTTCTTGTAAAGGCTCCTGTAATTCATCAGTGAGTACTTCAGATATTTTGGTTTCACATTGCACACCACTACTGCACACCTCAAGAATTGAATGAGCTTGGGGCAAAGTTTTGAGTGAACTGTGTTCCACTTCCAAAGCATTTTCTTTTTCTTTAACATCTTTCAAATCCTGGTCACTTGTTTCTGATACCAGCAAATTGATAGTGATTTCCGATAACTTTTTCTTGTGTTCTAAACTGCACTGTTCTAAAGAATTATTAATTTCTTCCCCAGGAATGTCTAATGAAGAAATCTCACTTAATTGATTCTCAGCACTAGAACCTTCAGTAACATTTTCCAACACATTGTCATTTAAAGCAACATTCATACGAACATCATTTTCACTTTTAATGTGTACTCCACAAATCAGTCCTGCATTACACAAGTCTTCAGGTACAAATTGTTTGATAACTGTGTCTGGTGATTCTGTCTCTGTTAGATTTTTCTTTTCCAGAACTTCAATATTTTCACTTTCAACTGAATTTGTTATCTTATCCGTATCAGATATGATCAAACTTCTACTCACACTTTTCTTCAGATACAACTCTTGATTCACTTCACTTAAATCTGATTCAGCATGTTGTACATCAATAAACTGACTGTTAGGGACTGAATTCAACATGTTGTCCTTTGAAACATTAACTGACGCAACTATTGGAACATCTAAATTTTGTAAATCATCAGAGTCAGCATATAAAGGATGTGCTGATTGAATATCAGTAAAAGAAGTTTCCACAGCACTTGAATGATCCTGAGAAGTCACCTGAATATCACTATGTACCTTCTTTTGTAATATATTATGTGCTTGAGGTTCAGCATATTTAACACTATCAACAGGATGAATACTTCTTGGTCTCTCAATTTTTACTCCAGCAGTATTGTTATTAGTGTTTTCTTTATTCTTACAGACATTAGACACATTAGCTTTTACAGGTACAAAATTTTCTATTTTGTTTGTAGGCACTTGGGAAGAAGCAATTTTTCGTTTTTCATTAGGCTTCTGAATGCGCTTATTTACTGTTTTACTGCACACTTCCACAGGGGATTCAACTACATACTGAGTCATTTCAATTATTTCAGGAATAATATATTCTTCAACATCCTCAGTGTATGATACTAGTGAATTACTGGCATAGGATTCTGCAAACAAACACTCTTCAACTGTAACCTGTTTACCCTCTTCTAGATCATTCTGACTCAAATTGATATCATCACTTTTCACAGTTTTATTTATTGATGAATTAAGGGAATATTCTTGAGGATATTCTGGTTCATCATCTTTGAATAGTTCATAGTGAGGAACATTACTTTCTTGACAAACAGGATTACTACTCTGAGAACCAGATAATTCCACAGATATTTCTTTCTGCTCTTTAGGATTCAGGGACGTTCCACAAAATGAAACATTTTCCTGAAATAAAAAGAATGCATTATACATTAATCCATTTCACTGAGAATATTATGATACATTCAGAATAAGTAAGACACCAGCTATTTGGCACCAATGTAAAAAAAAGTGAAGTGTTGAAATTTGTCTTTTGTTTATGCACGCTAATTGACTCAACAAAACATTAAAAACAAATGATTGAAAATTTCTGATAACTATTACAAACATGTACAGTAATATACACAAAAATTTTTACCATCTTTCCTCTACAAAAACACAATGAAATTCCTTTCAACAATGAAAGGAACAATTTATAAATCTTATTCAAACAGATCTTATTTCTATATGCAGATAAGGAGTTGGTTTCCCAGGAAATTCACGGCTAGCAATTCTCTCTATAAATAGTTCTAGTATATGCTAGTTCTATATTCTAGTATAAATATTATTAGAAATTTATACAACATAAACTTGAAAATGCGTTTACTGATTTGACGCTAGAGACGAAATAGTGTAAATTCTTTCCTTACTTTTTGTCAAAACATTTCTAAAAAACTGAAACCTTTACATTTTTTGTGGAGTAGTATATTGCAGGGAAGTATAAATGATAAGAAATTACTTTTGCATGTACAATAGTAAACAGAACATTGAACTTTTCTTAATAATATTAAGCTCTAATGAGAAATTGTTGGACTTTTAGGCCTTACACGTCAAAATACACTAACTATCATTCTCTCATTTTTCACTGGAATGCACAGACCCCCTCTTCCTGAAACTATTTCATGAACCAAAGAACACTATAACTTTTTTAAATCATTTCTAAGAACTGACTTGTTACTGTATCGAGTAACAAAGTAAAAACCAGTAACATCTAAGTCCAAATACTCAGGAGAGTGAAATGGAAATAACATAAAAAAATATATAAGTAAAATGATGCTTGCAGATTTGTATTTGCATACAATTATACGATTTAATGTAGTGTAATACCAAAATCTGAGGTGAAGTGCATATTGTAACGTCACCAAATGGTGGCTAGAACTACTAATAGTAGTAATAGTAAACCTCAGAGGGTTTCGGAGGCTGACGGCCACATGGGAACGAACAAAGGTGGCGAGTAACGAAAGCCCAACTGAAGGAGAAGCTGTGACTAGCCAGAGGACAAAGAGCAGTATGCGCGGGAGTCATGGAAGTAGATTGCGAACGTAACCCTAGAGCTGTGCATAGCGTAAATCTTGTAAATAAATAGATTTGTAAATAGAGTTCGTGTCTGTGTTGTCATTTCACTACCGTGACGCCACAATATTTATGTAGACCCATATCGTCAGTCAGTACATGAAACATATTGAAAAAATATAGTCACCCCACAACAAGCAATAATTTCCTCCAAATTCTAATCATTTTTCATATTAAAAGTAAGAACACCTAACCCAGGAGCCTCCTAGAACAATTTGGACTTCCTCAATCACAAATGGACAAGTTTTTGTATGGATGGAAGGATTAATCATACATACATACATACATACATACATACATACATGATCATAAACCAAACAATTCTTTTTTGTATTTCCTCATTCAGAGGAAAAAAGGTGCAGAAAGAAGGAAATTTTAATTCTGAAAGTGTAAAAGTAAGGACAATTTGACATTGTGAACATAAGGAAATTAAAGACACTGAGAAAAGGTGTAAACCACTGATTCCCAATCTTCTTGCATCGACCCCTCTTCGGTGTAAACAATGGGAAAACATGAAAGCAGAGTTTTACTGTAATTACATATTACCAAAAGCACTTCTGAGTACTAAATATATTTTCAAAAAAATTCTGAAATTACGGAACTTACTTCATTCAAAATATTACTATCACAATGACTCATATATTCATGTAATTTTTCAACAACACATGCTTCAGGTTTGGTTTCAACCAGCATTACATTGTTTGCACCTGAAATAAAATGAAAATTATCAGCAAACCTTTTACATTAATTACTATAAACTATAACGATAAGTTAATAGTATTTATTATCAATACTAAAACTTGTTATTATAAAAATGAAACAAGTAAATGGTAACTTCGTTTGATCAGAAAAGCATGAAGATTAAACTCGCTAAAACTTTCTATCTTATATATAAGATAAAAAAGGGCATATTCCATTATCTCTGATTATTAAAATTGTTATCTAGTTTTTGACCATTGTAGAAATCACGACCGTTAATAAGTAGTAGGATAATGGATCACGGGATCGGTCAATTAATGGATAATATTCCGAAACGTTGGCAAACTAGTGTAATCCATTAATTGACCGATCCCGTGATCCATTATCCTACTATCTAGTTTTTGTTCTTTACATAAATACTTGATCTTTTAGTAAAGGCCATTATTGGAGATAGAAATATGAGTTGCAAATCAAGTTTTCTTGGATGCCATGATATTAAAATTTAAACAAAATTTAACAGGTTCTAGAATTCAAAATAATTAAGTTAAAATCAGTACTCTGCCCATGCATTTATAATTAATTATATTTAGAGTTTATATTTTTAATGTATATTTTGGATTACAATTTATAACCTCCCTGCATTAAAAAACAAATAAAATAAAAAAGGAACTACATATACCTTCAGACATGGATGATCGCATAATCTGAATGTCACTAAGGCTGCAAAGAAGAAAAATTAGAACATGAGATTCATTTTCACACAGTCTACAAAATAGTTTAATAGTAATAGTAGTGGTGGTAATAGTAAACGATAATAATAGAAACAAAAATAATGTAAAATTGAGCAGTTAGGCTGAATTTCAATAAACAATAAAATACTGATTTCTTGACAATTTGCTTTATTTCCTAATGATGTTAAAGTGTAGCAAGTACTATTTTTTTTTAAATAAACGTCAATGAGAATATAACACTTCTCTTTATATATAATAAGGGACTTATTATATAGGGACTTAAGGGACAAATTGCAACAGAAAGAAGAAGTCATGACCCAATGTTAGAATGCAGCTATCTACTACTTTGTTTTTCACATATAACACATTTGCTATTTGGTTTTTCTAATTCTAAATTAATAAAGTAACAACATTTACTCAACAATGTAAAATTCTATGTTAAAGTAAATGATTTCAAACAACAAAATTTACTGAAACAAAAATCTGTAGGGTCCACAAGAGATTAAGATTTATATATTAAATTCTTGTACAAAAGCATAAATGATTCTAGGGACTAGGTCCGGAAGGGATTGATGCCATTTATTTTAGTTTATTGAAAGAATTCACAACATGCAGTTCTCACAAAATCATTTTTATGAATAATAATAATAATAATAATAATAATAATGTGATAAGGAAGGTTATTTTATCGAATCACTCTATGAACTGGACTGGAATAGTGACATCAAAAGGATGGATTGACTTATGTTCTCTTAAGATTTCAAGTACAATAGCAACATGAAAACAAAAAACATGCATCAGCAAAGTTTATGAAAATATAAAATTTGTAAATACTGTATTTCACTTCATACTTACTCAGTACAAAGAGAAATGTTGTCTGAAAATGAACACGGCAAAGCACTAAGAGGACTGGATATTCTTTCATTGTACGACTCATCTTTAACAAGTCTCTGATTATCTTTACTGTATGTTTTACACAAAACTGTACTTGTATTTTCACAATCTCTCTTAACACTCAAACCTACACTACCTAAATGAGAGTCCAACAATATCTCTCTTTCTAAACTTCTCTGTTCATCAAAATCTTCATACATGCTAAACAAACAATGAACTTCAGTATCTGCTGATGAAGATAAACTACCTGATGTTTTACTAATTGTATCACTACAATATAACCTTGAATGTGGCTGATCTACACTTTTAGGTAATTTATCGGTCATGGATACAACTGTATGCACAGTTTTATCTGTTGAAGCAGAGATTTTAATTGGAGCAGGTCTTGACTGTTTCTTTGATAGGATCACAGTCTCCTTCTCTTGCTGAACAAAAGAACTTCCAATATTAATACCACTAGAAACTGCACTAGCAATATTGGTTTGTGGCACAGGTACAGGCAATGAGTCAGAAACTGAAACAGCAATATTAACTTCAGGATTCACAACTTGCGAAACACTTGGATTTCCTGCATGAGCCTTTTTAACATGAGCTTCCAGTTTTTCCAAGCATTCGGCACATGCTTCACAATATGGGCATTCCACAGATGTTGCAGCAGTGGTCTGAAATTAGTTGTCAAAATTAGACCTAAAATCAATATTGAGAATATAATTCATACCGAAAATAATTAAATTTTCTTACCCCATTACAAATGCCATAATGTTTTATCATCTGATTCAAATCTAAAGCCATAAAACAGCAATTCTTAAAAAAGCAATTAACATAACCTTTTTCTTCTAGAGCAATATTCCATGAAATTTTATGTACTTTGGAATAAGCTCGTTTTCTTATCCACACTTGTGTCTTCTCTTCTGGTTTTGGTCTGAAACACGAGAAGAACTATTAGTTCCAGACATTAAAGGTGCTAATAATTTTAATAGGAAATGTACAAACTACTTTTTATTATTTCAAGGATACTTTCAATCAAAGTAATTAATTAATAAACATAAATGACCAGTGACCAACAAATTGTTAGACCAAAATTCATCAATGTTTCCTTCACACATCCACAACCTTGACTGGTGAAATTTACAAGTTATTAATTACTTATCCCTCCCCTCATTTCTTTCAATATTCTTCTTTTCCAAATTCACTGTCCTTTATTTTAAGGAAATAACTTTGGAACTATTCAAATATAACAAAAGCAGGTTTTCATTTTGAATAAAAAGGAATACACCAAGAAAATTTCCGGACAATATTCCCTACTAAACACAAACCTATTAAAAACAAATTATTTCCAATCATCATCAGATTTTTTAAGAAAAGAATCTAAAAGCACAGACATTTTTTTATCAAGACTAACCATTCCAGTTATCTTCTACTAATTCAGCTCTATTTGGTCTTTAAAATCCTACATTGTACTCCTCAGATTTAATGATGACAGAGCGAAATAAAATTCATTGCATTACTTGACTCTACAATTCCTCAAATCTGATATATCAGAGTAAACAGAAGTCTCAAATATCCCAAACTCCTCCTTTTAAAAATTTCCTCCTCAGCACCTAATGCAGTTTTGGGGACTTCCTAAACCTAATTACGTAATTAATAAATATTACCACAAATTTCATACAATTTGTTAAATAAATTTTACCAAATATTTACAAACTTGAACAAAATTACAAGGTCACAAAAGATACCTTAACTCATTTCTGCCATATTCCATATTCGTGATACTTCATAATTACAAGCTCTAAGCCAACAATGCCATGTAGGCTCATAAAATTCTACCATTTATCGTAGTAACCCAATGTTTCTTTACATAAGTTTGTCTTAGTTCACATTAGCTCAGTCCATAAAGCTCATATGAAATCCCAACAATAAATCAGTTTAAAAACAAAAGTATACTTGAAATACTTACAATTCAACGACCTTCTTAGGTGGTGGCTTTCTTGCAATTCTGCCTTCTCTTGAATGTGTCTGAATATAATGTGATTTAAGATCCTCTTCTGACTTCAACCGCCCGTTACAAGGTGTACAAACATATTTGGAAGCAAAAGGTTCCTTAAAAAAAGTTTCATTCATGAATAAAAAAACACTTTCTCATGTTCTCTATAAATCAATGTGATTTATATGCAGAAAACAGGTAGGTAAGAAAGGAGAGATAAAAGGAATAATATTATTTGGGAAAATAACTTTTATAAATCAAGAAGTAAAGCTAAAAGTCATGTACAATAGTTTGATTATTTTTTCTTTGTTAACAAATGTAAACTATCAAAACTAATAATACATTACAACAAAACACAATTTTGAGTCAATAATCTAATAAAATTTTGCAGCAATTTCTCATAAAAACACATGTAAGAACACCCCACATGAGATTAATTTACTTCTTACTTGCATCGTTTGATCACAGAGTACACCTGACTAACGATTTAGCCCTTCAGATAGAAATACACTAGTAAATTGACAATCAATAGGTAACAATTCAACTTTAGATTATCAATCTAATGGTTTTCGATTTACAAAAAAATATGGAAGTCAAGTAAGAGTAAAATTACTTTAATTTTCTGGCAGGTACTGTAAGCTTTTTTCCCCCTCATTTCCCCTCTGTTTAATTCTCGAGCAGTACCACAAATTGTTGTAATGTGACTAACAGTGTAATGCAATGATTTGTCACCAGTTTCTTAATGGTTACCTAACTTCAATATTTTAATGATAACAACATCAACAAAATAGGAAATAACAAGAATAGATAAACTGTTTTTCTACAACTTTAAAAATGTACAATAATTTTTCACTTTTAAAATCTGAATCTGGATGAATAACTGCCAGAAATTACATGTACAATAGTAAACATTTCCTCAGGAATAGAAATTTTTTGGAGCAGAACTGACATTATGTACATAAGGAAATATGGAATGCAACTAAATACTTATGAAAACCATCAAAATAAATCAAATCGACCTTGAGAAAGACAATTTATAATCATTTCTTTACAATTAAGTTTGCCATGTAATAAAAGATAGGAATTTATTATTACACAGTTCTGTTGTTTGAGTAATTTCTGTACATAAAACATAAGGTAGTGCAACATATTATTGGCAACACTTTTTTGAGATATTCCTTTTTTATTAACTCCCTACTCTACCAACTTTATTTGAAGCAATCAAAAGTTGCAATTATGTACTTTCAACAAAGTTGGCTTAAGTACTTTCCTTACAATATTTGTAATTATTTCAGATATTTGAGAATTGAAAAACAACTTGTTCATTTAAATCATTTGAATTTAATATGGTTTACAAAACTGATAAATTAAAATTAATTATTGAATTAATTTATGTCCTAAAATTAATTATTTTACTTTCATGATTGGTGGTGCTGCAAATTTCCACTAGTTATACCCCATTACAAACAAAATTCAATTAATTACCAACAATATCACAATCTCAAATCAGAAACAGAACTAATTGCAAATATTGAAGACAGGTAGAGGAATAGCTAAAACACTTTGTTAGCGATGGTAGCAGAGTTGCTTGACGGTTAAAGTTTCTTTGTCAAAATTATTTCATAATTCTTGTGGGTACAAGAATTTCTTTAGTGGCATAAAATTATGAAAGTGTTTCATATATAAGCATTTCTGAAGGAGTACAAACATTAATTACTAATACACAGTAAAGATGCTATATGTGAGTTACGTTGATAATGGAAACCTACAATATCGACTTCTCAAATTCTGTAATTTTAGTGGTTAATAACATGTTAACAGAGTAACAAAACTCAGGCCTTAAGTGTTAGAATTTCTCTGCACAGGCCCATAAGTAAATAAAATGGTGATTTAGATCCATCGCATTACTTCTGAGGAGTTGCTCTCAATTTGATGCCAGAGACATCATTAATACATCTAAATACAGGGGTCCCAATAATCCTGATATGACGAAGAGGATGGAAACCTGATCTTGAAAGCAATGAAAAAACATAAGAACATAATTATCTGTAACTTTTAGATACTTACCCCTTTGCACTGATAATAATGTATTGTCATCTCTCCAAAGTTTAGACAAATGTAGTTACAATTTCGAAGAGGACATCTAATGTACCCTTTTTCCTCCAAAGAACTTTTCCAATAGTTAGTGAATTGTGGCAACAAGCGTCTGCTAGATGTTCGGCGTCTAAAAGATCAAGACCATGATCAGGTAACACACTGAATCTATTCTAGAAGACATGCACAAATTTTTATCTATCGTTTGTTCATTGGAATTCTCTTTGAAAATGAATAAGTAATGCTCATGAAACCTGAAGCTACAATTCATCCTGTCATTTGCAATTAGTAATAAGCTCATCAAAATTTCTAGAGCAGCTCCCTCTCCAAATGAATACCGAAACAATTTTCACATACACACTATAGAGTGTATAACTAAAATGTAATTTGAAAATGTCATTTAACAATATTTTATGAGAATAATATTACAGTTTGTTGGAATGCATCAATGCACATCTTAATTTTCAAGTCACTTCATTTTAAGGATAACATATTTTCAAAATTTTAAGATGAGGCTTTAAAAATTTGAGATTTACGTTTAATAATAAAGGAAACAAGGCCATTGAAATGGAACTGAAATAGAGAAAAGGAAAATAGAGTAAGATGGAAAGTAGAACATTGGAATGGCAAACTCACATCACAGATTTTGTTCAGAGAAATCAAACCATACTAAAATCTTCTAGCATTCTAATTTACACACAACCAAGATATTTCATGCAGGATTCAAACCTAAACTCTCTCATTAAACAGTTCAATTCAAGACACCAAGCCATTGATACTGATTAACTGGCTAAAAATACTTCTATTATGCTTGAGAAACAAAACAGAAATATATGATTATTTCCTAAATGTAATAAATGTTATATAAGCTAAATGTAGTAAGACTATTCTCAAAATTGTTCCTTGCAATTACATTATGATGGCAATGAAATAATCTTAATTTAGAAGAAAACAAATAATGGAAAAATATTAATTTATTAAGAATTGTATTAGTAATGATTGTGTGCTGGTACTGTGTACTTTAGCGGGTGATGAAGAAATCCAAAATGTTAGTTCAATACTACAGGAGGCTAATAGAATTTTTTCTAAACAAGTGATGCAGAGATGAAAAACAAACAATTCTTGCTTCTATACTTAGATTATATCATTATTGAAGGACCTATTTTCATAAAATAAATTCCAATAACTTTGAGAAACTATGAAAAATCTTAGGAAGAGGCAATGGGAAAGACAAGATTGAGTTTGTACCAGAGTTGATGCTACTGAATACAATATTTCTGAAATAATTTTTTCATGTGAATATTCATGCAAGTTTTGTTCCAAGTTAGCTGTTTGTGGTCAGCCTTTTCTGAATTAGCTGAGAATGCTGAATATTTGTGTTTTGTTCAGAATTTTGTGCAAGCATGCATAAACAAGTTGTTCTTACAAAATTAACAATAATATAAAGGAAAGTGGTCTAATTTTTTTCAATTTAACAAATATATCATGCTTTATCCAATACACTTACAATTTGACTACTGAGTTTTGAATACATCTTAATTGGGCAGAACTCCTTATTTCACAGGATTTTACCAATTTTACTGCATTTAAATGACAATCCAACATATCTAATGATGGTCTACATTAAAGTGATATATTGCACGCAAGGATAGCAAACACCATTCAAAGCCTCCACCGAGGAGTAGAAACTCTTATTACTTTAGAAGCAAAAGAATTAGTACAAAAATCTATCAAATTGCTTTATCATAAAGAAATGTGAGCAATTATTTCAATTTCTGTTTGCTGACATGATTATTTTGAGATAAGATTTTCTGGAATGTAGGATATTAGTACATAAAATTTTAACATAAAAACTAGAGTATTTGAATAAAAGAAATATGGGAGTTGTGGAGTACATTCCAACATTATCATTAGTACATCTCAAACTACATTTTTTATGCTGTACATATTATTTAACTACAAGTGTGTGCCTACTCATCTACAACACACACAAAAATATAAACAAACTTTGAATCCTTTGACCAATTTTTTAATATGGAACTATCATATGCAGTATTTTTTATGACATTTCATTCTTCAAATTGTTGAAGAATATTGAAGCTATCCAAAAGCTTTCTTTGACCAATTTCACTACAAACGGAAATGTTTTATCGAAGTCTAAAGTTTTCATATTTAGACATCATTTGCAACATATTTTACATTCCACTTTTCAACATATTATTTAACAAAATATAAATTATTGCAGATGCGGTCTTATGAACTCCAGAATGTATTTACTGGGGCCTACTCTTCAAGTGATCTAGTCAAGAAATTTTCACAACTTAATCAACACATTTCAAATTCAAATTTACATTTTCACATAACTAGCATGCACCCTATCTATACATTATTGACATATTTTTATGTCAATAACTGTATGATGACAGTTGATTTACATAAAACTGCTTTCTTTACTTCTGACCAATTAACTCTCATATCACTGCATAATCAAATTATTTTAAAAATTAACAAAGATTTGAGACTTTCTACTATTTTCAAATGAATATTAATTACCAAATAAAATTCAGAGAATAATAGAATCAAGATAATCCACGAAATAAATCAGCCTGAATATATTTATTCTTAACACCGATTAAGGTACATTTCATTTTCAATCAAGCAACAAAATGCTAACTCTTCAAGTACAAAGTGCAAACAAAAAGACACGTTAATAGTAAATTCAGGATGGACTCTACTTTTTCAGTACACCCGCAAATCAATTAAGAAGAAAATATGATCAGGGTCTTAATTTCTAGTTATAATCAGTTATAATATTCTCACATAAAAACTTTTTCAAAGAACAAGGATTGTGAAATCCTTATCTTATAAGCTTCCTACGTGTACATACCAATCGCTACCTACGTTCTGCAGAACATATACTCTACTACAAATTTAATTAAGTGAATTTTTCATCAATAAAATTTCCAAGACAGTTGAGCACACCTCTGTTTGACCTCTTATAAAGATTTCTTCTCTTGATATTCAATAGAACGATTTAATTTTAACAAAGTATCATGTTTTAGTTTTCATACTTCACTAGTGATTTTATTTCACAATTAGTGTTTTCAATGCATTTTTAACTAAATGTAAATTATTGTAGATGTAGCCAAGTGAGCTCTAAAATTACTGAAAAATTTGAACCTCTTGAATTACTTGAATTTGCACTGAAAATCTTAACAGATTATTTGATAGACTTGGAGGAAAGTAAATATACTTTTCCTCTGAATACAAACAGTAAATAAAATATTTAACAGATATTTTTATTTTATTCCTAATCATCCCCATGATATTCAATGACATTTTTATATAAGTAATGATCTTTTTTTTTTAATTTTATCACATGGAAAAATCATTACAAATATAATTATGTTTATATAGCAATCTTAATTAGATAGATTAGATTTTGTATAAGTGCTCCACAGAAACTTATAGGTCTGTCCAGAAAAATTCAAAACACCTGATAAACGTTAGAACGTTTTCTTCCTTATTTCAGAGAACCATAATGGAATGGGAGTATTAAATCTTACAAATGTAAAAATACATTGAACAATCATATTACACTTTTAAAACTCGAAATAACTTAATAATTTCTCTACCTCATTTGGGTACATAAAATAAATTAGACATTCTTCACAACTGTATTCATTACTTCTCTTGCAAAGGTTCTTAGGCATGATTAGTTTAGCAGAATCATGAAATATGTAGAATTGAGTTAACTTGTTGATGTTATATGTGGTGAAATTGCACGGACATACGTGTTTGTCATTAAATGCTTAGATATCATACTTTTTTTCTCTCACGATACTGAGCTTATATGCTGAAAAGCACAATTTAGGACTTGACATGTTCGTTTACAAAAGAGGACCTTCACCACTTAATGCTCTTCAAACCCAGGCCAAATGAAACCTTCAAGAAAAGCTAGCTAGTACATCTTTAATTATGTAAATACAGCTCTCAAACTTCATTAGACAAATGCAATTCAAAACAACTCTTCTAAAGATACAATTTGTATTCCAAATTAAGCATAGATAATAGCATAAAACTATTAATTGAGCACTTGTAAGAGTGGTGAAACATACAAGCATCGCGTTGTACTTACAAATGTTCACACATTACTTATCTGAACAATATATCATTAATACTTATGTAGCGAGAGAGACACATACTCAAATACAAATATTTACCATTCAGAATGAAATCTGGAGTAAACATTGTAAGATACTTACAGAGTCCATGCATCCAGTGCTGATCACACACAGATGCCAAAAAATAATTATCCTAAGGGTGTCTTTATAGGGATATACCTTGATTGTTTCAAACTAAAAAATTTAGTTCACTTACAGAAATGTTAACAATTAATTATATTGCATTGCAATTGCAACTTAAACAATAATATCTTAATATACACAATACATTTTTTTTCTTTTTATTAAAAAACTTGGACAGCTTCCTATGTGTACATACCAATCGCCTACAGTTAATCTGTGTGTATTCATCACAATCCATAAAAGAAAAATTTTTAATCACATTTAAAAATTGTACCTTATGATACCGAGTTCTGCAGAACATATTTGCCGGTTTTCCATAAATAGAATTTCAACATAAAATTTATTTGATCTACGATAAAAATTATTCTCAACAATTCTCTTCATTGCAGTTCAATTAATAAGGTCATGTATTTACTCCTAGAAACTTTAGTCTTTCATGTATAGAGTTTCTAAATACTTTCATAAATGAGTGCTCCTACATATAAATTACATGCATTTTCATTTCAACCAGGGAATCACGGATTCAGTGGTTACTTTCTTTCTTAGTTAATAGAAATAACACAAATTCTCTCAATTTTCTTTAACTACTTACTTCGCAATCATATATAATTTATTCTTTCTAGATCATTGACAGGAGGGAGAAATATATGCTAGTTAAGTTTAATCTCTGAAACATCGTATCAAAACGAAAATATTTTTTTTACATCAGGCAACTGACCATCATGTATTATACAGGCATTAAGTCTGCCATTTTCTATAACATAATGTAAAGTTGTTTTTCCTCACACTTCAGCTCCACGAAGTCTAGCAGTTATTACTATTGGGTTTCTTTCTTACTTACCACGACATCAAGATACAGACAAAGGACAAAGTTTCTATGCCTATGTGCCTATTTTTAAAAAAAATGGTTTCAGTTACTATAAATTACATACTTAAGTGAAGTGTCACTTTTATTGCTTAACTCCAGAACCATTATTCTATTCTACATTATTCACATTAAGAAAGTTAAAAACTAACTTGTCTACTAATTTTTTAACAATGCTTTCTTCACATTTAAAATATACAACCCTCAAGTCGCCAACTCCTGAATGCATTCTCATCAGCAAAATCATGGAACTCAAACATATTCATTAATCTTATTTCTCATATGGGTAAAGACTTTAAAGATAGACTTCATTTGTGATAATTTTAATTCCAAATATTAGTTAGCCCAGAAGAAAATTTTAAACATTTATAATTGTCACAATATAAACAAATATTGCAAATAAAATAAATGAAACATTCATTACAATTCCTTTTCAATAGAAAAATTAAGTTCTCAATTCACTTTCACTAACTCTACTACAAACTACAAATTTAATTAAGTAAATTTTTCATCAATAAAATTTCCAAGACAGTTGAGCACACCTGTTTGACCTCTTATAAAGATTTCTTCTCTTGATATTCAATAGAACGATTTAATTTTAACAAAGTATCATGTTTTAGTTTTCATACTTCACTAGTGATTTTATTTCACAATTAGTGTTTTCAATGCATTTTTAACTAAATGTAAATTATTGTAGATGTAGCCAAGTGAACTCTTAAATTACTGAAAAATTTGAACCTCTTGAATTACTTGAATTTGCACTGAAAATCTTAACACATTATTTGATAGACTTGGAGGAAAGTAAATATACTTTTCCACTGAATACAAACAGTAAATAAAATATTTAACAGATATTTTTATTTTATTCCTAATCATCCCCATGATATTCAATGACATTTTTATATAAGTAATGATCTTTTTTTTTTAATTTTATCACATGGAAAAATCATTACAAATATAATTATGTTTATATAGCAATCTTAATTAGATAGATTAGATTTTGTATAAGTGCTCCACAGGAACTTCTAGGTCTGTCCAGAAAAATTCAAAACACCTGATAAACGTTAGAATGTTTTCTTCTTTATTTCAGAGAACCATAATGGAATGGGCGTATTAAATCTTACAAATGTAAAAATACACTGAACAATCATATTACACACTTTTAAAACTCTAAATAACTTAATAATTTCTCTACCTCATTTGGGTACATAAAATAAATTAAACATTCTTCACAACTGTATTCTCTTGCAAAGGTTCTTAGGCATGATTAGTTTTGCAGAATCATGAAATGTGTAGAATTGAGTTAACTTGTTGATGTTATATGTGGTGAAATTGCACGGATATACATGTTTGTCATTAAATGCTTAGATATCATACAATTTTTACTTTCATGATACTGAGCTTATAAGCTGAAAAGCACAAATCTTCAAGAAAAGCTAGCTAGTACATCTTTAAGTACGTAAATACAGCTCTCAAACTTCATTAGACAAATGCAATTCAAAACAACTCTTCTAAAGATACAATTTGTATTCCAAATTAAGCATAGATAATAGCATAAAACTATTAATTGAGCTCTTGTAAGAGTAGTGAAACACACAAGCATCGCATTGTAATTACAAATGTCACACATTACTTATCTGAACAATTAATTTATCATAAATACATATGTAGCAAGAGAGACACACACACACAAATACAAATATTTACCATTCAGAATGAAATCTGGATTAAACATTGTAAGATACTTACAGAGTCCATGCATCCAGTGTTGATCACACACAGATGCCAAAAAATAATTATCCTAAGGGTGTCTTTACAGGGATATACCTTGATTGTTTCAAACTAAAAAATTCAATTCACTTACAGAAATTATAACAGTTAATGATATTGCATTGCAATTGCAACTCAAAGAATAATATCTTAATATACACAAAACTTTTTTTCTCTTTTTATTAAAAAACTTGTACAGGTTAAATTAAGGGCTGGTGAATCAACTTCATGATTTTTATTGCCAGTAATATATAAATACAAATCACAGTAAAGATATTAAGTATTACCACCAAAACATTCATAACTGTACTGAAAAACAAACTTAAAAATGCTATTTTAAATTTAAAATCATACCTACATGTTTTATAAACTTAATTAAATATACTGCCTAAATATGTACACTGGTATATAGCAACTTATCTGTATTCCTTGAACAAAGGGGTCACAACTTTTCTTTCAAGAACAAAACATTAACAAATATTTTTATTGTTTATTGAGTGATCTCAAAAATGCATGAGAAAGAATACTGGAAATAATTTGAGTGCACACACATGTTCTTAAGTAGACAACAAAATAAATAAATATTTACACATGCTCAAGCAACCATATCAACAGAATGCACTAATTTTTAAGTCTCAATTGTTATTAACTCGTAACTTACGCAAACATTGGTCGAGATGAACTAGCACCCAATGCATTAGTCCCAGGTGTAGAAATCTGTGAACATAAAAGCAATAAATGATAAACATTCCAGAAAGACACTGCAGATGCATTACTCCTCCAAATATACAGTCTCATTTAGTTTGCTACGTCAGTTTCAACAATAATGAAAATTAGCTGAATCATTAATGCTTTGGGCAATATTCCATTTTTAAAACATTCCAATAATTATGTTCAATTTTATGAATACTCTATCTTTTTCTGCCCTTGATGTGTTATTGATTTAAAGAGTAGTTAGGGTTGGAAAAAAGCAGGTTTTTTAATAAAATCCAAAACAGTGGGTATTTTGGGGCTTTATTTGGAAATATATTTTCAATTCAGTTCATTCCATTCAATCAGAAACACATTCAGTACTTCCAAGAATAAATACTTTGCATCATTCTTCTTTGAGCTTGACATTTTGGGTCTCAGTAGAGACAGTGTTGTCGCACTTTACTATCCTAACAAGTGTGGGTCGTATGATCTTTGGGCAACCTCAAGCAAATACCAGATTTAGTCCTACACTTTGATCTATTTCTGACCAATATATTGTCAAGATACTTTTAATGATGTGTTATTTTGATATTGGGCATCTTAAATGCATGGTAGAACTGCTCAGCTGACTACACTATCCCCTTCATTTATTCATTCAGAGATGGTACTAACAAGTGTTTGTCATTGGAAAAGATTCTGCTAATGCAAGTCACTATGAAACCACTGTAGGCAACTCAAATGTAGAGCAAAAATAAGTTTTGGTACAACATTAATATAAGCTACATCAAAGGATTCCACCCCTCTCCATAAACAGACACGCACACAAACATTTTTTTTATTTAAGACAAATATTATAATTATATTGTTCTTTAATATTATTAAGTTTGGGTAAAAAAGTAACAAATGCATAACATGTAGCAAACTTGCAAAACAAATTTGCATTTTACAGAAGTTCATTACGTAATTGTGTTGTTTTGATATTAGATTGTGTTTCTGAAGTGATAACATAGGAGTTTTCAATAGCAGCAAATAAATATTGTATTTTACAGTGTACTTTATTTAGTACTCGTAAGTATGGATTTGTTGTAGTTAAATTTGAGTTTTTAATGAATATTTCAATTCATACAATTTTGTTATATTATTAGAAATAACTTATAACATAATAAAAACATAAATTTAATAGTTTTTTGAAGTTTCTTTTTTATAGAGTATTTTTGGGCTGGGGAAAATAATGTCAACCATAGAAGTTGTGTTAAACAGCCTAACAAACAATTAACTTTTGCTTGTTAAAAATGGGTTAATATTGCACCTTTATAATATTTTGCAATATTTTAATTTTGAGTAGTCCTATGAATGCTGGTTGTAAATTACAGTAAAAACATTTCAAAAAAACGTTTTTGGGAAATCAATGAAAAATAATATGAAAATTAGAATAACAATTCTCTAAAATTATACCTCAAAATCTTAGGTTGAATTTTAGCTTGGACTCTACATGCAAGTACCCAAAATAGTCATAATCGTGAAATTGCGTAACTCTCCGACATTTTATGCCAAAATGGTGAAGTTTATTACTTTAGCTCATACCATCCCACATCAACAAATACACTGAGCTTCAGCCTCCACGATTTAACTGTGGAAAGTGCAAGGAAAGAGGTAACATGCCTGCGTTGTGTTATTTGGTATAATAATACATTGGTAATTTTGTGTTGAACAGCCACAAGGATGTTTTAATTACAAAACAAATGCACACACACACACACACACACACAGTGCCCTCAAGTGGAGTGACCAAGTATATGAAAAGTTGAACTAATTCTCTTTTCATTATTATAAAAATATCATTAAAATTGCACACTAAATTCAAATGTAAAATTCTGTTCAACTATACCTTTGTTACCGGCCTATGCACCTGGAGCTCTCTAACTCCTCCTTTCATGACTTCTGCACTAGCCACATAGCCTCTCTTGGGTGTCGTCTTCACTGTGCTACTAGACTGACCACTTTGAATTTGAATTCCTTCAGGTGTTTTTATGAATGCGAAGGGCATTGCTGCATTTGAGTTAGGTGCAGCATTATGTGAGACAGCACTTTCAATAGCTCTCTCTGTCAAAATCACTCTTCCATTTTCATTTTTTGCTACCAGACCAAGACTGTTCAACTGGGATGGTGGCAAAACAAACACTTTGTAACTTTGCGGTTTTGATGCTCCAGGGCTGGGTGATGGTGATTGTTGTGAAATTATTATTCGCGATGATGACTGGATTACTCCAGCCACTGGAAACGCCTCCTTATCACCTGAAGCCATGATTCTGGTTGCAAATATTAATCTGTAAACAAAGGTAAATTAGAATGAAAAGAACATTTCTGACAATATTAACTTTACAACATTGAACACTAATCCTTTAAAATAACATAAAATAAAAGATAAATTAATAAGATTTAACGAGTTAAATCACCAAAACACAGAAACATTACCAGAGCACACACAAATGTGGTTAGATTATATTAATAAAATTGACTGTATTGAACATTCTGAGGTAAAAAGATACCTAGAGAGAAAACTACGCTTAACGTGTGAAATTGAACACTTCAATTGAACACATCACTACATTCTCTAAAGAAAGAACAAAACTCGTGCTACTCTGCATTGTCAAATATGCATTGCATGCCTCAATGTAAACAATCTCGGCACTAAATTTCTCAGATTCCTAAAATTACAATTTTCAAAATTTTTCATGTACTTACCAACTAACACATCACTTGCGGCACTACACGCGGTCACCCTACGGGTCTTATATTGAATCATGCTCCGACCATATTAGTCTACCAGCCTCGCCATTGCTCAAATTCCTCGTCAGTTCCTCGTCCTAAGTCCAGTCCTCCTCTCCTGTCGTCCTAATCCCAGGAAACCAGACCTGAACCCTCGCCTCGATCTCTCGATCTCGAAGAAACGCAACGCAGGCATGGAAGAAGTGTTCGGAAGTGTTCCACGCTCAAAAGTCTACACTCTCTGGTCCCGTTGGTCTTCTCATTGGCTGAAGAGGAATTGCTACTGTGTAATTTCATGGAAAATAATGAATCCGCAATGCCCAAAATTTCTCATAAACTGTTATTCCATAATAATAGTTACAAATGTGACGTGGATACGATAGATCGTCTTCGTGTCATTGAATTAAATCTCAAAATTTTCAAATCGTCGTTGACATAGTATTAAAAAAATTATTATTATTTAATAAAATCGCAACTCTACAATTTTTCCCTCTCATGAAAATAGGCCGTACTGTTCATAGACTGTGGAATTATAGTCAAGACTCAACCATAGAACAACACGTGCCCACAGAGCACCTACATTTGTCTATGACCGTGCCTCATCTATTGAAGACTATTAAACAGAGATTTCCAGAAACGTGACTCAGTGTTGGCGAGTGACAGGAACCGCGCGATAATGGTTAAAATACGGTGTAGCGTAGGTGTCGATTTTCTATCAGTGCCTTCAGATCTGTTCTTCATTGCGGGTTTTCCCCTTCCTACACGGACTTGAAAAGGTTTTTGTTTTGTGTAGATACACTTTCTTTAAGTGACAAGTTATTTTTCCTCCGAAATAAAATATCTTCACTACATCTAAGTTGTAAGCGGTAGAACGGTGTGGCGAGGAAAGTGGGAGAGGCATTGCAAGTTTTCTCTCTGTTTCCTGCTCCTTTTTCAGAAACTGGAAAATATTATACACATACGATAGTACATGGTACTTAAATGGCGGGATTCTGGGGGCAACTGCCCCCCCCCCAATGTAACAATTTTTTTAAACATTTCATTTCGCGGATCAAATTTTTTATCATAAACGATTTACTTTTTTCTGTATTTTTGGAAATTTAATAATAATTAAACGAACAATACTGTTATTAAGCTGAGCTAATTCGATACATTAATAAACTGATGAACTCCAGTTCCGTACTATGAAACTCGCGGGATAATGTTCAGCGATACTGTGAATATCCCGTAATAATAAATCACTTTCAATTATATTGCTTTTAAATGTTATTTACTTGAAAAATTAACAGTTTCGTGCCAAAAATTACGAGTTATAACACTCGAATTAACGTATATTATGATTGAAATGAAATCGAGGCGTTGTTTTCTCGTATTTGTTTTTTTCAGCAGATAGCTTTTTCGGTTGCATTGCGGCCATCTTCAGTCAATAATAATAATAATAATAATAATAATAATAATAATAATAATAATAATAATAATAATAATAATAATAATAATAATAATAATAATAATAACGTTAATATACTAAATTACATTTTTAGAGTCAAATTTAGGATATTATTATGAATAAAATTAGAATTTAAGTGAAATAGAAAATTTGAATAAAAAATGTGAACATGTTAACAATTTTGAATAGAGAGTACTAATAACAGATGTCGGCCTACTATTCTCAAGTGAAGAAAAATAAATGAAATTCAAATAATGTAGGCAAATAGATAAGTGAATAAATAAATTTAGATGAGCAAACTGACATACATTCTGAAGCGGCTGGGGGCCTCGGTCCAAACAAGAGAGCGAGGGTGAAGGGCATTGCCCGCTATTCCAAAGACAGCTCTCAATGGACAGGGGAGAGACCGCAGGGATTTTCTAGAAAATGGCCATTAGGGAAAGACCCAGCCGGGTTGCGGAAAAGAGGCGGGCAGATGGGTTAATGTGTGGGAAGCGGCGAGTTTCTAGAGGGGTGAAAAGGAAGAAATTTGTTCATTCAGAATAGTGTGTTGGGAATTGTTTAATAAATTATTGATGTGAATGGCTTCTAATTTAAGTCTGTGAGTGTATCTGTTTTCCATCTCCAAAGTTTTGACGTCACTGTCTGCATTAAATGAGTGTTCTTGTTCTAAGAGAACAATATACAACAATAATTTATGAACAGATATAACAAGGAATATATTATATTTATGTGGGAATCACATGTTCATGTTGAAATATGTAGGCCTTCAGCAGGGGAGTCATTTATTTACTCTTGTGTATATCTACATTTGATAATAATTTACAAAAAAAAATATATGATTAATTATTAGTCATAATAATTGAAAAAGCTTACAAATAGTAATATTTCTATAGATAAGTGAATAAATAACGCTACTACTTCCAGAATAGCATCTGTGGTCGAGCGGCCTTTTCTGAAGCCAAATTGTCTGTCAGAGAAGTTCGTTCGTGCTGGTGTTTCTTTAGTCTTGCAGAATCAAGCCTTCTAGTAGTTTGCCCATAGTGTCTAATAAGCATAATGGCCTGAAATATGATGTCCTGTCTGTGGGATTAATTTCTGTTTCTTCCAGTTCTGGTGGAATGTACCATGTCTGAGACAGCAATTAAATGCTGTCAGTAAGCATTCTGGGTATTCTTTAATATCCTAATCAATCCTAATAATTTCATTTGGGATTCCATCGGGGCCAGTGGCTTTTTTGGATTTTAGTTTTCTCGCCTCTATTTGCAGCTCATCGTTCGTAAAGATATTGTTATCATCAAATGCATACTCTGTTTACTCCTTCTCCATGAGTCTCCCTTAGGGAAAAGATCTCTTATAATTTTCCTCACCCATTCAGGGTTTTCTAATCCGGGAATCTTCTTGTTCATACCAATTTTTTTTGTTACAATTTTATATGCCGTACTTCTTTTACTGTTGTCTCTGGTGTGTACGGCTTCTCCACCCATCCTAAGTTGTGAACTAGCTTTGATTCTTCTAGGGACTGTTTTGCTTCCGGTTCTACCAGCTTGTTTGTTGATTGATTGATTTTTTCGTGTTTCCGGGCGCGTCGACTACTGTGGTCATCAGTCCCGTTAGTGTAGTGCATGCTTTTTCTCGGGAGATGGCGGTGATCTTCCTCCGCTGGATGGCGAGATCCGGCGCCGACCTACCGTCGGCTAGTGGGGTTTCCCCCTAACCAAGACCCTCCCACCAGCGGGGAACCGCCCCAGCCGGGACAAGCTCTAAGCTCCCGTCCGGTCTCCCGGAATATATGGTAGTGTAGTGCAGTTAGTGTGTGTGTGTAAGGGGAGAGGATAGGACAAGGAAGAGGAAGGTCAGATCGCGCGCGGTCTGTGGCCCGTTGGGTAAGGTACTGCTCCGGCATTCGCCTGGTGTTGATCGGAGAAACCACGGAAAACTACCGATCAGAGCAGGCGGCCGCTAGAATTCTTCTCCAGACGGCGACTGAATTCGACCTAGCTGAAAAGCTAGTGTCGAAAAACCTGCCGCCATCAGGACTCGAACCTAGGGCCTCCCGGTCAGAGGCGCTGCAGTGACATCAGTTGATGCACTGAGCTACCGCTCCCGGTAGCTTGTCCCCTGCGCTTTTTCCAGGGTAGCCGTCCCCTGGGCGCTATTCCAGGGTAGTCGTCCCCTGCGCTTTTGGTGCTCCCATTTATTACCACCCATGCCTTTGGAGGATGAGTGATCACTAAGTGTCTCAGCATTCAGTACTTTCCAGTCCTTTACTCTATTAGCAAATCCATTTGAGCTTATCGTCAGATCCAATATAGATGCCGCTTCTCACCTCTGGAATGTGTTCACTTTTCCCGTCGCAAACAATATCCCTTCTTTTGTCAGATCTCCATTCCCCCCATTCTGGAGATTTCCTATTAAAGTCGCCCGCTACTATCACTTCTCCCTTGGCAGATTTTATGCTCCTCCCTGGTTCTTCTATTTCCTTTTTAAATTTATCAATTGGGTCGTTTGGGGAGAAATAGCAGCTGTAGACCCGTAAGTCATGGAATTCTACCCATATGAACCCATGCTTTGATGCATTAAATTTGGATACGGCAGCTTTTTTACTATGCATTACTACCGCCGCTCTTCTAGAGCCATCTTGAAGCCACATGTTTTTGTTGGTTGTCGGTTGTTCGCTAACAAATCAACAAGTCCACGTTTCTTTCAGTTGCAACTTGTAAAAGTAGATCTTGTGCGATTTTGCTCCTTCCTAGGTTAACTTGTAGGAATCGGAGCATACTTTCTATTTTTGGCCTTATTGAACGCCATGGCGAAGGAAGTACATTTATTACTTCCAACAAGATGATTATCATTTTGGTTTCTCTCTTTACATACAGGTATAACACAGTGCGGTTTACCAGTACAATCCTTGATACCATGTCCGTTTTTGCCACATCTATAGCAAGCTTTACTTCGATAAGGACCTATGCAGACAGTTGAGATATGTCCAAAGTCCAAGCATTATTATTATTATTATTATTATTATTATTATTATTATTATTATTATTATTATTATTATTATTATTATTATTATTATTATTATTATTATTATTATTATTATTATTATTATTATTATTATTATTATATATTATTATTATTATTATTATTATTATTATTATTATTATTATTATTATTATTATTATTATTATTGCCGTATTATTATTATTATTATTATTATTATTATTATTATTATTATTATTATTATTATTATTATTATTATTATTATTATTATTATTATTATTATTATTATTATTATTATTATTATTATTATTATTATTATTATTATTATTATTATTATTATTATTATTATTATTATTATTATTATTTATTATTATTATTATTATTATTATTATTATTATTATTATTATTATTATTATTATTATTATTATTATTATTATTATTATTATTATTATTATTCATTATTATTATTATTATTATTATTATTATTATTATTATTATTATTATTATTATTATTATTATTATTATTATTATTATTATTATTATTATTAAGAAAACTTATTAAATTGGTTGCCATTTCGGCCAGCATGCTGGACCTCTCCAGAACTTTATGTAGAAAGAGAACTATTCAAAGTGAATATTACAACCTCTAACCTCCATAATGTATTATTTATCCACTTGCTGTATCTTATGTCACCATATGATAATTTAAGATACAAGAATCATCGTTTTTATTCTATGTATTGTCAGTTGAAATTCACAATTCTTCCACAAGGTTATAGTTTCTGCTTTTAAATTAATGTATGTTTCCCATAACCAGAAATATCGTTTTGACAATTTACATTAGAGGTTGGAAACTATTTCTCTCTAAATGAATGCCAGGAATACTCGATATTGAGTGCAAATCCACTCACTGAGAGTGATCGTCGTCACTCGAATCGAGCGAACGGTCAGTCTAGCGTTAAGTGAATTATTTCACTTTAAAAACCGAGTGGATTCCACTCGATTCGCGAGGTTCAATTCTGGCTTGAAGGACAGGTGAAAATTCACTGCAACAAGTTGCGAGTGTAGATGCGAAATTGGAAACTCTTTTCCACAGAGAATTTGTGAGTTTTCGAAAAACTTTGTTTAAAGACATTTGAGGCACATTAACTTACAAATCCAATAGTGTTTACAAAACGATGGAAATGTGCATATTAACGGCGAGGGATATTAAAAAAATTCATTTTTGTAAGTTTTGAAAAATGAAATGTATTATCCAAAACGAAATTTATGTCATTTTAAACAGTGCAATTAGCTATTATCTATTGGAAAAGTTTGAAGAAAAAATTGTAACTGTTTTTGAGAAAATGGCGTTTGTGTGTTTCTGAAAATGCAGAATTTTGAACTCATTTTAACTGAAAATGTTGAGTTTTCGAGAAACTTTATATGACCTTATTTAAAGTATATGTACTCATAAATACAATAATTTGATCACTAACAGTGAAAAAATTGCCGCTAATGTAAATATTAATAGGTACGTGACACAGACGGAAAGACGAACTAAAAACACACTCTTTTGGTATTAGGGGACCCCAAAACGTGTATTGTTGTTGAATTCTCAAATGCTATTTTCCGCAGCATGACGTAAATTTCTCAATACTGTGTATATTACTCAGTATATACGTACGTATACGAGAAAGTAAAAATATATTTCTGATAGTAGTATAAATTATTTTCTTATTTCTCATATTTTTTCAATCACATAAAATTGTGTTGACGGAAAAAAAATTGAAAAAGAAAACAAACATGCTTCTGGCTGTAGAGGAGGTGTGAATGGTGGTATGGGGCCCAAGAAACCGTTTTTATGTAGATTTATAGTGCAACTACTCAATGTCACTTGGTTTAGGAGAACGTTTTCTATGGTATGCAGAGGGACCCTTTTTCCCCCAATAAAAGATCCAAAATTCTGCCTCTGGCATTACATAACCTTCTCACTAATACACTTTTATGTAATAAACAAGAAGGTAAAAACTCTGGATTGATTTAGTTAACATAACAGAACAAAATGTGATTTTGTAACCTTGAACAACAAATACCCGCAAGTAGAAGGTTTTGTATTTACAAATCACAACAACAACAATAATAATAATAATAATAATAATAATAATAATAATAATAATAATAATAATATTTTATTGCTTATAGACTCACAGATATTATCAAGCAAAGTCTGTCTAGAAATTATTTAAAATTACAGTAATTTAATTACATTTTTTTACTACATTCACTTACAGTAATAAACTAACAAATTTATAATATCTGGATTAATTATATGTTAAAAATATATATAGTTTACTTGATAACTTACATGATTAATAAAGCATGCAAGTGCTCACAATAAACATTAATATAATGTACATTTCCATTATTCAAAGTCACATTATTAAATTACGAATAACATTAATATTGCACTGTATTAAGAAACTAGCAGATTATGATAGTGAAAAACAACTTACAATTAGTGTAATTCACATTATCTTACAGTAATAGTTTAATAAACTTACAATAACTTGAATATATTAGGTGATAATAATAATTGTAAGTGCTTACAATATCCTGACATATAATTACCATATTTACTACATTATTAAATAGTACATTGTCTTATTGATACTGAATGACTGGTACACAGTGGTCATTCTTGTAGCGATACATGGTTTTTTAATTTCAGAAAAGTTAAATCAGTTCAGATATCTTATATGGACACACCAATAAGATGGTGTTTAAGCAATGTTTTGAAGTATTTATCATTAGCTAATGTTATGGTGACTGGGAGATTATTAAAAATCTGTTCTGCAATGCAATAAGGATCTTTATTAGTTGAAGACTTGCTAGTGAATATCCTGTGATAGTCCTTATGTCCTCTGGTGTGATAGTTATGTAGTACCTCTTTATTCCTCACAAAATATTGATTCTGATTATTTCTCAATAGTAGTATTACTTTGTAAGAGTAGTGTGCTACAACAGTCAGTAATTCATATTTAATAAAGAAATCTTTACAGGACTGTCTTGGATTCAATTTCAAAATGATTCTGATACGTTTCTGTTGTAGGACCATTAATCTATCCGTATCTTTTTGTGTTATACCTTCCCATATTTCAATACCGTATTGAAGTTGTGAGAAGATTATGTCGTAATAAATTGACAGAAGTGAGTCTGTTTCCAGGTATCTGGAAAAGTATCTCAAGAGGAGATTGGAGTTTATTTTTACACACCTTGGAGTTTATTTTCTTACGAAGTGTATCAACGTGTTTGTTGTAAGTTAAGTTCTGATCTATGAAAATTCCTAAAACATTATTACAGTTTTATCAACATTTAATGTTTCCAAGTAGTATTCTTTGTGATGGAGTAAATAAATGAATACTTGCAAGTCATTATCTGATTCATACAGGACTTGGTCATCAACAAGCATAATGGTATTATAATACCTATTCTGTACCTAGATTTTTAACAGAACTTCGTGTTTCCATTTTCTTTCTATAAAATCAATATTCTAAAATATTAAAAAATGTAGGACTGACACTATTGTAAATCTTTATTTATTTCTATTTCCAATGACAGTTTGCCCTTGAAATCATTACTGAATTGTTTTCATACGGATTCTTAATTATGCACGTTAGGTGACGGGTATCTTTTGTTTTGCGTAGTATTCCAGAGTTTATTTCCCTTTACCTTCTTTAATGTCTTGGTATAAGCAATAAAAGCAACATGCATCTCTACTTGTTTTTTCTATTACAGTAAAACCCCTCTTTTACACGTTTCATGGGACCATAGGAAAAATGGTGTAAACTGCGGGAAATGTAAATAAGGGAAAATGATTTTTTCCTCTTCAAAACTATAAATAAATTGTATTTAAATACTAAAAAACCAATAAGAATTATAATATTCAGTATATTCTTTGTAGAAGATTATAAAGACAAAAGAAATCAGATATTTTGGTTTGTTTTCTTCTTTTAGCTTGGACTGATTGAATTTGAGACTCTAGTTCATACACTTTATCAAAAGTAGTATCACCACCATCTGCAGCAGAGAGGTATTTTTTTAATGTTTCTAGGGCTGCAAATGCTTGTGCACTCGTGGGAGGAGGTTGATCATCATCGCCACTGTCATCTTCACTTCCATCAGCAATATTTTTGAAGATAATCTTGAACAATATCCTCTAATGATGATTGTTCATCAGCAGTACGAACATCATTGTCCACAGATACAAACTCTTCAAATGAAGTTTGAGACTTAATACTTGTCCAGCCTTCACACTCAAAATCAGAAGCATCTTCTGCGGCCTCTTCTGTATCTGCCAGGAAGCCAGCTTTCTTAAAACAGCTGGCAATAGTAGACTACTTTACTTCCCTCCATGATTTTGCAATAAAATGCAAGGCATCTGATATCGAAATCTTCATTTCTGCTGCATCCTTACCACATTCAATGTACCTTAAATATTTCTGGACTAAATTTCTACGATAGTGCACTTTGAAATTATTAATGATGCCCAAATCCGAAGGCTGCAATACACTTGTGCATTTGGCTGAGAAAAACTCCATTCTTATGTTTTTTAAATTCAACGTTTTGGGATGTGCTGGGCATTGATCTATAAATAGAAGGATTTTTCTATTTTGTGCTCCCATTTTAGCATGAAGAGCATGAACTTGCTGAGTAAACAACTCTGAAGTCATCCACGCTTTTTTGTTTGAGGCGTACGATGTTGGCAATGTTCTTATGTTTTTAAAGGAACGTGGCTTTTTTGCTTCGCCAATAACAAACGGACGCAAGGTTTCCGTTCCATTTGCGTTTGTCCCCAACATTACCGTGTGGTGAACTTTACTATGTTTGCCCCCATGGCATGGTTCATTTTTCATCGCAAACGTTTTATTCGGCAGAAGATTAAAAAATAACCCGGTTTCATCGATATTGAAAATATCTCTTGCATCATATTCACTAATTAATTCATGAAGGCTGGAGTCTTTCCAGGAAGAAACAATATTTTTATCAACACTGTTTGATTCTCCACAAATTGCCCTATATACAACATTGTACCGTTTCTTAAAACGATCAATCCAACCATTGGATGCAACGAAATCGTCTATTCCTAACATATCTGCCACGTTTTTAGCCTTTTCCCTAAAAATTGTACCATTAATTGGTATATTGGATGCCCTTGTCTCGAACCAGTTTTTTAATATCTCTTCCAGTTTCTCATACTTTGAGTATTTCACGTACTTTCTCTTTTTAGATTGTTGTCCGCACTCCTTTGCACTCTGTTCGATTATTTTTCGACACTTCACGATTGTATTTAGAGTTGAAATAGAAATTTCCAACTGCTTCGCCAACACAACACGTGGTCCTGGAAAAGCGTCCACTTTCTTCAAAATCTCCATTTTCTGTTCAATAGAATTTTTTTTTTATTTTACGTCAAAAAAAACAGTTAAAAACTGCGTATGACGTGCTATGGGGAAAAGTGAATTGTGTGCACATTTTCAAAATTCTGTGATCCATACACTAAGTCATATACTACTTAAATTTTGAATTTTTGAAAGGGAGAAAAAAAACTCCCATGTAATAAATCTATTTTCAAGGATAAACAAGCAATAAATTTTGAATTTTGAAAGGGAGAAAAAACAACATGTAATAAATATGTAAATGTAATAAATCCATGTAATAAAATCTATTTTCAAAGATAAATAAGCAATAAATTTTGGCTCTTATTACTTCCTGCCGCGACATGGAAACGATAATTTGAATAATTGTATTTCCCACTGAATTCTAGAAGACGTGCACAGAAAATGAAGTTACATTTTTGTCCAGAAGCAAAACAAGGGGCCATCTCAGCATTTGCTCAATGGATCAGGGAAACTGGACGAAAAACCTGATCGAGAAGGGGGTCATTGACCCGGAAGCTGTAGTACAATAGTTGTTACAGGTTGTTTATACTTATTTATACAGTCCAAATGGTAAATAATGCATTAGGTATCATTGTTAAAATTAATGTTACTTTTCTTGTGATGCTCAGTATAGTCTCTAATTGTATAGAAACAGTTATGCAGCAGAAACGATTTCACTTGTGATTTAAACTTTTCTATTGAATTTAATCGTTTAATGTCATCTGGCAAAGTGTTGCAAAATAATGTACATGTATTGTATGTGAATTTTTTGTAATGAGCTGTTGATACTGTCACCTGATGAATATGATTTCTACGTCGAGTGTTATAGTAATAGATTTCGGCATTTTCTGAAAATATATTCCCGCCCTTAAGCAAGTCATTTTTTACAAAACCACTGATTCGTAAATAAAAAGACACGGTAATGGTAGAATTCCTAGATTAATGAAGAGAGGCTTACATGAATCACGTGGGTGGGATTTGGTTATTATTCGTACAATTCGTTTTTGTAATCTAAAAGTCTGGGAGCTATAAGATGTATTTCCCCAGAATATTATGCCATATCTCAGGCGGGAATGAACATTCGCGAAAAACTTCTTTGTTCTCCATTGTACTCCACTTCTACAGCTCGAAGTTTTCGCACAATTCCACCCCGCAATTTATATAAATCACTATCACTTTCACAAGCCACAATAAACGCAGTACCGATACTGAATGGCCTGTCTCCCTCAGACCGACGCCACCCAGAACGACGCGACGTGAAAAAATCGCGCTCTTTGCGAGACCGGAAATCGGAAAAACGGCTTGTGTTGTGGCAAGCAAACTGTTGTATATTGCGGGAAAACTGAAATTATACTAACGTAAATGGGTATTTATAACATTATGAATTTACGAAAACTGATGGGACCGACAAGAAATGTAAATGTCGGGAAAACGTAAATTGCGGGAACGTAAAGGCGGGGTTTTACTATACCTATTTTCGAGAGAAAACATCTGCATGTCGAAGTAAGTAGAGAAATCTCTTTAAGTATTACCCTCCATACTTAATAAGTTCTGCCTTAATTCCAGCTGTATCAGTAGCTTTTCTATTTTTCATATTTAAACAGTATCTTTTTCTTTTTATCACATATTGGATCAATTTTGTTGATTTTGTGAGTAAAGGTTTTGTATAAAAACAAAAAAGGAAGTGATGTTACAAAGTTTTATTTATAGAATATGCAAAATTATGCATAACACAGAAATATATGAGAATATCATCTTTTGCATACATAGACTTGATTGTTTCTTTCAATGTTGGATTGCATTGGATCAAATGTAATTGACTGCTTCTAAGAATTTTATTTAACTTTTAATAGTCAGTTACAGATTTTGATACTTCACAAAATCATTGAGAAATTAGATAATATAATCAAACTATTGCACAGAATAACAAACAAATTTTCATATCACATTGTTTTGAGCCAAAGTAACTTTTCATTCTTTGCGAAACTGGATTTTTGCCAACAATTCTGAATAAACATTTCCATCTGGTTGTAAACTCTTCTTTTTTAAATACTCTGCAATCTTAGTCTGTAAAATAAGAATAGACAGTTACAATGAAATAACAATGACAATTCATTCATTTTAACTAACAATGTTTCTTAATAATAAATCTTACAACTTGCTTAGGGTCCACACAATTGTGCTTCTGTGCCAGATTCCAAAGATTAACTGCAAGATTTAACAATGCACCATCTTTTAAATTTCCTCTTATCATCACTCGAGAAAAAAGGGACACAGCCAATGTTGCCTAAAATTAAATATGCTTTATTAAGAAATACTCTGAATTTTTTAACTTTTAATATCATTTCATTATTTACTCTGTTCATCATACTTGGGCCTGGAACTGTTCATTGACACCTAAATTTTTCAGATGTATCAAAATTTCTTCCAATAATATACTGCACATTTTATTAATTTCTGTAATAAATTTTGGGTCTGAACCATAAAGAGTATCATTTGAATCAACTACAAAAAAACAAACAAACAATAATTAAGTAAACAAAACTGTAAGAATGCCCCATACACCCAGTCACAATTCAAGACAATAAAAAAAATACATATTTACCTTTTTCAACATGATACAAATAATATTCTTGTGAAGCTGCTGTTAACATATCAAGAACATTCATGTATATCACTGCTTGTGCGTTACAGGATAAATCCCATGGGTACTGCTGCAGGACATTTATCAGTGCTCTAGTCAAATATAAAACACCTTGTTCTGGATTATCCTGTCAACCAATATTTTTTCAATTTATTCCGATGTTCTCCATGAATTAGGGACAATAAGGTAGTGAAAGAAGAAATTATTCAGTCAGTTGTAAATATTTTTTTGGAAAACAATGTTTCGAAGAAAGTTGTTCTCAAAAACATAAAATCAAACACAATTTGAATTACTATGTTCAATTTAATGTTTGATGATGAATAATTTTCTTTAGCAGTACAGCCCTGAAGAAGACCGTGATATGTCGGTCGAAACGTCGGCACCCCAGCCTTCGACGCGGCGTCACCCGGGCAGTCCAGATCATTTGAAATGTTGTCTAATAAATTAAAATTGACCGAATAACTTTTCTTCCACAACCTGAAAGTCCCTGATAAAGAAATACATTGGAATAAATATATCAAATTGGAAAATCACATAATAATATCAACATTCGTTTTTCTTCTTAGAAAGAAGCTCTCTTGAGCTACACTTGCATTTTACCTACTAAAGTCCAATGCTCACTTGATTTGAAAATATATGGAATAAACAACAAAGTTAACAACCACTTACTGGAACAACCAACAAAGTAGAAAGAAACTGACTGACATATGACACCAAATATGGCTCAGTACTTTTTTGTTTACCGTCTACATCCATTGTTGGGGGAAGTTCTGGAATTATGCTTAAGGCAGCTTTAAAGCATGCATCAGCTGCAACAAACATTCACATTAACAGGAACAAGTACAATAGTAATAAAAATAATATGAATAATTATTATAGGTTAATAAATTTCAAATAACTAATAATAAATAATTGTTTGAATCAATTTTATCACAGGAGGAGGAGGAGGAGGAGGAGGAGAAGAAGGAGAAGAAGGAGAAGAAGGAGAAGAAGAAGAAGAAAAGAGAAAGAAAAAAAAAGAAAGATAATTATAATTTTGTTTATAAAAGAATTCTAAAGATAGTGTTACTTGTCATTGAGGCATACACCATAACATTACAAAGATCAACACATTTTCCAAGCTAATTATGAAAGATACTAGGTAATTTTGCACTTATGTGAATGCCATGCAGAAATTAAAATTAAAACAATGATATACATCGTATAAACAAACCTTGCCCAAGACACTGGTTGAGAAGAGCAACTTGCCCTGATAAAAGATATAATTCCAGTCTTGTAAATACTGATGTAATTGATGGTATTGTTATGTAACAGTAAGCAGCACAAGCCCTCACGAAAGCAGCAGTTTTACGTGTATGATGACCTTTAACTATACAACGAGTTTCCACAGCCAAACGATTAACACTCTGCAACAAAGGACACGATTTACTTTGACAAATATTAGATTTACTGTAGAGCAGAGAAAAAATACAGAGCTACGTTTACACCCTACACGGCTGCCATCTTTCTTGGACCTTTCTTGTGAAATTTTGTGAATTATTTAAGATTTGTGGTGGCGTCAGTCAACAAGTGGCGAAGCAAAATGGCCAAGAATGTTTCGCACTGGGGAGTACCCTATTCTCTTCGGCGTCCCGGTGACGAAGACATCCAGAACTCGCGGGACCCATCGCCCCTATGAGGTGTAGTGAAGACCACCTTCGCGCTCCCCGAACATCTCATAGACCTATCTCGGTCCTGCATCTTTACTCGCATATTTGCCTCCGGAATTCCCTGGCTCCGCCTCTGTGTGCTGCGGTGGGACCCAGTTCTTCAATTAAATAAACGCAGTTTTCACATACTTGCCTGTCAGGCCAAGAGATCAAGGAAGGATCACAAAGGTTATTCTTTATCGTATGGGATTATTAGCGGGGAGACTACCCTTAGGCAGTTGTTCCGCACCCGAGTTTTTCGATTTCCTTGGAACCCTACCCTACCCTACCCTACCCCTGACGAGGGTCTGGGGACCTTTATCGAGCAGGCGCACCTCGCGGTCGGTTCCCTAAATACGCCTGGCATTTGACTCTCACTTGATGTCTCACTGACTGTTGCTAGATGTAGCTTCTGCAGCACTGCTTGACACGGTCGCGATCATGCGACATCTGGCGGCACGAACGAGAAAGACGCAAAAGGTCATGCCATATTCCATCGTGAAGACAAGTCCCCCCACGCACCACGTTACGAAAACCCAAGTATATATCCGAGATGTTATAGAACGATTTTCCTAAGGATGAGCCAAAGTGACAGTCCGCGAAAACAAGTGAACATCACATGTAATTCAGAGAAGTATCCCTTCGCCGCGACAGCTGTTCAACCACGCCTCTTCGTAAAGTGTTTGGTAATGGCTTCTGTGAAAACATCCCTATGAAGTCTAAGAGTTTCGCTGAGGTATATGCACGTACGTGAGTCCGGGAAATATTTAAATTTAATTACGTATGAAGAAAATCTCTTAACATGCTCTCGTAATCAGTAAAAGAAAACTGCCACGAATGTAAATAGAAAGAAAAATAATTTTAAGCCGTAAACACGTGCACCAGTACGCATCTCGCTTTCAAGTCTCGGTTTTAAAATAAACATAATATTTATCACACA
Organism: Teleogryllus occipitalis; assembly: GCA_011170035.1. NCBI lineage: Eukaryota > Metazoa > Arthropoda > Insecta > Orthoptera > Gryllidae > Teleogryllus > Teleogryllus occipitalis. Next base: position 94,891 of record BLKR01000183.1, on the reverse strand, counting down.
AAAAGTAAATTCAATGTAATATATAATGAAAAAAGAATTTTTGCAGAAGAGCACATAACACTACACTTCCTAATATCAATTATTTCTCGCAGCGCACTATATTTTTGTCGGACAAGGACACGACAAAAGGAAGTGTCGAAGCCATTTACAAGTTAGCCAACTGCAAACGAACGAATGCGGGAAGGGAGTCTAATGGGTTCAAAGGCACAACGACCACAGAACCTTCAGTTATGTTGCCAGCACTAGCTGTCACTTTGGCTCATCCTTAGGAAAATCGCTCTATAACTATATCCGAACTGCCTGGTTGGGAGAAAGTGAGCTCCCGTTAGGGCGGGTTGTTGTCGGAGGAATTTCATTTTGGCGGGCTCCGATACCGCCAGGCTTTCTTTGGATGTACAAGTCGTGTGTCAACGCCCAAGGAAATAAAAAATCATTTATTCCTTTGATTTTTTTAGATTTCTTTCATTTATTCGGTCTTCCGTGCGATCGGCGTCATAGACCGGCACCACCGTGTCCATGCAACGCGGGCAGTGCGCGAGCGCAGCTCAAGCCGCTGGAGAATGCCACCAACGTCTTCAGGTCGGATCGGGAGGCGGAAGCGCATGCGCGCGACGTCCTCCCCCCCCCCCACACACTCAAGGACGAAGCGTGCCAAGACATTGGATCTCTTTTTAACGGCCTGCTGGAGAGCAAGCGTCCGTGATTATGATATTCCGTTGCGCGTAGCACGCTTTAGCGATATTCATGAAATTAGTGTTAGTTTTTGATCAGAATAGAGAAAAAGTGGAACAACAGTGTTAAATAATTGTTTCCCTTCCCTTTCGTATGAAGAAATGAAACAAATAATTGAGTGATAGGCGATCGTGTCCTAACCTGATATTTCAGAATTTAATTTTTAAAACGAGAACTGAATATTGGGAAGAGCGTCGAGCATGTCTTTTTAAATACTATAAAATGTATTATTCCAATTTTTGAAATGGAAAATACATCTTCATTGTTATTTTGCGACTATCTTTCCCTCATTCTTCTAACTTCACAATTTAACATAAATAAGAATTTTGTTTACATAATTCATTTTATATCACTAATACATAATCACTAAATATGTAAGCGAAAAAGAGTAGTGTGGGGGTTAACACTCCTCCAGTTCCCGCCAACGCCCTAGGTCCAGAGAGAGGCGACGCAACTGCCGCCCAGGTTCTGAGGATTTTCCGCCCTTCGAAAAACCGGGCACTTCGGCCGGGATCGAACCCGCACACTGACGGTTCAGAGGCCAGTATTCTAACCCCTCAGTCACCTAGGCTTCTTACACAAGGGTATCAGAATGTCGTCCACACCTCAAACTCAATTGAAAATACCGTATTTATGTCTTATATCGGTTTCGAACCCACAGTTTTAGTGTCACCATGTATTTTGGCTCACTTACCTCAAATCCTCATCTCAAGAGGCGAATTACTTGACCGCAATAAAAGTGAACCTTTTTGCTATTGATTTATTTATTTAATTATTTAACGTCAAAAACTGTTAAAAACTGTGGCGTACTATGGGGAGAAGTTAATTCTGTGCACGTTTTGAAAATTCTGTGATCCCTTTCCTAAGCCATACACTACTTGAAATTTAAATACAGAAAAAAATGAGCGATTTGTGCAAGGATTGTTAACAACTAACTCCGATGTAATAAAATCTATTTTCAAGGGTAAATCAGCAATAAATTTGGGCTCTTATCCCTCATCACGCCCTTCGTCAAAGTATAATACAATACTTCCTGCCGCGACAACAAGGACAACGATATGTATGTATGAAACTCCTTATGGTCTGCAACACCACAATTCTTTGCTTCGTCAGGGGGACAAGTCCCCAGGGTGGCCACCTTAGCCTTTTTGGCTTTTATCATCACCCCCCCAATTACACGCAAAACGCCGACGGCCAAATCCAGCTGGAACCCAGTTAGCTCTCGTGGCAACATCCTAATACGAGTACAATGCCTGTGTAGGTGTCGCCCTGCTAGTTCAGAACTCTTAGCTTTCCAGGCTAGTACCGGAGTCTAAATAATGCGCTACTCACATGCGCCGGGAACAAGTTCCTTCCTCTTTGCCCAGAGTATCGGGACACTGCCACGACGAACCCAGCCCAGCTAATGTCTAGGCGGCTTGGAGCCTCCATCCCGTCTCCACATTGCTTACCGCCAGCTATCGACGTGGGTAACGCCGGAAACTGTCGACCTGACGACTACGCCATCGTGATCCCCCCTTAGGGGATGGAGAACGATAATTTGAATAACTATTTCACAGGGAATTCTAGAAGACGTGCACGGATAATGAAGTTACGTCCAGAAGCAAAACAAGGGGTCATCTCAGCATTTCCTCAAAGGATCAGGGAAACTGGACGAAAAACCTGATCGAGATGCGGGTCATTGACCCAGAGGCTGCGGTACAATACTTGTTACATGTTGTTTAAAATTATACAGTCCAAATGGTAAATAATACATTAAATATAACTGTTAAAAATGATATTGGCTTCCTTTCGTCCTTCCGATCCCTAAATCGTTCCCTAACCCAACTTCAAACTGCCCTCGACTTCTACCACTCTTGGGCTACCCAAAACAATATTCATTAAAACCTGCCTAAGGTCGAACCTCTGTAGGACGGAAACCTGCTATCTCAGACAAACAAGTCTCAGAAAGGAACGAATTTGAAAATAACCTATGTAAGCCTGAAACCTGTCTAAAGCGGAAACTGGAAGCCGGAAATTATATATATTTCTAAAATAAAATAAAATAAAATTTGACAAATTAAAAAAAAAATATTATTTCAACAAGGAAACTACTTAATCCCTGCATTTCCAAAAGGAAAAATACGAAAACTACCATCAGATAATGTAAATATAATAGACAAAATGGTTTACTCACATGTACAAGATGTGCATGGACAGCATCAAGGTTCGTGAATGCAGACCTTGCTTCAACATAAAAACTAAGTTGCTGCTCGAAATCACGACCATATTCAACATTTCTAACAAAAGCAGATATTAAATTTCCAATTTGACGCTTCTCATCTTCCACAGTTAGAGCGCTGAAAGCATACAATGAAAGAAACCAGGTGATACATCTGCATGTACTGTCAAGTATTATTAGTAAGTTACATATCATAATATCCTACTAACTCATTATCCAGCATTTTAAAATCATTTAAGCAAACAAAGTGCCAGAGTTTAAAAAATACATATCTTTATTTTTTGAAATTTCAAAAGTTTAATTGAAAACGACTTTCTGACATTGAATTCAGAATATTGTAACGTCACCACATGGCGGCCAGGGCTTCGAACATCTTTAGAAAGTGTCGAAGATGGCGAGCAGAGGGGAGGACGTCCGGTCGGCTGGCACAAAGACTGTTAGTAGCTTTTGTCAACTGAAAAGGGAGCCATTAACACTCCGGGACGCAAGTCGGCCGGGCAAAGAGTTCTGACCCCCCGTCGGCGGTCAGGGGAGGCTGGCTGGCCATATGGTCCCAGAGCCACCCGCATGTGCAGAGAAGCTAGGGGGTGGGGGGACATGACCGCCAGAAGCTAGCTGGCCGGAAAGAGGAGTTCGTTGAGAGATCGCCTCGCGTGCGGACGCAACTGCGGCCCGTTGGCAGAAGTGCATTCCTTGGACACTGCGAGTGCGTAGCACCGGGTGTCAGGACACCGGCGCGGTAAAGCGTCTGGGTGGAGGATGCACTAGCCGGGAGATGGGAGCAGTGTGCGTGGAGTCGCGGAGGTAGATTGCGAACGGAACCCCAGAGCTGTAAATACTGTATAATATTCTGTAAATAAATATTGTAACTAGAGCTCGTGTCTGTGTAGTCATTTCGCTACCACGACGCCACAGACGGGGTTATTTAAATGGTGGCAGCGGTCAACGAACCCAGGCAAGGGGAAGCTGTGTTAAAATTCGTTAACAAATTTTAATAGTGCAGCGGCATAAGTACCCAGGCTGGGGGAGGAAGTATGCGGTTACGATAGACTCGTATATCGGTACTTGGATGAACTTTCGAGGGCTCACCGGTGTAGTAACGCACGGGGTTATTTAAATCGTAAAGGCATCGAAGGGGCAGAGACTGGATCGTCGGACCGAAGAAAGAAGCCATCCCGGACAGGAAGGAAGGAAGGAAGGACGACGTCAAAGCCAACCGACGCCGATACAAGGACATCAAGGACACCGTACGTAAGTGTAGCCTTCGGCATTCATAGCGATCAGAATCAGGCATAATGGCATTTTTAGCAAGGTACCGGAAAGACTGTCTGGTGCAGGTCGCGAGAGAATTAGGAGAGTCTGTAAGTAACGAGAATACAGTGATCAGTCTCAAACAGATAATTCTAGATAGTGTTCATTACGAGGAAGAATTTGTTAAAGAATTAGCGAATAATTGTCAAGATACTATCGCGAGGGAACGAGAAGAAAGGGAAAGAGAAAAGGAGAGGGAACGAGAAGAAAGGGAAAGAGAAAGGGAAAGAGAAAGGGAGAGGGAAAGGGAACGAGAAGCAAGGGAGTTTGAACTGGAGAAGTTGAGGCTAACGAGGCAGACGACGACTATTTCGGAAGCAGGTACGGAGGCAAATTCTAAAGCGCACATTAAGTTATATCATGTAATGGATAAATTTAGAGGCGAAAAGGATGACATCACGGCTTATTTAAGTGTATTCGAAGCACAGGCCAATCAATTGGGCGTACCGGAAGAAGATTGGGTAATCAATCTTATGGGGTTGTTGCCGAACCAAGTCAACTCATGGCTTATGATTGAAGGTCGGGGAAATGCGACCGAATATACCGAGATGAAAGCAAAATTATTAGAAATGTATAAGTTTAATGCGGAAAAGTTTAGGCAACTATTTACTAAACATATGAAGCAGACCGGTACCACTTGGAACGTGTACGCGAGAGAGTTGCACAATTATTGTAAGCAGTGGGTGGCGGGATTGCAAATATCTACCTTTGAAGCTCTTCTTGATCTAATTGTTACCGATCAAATGAAGCGGCGGGTTCCGTCCGAGATCAGGGAACATTTTATAGACGAATGGGGTACATTTACAGTTGCGTTGGACTTCGCAAAAAAATTAGATAATTATGAAAATAATAGGGCAGGATGGAAGAGCTTGTTTCCAAAGCACTGTAAGAAGGCAGAACCAGTTGCAGATATTGCCCCGAGTTCGGAGAAGCATAGTGCGAAGCCGTATGATAAGAAAGGTGAAGTAAGAATAGATTTCGATCAGCCGAGCAAACGGAAATGTTTCTCTTGTGGCTCGACCCAACACCTTAAGCGGGACTGTCCAGGTGCACGAAACGGGGAGAAGGTTGGTCATGTGGCCGACCCAGATGCGCGTGAATTATTTCGCCCACACACGGTTTCCGGATTAATTAACGGAATCAGATCGGAGCTGCTGAGAGACACTGGTGCAAGCTTTGATATTGTTAATGAACGGCTGGTAAAAGATGAGCACATGACGGGCGAGTCGGTTTGGATATTTCAGCCACTAGACTCTGAACCACGGAACTTGCCAGTCGCGCAGGTAACAGTTCAAGGGCCGTTTGGAACCGTAGTTACGAAGGCAGCGGTTGTAAAAAAAGAATGTGATATCGGTTACTATCTGTTGAGTAACAGAACTGCTCTGCTGCTCGATGAAATACGCAAAGGTTACGTAGAGCCGCAAGTGGTTGGGGCCGTGGTAACTCGCGCGGGCGCGGCCAGGGCCGAGGCTCGGGAGGACGTAGCATCCGAGTCGCCGTCAGGTGAGCGACCGGAGGAGGCTCTCCCGGACGGGGCTGACGAAACAGAAGGGCTAGAGCCACCGCAAGCCGTAGAGGAAGGTCAGACGGAACTTGAACCTCAGGTTGTCGAATTAATCCGCGTAGACAGAGAGACGTTTGCGGCGGAACAACAAAGGGACAATAGCCTGAAGGAAATATATAAAGCGTGCGTGAATAGAGTACCAGAGAAGGGAAAAGACGCGTACTTCATTAAGAATCGAGTGTTATTTCGATCGCGACACAGTAAACGTGGAGAAAGATTCGACATGATTGTTGTACCGGAAATATATCGAGGTACCGTCCTCAAGTTGTGTCATGAAACAGCCATTGCACACTTAGGCACCACCAAGAGCAAAGATAGTATGGCTAAATATTTTTATTGGCCGAATTGTTTCCAGGAAATGGAAAAATTTATCAGATCTTGTGATAGTTGTCAGAAGGTGGGAAGGTCGGGAGAGAAGGTGCGTGGCTACCTTACCTTAGTACCGCCTGTCTCAGAAATATTTAGCAAAATAAATGTAGATGCATGCGGACCATTTCCGGAATCGCAAACGGGGCACAAATTCATCCTGACTGCCATCTGTGTAGCTAGTCGATTTCCGGAGGCAATCCCGATAACGGATTTAAGATCTACTACGGTTATTGATGCGCTACTGGAATTATTTAGTAGAATAGGATTCCCCAAAGAGATGCAAACGGATCAAGGCACTTGCTTTACTAGCATACTGACAGCGGAATTCGCACAGAAATTCGGAATTCGGCTTGTTAGGAGTTCGCCGTACCACCCACAATCCAATGCAATAGAGCGTGTACATCGAACGATGAATAGACTCATTAAAGTTATGTGTTTGGAAGCGGGCACGGAATGGGAAAAGCAGCTTCCGGCAATCTTATTTGCGTTACGGACTACTGTTCACGAAAGCTTAGGATTCACTCCCGCTGAGCTTGTGTATGGCAGGAACTTACGTACTCCAATCACTTTAATGTATGAGCGCATTGCGGAAACTGAGGAGGAAGAGAACTCCGTGGTCGAATACGTGTTTAAATTAGTGAACCGTCTCAAAAGATCGCGCGAGCTTGCTCATCAAAAATTAGTTAAGGAGCAAGAAAAGAGAAAGGTGTGGTATGACCGCAAGGCAGTGCACCGCACATTTGCTGTAGGAGATCGTGTCCTAGTGCTAGCGCCGAACAGAACCCAGAAACTTTCGGTACAGTGGGTCGGGCCCGGCGAGGTGTTAGAGAAAATATCAGAAACGAATTATGTCATTTTGTTACCTGGGAAAAAAGAGGGCCGTGTATACCACGTGAACATGTTGAAAAGGTACCATCAGAGAACGGAATACATTAGTTACGTGGCAACACAGGCACCCGAGTTCGAACCAGACGAAGATGAATTGGACAAATATGCCGTGAAACTAGAAAATGGAGATTTTGAGTTAGAAGCGATGTTCGAGGGTACAGATGTCGAACCGGAGTTTCGGAAAAGGCTGGAAGAGATTGTTTTCAAATATAGAGAGATATTCTCGGACAAGCCTGGTCTGACTGACATGGTAACAATGGATATTGTAACAATCCAGGATCCCCAGGAACGAAGACAGGGCAAAGAATAAAGATAAACATGTAATAAGTGGTATTAACATCAAAGGCGGGGACAAATGAAAGCGGTGTCGCGTAGCGATAATTTTTTGGAAGTCTAAGAAGACGCGACAAAATCATAATGGGGACAATATAGTTCAGTAGCGTTTGTCGAGCGAAACATTTTGGAAGTTATTTGAAAGAAATCGGTTCACGCGTTCCAAAGATATAAACAATTTAGTGAAGTACATTTTAAGCACACAACTAGACACGATAGCCATTGTTGTAGCATAAGATCTAATGTAAAAAGTTGTTTTTTTTTCAACAAATTAAGTAAACGCGTGAAGCGATTCAAACGAAACTTTTGGCATTAATAGAAGAAATTATGGGGAAAATTATGGCACTACTCACAACGCGGAGAAATTTCGGGGGGCTACAGTATAAAAGAAAATGTAAATTGTATAAGTGGGAAATTCCAAACCAGTCGTATGACGTCAGAGCGGTGGAAGGGGATCGACCGTCTTCAGATTAAAAGAACTTTGGAAATTTTAGATGGTAGAAAACGAAATAGAAAACGGTAATAGCATTCAATTTGAAAATGCCTGAGAATAATAAAGAGAGACGACCCAGAAGAAGAAGATTAACTTAAAAATATATAATATTATATAGAAGACCCGGAAGTGATCGTGAAATGTTCGAGAAAAAAAAAAGAGGAAGTCTCGTGACAACAATGAAAGAATAACGCGGGGAGGATAGCTTGAGAGGGACGTATGTTGAAACGCTCCGCGGAAATTAAAAAAATTTTGTTAGAAAGTTGTGCTAATCACGCGAGCAAAGTTAATTTTATAACGTTTAGTTGTAGTGGAGAAAGTTTAGAAGGTGAAACGCGGAAAATTATTGAAAAATTTTCAAAGAGAACGTTGTTCGCGAATATAAACAGTCGCATCATCAGCCGTGTGATTAAACTCGTTTCGTAAGTAATAAACAGTTATAACGAAGAGACATTGATTATTTAAAATGAAATTTTCCGAATTACGTGTGTGAAAAATGGAAGGATGCTGCGAATGGACAAACAAAAGGACGCTGCGTATATTTGGCGAGGGTGATGCATGAGAACGGCGCGGTGCAGGTCGCTGAACTCAACGAAAGGAAAGTGCACTAACTTTATTTAAATTGGTAATGCGCATTGATAAGAAGAAAGAATAGACTCATAGCTTCTAATGTACAAGGCCAAGTTTTGTCAAATAGAAATAGATTTTAGTGAAAACAAAAAATAGAATGCGCATTCAAGTATGAATGATTTGGTTTTAATCTTATAGTGTAAATCTTCAGTGTGAATGAGAATTTCGTGTTTCTAGGGTACTGTTTATTGTGTATTTAGTGTATTGTTTTTCGATTTTGTGTTGTTTGTTATTTGTTATGCCTCTAGCAGAGGAAGGAGAACAAAAAAAAAAAAAAAAAACAACAGATAAAATAAACGATGTCGAACGTTGTTGGTTCGACATTAAACCAATGCAATTGGTCTTATAAGTATGTGTAGTTAGATGAGGACCTACGCCCACGTGCCCGAATACTACGTCAGGATCCTGTATAGGTCCGCCACAGCCTCACGCCCAGTATTTATATCTGTATGAATAAATATCAGAAAAGCAGCTAGGCAACGGGCAAATTTCAGATGTATGTATTTTTGGCAACCCAACGTCAGGCATAATAGTGGACATTTTGGTAAGAACTATAGATGAAAGGAGCACAGGTAAAGATCGTTACATATTTTTGTAAATTAGTTTTGAGAAAGAAAAGCAGAACGGATAGGTGACGTGTACCATTACATATTTGGCAGCCCAGCGTGGGGGCCATTGTAGAAGGTTTTCGGAGGTAGACATAGGTACCGTTACATATTTGGCGCCGCAACGCGGGTCGTGAGTAGAACGAGTACCAGGGCACTATAATAGTACGCAAGTGGGCTAGGCAATAAGGTCAAAGATCATTGTAACCATAACATATTGTATTTCAAAATGGAGACGCGTAGTGGAAAAATGATAAGCATACGGGATACGTCGGATTCGGAAACAATTTCCGCTCGCGATGAGGACGAGGAGGGCCAACGTTTACAGGACGTAGAAGTAGAAGGGGAGGGGAATATTGCGATAAACACGCAAAGTGCAGATATGAGCCAGGAAGCTGCAGGTGAAATTGTTCCTGAGGTGCAAGGGGTACCCGAATCCACCCTTTCCATGTTGCTACGTGTAATGCAAGAAATAAGAAGTGACAATGTTAGGTTGGAGAATAATTTGCAGAGGCAAATAGAAGGTAAATTTGAGGAAGTTGTGGAGCAGAATAAAGGAATAAATGCCGCGCTGAACAAATTGCAGAATGAGGTGCAGGTCGCGGTGTCGAAAGTTCAAGACGAAGTAAGCGCGTTTAAAGTGGAAACAATCGCGCGTTTCGCCAGGTTAGAACAGAACGCGAAAACGGGGGAGGAAACATCAGAAACTCGTTTCGCGGTACAAGAGGTGTTCAACCAACAAATTAGTACAGGTGTGGGTGAAATCCAATCGACCGTGGGCACCTTGCAACAATCGGTGCAATTACAAGAAACGCGATTGTCAGACATAGGCAGGAATGTGCAGGACTTCAAAGAAGTGGCGCGACAGCAAGACGCTCGTATAGGTCGTGTAGAAGAATCTATCAGTGGGATAGATAGAAATATTATAACGGCTGTTCAGGGAGAATTAAATAGTCGGAAATTGGCAGATATAGGATCGACAAAAGAAGTCGATAAAGAAATTCTGAACAAGATAGCAGACCTAGAGCAGCAGGTGTATGCAGCGCAAAGGGCGAATGGCAATGGTTACGCAATGGGGCATGCGACGTTGCCAAATTACCTGCGATTTCATGGGGAAAGCAGAGAACAACCATACTCATTTCTGACGGCACTCGAGAACTATTTTAAAGTAAATAACATTCCGGAAGGAATGAAGTTGAGATTCGTAGAGGAAGCCCTTAGCTCTAAGGCGCAGTATTGGTGGCAGGCGCTGACACCAACACCGGAAACATATGGGGAATGGAGGGCTAAGTTTCTAGAACGATACTGGAACCAACACCATAGGTTCGAGTTGAAATACCGGCTGATGTCAGAACGGTATCGGAAAGGAAGCGCCGAAACTATGAGCGATTTCGTCACCCGGAAAGTTAGTGCATTTAAGGTATGCAGCGAAGAATTTAACCCGGCGGAAATTATTCGAATCCTCATTCGACAGATGCCGAGCGGGATAAGAAATTTGCTTTGGAACAATATGCCGGAGACGATTGACGCGTTAATTGAAAGAGTAAGTCGGTTCGATCAGGCGAACGACGAGAATGAACGGGACGGGCGTGACGGGAAAGGTCCGAATTCCGGTAATGGTAATGGCAATAACCGATACAATGGAGGGCGATATCGGCATGATAATGTGTGCGCAATAGAGGTGCGCGAAGACAAGCCTCGAGGGAGGGAAGAAAAGTCACAGGACGGACAGGTGCAACGAAAACCGAAGCCGAAGGACGGCGAACGAGCAGGCGCGGAACGATCGGAGCAAGAAGCCAGGGATCGTAATCAGGCAAAGACGGAAGGGGCGCAAGGGCGATGGGAACTAACGGCAAGGAAGGAAAACTAGATGCGTTTGGTGCGAGAAGGTGGATCGAACCAAACGAGAGGCAAAAGGATGTCGTGACAATTGTGGCAATAGCGAGCATTGTGGTCGAAGGTGATGAATTGCTTCGAGAGGAAACAACAGAAGGCGCAGGGCCAAGTAAATGTTTGATTCTGCAAGGCAGGTGTTACGGGAAGGAAGTTCGAGCGCTGGTAGATACGGGTAGTAGTATTAGTGCGGTATCGGAAGAATTTTGCAAGAAGGTGCAGAAAGAGGGGCATATGTTGGTAGAACTGCCGACGCGGAAGCTTCGCGTGATCATGGCTAATCGAAGAGCGGCAAACACCACAGGGAAGCAAATCTGGTTGGAAATAGATTTAGGAGAGGTGACAATAGAGGTAGCAGCAATTGTTGTCCGGGGGCTGATCCGTGACGTCATCATGGGGATGGATGCACTGGATGCTTGCCAAGCCGTTGTCGACGTGAGAGCGAGGAGAATAACGCTAAAGTCGCAAGGTTTTATTGGAAGCAGGTCAGTGGTCGCTCAACTTGATAGTACGGAGGCGGAAGGAAACGAGCTTCAGGCTACCATGGAAGAGACTCTTCAGAATGTGGAAAGGGCCGCGGAGGAGGTCATCGATCAAGAGGGCTGTCCGGTGCGAGTTCGCCAGTTGCTAAGGGAATTTATTGAAGTTTTTGGGGAGTCGTCAGAGCCGGTGAAGGGCTACAAGTTTAAGCTGCAATTGAAGGATACTACGCCGTTTTCTACGAAGCAATATCCCGTACCACAGGTGTATCATGGGCAGGTGCGCCAGTTGATTAAAGAGATGGAGCAGAAGGGCGTTATTAGAAAGGCAATAACCCCGTACGTTAGTCCGTTGGTTGTAGTAGTAAAGAAGAACGGGAACATTCGTTTGTGTCTTGACGCGAGAAGGTTAAATACGGTCACAATTCCACGATACGAGACGCCACCTACTGTAAGTGAAATGGTTATGAAGTTAGGAGGGGCGAAGATCTTCAGCGCGTTAGATTTTTCATCCGCGTATTGGCAAATAGAGGTAGAAGCTGGATGTCAGCAATACATTAGTTTTAAATTTGAAGGAACTGTATATTCATTTACACGATTGCCATTCGGGTTAAAAAATTCTGGCGCAGCGTTGATCAGGTATCTCGACGATGTGATCCCGGCGGACTTGAAGAACACCATAGTGATGTACGTCGACGACATTATTTTGTTCTCACCTGATTTGGAGTCCCATTTGAAGGATTTGAAGAAATTATTAGAGATTTTCAGAGAGTACAATTTAAAATTGAACTTAGAAAAGTGTGAATTTTGTCGTCAAAAGGTGCAGTTCATGGGACACGAAATCTCGAGTGCAGGGATGAAGATACAGGAGAACAAGAGAGAATTGATTCGGAGTTTACCACCACCCAAGAATGTGCGAGGATTGCGTCGACTTTTCGGAATTTGCAATTATTATGCGCGATTCGTAAAGAATTACTCGCAGAAAGTAGTGCCGTTGTTGCACCTGTTAAAGAAAGGGAGCAGGTGGCAATGGACTCAACAATGCCAAGAAGCCTTCGAGCAGTTGTTGAATGCTTTCGAACGCACGTACGTAGTTCAATACCCCGATTTTCGTCGCCGTATGTACTTGCAGACAGACAGTAGCGGGTTCGCATTGGGGGCGATGTTATTTCAGTTAGGTGAATGTGGAGAGCTGCAAATAATTGCTTTAGACAGTCGCACGTTAAAAGGAAGCGAATTAAATTTTGGAGTGACAGAATTGGAAGCACTTGCTATTGTGTGGGCGACCCGAAAATTTAGGACATTGTTGGTAGGGCGTCCATTCACAATTATTACGGACCACAAGGCATTAACATTTCTTATGAGAAGCCACACTCACAACGATAAGCTTCTACGCTGGACTTTGTGGTTACAACAATTTCAATTCGAGATCGAATATTGTGAAGGTCGGAAGAATTTGCTTCCAGACTATCTGTCAAGGATAAAGGTGAAAGAAAAAGGGATGTTTGAGAGCGTAATGACAGTCATTAGAGTACGAGAAATCAACCCACGATGGACGACAAGGGCGGTGATCGATATGCAACAGCGCAACGGTTTTGTGCAAGAAATCGTGAAGATGGTTAGTGGTCAGCCCTACGACGAGAATCAAATACGAAAGGAGAAGGATAAAGACGTGAATAATTGGAAGATTTATGAAAATATACTATTAAGAAGAACCGGTAGCACAGGAGAGAAATTTCGGATATGGATTCCAGAGGAAAATCGTAAGGAGCTAGCTACTTCCACGCATGAGCATTATGGGCATTTTGGAGGGGGGAAAATAGTGCAGATATTAGCAGACTATTGTTACTGGCCGAACATGGGAAAGGAGGTGAGGCGAATAGCGAGTGCATGTGACGTGTGCCAGAAGACCAAACAACCGAATCGGCATTGTGAAGGAGAATGGCAAGCAATCGTGCCTCAAGGGCCTCGAGATCTCTATGCAGTAGATTTATACGGCCCGCTGCCGAAGACGAGGTTTGGCAACCAGCATTTATTCGTCATCATCGACGTGTTCACGAAGTTCGTGCAGATTTTCCCCATACGAAAGCCCAATACAGCAAGTTGCGTCCGCCAAGTAAAAAAAATTTATCGAAATGTGCGGAAAACCGGCCCGGATTCTAAGCGATAGAGGAACTCAGTTTACAAGCGACAGGTGGAGAGAGGAAATGGAAGCTCTAGAAATCTCCATTCACTTCACAGCTGTGCACCACCCTCAGAGTAATCCGAGCGAGAGAGTAATGCGAGAATTGTCACGACTATTCCGGGTATATACGGCAGAAAACCATCGGGCATGGTTTGAGGCGGTGCCAATATTGAATGACATCCTCAACGCGGTACCGCACTCCAGTACCAACGTGACGCCGTGGGAAGCGCACTTCGGAAGAAGGAAGATGAGACCATTTGACCGTATTCAGATCCCACCAGAAATCGGCGGTGTACAAGAAGTGGCAGCAGGTCAACAGATAGTGTACGAGCAGTTACGGAAGTCGGCAACGAGTAGGAAGAAGGCCCAGAAGCAGTGCCAACGGAGGACGTTTAAAGCAGGAGACAAAGTATTAGTCCGAGCGTCTCATTCGTCCTCGTCGGAACAGAAATTGTTTCGAAAATTCTTTCCGCTCTATGACGGCCCGTACACTATTAAAAAGGTATTAAATAATAACAATGTGGTGTTAGTAGACAGGAATGTAGATAAAGGAACTCAGAATATTTATAATGTGAAGTTATACAAAGAACTAGGATGATAATTGGTAATAGCGAGGTAGCCTGTACAAGAAGTTGAGAGGAAAATAGTTCCAATGTTAAAGAATAGCTTTGAGGAACAAAGATTAGATGTTAAAAAGGTAGTTTTAAGGAATAGGTTAAGATTAGTTGTAAAGAGTATTTTATAAACAAGAAAGGAAGATTATTTAGATTAAGGCACAGGTGGAAAAGGGGTGAAAAGTGTAACGTGTGATAGTGCGACAATAGACGACGGTAGAGCGTGTCGATGTAGTACAGTGCAGATGCAGACACTAGCCGGTGCGTCCGTCGCAAATCTCCAGGGAAGCGGTAGTGTTGTGTACTTCAAGCATGCATTGTTCGCTCAAGGTCAAGTTCACCAACACAGTCAGCGAGTAGCCGTTGAACTGCAACAGGTACTGAGTGAAGTAGGAGGCGTGTGGGAATAGACAAGAGTAACAATGTGTAGTGATAGATGTAGACTCATCATGACGGTGTCATATCTGAGCGACATCTTAGGCAGGGGGAGATGTAACAATCCAGGATCCCCAGGAATGAAGACAGGGCAAAGAATAAAGATAAACATGTAATAAGTGGTATTAACATCAAAGGCGGTGACAAATGAAAGCGGTGTCGCGTAGCGATAATTTTTTGGAAGTCTAAGAAGACGCGACAAAATCATAATGGGGACAATATAGTTCAGTAGCGTTTGTCGAGTGAAACATTTTGGAAGTTATTTGAAAGAAATCGGTTCACGCGTTCCAAAAGATATAAACAATTTAGTGAAGTACATTTTAAGCACACAACTAGACACGATAGCCATTGTTGTAGCATAAGATCTAATGTAAAAAGTTGTTTTTTTCAAAAAATTAAGTAAACGCGTGAAGCGATTCAAACGAAACTTTTGGCATTAATAGAAGAAATTATGGGGAAAATTATGGCACTACTCACAACGAGGAGAAATTTCGGGGGGCTACGGTATAAAAGAAAATGTAAATTGTATAAGTGGGAAATTCCAAACCAGTCGTATGACGTCAGAGCGGTGGAAGGGGATCGACCGTCTTCAGATTAAAAGAACTTTGGAAATTTTAGATGGTAGAAAACGAAATAGAAAACGGTAATAGCATTCAATTTGAAAATGCCTGAGAATAATAAAGAGAGACGACCCAGAAAGAAGAAGATTAACTTAAAAATATATACTATTATATAGAAGACCCGGAAGTGATCGTGAAATGTTCGAGAAAAAAAAAAGAGGAAGTCTCGTGACAACAATGAAAAAATAACGCGGGGAGGATAGCTTGAGAGGGACGTATGTTGAAACGCTCCGCGGAAATTAAAAATTTTGTTAGAAAGTTGTGCTAATCACGCGAGCAAAGTTAATTTTATAACGTTTAGTTGTAGTGGAGAAAGTTTAGAAGGTGAAACGCGGAAAATTATTGAAAAATTTTCAAAGAGAACGTTGTTCGCGAATATAAACAGTCGCATCATCAGCCGTGTGATTAAACTCGTTTCGTAAGTAATAAACAGTTATAACGAAGAGACATTAATTATTTAAAATGAAATTTTCCGAATTACGTGTGTGAAAAATGGAAGGATGCTGTGAATGGACAAACAAAAGGACGCTGCGTATATTTGGCGAGGGTGATGCATGAGAACGGCGCGGTGCAGGTCGCTGAACTCAACGAAAGGAAAGTGCACTAACTTTATTTAAATTGGTAATGCGCATTGATAAGAAGAAAGAATAGACTCATAGCTTCTAATGTACAAGGCCAAGTTTTGTCAAATAGAAATAGATTTTAGTGAAAACAAAAAATAGAATGCGCATTCAAGTATGAATGATTTGGTTTTAATCTTATAGTGTAAATCTTCAGTGTGAATGAGAATTTCGTGTTTCTAGGGTATTGTTTATTGTGTATTTAGTGTATTGTGTATTGTTTTCGATTTTGTGTTGTTTGTTATTTGTTATGCCTCTAGCAGAGGAAGGAGAACAAAAAAAAAACAACAGATAAAATAAACGATGTCGAACGTTGTTGGTTCGACATTAAACCAATGCAATTGGTCTTATAAGTATGTGTAGTTAGATGAGGACCTACGCCCACGTGCCCGAATACTACGTCAGGATCCTGTATGGGTCCGCCACAGCCTCACGCCCAGTATTTATATCTGTATGAATAAATATCAGAAAAGCAGCTAGGCAACGGGCAAATTTCAGATGTATGTATTTTTGGCAACCCAACGTCAGGCATAATAGTGGACATTTTGGTAAGAACTATAGATGAAAGGAGCACAGGTAAAGATCGTTACATATTTTTTGTAAGTTAGTTTTGAGAAAGAAAAGCAGAACGGATAGGTAACGTGTACCATTACATATTTGGCAGCCCAGCGTGGGGGCCATTGTAGAAGGTTGTCGGAGGTAGTCGTAGGTACCGTTACATATCCCATCACATAAATTTGTCACACACTATGCACATTCTGACTCTGACAAAACTAATCTTATAGATGATCAATTATTAGACATTTATTAATAATCCAATAATTAACCAAGATTTTAATGATAAGATCGAAAGGCCTTTATCCTCAACTAATTTTACAATTCCTTCAAAAATCAAATTTATCTCCCACCAAGAAGCCCTAAAGATAACAAAGAGTCTAAAAATTCATAAAGCCCCACGATATGATAATATTTAAAATAATTGAATCTATTGAATCTATCTTAAAGAATTGAATCTACTGATTTTATCAAAATTAACTTAAATCTTTAAATCCATGCTCCGAATATCGTATTTCCGCAAAGCATGGAAATTAGCATATATATATATATATATATATATATATATATATATATATATATATATATATATATATATATATAATATTGTGACGGAACACACACGCCGTGGACTGGCCTCCGGCGCGCCGCACACAATGCAACCTGGTCTTTGATCAGGGGTCGTTAGCCCTGAGGGTGTGAAGCACCGCTCGGGCGTTACCAGCGCCGTGCGGCAGCCTACTGTCGCTCCGACGCCAGGCCTGTCAGGTTGTTCGTTCGTCTTGCCTGTGAGAGGCAAATAAGGGGTAGCTTGCAATGGATAGAATACAGGGCGGATCGAATTCTAATGAAACACTTGGATGGCTCTGGTAAAATTAGGCATGTATTCTTAAACTTTTTCCAGAGGCACATACACATACACACTAGATTATAATAAACAAACTGCAATCCTATTTCTATTATAATTATAGTCCTAAGTCTGGATTAACGTTCTTGCTCCATCTTGTGCAAAAAAAACAATGACCTCCCTACCTTAAATACTCAAAAATCATATCTTGCCCGCTAATTACAATACTCGGGCAATTTAATTGTTTATGCAAACCTACTGATCTTGGCACTAAAATGTTCTTTCAGTCTGTTCGTTCCACTATGTTGGATCGAACTGAATTCCCGTGTTAAGCGTTCGGCAAGAACACTTCCTAGTTATACCTTTTTAATCACACCTTTGGAAATATTCCGACCTCGCGGTCTGAATGTCGCACGGGTACTCACGCTTCGGCGATTGGGGAACACGTAACCTGGACCTCGGCCAACGCAGTGACCGACCTCGGCTGCTTATCGCTGCGAACGGCTGCTCGCGCCGCGGTGAAGCTCGGCCTCGCCTAGCTCGCTGCGCTGTACGCTCGCCGGTCCGCGCTGCTCCTTGGCTCGCCTGATGCTGCCTCCGTTCGCCCGTGAAGTAGTACAATTTTCTCCGGTCGTCCCGTAGAACGGCCGTGCCTCTACGCCCGTCTTCCGTTCCCAACAAACTTGCTTCTTTGGCTGTGTTGCACCAGGAATGTCGCCTCAGCCTTCCGCTTTGGCGATGCGGCGTAGTTGCGACGTAATGATCGTATACTCGACCCTTCGGCGATCTCGATCAGACTGTTCGGCGGTTTGTCTCAGAATGTTCTGCGATTTCTATCAAAACTCTCCGGCGGCCTTTCTCCGACTGTCCGGTTTCCCGGGAACCCCTTCCCCCCTCGGAGACTGTTCCCTCGTTTTTCTATCAACGGGCCAATCGCAGGATTTAATTTTCCAGCGCTTATCGCCCCGAGAAATCATTGGCGACCACTCGTTACGTCCGACTTCAGCCGCGGCTGACGTCAGACGATGACGTACCAACGCGCCACATTCGAAGTGGTAAACACCCGCGATTTATCTTGGGCGTTTTTGCCTGGGGTTCTGCTTCCTCGCTGGGGCGCATATCAGAGCTCGTCTCAATATATATATACATACATATATGTATATCGGATATATATATATATATATATATATATATATATATATATATATATATATATACTGGCCATGTTTTTTCATTGAAGTTTGGGACTGAATATCCCCTAAATGTAGGGGAGGAGGGTATCTTTCAGCTTTGCCCGGGGGCAAAATTGTCTATCAGCGGCACTGCTCGTGATGAGCATGGCAGGGTGATTATATCCGCACTCGCAAGTGCAGAGGCGCTGGTTGCGGCCGCGCGTGTGGGCGGCGGCGACGGCAGCGCGGCCGCGCAAATGGGCGCTTCGGATCGACGTGCGTTTGGCGCGGGGGCGGCGCACAGTGGACAGAAACTCTCTTCTCCGCGCTCAAAATGCAAAAGGGAAGCTCTCAGTTGGCAACGGAGCTTTTCAAACAATCTACTTGTTAACACTCAAAATATGTCTCTTGCACAATTCACGACAATTGATAAATTACGGGAAGTGGTTCATGCGATTGGTCAATTAATGAGACACATTAGTTTGACAACGTTTCGAAATTTATAATTCCTTCGTCAGGACTTACTAATATAATAGATACTAATATAATAGATACTAATATAATAGATTTTAATATAATAGATTCTAATATAATAGATTCTAATATAATAGATTCTAATATAATAGATTCTAATATAATAGATTCTAATATAATAGATTCTAATATAATAGATTCTAATATAATAGATTCTAATATAATAGATTCTAATATAATAGATACATTAGATAGGGCCGTGACCCCATTCAGACGGATCATGCGATGGACACGTGTGCTGCAGCAACTCCATGCTGCAGTTGGTTTGGAGGTAGACATGAAGCTTGACAGTCTATTATATTAGTAAGCCTTGATGAACGAATTAAAAATTCCGAAACGTTAGCAAACTAATGTGTTTCGTTAATTGATCGATGGCGTTAACCACATCTCGTAATTCAAAATATAGCAATGTGGTTTTTCATTAATATTTTACAAGGTTTCCTATTAATTTCAAAGTGAATTGGGTATCACATCTCAATCTTCACTTATGGCAGTGTTTCTTTTTTCAGACAAGGAAGTACGTTCCGAAAGGTTTTATCCCTCTTTTGCAGGATTGCCTTACATTGTTATGCGCATTTTTTAAAATGATTCTAACCTTGCAATTCATTCATAAAAACATGAGTTTGAAATAGATGAGATTTAATATTTATTTTCTGTCTTGCAAAATTTTTAACGTCTCTTTATTTTTTTCCTCAAGTATCACGTATTCGAGAATTGATTTCATTTATATAAAATACGTTTATAATTTTATGTGTAATCTTTTGAAATCAAAATAGTACTGACAAGCATTCACGAAAAGTCAAATGTTACGAAAACTTATTACTTTATAAAACTTACTATTAAACTTGTTAACATCAAAGTTAAAGCCGCATTATAATTAAGAAATAAAAACAACTTCCTACTCATTTATGTAGCGTCCAGTAGATAAAATATTCCGGTACTTGAAAAGACCATTGGTTCAAGAGGATTGCCACTTTGAGGACATTCTGTGGTGACCGGCGGTCCATGGATTGTAGTGTCAATTCGAATTGTCGCCAATGAACCTTGCGGATGTGGTGCCATTCACAAAGGCAATGCAATTACGAGTTAATTATTATTATTAAGCGAATACTGTAAACGCAATAGCTGCGTGAAAATAGCTTCCGAGAATCTTTATTTTTCTCTTATCTTTTATTATTCTCTTATTTATTTATAATTTTATTTATTTGTTTATTTATTTGGGGAAGTATTTTACGAAGACCAGTTAAACTTAGCTACACATAATCATATAGTTAGAATTTAACTTCATGTATCTTACAGCAAACACTAAACTTAATTTGTCGAAAAGACTAACACTGACAGTGGTTTATTCTAATTATCTCGAAATGGAAAAAATGTAACCTCAGAGTTGGTGGAAAATGAAACAAAAATAATTCATTGAAAAGTTACTGCGTAATTTTACCCTTAAAATTTCATTTGAGCCTTAACTATGGGCAAACGCTGTGCCTCACTTCCCTCACATAATGCATTGCTGAATCGAACATCAAAATCAAATATTTACGCCTAACGAGTTTTCTTGCGGCCACAATCTAACTTTTACAGACTCTAATAAATAGTAGTAACATCTAGAGAAATGAAAGAAACGATGCCTAAGAATCAATCACCACATTTTGACGAAATGCATTTTTTGGTGGTTCTTGATTTGTTTGATCCGTGGCCCGTTTGTTAGGGTACTGCTCCGGCATTCGCCTGGTGTTGACCGGAGAAACCACGGAAAACTACCGATCAGAGCAGCCGACCGCTAGAATTCTCCTCCAGAGAGTGGCTGAATTCAACGTAGCTGAAAAGCTATTGTCAAAAATCGTGCCATCTAGATGGAAAATATTAATATCTTCCAAACCATACGTCGTATTTTAGTGAAATTTGGTACACATATACTTTAAAAGTTCCTTCTTAGGCTCGTAGATTTTGAAGGTTTGGGGAAGGTTAACTTGCACATAAACAAGCCTTGCCTATAACCCAAATATACGCGCGCGGTCTGAATGTCCACGTGTCTCACGAGACGAAAAGAGGCGGTCACTAGCACTTGTTTTCTTCGCTCGTGATTCATTACTCTTCTCAATGTGAGGTCACGAGTATATCTTCTCGCCTGTAAGGATATTTCAAAATAGGCGATGAACGGCATTTGTATAGCAGTCGGGATCCTACTCAGAGCTGCTGGACTATTGACATGCGGACTTTTACCTCGTGTTCTCCCAATGTTGTGACATGTGTTCTTCCGTTTACTTCGTTTTGAAGCAGAGAAACGTGGAGTATCTTTAGGCTTTTTTAATTTACTAATGTTTAGTTTAAAATTTGGCCTTAAAGGAGAACATATTACATAATGTATTTATATAAATGCATTTGTTGCATTTGTTTGCATTTTGTTGACATTGACATTTTGTTTCAGCTCGGAATTGATTGCCATGATTGATTTAGAAGGAAAAGCAGGTTTACTGTTGTTCTCTGTCACACAATAACAAGGGATTTCAGTGATGTTTGTCGAGCTCTATGGGCATTCTGTTATCGAGTTATGTTAAAAAATCTCGCTTTGGATTACTTAAATTTTTCTTTTCATCTAGACCGTTTAAATTTGGCACGGTACACCGTTGAGACTCGAACCTGTGACCTTCCGGTTAGAGGTACTATAGTGGTAACGCGTCAAGGTGCAAAACTTCCCTATTACGCAAACTTTGCTAATAATACGAGAAAGCCCGTGCTAAGTTGTAGAACCATGGCTTCAGCTTTATTTCCTTCCTTTTCTCCATGTACGACGGGTGTAATGATGGCAAATTTTACCAAAACATCGATACATTGATGTTTCGGTACATTGCTAATGGGTTTTCGATGTCGATGAAAACATCGACGAGAAAACATCGATGTTTTAATTATAGACTATTACACATGTGACTTTCCTATAATTCTTTTAATTACAGTTCGTGAAAAGGATATATTTTATTGTTTGGTTACTACCATTACATACTATTAAAGTATGTAAAATATTTAATTGAAGGTAAAGAATAAAATTAACAATAAGGAACTGGGTTTCGCTATCAATTACGTGTTTCACTGTGAATACAGGCAATGACACGCCTAGTGATAAACCACATTAATAACACAAGCTACTCCCAACCTTCCTCAGATTCCACGGGCGAAAGGTGCAGCGAGATAAAGAGGATGACGCAAAACAACGATATTGCTGTGGATTGCTGCTACTCTACAACGTGCTTAAACCCCTTTATTTAAAAACATATTTGAAATAATTTAAAATTTTAAAAAGTTCGATGTTTTTCCAACAAAATGTTAATGTGAAGAAAACATCGAAAGTAAAATATGGATGTTAATATATCGATGTTTCTGGTGGAACACTCGATGTTGTAAAAACATCAATGGATATTTGCCATCCCTAGACGTATGTCCCGTTTTGAACCCAGTGTGCGAGGGCGGCGCGAGGGCGGCGCGAGGGCGGCGCGAGGGCGGCGCGAGGGCGGCGCGAGGGCGGCGCGAGGGCGGCGCGAGGGCGGCGCGAGGGCGGGGCGAGGGCGGCGCGAGGGCGGCGCGAGGGCGGCGCGAGGGCGGCGCGAGGGCGGCGCGAGGGCGGCGCGAGGGCGGCGCGAGGGCGGCGCGAGGGCGGCGCGAGGGCGGCGCGAGGGCGACGCGAGGGCGGCGCGAGGGCGGCGCGGGGGCGGCGCGGGGGCGGCGCAGGGGGCGGCGCGGGGGCGGCGCGGGGGCGCCGCGTGGGGGCGCGGCGCGTGGGGGCGGCGGCGGCGGCGCGGGGGTGGCGGCGCGGGGGCGGCGGCGCGGGGGCGGGGCGGCGGGCGCAGTGATTGGCGAGGCGTGTGTCACGCACGCGCCGATGACAGCGCCGCCGCGACCGCAGCGGGCCGCCGCCGAAAAACGCGGCTGACCGCCGGCGCTGCGCTTTGGCTCCCTTCGCCGCTGCACGCGTGTCACACGCCGCGAGCACGCCCCGCGCGCACGCGCACCGCACGCGTGCACAGAGGCCAGACCGCCCATGCGGCGCACTGGGGCCGATATCCGAAATGCTGGTCAGAATCATATAGCAATACTGAATTTGAATGAATGTTTCGATATGGTGTTTTTCTACTCCCATTGTATAAGGGCCGTGTCAATGTCGTTGAATAAGGTGAATAATGTAATTGTTAAGGGCCATTATACGAACCATGGTCGTCACTTGTTATAAGAAAATCCTTAAATCTATAAGAAAGGACTAGCCTTCACTTATAGTTATAAGTTTGGGGCTGATATTGATGACCTAAAACCTCGCCAAAAAATGATCAAGAAAATGCTCATAAAATGATTTTAAAATGCCCTAAAATCTAAGAAAAATGACGTAAAAAATCTTATCAAAACCAGGTCGGATGAACAACTGAAGCTGTTGGATGCGTTACTGATCGAGGCTTCTTTCATTCGTTCGAGTGAACTGAGCTTACAAACTTTTGGTTTGGGCTGTTCTTTCTCTGTCTTTAGTGATCCCGAAATCAGTCGAACCGACAATAACGGTGATATACGTCACTAGAATTATATACTCACAAAGGTTTTCAAAACAATTTCTGAAGAACATTTGTTGCATCTCGTAAATATTATTTGAATCACGTACTATTAAAATGATATTAAAATCGATGTAATCAGCAAAAACTGCATCGAAAATGTCGGGAAAATGCAAAAAAGACTTATTAGTCGAAATCGACGAAAAATGCAAAGCAGATGTATAAAAATGGATCATTTCCTTTTTTCATAACATAAAGTGAATTTCTATACTAAAAGGCATTTTTCTGAAGTGAAAATAAAATTATATTATATACTTCTTATACTCTCTATATACTATTATTTCTATACTAAACGACATTTCATTATAATCCGCCGTCTAGTCATAACCCATAAGTGACAAATCGTAGCAAGAATTTCCACGAATTGCAAAATGGCTCCTTCTGGCGGAAATTTTTAACAATTCGCTAGATAATACAAGAACACAATTTAACAATTCTACTGGCTACAATTTCCATAAATATCGTTGCGGAACGCGTGCACTAAATTTGAATATCATAACGAAATTTCAAATTTCAAAATTCAAAATGGTGGCTTAAAAATGGCGGATCGACTCATTTAAAAATAAACAAATATGCATAAAAAATGTACATATGGAATTCTAGAGATCACTAATTTCGAAATCATAATGAAATTTCAAAACTCAAAATTGGGGGTTCGAAATGGCTAATTGACTCCTAAAAATAAATCTGACATGTGTAGAAATACAATGATTCTGGCGGTCGCTGATGTCGAATATCGATATTAAATATCACAATTCAAAATTGAAACTTGAAAATGAAGGGAATATGCTTAGAAATATGGTTATACGTAAAGTACTATTTTCGAAGTTTCTGAATCCGAATATTGCAACGAAATTCAAAACTGCTGCTTTAAAAAGATATATAAGATTTAAGTTTCAAGAAATTGATTAGAGGGAAATGAGATTTAAGAGAGTTTTTGAGTTCCTTGTTTATTAATTTACTTAACGTATAACATGTGAACAACCTGAAGGACCCTGGTTCAAACCCCATCAGTGTAGGGAGTTTTATCGGGATGTGTCGGGGCGATCCTGAGGTTCACTCAGTCTCCTTTCAAACTGAGTACCAATATTCAATGGCTTTATTAACAGTAAATATTAGGAAAAATACACACATGAAACATGGCGCTTGCCATGCCATCTTCTCCTACTTTCAGAAATCATGTTATAATATCTTCTATGACCCGTTAATCTACAGAAGGCCCTAGGAGCGGTGAAAACGAATACCAAAATGGCTAATGCACAGGAGTCCTAACCCCATGTGACCCTAAGCAGGCACTTCTGCAGTACAAAGGGTAAATAAATAAAAAAGTGAACAATCGTGTATTGATCGAAAAGAAGAATGATAATAAATAAGCATGAGCTCTTTTTTAACTGAGGAATATGATATTCAGGATATTATTCTAACCTATATATTCAAGATAATAACTTTTATTTAATGACGGCCAGCGTTTCCCGATTTGATCCCAGTGGTCGGCGCTTCCGTGGATTTCCGTGCCCGCTCAGTCGGGCATCGAGATCGTACACTCAGCAAAACAAGAGGTGATCGTACCTGGGATCTTTTTTTGTGCTACCGTTTCACATACGCTAAGGTATAATTTACTTCAATCGGAAAATTACCCGTCCGGAGAATATTCGTGAGTTACGCTTTCAATTGTCGTTTGCATGAACCTACCGTGTAATTCACTCGTTGGTAACTGGGACCAAAGCTTTTCACTTTTTCATTTGGTTTATGAGTTCGAAATTATAAAATTGGTCGTTCTGGCTTCCAATATTTCTTCTAATTCTGTACAGTGCCGTCAAATTTTCGATTAATTTAATTTTTTATCTATTATGTGCCCTTAAGGTGGTTCATGAATGGCGTGGTAGATTTTTGTGAGCCGGTCCCGACTTCGATTTCCCGCCGGGACAAAAATGATACTATAGCTTTCTAATACAAATAATCTCAGTTACTAAAACATTGTGACGGAAGGAAAAATCTCAGGCAAGCAGAGTAATCAAGGTACTGTTATGGGTAGGGATAGCGCCACAGCGCGTGATAAAAACATGAACTACACTTACGGTAATAATTACTGTAAGTGTACATAGTTTACGCTCCCGAAAACCCGAAATAATCAATCAATCCCTTGCAATAAGGACGTCGTGGTCACCCAGAGTGAGGTACATCATGGCAAGGCAAGCGGCTGGGCGGAAAGTAGTATATGACTTAGTGTAGGGATCAAAGAATTTTAAAAATGTGCACACAATTCACTTTTCCCCATAGCACGTCATACGCAGTTTTTAACTGTTTTTTGACGTAAAATAAATTTTAAAAAATAAATAAAAAAATAAAATAAAAAAAAGAATGATAGTCACTGAGCGAACACTTCATATGAAGTTTGGTGAAGGTTTTCGGATCTGTACTTCTTGAGTGAAATAAATTAATGTGGTAACTACTGAACTTCTTGGTTTTGTAATAGCTTCTTGTAAGAGTAGAGAAAATACAGTGCAAATAGACAATTAAATCAACTAACAGCGAGTTGTAGTTATGACCAGATTAACTATCAAATCATTCATATATTCTAGCTACGGCCGTAAGGCTTAGGCATTAGCGTCATAATAAATATCACCCACACTCATCACCAGCTCACCCACGCATGCCCACTTGCCTCCACCAACGTCACCCGGGAGCCCCATCACCCCCGGCGACCGCACCAGCGCTGCCCGTCCCGCCTCGTTTGGGCCGCGAGTGACGGCTGTTGAGCCCTCGTTTCGATTCCGGCCGTTTTAATGACATTTTGAGGGGACGCAAAAATCTATTCGCGCGCCTCCGTCACCGCCTGTCACTGCTCCCTGGCTGGCGCGTACCGCTGGCTCTTCTCGACACGCGACATGCTGTCTACAGTTGGATTTGAACTTGCATCTCGCCTTTTTTGCGACAATAGCTCGTTGGATAGGTCGAATTCAGTCGCTGTCTGGAGGGGAATTCTAGAGGCCGGTTGCTCTATTCGTTTTTTTTTCGTGGTTTATCCGATCAGTACTACACGAATGCCGGAGCAGTACGCTAACAAACGGACCACGGACCGCGCGCGAACTTTCCTTCCTCTTCCTGTGCTCTCCTCTTACACACATACTTACTCTAACATGCACTACACTACCACACACGCCGGGAGACCGGTTGGGAGTTTAGAGCTGGTCCCAGCAGGTGTGATGGCCTTCTGATGGGAGATGCCTGGTTGGGAAAGCCTCGCTAGCCAACGGCAGGTCGGCGCCGAATCTCGCTATGCATCAGGAAAAATCACCGCGACCTCTCGAGGGAATAACTTTCGCTACGCGTACGGGACTAATTACTTTAGCCGTTTACGCGCCCGAAACCACTAACAATAAATCAATCAATCAATCACCTTTTATTTTACGTTGTTGTCTTCGTGCTTTATCAGCGCCAATATGTTTTCCTAACAAAAATCAAATTTGTTAAAAAAAATTTGTCTGATTACCCATCTCGAATATACACAACGTTTCATTGAGTTTGGTTTGCACTTGTACTTCCTCTTTATTTTTCGTATTTATCAGTCTGCATTTTCAGCAACAACGTCCACAATTAACATTCTCAAAATAAACATAAATCTGAGAATGAGAAGTGTTTATATTTTATGGCCAGTGGTTACCGCCTGTACAGGACCTCGGTTTTCCAAAATAAACATAGAATTGCTTATGCGAAGTGCACCCCAATGGGCGGTTAGCTTTCTCACCTCCACTCCGAGTGTGCGGGATGAATCCTGGCTGAGACGCCTAGGTTTTCGAAGGGCGGGAAACCACACAGTAGTCTTGTCATGCTTGTGACTTGTAAAAGAATCCCGGCAGGTGCCCAGCAAAATTAAATCCCTCCAACAATTCCCGTCCTAATGAGGTGTCACGCTCTCCTCACCAGAATTCGAATATGGTGAACTGACGTAAGAAGTGAGTCACATCCAGGCGCTTTAAGGGATGCCCACGGGGCTCCCCCGCTCTAAGAAGGCCTCTTACACCTACACCGGGACCGGGAGCGGTAGCTCAGTGCATCAACTGATGTCACTGCAGCGCCTCTGACCGGAGGTCCTAGGTTCTAGTCCTGACGGTGGCAGGATTTTCGAGACTAGCTTTTCAGCTAGGTCGAATTCAGTCGCTGTCTGGAGGAGAATTCTAGCGGCCGGCTGCTCTGATCGGTAGTTTTTTCGTGGTTTCTCCGATCAACACCAGGCGAATGCCGGAGCAGTACCCTACCAAACGGGCCACGGACTGCGCGCGATCTGTCCTTCCCCTTCCTTGACCTATCCTCTCCCCTTACACACACACTTACGCTAACATGCACTACACTACCACGTATTCCGAGAGACCGGTCGGGAGCTTAGAGCTTGTCCCGGCTGGGGCGGGCCCCCGCTGGTGGGAGAGTCCTGGTTAGGGGGAAACCCCACTAGCCGACGGTAGGTCGGCGCCGGATCTCGCCAACCAGCGGGGGAAGATAACCGCCATCTCCCGCGAAAAAGCATGCACTACACTAACGGGACTAATGACCAAAGCAGTTGACGCGCCCGGAAACACGAAGAAATCAATCAACCTACACCGGGGTTAGGCTTCAAAGGAAACCTGGGTTTACTACACTGATGCGGAACTGTGGCCAATGGCCTTGTCCCTTGATATGATAAATCGTATCAGAAAGAATTTATGCGAAAGATGTGGGTGGTATGTTCGACAACGTGCTCAAATTTTTTAAATAACTTCTCTGTTTCGATTTTTAACTGAGGGATATCGGTGAAATTTTTTCTCGCAATTCATTAACTGAGGTCTTTCAAAATTCAACTTGAATACACATCAATGAACATTCTCACTTTTTAAAATTTCCTGACACGGTCGCTTTTATACTGAATGCGTATATATAATTAAAATCTTAGAATTTAAACCAAAATAATCCGTACTCATTGACAAAACTAGATTCTCTTATATTCGTTTTACTTTACGTTTAGTTAAAAGCGGCTAACGAGTTCGACGTCAGCCACCGTACATATAAGCGATAGAATTGTTTAGCTTTTATCCATTTCAACAAACTAGGCAATAAATTCAAGATTATTCATTTTAAGGGCTTTAAAATACCGAAAATATACTAACTCTGTTTATATTATTTACCACTCCAAATTAATCATTAATCATTGTTACTAACCCGGCTATTTTTCATTTTAAGCATGTTTTTTTATAATTTTAAGACATTATAAATATTAAATTACTGTTACCGGTTAATAAAACCAAATGATATAATATTCGCGGATCCCTCTTTCATTTGAAGATAAAATCACGGACTTTGGTGAGATAGAATGCTGAAACCACTTTCTAAATGAAAATATTTATTCTTTAAATATAGTATATCTATATTATCTGAATATTGAAATGGAACTTGGAATGCATCCTGAAGAAAAGTTACATAAATAATTCTATATATCTCAATTATTTTATCAAATAATCAAGTAATTATGTCCAGTAATTTCCAATTGTTTCTTGATATTGTAAACACTTCTTCACCACTTTTTCTTACTACCTGATGTTATTGTATCATGTGTAATGTTAGATGGCGAAACCTCGACAGTAAATTTGAAACACGATGCCCACACACCCTTTATGTGCATTTTAATAAAACAGGATCACTCTCAAAAGTAACTTTACCACTAAAAAGAGACAGGCGAAAAATGTTTTTGGAATGAGCGCTTTGTCCTGAGAGTGATGAACGAAAAGCAGTTGCTTTTTTTAAGCTTTTTGCGCGCAGAATATATTGAAATGTTTAATCGTGGTTATTCCTCGCTCGATCGACAAATGTTTCGTTTTGTACACGCAGCGTAATTTCGAAACTTTAACTCGTATATTGGAAAGCGGGCAATTTCAGGGCAAGTCGCTTTAAAACGTGCGCCTCCAAATCCGCCGTTATCCGCAAGAGTTGGAGCTCTGAGCATCCAAATATGGGCCGGAAGGGCGCCATGTGATTGCCTCGGGATGTGGGCACGGCGGCACGAGCCGCGGTTCACGGAATGAAAGTACTTCTTAACGCGCGAATTAAAATGCGTGCCCAGCGCACCTTTCACGTGATTGGGTTTGCGGCAGCGCGCGCGTTAACGGGCTCGAGGCCGGCGGTGGCGGCGGCGGCGGAGGAGGCGGAGGAGGTGGAGGAGGCGGCGGCGGAGGCGGCGGCGGCGGCGGCGGCGGCGTTGGCGGCGGCGGCGGCGGCGGAGGTAGCGGAGGCGGCGGCGGCGGTGGAGGCGGCGGCGGAGGCGGCGGTGGAGGCGGCGGCGGTGGATGCGGCGGCGGTGGAGGCGGAGGCGGCGGAGGCGGCGGGGAGGGGAGGAAGCACTTGTGGTAGAGGAGGGTGATAAACGCAGTGGACAGGGTAGAAAACATTGAGAATTTGATAGGGAATGATTTTGCACACCACATTGATATTTTCTGGACGTGTCAACTGCTCATATCATTATTCCTGTAAGTATAGTGCCCGTTTTTATCGTGGGAGTTGACAGTGATCTTCCGCTGCTGGATGGCGAGATCCGGGTTTCCCCCTAACCAGGACTCTCCTATCAGCGGGCCACTGCACCAGCTTGAACACGCTCTAAGTTCCCGACCGGTCTCCCGGCATGTGTGGTAGTGCAATGCATGTTAGTGTAACTGTGTGTGTAAAGGGTTAGGGTAAGACTAGGAAGAGGAAGGGAAGATCGCGAGTGGTCCGTGGCTGTTTTGTTATTTCCGTCCGGCATTCATCTAGTGGTGATCAGAGAAACCACGGAATACTACTGATCAGACCAACCGACCGCTAGTATTCTCCTCCAGACAGCGGCTGAACTCGACCTAGCTACTGCACCAGCTGCACGGAGCAAAAATTCTCATAAGGAAATATGAATCAAAGGCATGGAAATTTCATTTAATCAGTTCAGCCAGAATTATATTTTTTGGATTAGGTACGAAGTGCGCTATATTTCCCTTCAAAATTGTTCTGACACAATAATTCGTGAAAAATTAAATAGTTGAATATTAACGACATATGGGGACTGGTAAAGCATTAGTCCATGGGAAAATAAGAGAGTATAAACACTAAATGAGTTGGTAATTATGTTCTCAGGAAAGCAAATATGACTAGCTACAGCGTATCAGTGACTAGGAGAGCACGTATCCGTCTGTTTATTTGCCTTTCTATCTGACAGTTTTATCTCACCATCCATCTCCCACTCTGCCTGCTTGCGTGCGTGCATCTTCATGTGAGCGTATGATTGACATTTCATGTCCATTTCCTGTTGCTATAAACTTGACCTTTATAAAACTCTGCATTCCGTAATGAATACCAATAGACGGACTCGTACAATTTACTAGTTCAACTTCATGCAAGATGTGACGCCTCCTCTTTTTTAATGAGATGTAAATTAATAGAATCTTAAGATTCTAGTACAGATAATATTTTTACTCTCATGTTTCAGTACCATTGCATTCTTTGTCTATTTTAACTGACAAGAAAGGCTTATAAGGTTACTTTCAAGAAACTGTTTTTCCTCCAGCTCAGCCATTTACCCATACTTATGCAAATATGAGCCTAACATACGTTCTCAAGTAAAATCCAAGATTTTATTTCTCATCGCTTTTCCTTCAGATTTACTTTTTAAGTTTGCAAAATGTGCGATTTAAAGATCCTTTGGCCTCTTTGATGAGTCTCGGCGCAACATGATAATCTAACAGTATATTAAACTTTCTCGACAACCGAAGGCAATTTATTTTGAATTGATAGGAATATATGAAAATATTCATATATAATGGAAAATATAATCATAAATAATGAAATACATATAATGGAAATATTCATATAGAGATCACAAGATTTGCAACGAGTTGAAAAGAAAAATCTTTTCTGTATCAGGAACGGCGAGACCGGAAAGGCGAGACCGGAAAGGCGAGACCGGAAAGGCGAGATCGGAAAGGCGAGACCGGAAAGGCGAGACCGGAAAGGCGAGACCGGAAAGGCGAGACCGGAAAGGCGAGACCGGAAAGGCGAGACCGGAAAGGCGAGACCGGAAAGGCGAGACCGGAAAGGCGAGACCGGAAAGGCGAGACCGCAAAGGCGAGACCGCAAAGGCGAGACCGCAAAGGCGAGACCGCAAAGGCGAGACCGCAAAGGCGAGACCGCAAAGGCGAGACCGCAAAGGCGAGACCGCAAAGGCGAGACCGCAAAGGCGAGACCGCAAAGGCGAGACCCGTTGGCAAAAGCGTGTCGCGAATGCCCGTTCCAACAACCCCCACCCACAGCGCTGCAAGCGCCGACGACGCCCAGGCATCGATAGAAACGCGAAGATTACATTTGCATTTCAGAAACAAATTAGACTCGTAACTCCGTGCGAAGCGATGAGAAAAAAAATTCATTTGCGCCTTTTCTTTCAAAACGAATTACCACGGCCGCGCTGAATGGAGACCGCCTCCAGCGCGTCACGGAGCGATGCCGGTCGAATCGATCAAGGAGCAAAGCAGGCCGCGACGCGACAGTGGCGCCGCGGCGGTGGAGGTGGTAATCTTGCACACATCTACTCTGTGAGGACGACCATTATTAAGATAACTGAGGAGCAAACATTCAAAACGTGGCATTCATTCTTTTCCAATGGAAATGAAAAATATAGCACGAATTTTACACTTTTCAATTCCGTCTATAAACCAACGAATAAAATAATATTTAATCGAAGTATAATACTTAAATACTAAATACTATATACCATACGAAGTATAATACTCCGTCTATAAATCAACGAATAAAATAATACTTAATCGAAGAATATTACTTAATCGTGTAAGACATCTCATTTTTTTCTGGAAATACAATTCTACGTAAAAACATCAGAAGAACGCAATGTTTCCAAATGGACATGTCACCTTTTGAATGTTTGCTCCTCAACTATTTTCATCGTTCAGTTTGGTAGGTATTGTAAGTACATGTCTATGCACTACACTACTCATACTTGTGAGAACAATCTGGAGCTTATGGCTCGTCCTGCATGGAGCAGTCCCCTGCTGATGGGAGATACCTGGTTGGGGGAAACCCCGCTAGACAACGTGGAGACCGGCACCGGATCTCGTCATCCAGCGGTGGAAAATCACCGCCACCTCCCGCGATAAAAACATGCACTACACTCACGGGACTAATGACCTTAGCGGTTGGCGCGAGCAGCGTTGAAGGCATAGGAATAACATTGGGGGCAAAGGGAGGCAGCTGACCCCCTCTCGAACTTTATTGAATTGTTACAATAAAGTAAACTCTGTAAAATGTATTAATATAAAATGTTGAATAAGTTTTAAACTTTTACATTACTTTGAAATAAATACAAACGAGTGGAAATGAAAGAAAGAAGATTCACAAATTAAAGATTGTCGCGTCACTGCAGCATGTATGGAACATGCAGAATCATTCAAGGAGTAAAGGAGACTTCGACGCGACGGTGGCGCCGCGGTGCTGGAGATGGTAATCCGGCACACATCTTTAGCGTGAAGATAACAGTTTAAGATTTTGAACCATTTCGAACAATCAGTAGATATTGTAAGGACAATACTGCTTGAAGCATATGAATAACATAGGGGGCAAGCGGAGAGACCTGCCCTCTCCAGGACTTTATTAATTTATCACGTAAATTCTGTAAAACGTATTAATATAAAATATTGAACACGTTTTAAACTTTTTATTACCATCAAATATCGAGTGAAAATATAAGAAAAAAACGTAGACAAATGGAGGATATGAGTTCGGGGCCTGCGCCGGTTCAGTTGCATTGCCTTCCAAACGTTGGTCAGAGCGCTAGCCAGCCGCCGACCCGGAGACTGCCCGACGACGCTGCCGTGTTTGAAGATGTCCACCGCAGTACGGGACGAAACGTTTGGCTCTCAATGAAACTGGACCACGGCCTACCAGCCCAAAACTTTCACTCGGGAGACTCCGACGTTTCACTGAACGGCACTTTGACAACGATTGTGATGGCACTCTAGTAATTATTATTACAACTAATATTATTGTAGAAAGATTGTTCTTTTTTAAATTTATTGGACCAAATAGAATCAATTTACGATGATAGAATCAATTTACGTATAATACGTCTTAATTCCTGGTATCATCGTAGATTGATCCTATTTGGTCCAATAAATTTGAAAAAGAACTATCTTTCTACAATATAAAAACGGGATCAACATGAAGATATTCAATCATTCTAATAATTAATATTATTGTTATAATTATTATTATTAATATAAAATACAAACTTCGAAATTTGTAACAACGTTTTTACTAATTTTCCCCGGATTGTACTTAATTATTTTTATCCAAAATTTTGAAAGTTATGATAATGGCTGAAAGTTTCGTTCCTCTTTTATATTCTTAATCCTTTCCTCCAACTCTCACTTTCACTCGATTACTTCTACTGCCTCCTTTTCTTTGTGTTACCCCGTAAAAGCTGTCCCTAATACACTGATGGAATAAATCTTTGTCTCCTCAAACATATTATTATTATTTGTATCATTATTTGTAATATATCTTTCGAATAAATTTTACTTTGCACTCCTATATTGTTTTTAATGTACTTATACACTCTGTGCGTAGTCTTTCTCAAAGGGTCAATTTGTAAATATCTTATGATAATGTTCCTTTTTCAATAATTATCTCATTAGTTGTGATTATTTAAAACACACATTTTTCCCTTCCCGAAATGCAAAAGGAGGATACACGAAAAATGCGACAGATTGACTCTTCAGTAATAACTACACCTTTTTTGCTACAGCTCGTTGTTCACGATATTTTTTATTCATTTAAGTCATGAGCTTCCAGCAAATCACGCGCGTTTTACAAAAACACAAACACAAGAGAAACAAAAACGAAACGTGGGCGAATGACGCGCCTCCTGTGGCGGCCGTCGGAAGCTAAACACGCGGGAGCAGATGGACAAACACGACAGCCAATGGGAGAGTGCAAAACCGCCGGCGGGGCGGTGGTCGCCGAACACCGCAGTCCCACTCACCGGAAGCGGTCGCCTGGCGGACGAGCACCGGAAGTGGTCTGGAGACCATCCACCACGAAAGAGACTCACGAGATCTAAATTGGTGTTTATCTACGAGTACTTTGTGTTGCCACTCTCTGGTACCTAACGAGCACAAAATCACAGCCGAAGTTCTCGTGAAATATTTGTAACGTTGCAACAAGTTGAGGTAATCCAAAATATTATACAATGAATGAATATAGTTAGTTAATTAATGCCTTATTTAACGTGGCGAGACTCGGGCCATCAGGCCCGCTCTTCCGTCTACCCACGCAAATTTCGCTACGCTCCTTTCACCACCTACCGGAGAAAGGAAGTATTATCTTGGGTGACGAAATAGGCGATTTTAATTTCGATCAGAGGCTTCTTTTAGGCTTGAAGATCTTTTACATGCTGTAAACCTACTACATGGGACAGCCGGCTTTACTTTCCCTCCGAAGGAAGGCGTGCGAAGGATTTTTTCGCCCTTAAAAATCCACGGCTTCGATCGGGTATGAACTCACAAACTCGGGTACAACAGTCCGGTAAGCTGATCCTTATACCACCGAATACGAATATAATTATCAATTGATTGATGTTTGTTTGATTAGTGTTCCGGGCGTGTCACTGCTAAGATCGTTAGTCTCCTAAGGGTAGTGCATGTTCTTACCGTGGGAGGTGGCGATTCCCCCCCCCACCCGGATGGCGAGATTCGGTACAGACGTACACGTCGGCTAGTGTTTTCCTCAACCAGGTATCTTCCACCAGCGGGGCACCGCCCTATTCAGAACGAGACCTCCAGATTAGTCAACCAACAAGTGTGGTAGTGTAGTGCATGTGAGTGTAAGTAAGTAAGTAACGGCTGAAGATAGGAAAGGAAGGGGAAGGAAAAATTGCGCACGGTCGTGGCCCATGGGTTAGGGTACTACTCCGGTATTCGCCTGGTGTGGATCGGAGAAACCACGGAAAACTGCCAATCATAACAGCTGGCCGCCAGAATTCTCCTCCAAACAGCGACTGAATTCGACCTAGCTGAAAAGCTAGTGTCGAAAATCTTGCTACCATCGGGATTCGAATCCTAGGAACTCCCGGACAGAGGCATTGCAATCACATCAATCAATTCACTCAACCCCCTAAGACAGTATATCATTGAAAAATTACAGTGGAATGTGTTGGAATAATGATGCATTCAAGAAAAGGAGAATGCTGCACAGTTCTTTCAACTGAGCTATCGGTTGAAGTGTCTTCGGGCATGTCACTGCAGTGTCTCTATCAGAGAAGATCTAGGGTTCGAGTTCCGACGATGGCAAAATTTTCGATACCAGCTATTTAGCTAGGTCAATTTCAGACACTGTCTAGAGGAAAATTCTACAGGCCAGCTGCTCTGATCGGTAGTTTTCCGCGGTTTCTCCTATCAACACCATGCAAATGCGGGAGCAGTACCTTAATAAACGGGTCATGGCTCACGCGCGATATTTCCTTCCTCTTCTTTGCCCTATCCTCACCCTTTACACACACACACTCACACACTTTCACTAACATGCACTACACTACCACACATGCCGGGAGACCGGTCGGGGAGTTAGAACTTGTCCCAAATGGGCCGATGCCGCCCTGGTGGGAGATACCTAGATGAGGAATAACCCGCAAGCTGACATGTAGGTGAGCGCCAAATCTCCCATGATAAAAAGCATGCACTTCACTTACGGGACTAATGATCTTAGCCGATGTCGCGCCCGGAAAACCGCAGTAGTAATTTCCCGCTGCGCAGTTTTTCCGCAATGAAGACTCTCTTTATTCACTTTACTATTTCTTGCAAAGAACATCGGATTGAACATCTCAAGATCTGTTTTTGTAATATTGCAAATTAAATGTCCTAATTTTTGCGGATTCGGTAGTGCAAAATTTAAATCGCCTGTTTCGTTGCCTTACTTAATACCTTCTTTCTCTGCTAGACGGTGAAAGGAGCGTAGCGAAATTTGCGTGGTCAGACGGAAGAGCGAGCCTGATGGCCCGAGTCTCGCCTCGTAAAATAAGGCATTAACTAACTAATTTTAATTAATACATTTCAACATGACAAAAACATTATCATGCTATAGCACCACGAATCAAACCCGCAAATACGGAAATAAATTGTGTGTTACTAATGCATTCATCTACCCACCAGTATAAAAGTTCTCACATAATTATACACGTACGATGTTAGTATGAGATATTTAAAAAATAAAATTTGAACGGATTAATTAAATAGTATATTTTGTTTCACGATCATTGTCAAAGAAATACAACTAGAAGAAGGAAAGTGGGATGAAGTGACGACCCTGTGAGGTTTTCTGAGATTTAACGTTTCCTTATTTTTTGTATTCGACGGTATAATTTAAAGTGTAAGAATACAAGAGCAAAAAGTGTTTTCAATGCTCGCGTACAGAGGAAATACGCTTATGACTATGAACAAAATTTGAATTTTATAGTAATGTGATTTTACGTAATGCACATCCCTAGTCTGTGTCTGCGATCAAATTCAGGCAAGATTAATTAAGTCACATACGTAATTAGTTACCGAAATTCGGTGTGACATCCAAGTAATGAGGATGAATAAACTCTACATACACTAGCATATTTCCAAGAACCATTAATTAGCTCGATTTGCGGTGACTCATGAAGTGGTCAAACTAATCACATGCCCTCCTCTGAATGCAGAGTTTCAAATCCAGGTCGGTCCATTTGGAATTTCTGATGGGCAAAGCGATTATGCGACAGTTTTCTCGGCTGTCTCCTGTTTCTTGCTCTTCTCATTCCACCACTGCCCCATCACCATTCATATGATATCGTCACAAACACCTAATCATCAAAACCATTCGCCGACTCCAGATATGTCTATACGGCATAGGAACTAACATCTTAATAAAGATGCCTTACGTAGTACGTGCCTGATCTTTGATTTACTCTTAATTTAAATCTCAAGTATCAAAATCTCGCTCTCTCAAGATGAATTTCTTCTGCTTTATCCATAAAACTAATTCTTTTCACGTCGTGTGGATCTTTTGCAACTCACACTAGCCGATATTTCTTCAGTAAGATTTGATACTGTGACCGTTCCTCAAATTGCTTATTTATCTCCGTCATTATGTTCTGACTTTCGATAATTTCATATTCACATGTGTTCATTAAACTATGAAGACAAATTTGATGGCGCTATTCGTCTAGATTAGTAATGAATTCAAATCAGGATAGGTGAATACCAATTGAAACTTAATAAAGCTGACATAATGACTAGAGAAGTTCAAGAAACTGAAAATAATTACTTACTACGATGTTGAAGCTGAAGAGATGTCCGTCAACCTGAACACAAGAAAAACATTTCTTACAAGAAATATTGCAAAACAAACGATAATACACTCCTATTAACATACAATAATAATTAATATTACCATATTTCTTAAGCTCTAATAGTATCAAACGTTTAAACCCTTGAATATAATACCTCCTGTAGGCTATCATTTTTTTCCTCAAATTTATGAATAATACATTTTATTATATCCTTACCCATCAGTTCATTTTAAATGTGTGTGAAATTAATACCATTTATAAAAAAAAGTACCTAATTGAAAAGTTCTGGAGTTATTAATGTAAAATCATAGATTATTTGCTCACCATATTATTAGTACAATGTTCAAGAACATAGGGAGTTTTAACATACAATGTTGGCTTTCACGGCCTGTTTCTACATTATTTGACATTTCCGGGTTTGTAGGCCGTGGTCTAACGGAGACTTGCCCATTCGTTTCATTGAGTCAACGCGGTGCTCCCAGGCAGAACACTTCGCCCACGCCAGCAACGCCTCTGAAGATGCCTGCAACAGTTGCAGGCGAAACGTATGGACAACTCTCCGTTAGACCACGGCCTACAAACCCGGAAATGTCAAATAATAGGGAGTTTTATCGACAAGCGTAAGAAGACATTCTTAATGTCCATTGATCACGTGACTAACTACTTTACACGGAGTAACGAACAACGTTCAGATGAATTTTAACAACTGCGACATTGCGTTAGAAATTATAACCAAAGAACATTTTCAAGCGTTGAACAAAGAAGATGCATTATATATCAAAGAGTAGGTTAATGGTGAGTCATTTAAACATGATACGAGTCAAGAGTATAACAAATCTACGTTGTGCACGTAGTTTCAGATTTTGTGGCCTTCCGCGATGAGTATGCAGTGTAGAACATTGAATCGTCTTTTCTTGAGATTGTAGTAAATATCTTATAACAGCGTTCGTTATGAGCATAGGACATAACCTAACCTGAAAATATGACTTCTACTTCTTTTTCGGGAATTTCTTTCCTGTCACCACTACGCAATTCCAACAATTCTAGCGGCCGGCTGCTCTGATCGGTAGTTTTTTGTGGTTTCTCCGATCAACACCAGGCGAATGCCGGAGCAATACTCTAACAAACGGCCACGGACCGCGCGCGATCTTTCCTTCCTCTTCCTTGTCCTATCTTCTCCCCATACACGTACTTACACTAACATGCACTACACTATTACATATTCCGGGAGACCGGTCGGGAGCTTAGAGCTTGTCCCGGCTGGGGCGGTGCCCCAGCTGGTGGGAGACACCTGACTGAGGAAAACCCCTTTACCCGACGGTAGGTCGGCGCGGGATCTGGTCATACAGCGGGAAAAGTCAACCGCCACCTCCCGTGCAAAACACGCACTACACTTGCGGTATTAATGACCATAGTAGTTGATGCGCCAGGAATCAATCAAATCAACCAATCAATCACATCAACCTGTTCCTTATTACCGGTTCAGTCCTCCATAGCCACAGCTCATTACAATCAACATTCCATTGCCAACTCCACTACATTATTACGAGTCCTCCATGAGCTACAGCTCTCTCTATGCTCATTACTGGCTTTTCTCCACTATACACCCAGCCACATGTCCATCACCGCCAACGTTGTCGTACCGCCTGGGCCCCACTCCCGCAGCCTCCGCCAGCCCTGCCGTCCAACTCTCGAGCGCACTCCGTGGAGAGACCGGACGGAAGCGTTTTCCCCAGGCGCGGCCTCCGGCGACCCTAGCCAGGGGCACTGTGGAGCTTCTCCAGCCCGACCCGTCTCCGCCCCGTCCATCCCCACTTCAGCCTCCCCGCCACGACCCGCCTCGCTCTCCCTCTCCCTCGGCTCGTGCCAGCTTCTCTCCCGCCTCTACCCTGCCCCAGCCCCCCGCTCCTGCCCTTGACCAACCCTTGCCTCAACCGCCTCTGTTCCAACTCACTACAGCCCTATCCCCGACATACATGCTTATTGGCCCCGCACTTTCTTGCCGACCCTCTCCCGACCCTCTGCCGACCCTCTCCCGACCCTCTGCCGACCCTCTGCCGACCCTCTGCCGACCCTCTGCCGACCCTCTGCCGACCCTCTGCCGACCCTCTGCCGACCCTCTGCCGACCCTCTCTGGACCCTCTCTGGACCCTCTCCCGACCCGCTCCTCCTTGCCTCCACGCAGCCCTCGCCTCACATCGCCTCTGCCGTTCCCCGTCCCAGCCCCGCGCCCCCCACCCCCGCCGCAACCCCGCCTCGTGCAAGTCTTTCCAACCCACCCCCTCCCCCCTCTCCACGCTCCCCACCCCGCCTCCTCCCTTCCCCACTTCCACCCTGCCCCCGCCCAGCGCCGTGCATCGACCCACAGGCGGCCGCGGGCCCCACTGTTTGCATGCGCTGCTTATTGCGGTATGTGCAAACACGCTTAACGGCCGCCGAAAAATCGCGAAGTCCGCCCGCGCTTCATCCCGGAGCCTCTCTCGCGCCCGCCACCCCCACCCCCACTCCCACCCCCACCCCCTCGGCCCCCCTCTGGTGCAGTCGAAATCCCGGCTGCGTCGGAAATGCTCCTAGTCAAGTGCTCGACTTACGTAGCAGCTCGAAGCTCATATGAAGGAAATGTATGACCGTTTCCCAAGAGCCATGACAGTTTCAATTTTACATTCTAGTATTGCGGAATGTCTTTTCAAAATACTTACACTTGTTATACATACGTAAAACATTATAAAACGACCCCCAAACCCTAGATAATTCGTCAGAATACTTTTCAACTGTGCTAATATGTAACATTTTCAGCACTTCATTTTTTATTATATTATCTAAAAAAAAAGCATACGCTAAAATTCGGAAAAATGCGAACTACTCAAAGGGTTTTATATTTGACTTTTATTTTCACAGAACACATGTAATGAATAATGCTGCAGAAAATTATTAACGCAGCACCCTAAAACACCGAATTGTTCTATATTGAGTATCTGGTAAGTGACATCAAACTCTCAACGGTGCAACGAGTTCCTAATAACGGAAGAAAGCTGCTGATTCTACAACTTTGCAATATTTAATTTGTGTATATACGAAGCGCATGCACAAACCACATTAAAATACTTTACTTCGTGTTCCTCACTCTCCATGCTCAGATAGACTGGTATTTGTTCCTACAGTCGCTTCCGTTCGTTGCTGAGTACTAAATCATATCGTAGACGAAGTCCATAGTCCATGTGCTTCTATATCAATTCTTTGATCTGACCAGAGGTCTCAAAGTCACAAACTATCCCCCGAATAGAATGAAGTGTTCTATAGCTGAAAAATTAAGAACTCGGTTGACATTTCGCTACCAGTATCCAAGTTGGTCTTGGGGCTCCGATGTTTGACCTATGCAATTAGCATAAAACACCTCTGAGCCTGCCGAAAAGTT
Organism: Teleogryllus occipitalis; assembly: GCA_011170035.1. Lineage (NCBI taxonomy): Eukaryota > Metazoa > Arthropoda > Insecta > Orthoptera > Gryllidae > Teleogryllus > Teleogryllus occipitalis. Next base: position 53,419 of record BLKR01000183.1, on the reverse strand, counting down.
TTTTTCTTTTTTCCTTATAAACTATTCGGCAACGAAGTACTTTTGCCTACATTGCGATAGAAGTTATGCGTTGGATAAACCGTTGGATGTTTTACGTTAATCGCGTAGGTCAAAGGCCAGAGCCGAGTCATTAAACTTGGATTCGCGTGACGAACCGGCGACTGCGCCAAAAAGTAAATTATACAAGGCGCCAATCTGGTTCCGAGTTTGATGCCAGTCTCCATGTTCTCGGAGAAGTGATTGACATCTCCTGTCAGACAAATGTCCGACTAGGATGCAAATACTAATTAAAAGTCAAAATACACAGTAGTTGTACTTTCTCGCTACGTTGTAGAGAGAAATCTATGTAATGCTGTGCGAAAAAACTGTGAATTTTCGGCAGAAAACTCATTGCAGTGTCCTGGTAATGAAAAAGTGGATAAATCCAGTTGCTAAATTTAGAAAAAATGTCATAGCGAATGCCTGCTCAAACTGGAAGGAGAACGTTAACAATATGATACATGAAAACCATGTCCAACCCAGGACATAGAACAAGTCCCTACTCTCGAGAAAGTCTTTCATCAATTAACATTTTTGCAGAGCGTAGCAATAGCGAAGCATTGCCGGATCCTTTTATACGTAGGTCATTCCATAATTAAAGAGATAAATTGGCCTGGAGAAAAAACACTTGGTAGGACAAGTTTGGTAATTTTAGAACTTTACGTTGGCATCACTGAGATGAGCCCTAACCCCCTGGATGACCATCATTGTTGTGTTCATTACCTCAAAATTAGGTTGAACGATGACGAGTCCACTTGAAAATTCCACATTGGTTGAACAACGTTTTATGATTCTTTTTTAACTTGCTGCAGGTGAAAAACCAATTAATATGACTCTAGAATGCCTAAGTCTATGGTGAAAATTGTATGAACTGCAGGAATTTTTATAATTGGATAGAACAGTTCAAAATTGGTCAAGACTTAGTGACTGACGAACATCGTTCTCAGTCAGAAGGAAATGTCCAGTTGATGGTGTTTGGGACGCTGTAGGTGCGTTTGTTTGTTTTTTTACGATTATCTTGAAGAACAACGTACAATAAATACCCAATACTTCTGAGATACGCATTTGAACAAGGTGAAGTCAGTCATGAAAGAGAGACGTCGAGGATCTCAAAGGAGAGATGTCAATCCCCAGCGAGACAACGCACGTCCACACACTGCTCAACAAACACGTAGAACCATTGACCAAAGAGATAGAGAGGTACTGTCTCATCCCCCTTACAGTCGCGATTTAGTGCCATCTGATTTCCATTTGTTTGGTCCACTGAAGGAGGCATTACGTGGGAAGAAGTTCCAGGATAACGAGGATGTCAAAAAATGTGTGGCCAATTGTTTCACACACACCAAGATAAAACGGTATTTGCAGTGGATATAAAAAGCTGGTAATCCACGGGGACAAGTGCCTAAAAGTGGGTGAGAATTATATTGAAAAGTTGGAGGCATCCGGTTTTACAAAAATGAACTTTTATTTGTATTATGCTTTGGTCCCTTTATTTTTGAACAGACCTCGAGCAGATAATGGATATGAATTATTTCCAACTTTTCATTATTACTACCTTGCAACAGTTTCGAAGATTAAAGCATAATATAATAATATCGTCGAACAGACACATAAACGCTTAAAATAAACGTTTAATTCTCCAGACCAATTTTACTGGGAGCGGAAGCTCAATGCATCAACTGATCAACTGACGACGGTAGAATCTTCGACACTAGCTTGTCAGCTAGATGGAATTCAGTCGCTGTCTGGAGGAGAATTATAGCAGCCGGCTGCTCTGATCGGTAGTTTTCCGTGGTTTCTCTGATTAACACCCGGCGAATGCCGGAGCAGTACCCTACCAAACGGGCCACGGACCGCGCGCGATCTTTCCTTCCTCTTCCTTGTCCTATCCTCTCTCCTTACACACACACACTTACACTAACATGCACTACACTACCACACATTCCGGGAGACCGGTCGGAAGCTTAGAGCTTGTCCCTGTTGGGGCGGTGCCCCGCTGGTGGGAGAGTCCTGATTAGGGGGAAAACCCCACAAGCCGACGGTAGGTCGGCGTTGGATCTCGCTATCCAGCGGGGGAAGATCATCACCATCTCCCGGAAAAATCATGCAATACACTTACGGGACTAATGACCTAAGCCGTTTACGCGCCCGGAAACACGAAAAATCAATCAATCCAGGCCAATTTGTTTCTTGAATTATTGAATGCTCCTGGTATATTTGAAAATTATAATGAAATTTCAGAAAAGTGGCTTGCCTAACAAAACTGCAAACCCGTTCGTATACTCTTGTGGGCGTGCCTGCGGTTTCTACGCCTCAGGTCATGCGTCTTCTGCAGCCCGTTGCTTTGTCTGCCGCCGCCTCCACAGAGCTCGCTGCGAATGTCAAGACCTTTGGACGAAATGCCTCTTCATCAGGCCCTTGACGTCTTCCCGACGGTTGCCCTCCGCCAGAAAGAAGGAGAAGGAATTAAATTTCTTCGTTTCAACCTACTCTGCATTTCCCCAGAAATGAACATTTTTGTAATCTCTCGTAAACTGCCACGGCGTCTTTGCGGACAAAGAAGTAATTTTCTTATCTACTTCGGAAGAGTGGCAGGAAACTATTGTTAGGTTATAAATAAAACGCCGCTCTTCATTTCTCTGCCGTTCAACTGTCAGTTCTGTAAAAATACATTTGGAAGCATGGGAAAACAAGACGAAAAGTATTCAAAATGAATTTGAGTTTTAAATTACTTTCAGGCGTCACTACATACAATGCAAATTTATTCATTTCTTGCCAGAATATAATACAAGGGTCTCCCACTCGCCAATTGAATTATAAGTTCAATTTAGTGTCACGTCGTATGTAAAACTACCAGAAATGCATAATTTTGTGCGAAAATAAGAAAGCCATATTCATCTCAAAATGACAGTATTTCACCTGTTATTTTATATTACATCATAAGTACTGCAGATAACGAATAACGATGTATGAATCCGGTAAAAACAGGCCAGCCACCACTGTGTTATTGGATGTCAGCTTCTTACGCCAGGCGTAAACAGTACTATAAATTAGTATATCAGATCAGTAGCAACAACCCGTCATGAAAAAAATAATGTTAATTATGCATCTTATCGTGTGAATCAATTTTCTGTAAATAGGCGTGAATATTTATAAACTTGCTATAGCGCGTCTGAGGTTAAGAATGAAGTACAGGGCGTTTTGGGTTTTTTCAGTATTGACACTCGCCAGTTATAAGATTCCAAAACTGTTTTAAATTTTCAATAACACAATTTTCAAGGTTCAATTTTCCATAGTAAAATTAAACCTCGAATTTATTAAATATTACTACAAATCGAGGCGAATATCTATAGAATTTATTAATTTTTTAGGAAGCGTTCGGCTTTTGGATTAGCCACAGCCACGGTACCACGTGCTTCGGTTCGGTTGCCTTATAATGCCGTATTCAGAAAGTACGCGGTCCGTTTGTTTACTTGTGTTGGTTTGTCTGCGTTTCGTTGTTGTCTTGGTTCTGAGATTTATGGTTTGAATCACGTCAAAGTTAAAAGTAATTTCGTTTACTTTTCTTCATTTTGGTTTTTATGTTGTGGTAATTTTATTAATTTACAGTTTTTTTTAATTGAATTTATTTTTCTTTGTAAAATTAATTTAGAATGTGTGATCCACCAACCGTAAACCGCAAGAGTGGTAAAACGCTCCATAATGATTATTGATGTTTACAACTATTTAGATATAACTATACTTTCGAATAGGATTCGCACTCAAAACCTATCGCAAGATGATTGTACGCACCGGGAGCGGTAGCTCAGTGCATCAACTGATGTCAGTGCAGCGCCTCTGCGTACTGCTCCGGCATTCGCCTGGTGTTGATCGGAGAAACCAAGGAAAACTACCGATCAGAGCAGCCGGCCGCTAGAATTCTCCTCCAGACAGCAGCTGAATTCAACCTAGCTGAAAAGCTAATATCGAAAATCCTACCGCCGTGGGGGGTGTAACCTAGGACCTCCCGGTTAGAGGCGTTGCAGTGACATCAGTTGGTGCACTGAGCTACCGCTACCGGTCATACCATTGTACCGTCATAGCATTTTGTTCATCGGACCGCACAAGGCGGGTGGTGGGCGAGGGGGAGGGTTGGTCCAGGCTCTGTTCGAGGCAATCAGAGCTATGTCGTCTTGGGAGGGTACAGACCGCCGGGGGCGTGTCTGGGAACCCTGGGGTCAGCTTTTTTCATTTACTAGTAGTGCCCGTGCGAATAATTCGCACGGAGTTCAATACTTTTAAAATTCCCTTAATTACAATTCTGTAACTTCTGCTGCCACTTCTCTGTAACTAAATTCGCTGTTGAACCGCACCGAACCGCACGCTGCATCCAGATAAATGTATTGGTGTATTGGTGCACGCGTACGCGGTTTCAAAATTCGCTTTCAGCAGCTACAGGTTCGCCAACTCAAATTTTGCGAAGAACGTTGAGTTCTTGTTACAGTTTTTTTTTGAATACCTTATTACACTTTGTTGTTAGTCTGTAACTCAGTAAACTTTTTTTACATTCACAACTTTCATTGTTCAATTTGTTTATATTTGGCCATGCGCTCGGCGACATGGGGTTATAATATAGATATGCCGCAGGTTCCCCAACTGATATTTTGCGCAGGACGTTGTGTTATTGTTTTAATTATTTTTTTGTAAATAACTTTTTAAGAATTACGAAAATGCAAAACTGATTACAATGGCGGGAATACCAAATTTTTTTTTACACCGATATACACAACTTGATCATACGAATCCATCCAGTAGTTATCTAGATCTCAGATCACCATTTTACTGTATTAACTATGTATCCATCATCCATGCAAATCCATATAATTAAGTTTAAATTCAATATACATATGTGTGATGGCTTAATAGATAGCTTAAATTAAAATTTAAAACTAATACAGGTCAAGATTACCCTTGGGGTTCCTCTAGTCACGATCTAATTCGGAGTTGTTTTTTTTTTTTTTCAGGAAAATGTAGAATGGAAATTTATTTTGTAATCTGGTTCTATATCAAGGGTTTTTGCCGAGTCTGTGAACTGATAGTAAAGGGATTTGGGATATGTTTGAGAAGAAGTTGGTAGCTAGCTAGATAGATGATGTGATGGTCTATAGTCTCTAGGTCGAATTCATTATGTAACTGTTTGTTGGTAGCATACCAGGGAGCGTTTGAAATAATTCTAAGAAATTGATTTTGTATTATCTGAAGTTTCCTTTGGTTGGTTTTTGCTACATTTAACCAGATTGGGCAGGCCTATAGTAGCAAGGGTCTTATTATTGTTTTGTATATTTGTAATGCTGAATTGTATGATAATGGGCTGGATCTGTGTATTAATGGCTTTAACTGTACTAATTTGATTCTGGCTTGAATGATTTTGGCATCTATATGCTGCTTCCAATTGAGTTTTGTGTCCATGTTCAGTCCTAAGTATCTGATTGGTTTATTGGGAGGGAGCCAGTTGATGAACTGGGGTCAGCTAGCGCAGAATGACGCTTTTTTTTCTTGAAAAATCTTGTATAATCTACAAAATGTAATTTGATTACCCTTGAAGAGTAATATTACACTTTTTTATGGTATCAAGTTCAATTAGTATAGAAGAGTATGTTTAGATCTGAATTTTTTTTGTTATATTATTAGTGCACAGAAGTATAACGTTTAAAATCTTTGTTTTGTTATTCTTGCATGTTAATTCAAGTGAGCGAGCTGCCTCTCGCTGCTGACAATTTTGTTTTTGTGTACAAAGGTGATGGAGATCCCACACAGTCTTTCTAGGGGATCCCGAATTATTTTGCCCTTCACATTTGAACGTAATATTGTAACTTCTATGTTAATGGCAAAATAAAGACATATTTGATTTGATTTGATTTGAATGATGTGTGAGGACGGGTCAGCATGCAGCTGGCGACGGGCCGCATTTTGCGACCGGCCCAAAACTCAATAATGAGATGATGAGGTGCGCGGGCCTTCGGCAGCATGGGAGGTCTGTCACGTGATTCCTCACGACAGAGGAATGTGCGCAAAGTTTGGGAGCTAATTGTTTAATGAATGTATGTTATCGTCAGGCATGTCATTGCCTTAATCGACAGTAGGAATGGAAATGGCCCTCAGACGTTTTGACAAGTCGTGAACCAGACTCACTCCATCCTGGGAAGTTCCACAGTAACATGTGATGTGTGACCAACCATTGCGTTCCAAACTGGCACATCTTTCTTCATATATTTATAAATAAAATATAGGTTTTCTATGTGCGAGTAAACTTATATCTGTTCAACATTTATCACCAAATTATTTGAGTGTTTTTTTTTGTCATTTATTGTCTTTTTCAGTGCTACTAGAGACATGAAATGTTTGAGTTTATCTATTTATTACTTCTCATACGACTTATGACTGAAATGACTTTCTCGTTTTTTCGTTAGTTCATTGTGGTACGGGGCTTTACACACGATTCAGGCAGATGCGCTAAATTTCTTGTAAAATTTAACTACTAATTCCAGTTGTCAGATAGGTAAGTCAATAACTTATATTTGGTATTGTTTGTTATTATGATTGGTTGGAAGACATTTCGCGACCTTCAAATAAGAGTTCCTACTTAACTTTTATAGAAAAAATTGTTATCAACTTGGTACTTCTATTGGCTGCATGAATCTGAGATGTCTATTTCGCTTTATCTTCGACAATTTCGTTTTTATCTTCGTTACACAAATTACAGTATATATTTTAAAATATACACAATCATCAATAAGTTCATTATTCATCCTAAGAATGTGGTACATGATGGTACATGTAGAATATTGATTAGAAGATTAAGAAGTCAAATCTAAGACAAACTGTAATGTGTACTACAATAATACAAAAATATTTCTAAAATGTTTGTAAAATGTATCTAATGCGATCCAAGAGATTTTTCTTCGATGGTCTACGAATGGAAGTGACTAAATGGTAAAATAACAAAACACGATGTTCTTTATCGTTAATTTTATTCGTTACATTCGATAATAATTTTTATTAACATACTACTAATATGCTGGTAGCCAAACAATAAAATATATCTCTTTTACGTACTCTAATTATAAATGGTTATATAAATAGCATTTTATTAGTCTGTAATTAAAACATCGATGTTTTTTCGTCGATGTCTTCATCGACATCGAAAACCCTTTAGCGAAGTATCGATATCTCGATGTTTTGGTAAAATTTTCCATCACTCCTCCTGCATCCTGCCTTCTCTACTCACTTATTTTTGGCGGTCACGTGATCGCCCACAGCCTCTCTGAGGGTAAGGGTGGCTGCTCGGCCACCATATGCACTCCCACGGGGGGTCACTTTCCACTGCCCTGTTCGCCCTGCGCCATGGGGGGTCACCACTCCCCTCAGCTGGCCCTGTTATGCACGAACCTTTGTTCTCAACATGTGGGCTCCAGCTTTCCAACGCCTGCTAGCACATTCGGAAGCCTGGCTGCCGACTGGTGATGTTACACTTGCAATTCCAAACCCAAAACCTACGTCACAAACGCTCCCGACTGGCTGAGTTTAGGCCGAAGCCAGCATTGCTGAAGACTCTGCACCGTCTCTGTTCCGGAGGTCCTAGAGTTCGAGCCCCGTCAGTGGAATATTTTCCATTTAGTTACATGGCTAGGTGGAATTCAGTCGCTGTCTGTCGGAGAATTCAAGCAGCCGACTGCTCTTATCGGTAACTTCCCGTGATTTCCTTGATCCTTGTACTTCTATTAATAACAGGCGACTGCTAGAGAACTACTGTATCAACGGACACGGACCGCGCGTGGTTATTCCTTCCTCTTCCTCGCCTCGTATTTATCCATTACCTACACACACACACACACACACACACACACACACACTTGAACTACAGTACCACACAGAGACCTGTCGGAGCTCAGAGAACATTGTCTACCTGGAACGGTGCTCATAAATGAGGGGTTATCTGGAGGGTAAATTGTCGTAAGCCGACATTTAGGTCGGCGCCGAATCTCACAATCCAGGGGGAGGAATTCTGTAACCTCCTGGAATAAATTGTTAACTACACTAATGAAACTAATGAGTAGAGAGCGGATTTTGGTGACATAAAACATCGCCAAAAATGATTAATAGTGTTCTTATAATGTTTTTAAAATGCCCTAAAAGCGAAGAAAAATGACGTAAAAATATGATCAATATCCGTTCAGATGAACAACTTAAGCTGTGGAATATGTTACTGATGTAATCGAGGATTCTATTCGTTCAAGTGATCTCAGCTTTCAAACTTTTGGTTTGGACTGTTCTTTACCAGAAAGTTTCTGTCTTTAGTTATTCCGAAATTAGCTGAACCACCAAAGACGCTGACAGACGTCACATGAACTTTAAATTACGTACTCACAATGGCTGACATTACAACTTCTGAGCGAAGAAATCGAATTGTCTACTAGGTATAGGTACTCATAAATTCTGTGGAGAACATTTGTTACATCTCGTAAATATGATTGAAGCAAGTACCATTAAAATGACATTAAAATGGATTCAATCAGCAAAAATACATTAAAAATGACGGTAAAAAGTTAAAAAATGAATTATTAACCGAAATTGATAAAAAATGAAATAAATGTATAAAAATGGGCAATTTCCTTTTGTCAGATCATAAAATTAATTTCTATACCAATCGGTATTGTTCTAAAGTGAAAAGAAAAAAATGACATTTTATTATAATCCGCCCCCTACTAATGAGCTTCAATCAATGATACTTCAATCAATCAGCCAACTATTGCGCAAAACCCTCTGAACGCTCTCGTCTCCTACAAAGTCTCCCAAGAGGTGTTCAAAGGATACTATTTCACATCAAATTATATTAAGTTAATTATTATATTATTATTTATTGTTAATTATTATATTATTATGTTTTGTTAATTATTATATAATAACTTGTATACTGAGTTAATTATTAATTAAATTATATTAGGGTTTTATTTTTCATATTTCTCTTAATAAAAAGTTTGGTTGAGTCGAACAATAAAATACTTGAACAATAAAATACAATGAACGTTTTGTTTTTGTAATTCTTGAACTATTCTTTTGCAGAACAAATTACTAGCAGTAACATTGCTAGGCGCCTTTCAATCAGATAATACCTCGCATAATAAGCTTCCGTCATTAGAGAAAGGAATAGTCACTTAAACTACAATGTGATGCTTCGTGTTGATACTGTCCATTATGTCTATTGCTAATTTGGTGAATTAATCAGTATATCGCCTACGTAATCTGTACATTCTCTCGTTACTACGGGCAATTTTTCTTCCAATCGTACATTTGTGGCTGACTGCCAGAGACATAAACTCCCAGTGATGTCTCATTAATTCTCATGCAATTGTTCGTCGTTTCGAACAAAATGACTGGTGAGATTGGATAATGCGTCTTTTTTCAGCTTAAGACGTCCTGCACTTTAATATGTTTTATGTTGGCATAGATTGTTTCCTTGACTCATATATTACAATGTGTGTGTTTATGTATGTATATATGTATGTATGTAGTACTTTATCACAAGAGCTCTTTACGAGGTACGGCCTACGAGCGGCGTCCCGGCCTTGCGGTCATGGGTTAAGGGGTACATGTGGTTAGCAATTAGCGATCCCATTTCCTCTGGTTCTCTCAACCTGAGAAGTGCGCTTTTTCATCGTCATACGTCATCGGATATTGGGACATTGCAATGAATGCGTATAGTTAATTTTCGCCCCGACTGGGAATCGAACCCGGGGTCATATGTTACAATAATGTCATACATAGCACATCTTGCAATGCCGAAGATTTAATACACACTGAAGAATCTACAAGAATGTGACAAGTAGACACGAATGTGATATTTTCATATACTAGTATTTGCTGAAAGAGTAGCTTCTTCTCTATTCCCGGGTATTCGCTTGTTTACTATCGTTTTTTTTCTAATTTTCCTGTAACCATTTATTGCAAACTACTTGTTCACACGATAAAGCAGAATAGATGTAAACTTATTCGATATTAATTTTTATAGAATTATTTGAAGAAAATAATTATATAGAATGCATAAAAAGCTACTGGGCAAAAGCGAAGAGTTTTTCAACCTTTCATTAGCTGAAATTCCAGATTTACAGAAAGAATTAAAAGACCACAGACATATCTTGACATATATATGTAAACAAGACTTTCAATATGGAATAATCACGTAAATAGTCCGTAAACATACTTGTTTGCATTTCTGAAGCAAAATGATTGGAGAAGTACGGTTTTAGATTAAGGAAAAAGAAAAATATTTATGTACAAGAAAATCTGAGGGAATGTGACATCTCAAGATCTCAAAAATAATCGTACGCATTAAAAGAAGAAATTTATATCGACAAATACAAATCTATTATGCATTATGCTCTAATTCTGGAATTATCGAGTAAAATCAAGTAAAATTATGCCATTTGTTGAACAGTGAGCTTTCAATAAGCTTTTTAGAGTCAGTAAAATTTACATGAAAAGTTAGCATATTTGTATTTATTCCAATACATTTCAAAACGCTTTCCTCTGTAGTCTCATTCTGATACCTTTTCGATCTGATAAGTGCAACTTAGAAAGTGTTTTCTCAGCTTCTATGCTGTCATTCCGGGTTGCAATGAAATAAAGAAATGAAGATAAGAGAATGTGGAGAGTGATTCACTGATTATTTTGACTTGAGAAATATAATTAATTTCTTTTCATCTCTAATTGATCATTGTGATAAATATCCGTGCAAAACCGAGTTGCTTCAACATGTTAGAAATAATGACGGCACATCTACAACATTGGAAACCGCTGGTAAGGTATTTACCCAAATTTTGCTTTGCACACCTCAGTATTTGCTTAATGTAGTGTTCAGAGTGTCACCTAGTTTCCCGGTTATGTATTTTCAATTGTATTTTATAAAACCCTGTCTTGATTCTTCTAATAGGCCTCACATTTCACCTTTTACTTGCATTTCTCTATCGACACAAATCTTATTTTTGCATGTATATCTTTGCGAAGCAGCTTGGAAGAAATTTTTAACAAGCAAATAAGACAAATTTTTTAAAAAATCACTTGCCGCTAGAAAGGTAAATCGCTTCATGTTGTTTATTATTTTTGTCGAGCTTTCGACAAGTACAGTGAGAAAAGTATATGCTCAGAGCACGATTGCCTAAAATTGCAGCATTTACGCCGCAGAGAGAGAGAGAGAGGGGGGAGAAAAAAAACATTAACAGCTGTTCAGGGCGTCCCAGCACAATATTTAACCCGTAGGCCCCGCGATCCTTCGCCACGCACAAAACGTCAACGCGCCCGGAATCACACATCGTTTTAAGCGAGTGCGTCGTTATTGCACGTTCAGCTTGCGGGTCGTCGGCCCGGCGCGGCGCGGCGGGCCGGCAGCATTTTTCGCGGCGAGGGGGCGCAACCGGTGCGGTGCGGGGGCGGCTGCACCATTTGGGACGGCGCGGGGGGCTGGGGCGGGGAAGACAGCTGCTGGCGATGAGACCGAGGGTGGAGGGGTGGGGCTCTCGGCGCCCGCAAGGCGTGACGTACGGCTGAGCGCCCTTACCCCGTCGCCCACGGGCTGTTCTCTTTGCCACCCGCGCCCCGCCTTCCGCGCACCGTTCCCTGTCCACCTCCTTCGCCCCGCCCCCCGCCCTTGTCCCCTGTCCATGGCCCCAGCTCCGGACTCCGCCTCTGTCCCCCGCCCCTGGCCCCCCTGGCCCCCAATCCCACCCCGCCCTGCCCCCACCCACCGCCCCGGCCCCCCGCCTTGCCCCAGCCCCTGCCCCCCGCCCCTCCCCCGCCCCTGCACCCCGCCCGTGCCCCCCGCCCCTGCACCCCGCCCCAGCACCCCGCCCCTGCACGCCGCCCCTGCACGCCGCCCCTGCACGCCGCCCTGGCCCCCGCCCCCCGCCCTGGCCCCCGCCCCTGGCCCCCGCCCCCGGCCCCCTGCCCTGGCCCCCCGCTCCTGCACCCCCGCCCCTGCACCCCGTCCCTGCACCCCGCCCCTGCACCCCGCCCCTGCACCCCCGCCCCTGCACCCCGCCCTGCACCCCGCCCCCTGCACCCCCTCCACCCCTGCACAACGCCCTGCACCACGCCCTTGCACCACGCCCCTGCCCCAACCCCTGTCCCCCGCCCCTGTCTCCCCCTCCCGTCCTCTGCCCGTCTATGGCCACCGTCCCACGCCCACGCCAGCCTCCCCCGTCCACGGCCTGGCCCGGACCCCAGCCGCACCGCCACCGCTGAAATAGTGGCTCCCGCCGCCGCCGCCCCCTCCCTCCCCCCAACCCCGACGCTCTCACCGCCCGCGCCTCCGCCTCGCCCCCTCCGGCGCGACGCACCGGCTCCGCATGTTTATGGGTCTTTTAAGAGCCGCACTCCCTTCTCCTCCCCCCCCCCCCCCCCCCCCCCCCCCCCCCCCCCCCCCCCCCCCCCCCCCCCCCCCCCCCGCGCGTGTCGCCCAGCATGTGCGGACGGCGAGCGCGGAATAAAACGTGTGAATGGATGGAAGTCGCAAATTTAAAAAAAAAAGTTCTGGAAGTGGGTTATATTATGTTCAAGCAAAAAGCACGAAATTAGAACGAAATATCAGAGACAATGTTTTCTGTATACATAAAGGAAAACCGTTATTTAAGGCACCGCGGAGCGCGCCGGGGTAAAATAATTGGAACGGAGAACCCTGGCAGACCTAGAATCTTCGAAGTTTATAGGGGTTCCGGGTCGGTGCACTCATTGCTTGGGGGATTACGGGGAGGGAAGGAGAGGAAAGGGAGGAGGAGGGGAAAAGGGAAGGAGGAGTGGGAAGGGGTGGATGAAGAGGAGGGGAGGGGGAGAAGGAGGTTGAAAGGGAGAAGGGGGAAGAGGAGGAGTGGGCAGGGGAGGAGGAGGAAGACGAGGAATGGGCAGGGGAGGAGTAGGGGCAAAGGGAGGAGATGAGTGGAAAGGGGAGGAGATGAGTGGGAAGGGGAGGAGATGAGTGGGAAGGGGAGGAGATGAGTGGGAAGGGGAGTGGAGAGGGAAGGGGAGTGGAGAGGGAAGTGGAGTGGAGAGGGAAGGGGAGTGGAGAGGGAAGGGGAGTGGAGAGGGAAGGGGAGTGGAGAGGGAAGGGGAGAGGAGAGGGAAGGGGAGAGGAGAGGGAAGGGGAGGAGATGAGTGGAAAGGGAAGGAGAGGAATGGGAAGGGGAGGAAGTAGGATTGTGCGGAGGGGGAAGGAGAGTAGGGGGAGGTGGCGAGGAGAGGAAAGTAGGAGCCGGGGGAAGGGGCAGGGGGAGAACGAGGTAGGAAGCGATGAACACGCCCCTCACCTGCGCAAAGTCTCATCTGCGCCAGCGCGCCCCGCGGCGAGGAACGAAACGTGCCGCCAAGAAAGAAATCTTCATTGCGGAAGCCTCGAGTCTTTCACTTCGTAAATCACAGCTCTCGGATTCACCGGGCGTGCGGCTCCTCTTCTTTGCCAGACCTTCCCGCTCGTCGCGTTGCGTCTTTTGCGTTTGTTGAAGCTGCCTTCTCGTTCCAGCGACCCCTCTGCCAGGGCCCTTCCGCGGATAATTTTTCTTGCGCCAGATACTGCTACACAAGTGCTTCATCGGCCTCCCGCGTCGGCACGGCAAGTTCTCGCTGAAAAATTACTCGCGATTATCGACTTTCAGGAAAGTCGATATGCGCGAACGACGGCGGTGCTTCGGTGGAGACAAATATTATCCATGGGCGCTTCCGGAAGAGATTCGTTTTTCATTTTACAGGAAATGATGCATGTGATACAAATAAAATTTATTAGTCTTGTTCAGGGTTCTGGATTGCAGGCATTTATTTCATTTCTACCTTTCTAACGGCGTCCAATAAATTGAAGTACAATATCGTATTAACCATAAATTGTCCTGCTTTATTTAGAATTTTTATTGGAGGCGATGAACAGTTCGCAAAGAAAAATGGTGAAGTATCTTTAAAAACATTAATCTCAAAACAAGTTTAACCTATTACGTTAATTGTATTATTCTTGTTCCAAATATAGCAATAAAACTATGAAAAATAAAATACGAATAATTTCTTCAGAGCGTGTATTTATTCAGAATAATTTTATTACATATAGATGATCAGAACTACGGAGTAAAAGCAAAAATGTTCGCAAATTTAATCTAAAACAAAATAAAAAACTATTTTACGAAATAAAAACGTGGTAATATATTTATCAAGTTAAAAAATATGAAATACTACTTGTAACAAGATATGATGGCAGTTCTAACCTGCTGTTGTTAAAAGAATAAGGAGATATTACTTCCTACAGTGGACTTCCATGTAAGAAGACTCAGTAGTTGAGATCGCAGAGGAGTTAACTTTATTGTAGAAGCGTGATCGTAAAATCTGAGCGAGGTCAGAGTACAGTGACCAAATTTGCTGACGTGTGAAAAGAATAGTTTAATGATAGTTAAAGATACTACAGAGAGCATGAGATGAATTTAACAGCTAAGTTTCCGGGCAGTAAGTTCCTTATCACAAAGAGGGGGCACATTTTAAAGCAAACGAAATTTATGTGCAAGATATACAACCTTTCCCCTAATTATACACATCTCGGATGTAAAGTCCTTAAAAATGTTTACAATACTTCTGTAGTTTTCTCTTTCCTGTTTCGTATTTTTGGCTTTAATTTCGTTCTTATTGTCTATCTCCTGATCAGTCAATCAAAGGTTCAGAGGCCCTTACACAAATATTTGATTACAAGAAATTCACATTTCTCATGTTTTTGGCCTCTCTAGGCTCCAAATCCATTAAATAAAGGCTAAAGTGGAAAATAAATTAAACAATCGCTCCCCAGTATTTTGAACATATTATTTGTGTAATGTGTTTGGGACCACAAAAAAAACAGAATGTTGTCATTTTAAGACTCTCCTCTCCTCCCTCATTTTATAAAAATAATAGTGTGTTTTATATTTCTTTTTTCTGTTTTATGCCATAAAAATTCCAACCGCTGTAAGGCTTGTGATTATTTTTATAAATGTTTATTAATGGAAAAATCATTAATTATTTGGAGAGAAATTTGCATTTTTGAACCTGATAAAAGCAAAAAGTACATTTAAAAAACTTTCCAGTATGCTACTTCTGAAGACCTATTTCCATGACAATGACACAGGTTTAATGGATGCGAGTGGTCTGTCGTATCCCCAAATTGTTCGGCATTTTTAAAACGGTTCTGATAATATTTTTCTATTCCTTAAGTGTATATCTCTTTCCGTAACTTTAGTTGGTTTTTAGTTTCTCATAAACGTACGTAATATACACTGTGTAATATACGTAGTATAGAGAAAGTTATATAATGCTGCGGAAAATCGATTTCGAGATTTCAACGGAAATACACGTTTTGGGGTCCCCTTATACGTTTTCCGTGGCGCGTTTGTCATCCCACTGGGCTGTGACAAACCCAGAAACATCCCTTATAGCAGCCTGCTCAACTCAGCGGTACGGCGAGCTGCTGCAAGACGATCCCGGTGCCCGAGCTGTGAAATTCGTTTATGAGCAACGTTGTGTCAAGGATGGTTGGCTGGTTGTTAGTGATCCCGGGCGCGTCAGCTACGGAGGTCGTTAGTCCCGTACGTGTAGCGGTAATCTTTCCCCGCCGGATGGTGAGATCAGGTGCCGACCTATAGTCGGCTAGAGGAGTTTTTCTCAAGCAGGTAGCTCCCACCAGCGGGATACCGACCCAGCCGGGACAAGCTCTAAGCTCCCGACAGGTCTCCCGGCATATGCGGAAGTGTAGTGCATGTTAGTGTAAGTGTGTGTGTGTGCGGGATGAGGAGAGGACCAGAAAGAGAAAGGAGAGATTGCGTGCGGTCCGTTGCCCTTTTTTAGGAGATTCACCTGGTGTTGATCGATGAAACCACGGAAAACTACCGATCAGAGTAGTCTGGAATTCTTCTCCAGGCAGCGTCTGAATTCAACCTAGCTGCCAAGCCAGTGTCGAAAATCGTGCCACTGTCGGGACTAAAACGTAGGACCTCTTGGTCAGAGGCACTGCAGTGAAATTAGTTTAAGCACTGAGTCACCTCTCCTGGTTGTGTCCAGGATGGGATGGACCTCACGAACCTGATAAATATCAAACAATCAGAATTGTCGGAAAATTCTAAAAACTTTACAATATTTTTGACGTCAACGAGAAAACAAAACTATCTGTAAAAAAAACAATATTTTCGAACACAGTTTCAATTATTTAATCCGGGAGAGCTCGTAATGGATAGACTCGCGCCAGTGCCCAGAATGTATCTCTCAGATATAGCTGCAACTTTTTGTAAATGCAAATGAAGGTCCATTTACTGAAATACATATTTTATTTCGTTTGTACATGTCCCACAATGCAAGAGTTAATGAATTATACACTGCAGAATTCTTGTCTAAATAGTTATGCTGAGAAAAATAAAAATTGACGAAGTACACGCAAAAATCATTAAACACCATACTTTCCTATTAAATAGTATTAAATACAACTTCCTCAAATTATTTTGTATGTTATAGACAAACATATATTTTACTTTTTCACAAAAATATTTGTAAAGTCTTTGTCTTTCTTTCTCCTATTTTGCAAAGTTCCCATTTTTTTCATTTCTCTACCGACGTTAGTTAGTTAATGCCTTATTTTACGTGGCGAGACTCGGGCCATCAGGCCCGCTCTTCTGTCTAACCACGCAAATTTCGTTACGGTCCTTTCACCACCTAGCGGAGAAAGGAGGTATTATTTTGGGTGACGAAACAGGCGGATCTCAATTTTGCTCAGAGGCTTCATTTAAGCCTTGAGGATCTTTTACATGCAGTAAATCTACTACATGGGACAGCCGGCTTTATTCCACTCCTAAGGAAGGCGTACGAAGGATTTTTTCGCCCTTAAAAATCCACGGGTTCGATCGGGTTTGAACCCGCAAACTCGGGTACAACAGCCCGACGTCTTCTACACATCTTTCTCTTGGAAAGAATTTGACAGTCGATTGTAGATAAGGCAAATTATTTCATTTTATGAAAAGGCACTTATTATCGACATGGATGAAAATAATAATGTCCGTACCGCTCAAGTCAGGAGCTCACTATGCACTGGCCGCATTGCACCCAACGAGTATGTCAACGAGTATGTCAACGTGTATGTCAACGTGTATGTCAACGTGTATGTCAACGTGTATGTCAACGTGTATGTCAACGTGTATGTCAACGTGTATGTCAACGTGTATGTCAACGTGTATGTCAACGTGTATGTCAACGTGTATGTCAGATATTGTGCAGCGCAGCGATCAAGTTTCAACATGGTCACGGGAAGTGATTCAGCGAAAGGATAAGAATTACAGGCGCCTGGCCCTCTCAGAAAAGTACCATGAAGTAATACATGAAATATCAGACTACTAATTCATTGCAATAATTCACGAACATAAAATTGCCGTGGCTTGGATCTCGCAGATCTATTGCGAGCACTCTCGGGTTAAGTAACTTCAGCATAAATATTAATATATTAACAATCAACAATTACATGATGTAAATACGTTGATATTTACTTTTTTAACAACTTTATTTTCTATCTGTTCAATCCACTGATTATATAGAGATTTGCATGATTATTAACTATAACTGGGTTAGGGCATAGGCAGGCGGGAAGTTCATTTAGTCGAAGCTCCCTCTTACTTTCTTACTGTTCTCTTAATTTAGTGTTTGGATTTAAATAGATATATTCTAATTGGGACATTCTATTGTTTCATTTTATGTTTGTATGTTGAATAATTATTTATATTCGATTTGCATTCTACGAAGCGTTTATGGTGGGCGTAATTTATCCCTGGGATATCTTGAAATAATTTTAATGTCTTTTGCTGACAGTCCTAGATAAAAAATTTTAACACACTCTGCTTTCGGTAGTTCATTAAAAAGTTTTTCTGAAAGTATTCTAATGTATTTATTTATATTTTCTATTTTCAGTTCGTATCGAATTTGTTTATTTGACACAAACCATGGTGCTTTGATTATGCGTCTTAAAAATTTATTTTGCACTACTTGGATTTTCTCTAAGTTACTTTTTGCGGCCTCACCCCTGGATATTTACTACCGACCTGATGGCCGAGGTGGTTGGAGCGTGTGACGAGTTCGAGTCCCGCCGTGGGCACGTTTGTTTGTCCCTTGTCTTTCAGGTATGTGTCGTAGAAGGTCCTGTGAGTCTGCTGACCACACACCGAGGAACTCGCACGTATGCCAGTGTCTAGCATGAGCTATGTATCCCCATGTGTCCCCATGAGGTACATATGTAACTTCACTCTGCCATATCTGACTTGTCATACACGATTGAAATTGTATATGTGACTCAATAAATATTATTATTATTATTATTATTATTATTATTATTATTATTATTATTATTATTATTATTATTATTATTATTATATAGTGGGTATCCGGTGCGGATAGTCGAAATCGGCGTCCCCTGAAGCTGGGAGAAGTCCCTGAAAGAATATGGATATTTTATAATGAAGTTTTTCCGAATTGATAATTTTTTTTTCAGTCTGTGCTTTATTTTATTCGGTATTATATTGCTACTAATTTCCTGACGCAATAAAAGCCTTTTTCAGTAAAGTAAAAGTGTTTTTAAATTAAATTATTTATGTCCTTCAAAAATTAACCATATTATATATTTTGTTGATATGTTTGTGTAAAATACCGTATTTAAATACAATAGTTTGTTATTGATTTTGTTTCCTTACTGCACTGAAAAAATACCTATTATCTACTGTGTTCCAGAAACCAGTACGTAATATTTTTCATGGTTTTCAGTTAATGGGCTAAAAATCAGAAAATTTTTCATCAAGGGACAAATGATTTACTGCTATATTTTTTCCACACTTTATTCAAACATTTTGCTGAGAAACAATTAAATATTCTGTTTCCTTTTTAACAGTTCGTCCTTTAATACAATGTTGCACCGCATTGTTACAAAGAAGCTAATTCCAGTTTGGAGATGACTCCCCTCGTTATGTAGCTCCGTACGTTTTGGGAGCGCCCAGTATTTAAAAGCACAGTGCGTCGCGGCCCGTCACGCGCTGAGTAAAATTACGCTGCGGAGCCGGCGGAGGCTGCTTCCATCATCACCCAGGAGCCGTCACCTCCCAGAGGAGGCGCCCACACCCGCGCCCACGCCTCCTCCCACTCCGCCCCGCTCCGCAACGCCCCGCACTCTTCCAGCAACCTCCCCGGGCCGTCTTCCCCCCCCACGCCATCTCGCATTCGCGCCGCCACTATCTCGTCTCGTCCCGCCCCGCTCCGCCCCGCCCCGCTCCGCCCCGCCCCGCTCCGCCCCGCCCCGCTCCCGACGCGCTCCCGACCCGCTCCCGACCAGCTCCTGACCAGCTCCTGACCCGCTCCTGACCAGCTCCTGACCAGCTCCTGACCAGCTCCTGACCAGCTCCTGACCAGCTCCTGACCAGCTCCTGACCTGTTGACACGCTCCCGACCGCTCCCGACCCGCTCCCGACCCGCTCCCGACCCGCTCCCGACCCCGCTCCCGACTCGCTCCCGACTCGCTCCCGACTCGCTCCGGCTCTGCTCGACTCACTCCCGACTCGCTCCCGACTCGCTCCCGACTCGCTCCCGACTCGCTCCCGACTCGCTCCCGACTCGCTCCCGACTCGCTCCCGACTCGCTCCCGACTCGCTCCCGACTCGCATCCCGACTCGCTCCCGACTCGATCCCGACTCGATTGACTCGATCCGGCTCGATCCACGACTCGATCCCGACTCAGTCCCGACTCGGTGACTCGATCCCGACTCGATCGACTCGGTCCGACTCGATCCCGACTCGATCCCGACTCGATCCCCGACTCGATCCCGACTCGATCCCGACTCGATCCCCGACTCGATCCCGACTCGATCCCGACTCGATCCCGACTCGGTGCGACTCGATCCCGACTCGATCCCGACTCGATCCCGACTCGATCCCGACTCGATCCCGACTCGATCCCGACAGTGATCCCGACTCGATCCCGACTCGATCCCGACTCGATCCGACTCGATCCCGACTCGATCGGCGGCCGGTCCGGCTCGATCCCGACTCGATCCCGACTCGATCCCGACTCATTCCCGACTCGATCCCGACTCGATCCCGACTCGATCCCGACTCGATCCCGACTCGATCCCGACTCGATCCCGACTCGATCCCGACTCACTCCCGACTCACTCCCGACTCACTCCCGACTCGCTCGCGACTCGCTCACGACTCGCTCACGACTCGCTCACGACTCGCTCCCGTCTCCGCACCCACGTCCGAACTGACGTCTTCCCCGTCCACCCGGACCCCATTTTCGTCCCACCCAGCACGCCGGCGAGCTTCTTCCGCTCCTTCCCCGCTCCCTCCCTGCAACCTGCTTTCTATCGCCCTCTTCCTGCCACTCTCCCGCCCCACCCTACTTCCGCTCCTGCCCCCTCCCACCCCACTCCCGCCAGGCTCCCATCTGTCCACTTCCACCCCGCACCCTCTCCACACCTGCCCGTCCCACCCCACCAAACATTCCATGGTCACCCCATCCAACACCCACTTCCGGATCGCCTTCTTCTCGCAACCAACCATCCCCTCGATTCCATCCAACAAGCCGCCCCGCTCCCTCCCCCTTTCGCCCCCTTTCTGCTTCTCTCTCTACATACTCTCACACCTCTCCCGCCCCCCTCTTCCTGCCCCAACCCCGCTCCTGTTTGCACCCATCCGACCATCCCAACCCGCATCCGTCACACATCCGCCCAGCAACGCCCCCACCCTCCCTCCCCCTCCCACAAGCGCTTCGTACCCGCCACACCCCGCCCCTCCTCCCCGCCCCGCCCCGCCCACGCGCGCTCGCCGGTCCCGTGTTAAATTAGCATGTCACACCGTTGCTACAATTTACTTTCTCTTCGCAAATTGTTTGCCAGCTGCAAATTAACCCGCCGAGTGTTTGCTCGCTGCGCAAAAGTTAAATTGCGCCGCCATGTGAAGGGGAAGTTAGGCGAAGAATACGCATCTTACCGGGCGTTATCTGCGTTGCCTGAAAGATGCGCCGGCGAATGGAAGGGGATACCCGGTCTCCGAGCTCTCGGAACGAGGGTGTAAATTTACTTTAGCACTCGAGCTGAAACCGGAAATCGTAATGTTTCACGGAAAATGTGGACAGATCAAATTTACGACGCTGTCGTTTCGGAGTGCATTGGTTGGTAGTCTAGTTTAGTGCGAGCTTGTTGGTCAGCTGTTTTCTGAATAAAATAGGATTCAGAATCCGATTTTAATATCAATGTAGTTAAGATACCATAGGTTTTAGGTACCATTATCAATATACACTGAAGAGCGAAAAGAACTGGTACGCCTGTCTGATATTGTGTAGGCTCCCCGCGAGCACGCAGAAGTAACGCAACACGACGTGACATGGACTCCACTAATGTCTGAAGTAGAGATGGGCTTAACAGCTTTTCTTCAATAACTGTTATCACAAAAACAGCTGACTTGTAATAGCTGTTATTAATAACAGTTGAAAAATAACAGGTCCATGACCAACAACCTAACATGGCCGACTGCTAAGAGTTAAAGCAGTTGTAGCGACTGCTAAGAGTTAAACCACGCAAAACGAATAACGTTGGTAGCACCGTAAACCTTGTGCAGCTACCTTTCGGCGCTTCCTTGCACTACTTTCCTTAACATGTTTGGACAGAGAAGCAGCTGATACGAACGAGACTGGATGAACTGACAAGGATGAATAGTAATTCATATAATGGGTAGCGAATGTGTATAGAATATAGAATATTACTAAAATGAAAGTGATTCGGGTTCATACTGCAAATATTCTTTCAAATATGCAACTTGTGCATAGTGAAGTGACGAGTGCCAACAACAATGAGGAGAAACACTGTTTTTGCTTACCTATAGCTAAAGTGGTAATGACTGTCGAATATCAAGTATTATAATGTGAGTTATTTGACTGTAACTCATTTTATTTTATCGGACCTAGGGAAATATTAGTTGATCTCACATAAGCAGCGATGGGACATAAATAAGTTAACAAACATATTGGACGGACTTAATTTAAAGGACAAACATCTTGTTG
The DNA here is from genome assembly GCA_011170035.1 of Teleogryllus occipitalis. Classification (NCBI taxonomy): domain Eukaryota; kingdom Metazoa; phylum Arthropoda; class Insecta; order Orthoptera; family Gryllidae; genus Teleogryllus; species Teleogryllus occipitalis. The sequence continues at coordinate 31,275 of BLKR01000183.1, read as the reverse complement.
TAGTGTATACAATAAAATATAAAAATATTGTGGCACATGGTGCGTAATAATGACGAATTATGTATCAATGAATCTATAATTTGAACACTGGCAAATCATGATTGATTAGCTGCAGTGAAGTTGTTATCGTACAAAAGGGTTACCACAAAAGCTTGTAGTAGTTCGGATTAGGCCCAATAGGTTGCAGTTGTATGCATTTCAACCGACAACAGCCAATAACAGGATAAACGAAATAACTGTTATTTCACGTAACAGTTACGAAACGTTAACGGCTAAGAAATAACAGTTTAGCTGTTAAGGGCACATCCCTAATCTGAAGAAGTGCTGGAGGTAATTGACACCATGAATTCTGCAGGGCTGTCCATAAACTCGTAAAGTACGAAGGGGTGGAAATCTCTTCTGAACAGAACGTTGCAAGGCATCTAGATATGTTCAATAATGTTCATGTCTGGGGATTTTGGTGGTCAGTGGAAGTGTTTAAATTCAGAAGAGTGTTCCGGGAGCCATTCTAGAGCAATTCTGGACGTGTGGGCTGTTGCTTTGTCCTGCTGGAATTGCGCAAGTCCGTCGAGATCCACAATGGATATGAATGGGTGCAGATGTTCCAACAGGATGCTTACGTACGTTTCACCGGTCAGAGTCATATCTAGACGCATCAGGGGCCCCATATCAGTCTAACTGCACACGTCCCATACCATCACAGAGCCAACAGCTTGAGCAGTCCCCTGTTGACAGGCAGGGTCCATGGATTCATGAGGTTGTCGCCATACTCGTACACATCCATCAGCTCGAAACAATGTGAAACGAGACTCGTCAGACCAGGCATCGTGATTCCAGTCATCAACAGTTAACTGGTATGAACTGGTAGGTATGGACAGGCCCAGGCGAGGCGTAAAGCTTTGTGTCGTGCAGTCATCAAGGGTACACAAGTGGGCCTTCGGTTCCGAAACATATCGATAATGTGTCGTTGAATGGTTTGCACGCTGGCACTTGCTGCAAAGCCCAGCATTGATACCTGCAGCAATTTCCTGAAGGTTTGCACTTCTGTCACGTGTAATGATTCTCCACAATCGTCCTCAGGTCCGTTCTTTCACGATGGTTTTGCAGTCGCAGTGATGCCAAAGGTTTTATGATGTCCCTGATTTCCGATATTCACAGTACACTCGTGAAATGGTCGTACGGGAAAATCCAAATTTCATCGCAACCTCGAAGATGCTATGCCTCATCTCACTTGCGCCGACTACAACCCAACGTTCAAACTTACTTAAATCGTGATAACCTACCATTGAAGCAGCAGTAACCAATCTAACAACTGTGCCAGACTGGTTGTCCTATATAGTCGTTGCCGAGTGGAGTGCTCTGATTGGTTCCTGATCACTTCGTTTTAACACACATGGCTGTTTCAGCTGTTTCTTTTACCGGGAGCGGTAGCTCAGTGCATTAACTGACGCCACTGCAGCGCTTCTGACCGGGAGGTCCTAGGTTCGAGTCCTGACGGTGGCAGAATTTTCGACACTAGCTTTTCAGCTAGGTCGAATTCAGTCGCTGTCTAGAGGAGAATTCTAGCGGCCGGCTGCTCTGATCGGTAGTTTTCCGTGGTTTCTCCGATCAACACCAGGTGAATGCCGGAGCAGTACCCTAACAAACGGGCCACGGACCGCGCGCAGCCTTTCCTTCCTCTTCCTTGTCCTATCCACACACACTTACACTAACATGCTCTACACTACCACATATTCCGGGAGACCGGTCGGGAACTTAGAGCTTGTCCCGGCTGGGGCTGGGCACCGCTGGTGGGAGAGTCCTGGTTAGGGGGAACACCACTAGCCGACGGTAGGTCGGCGCCGGATCTCGCCATCCAGCGGGGGAAGTTCACCGCCATCTCCCAAGAAAAAACATGGACTACACTAACGGGACTAATTGCCAAAACAGTTGACGCGCTCGGAAACAAGAAAAAATCAATCAATTAAATAATGAGTCCAGAAATGCGGTTGTTCACCATTGGAGTTTTAGGCTGGCCCGCGCATGGCCCCGCCCCCAGCCGAGACGAGGTCCCTGGGCGTCGCATTGATTGATTCTTTCGTGTTTCCGGGCGCGTCAACTGCTTCGGTCATTAGTCCCGTTAGTGTAGTGCATGTTCTTTTTTCTCGGGAGATGGCGGTGATCTTCCCCCACTGGATGGCGAGATCCGGCACCGACCTACCGTTGGCTAGTGGGGTTCCCCCCTAACCAAGACTCTCCCACCAGCGGGGCACCGCCCCAGCCGGGACAAGCTCTAAGCTCCCGACCGGTCTCCCGGGATATGTGGTAGTGTACTGCATGTTAGTGTGTGTGTGTACGGGGAAAGGATAGGACAAGGAAGAGGAAAGAGGTCACGCGCGGTCCGTGGCCCTTTGGTAGGGTACTGCTCCGGCATTCGCCAGGCGTTGATCGGAGAAACCACGGAAAACTACCGATCAGAGCAGCCGGTCGCTAGAATTCTCCTCCAGACAGCGACTGAATTCGACCTATCTGAAAAGCTAGTGTCGAAAACCCTGCCACTGTGGGGAGTGGGAACCTAGGACCTTCCGGTCAGAGGCGCTGCAGTGACATCAGTTGATGCACTGAGCTACCGCTCCCGGTTCGGCGTCGCGTCTTGGCCGCCCCGCGAGGCAGAGCGCCGCGACGCGTGGCCGGTGGCGGGGACGCCGTGCCCGCGATCGATGCCCGGCGGCGACGCCGCTGGGTCCCCGAGGGGGCCGCGCGGATTGGGCGCCCACGGAGGCGATCGCCGGCTGAGCACGGCCCGCGCCGCGACGCACCGCACAGTGCGCACGTTTGGCGCCCAACGTAAACAGAACAGCGCATTCCTTTATTTACGAAAATTAACTAGTTTTGCCGACCCCGGGAAGGGTATGCATGAAACCCCATGTGGTCTACGACACCACAACTCCGTGCTTCGTCAGGGCGACAAGTCGCCAGGGTGGTCACTTTGGCCTTTAGGCTCTCATCCTCACCCCCCACCGATGCGCAAAATGCCGACGGGCTGACGACTGGATCCAGCCGGAACCCAGTTTACCTTCGCGGCAACCTCTCCATGCAATGCCTGGGTAAGGGCCGTCCTACTAGCTCAGAGCTCCTAGCTTTCCTACCGGAGTCCAAACAATGCGGCACTCACATGCGCCGGGAACAAGTTTCCTCCTCTTTGCCCAAACTATTAGGCCACTGCCACGAAGAATCCACCTGAACTAAGCTCCAGGCGGCTCGAAGCCCCCATCCCGTCTCCCCAATGCTTACCACCTTCTCGCGACGTGGGTAACGCCGGTACCGGAGCAACCTGACGGGTGGTTACTGGATTTCCAGCCGGACTAAAGTGGGATCCGGAGTACTCCGAAAAGCATCCTTCGCCCAATCCTGCTCCGAGGCTGACGCGCCATAGGTCCAATTAGTGCGTGGCCGGTCGAACCCGACCACCAGGAGCTTAGCATCGCCTTCTCACTGCCTGCACCTTCAAGCTAACGACGTGAGCGGCGCCGCGAGACTCAGGGTCAGGGTGGTAGACTACGACACACACACACACACACACAAAAAGGAAAAAAAAGTAGTTTGTGCCGATCTGGATGGCCGAGGTAGCAAAGAGCGTCTACCAACTCAGCGCTTCGGTCCAAATGGTTGAGGGTTCGATACCCATCTTTGGCATGGTGTTTGTCCCTTGTCTCTCCTGTATGTGTTGTCGCGGAGGACCTCCCGTTCTGCTGACACAAATTAAAGGAGTCCGTAAGTGTGTTGGTCTCTAGTGTATGGCCGAATATGCTTCCCATGAGGAAGTAAAGGGTAACTGTCTATCGGCTAGATAAATGCCCTAGAAAAAAGTTGTATTTTTGAAAAGTTCAGGGTCTTCTAATAACTTTCTAAGCAGATCTAAAACTTCAAATCCAGTTTGTTACTTCCCAAATCGTTGTCAGTCCTCTTTTTACCGGTCTTCGTAAGCAAGAAACAAAAGGTCTGTAGAATACACGTTTCGTTAAGAAAATGTAAAACGCACGATTCGTTAAGAAAATGTAGAACACCCAGCACTGAGATAACATAAAAGCTCATACATCATTTTCTTCTTATTTTTATTATTTTTCTTCCAATGCCAATTTCTTACTCTTCTCATACTCTTCCTCCTATATAATCTTCCCCTCTCCTTTTCCACCCTCTTCCATCTGCTTCTTTTCATCCTTATCAACTTCCTTCATTCTTCCCTTTTCTTCATTCTTCCTCCTTCTTCCTCCCGATGTTTCAGCTAAAATCATAGTAGAAAAAAATCTTCGTTTCACAACAGATGTTGGCGGGGCCCTCTCAATTCTTCTGCCTCTAAATGGCAAGCTGCTTCATTGTTATCATATATTTACGAAATACCTCTGATATCAACCTGTATTTCCTGTTCCGAAAAGTATAAATAACTGTTTGGAAGGGATTGTAGATGAAATAGTTTCACTTTGTTTTTCTTTGAAGTTGATTCCCAGTACGCTCGTCTTTGATATCTGACTGGAAAATGCCAAGGTTTTATAAGACACTTCCTAGAATACCACTCCATCCACTTGTAGTCAATAATTTGAATTATCCAGCGTCCAATTAGCCAGATTTATCTGTAATTTCAGAGCAAAATTCATTCTCTTTAAAAATATATTTGCGGACTTCTAACGAAGGACAGGAGTCGAAAAATGAAACAACGTAAATGTTTGTTGTTTTTTAAAATCTTGCAAGAATTTGAGAAACACCAGAATAACCTAATTTTTTACAGCACAGTAGATTCTAATACTTTACTTACCATCTTATTCCAATAATTTATTTGTAATCAAATCTTTTTTTCTAAAAGAGAAAAGAGGGAACAAACTCGGAGACAATTGATGTAATACTGGAACTTCAATAATAGGTCGATATCTAGACGGTAGTACCTCCTTTCTTTACCGGCGTAGGTGGCTCGGGGCTTCAATTGATGTCACTGCAGTGCCAATAACCGGGAGGTTCTGAGAATCGAAAATTTTCGACTCTAGCTAGGTCGATAGCTAGGTCGATTTGTCACTGTCTGGGGGAGAATTCTAGCGGCCGGCTAATCTGATAGGTAGTTTTCTGTGGTTTCTCCTATCAACACCTGGCGAATGCCGGAGATGTTTCCTAATAAACAGGCCATGGACCGCGCACAATCTTTCCTACCCCTTACTTTCACACATTTACATTTACATGCACTCAACTACCACATGTTGAGACCAGTAGGGAGCATAGAGCTTTTCCCCGCTGAGGCAGTGCGTGGTTGGGGGAAAATGGCATACCTACGTGTAGGTCGGCACCGCATCTCGTCATCCAGTTGGGAAAGATGACCCCCACCTGCCTCGATGAAAATATGAATGACACTTACTGCTAATGACCTTAGCAATGGACGCGCCCGGAATCATCAATCAAACAACTACACTGTCACTGATGTCGAGAGGCCAGTCTGGGGCTTAGAAACTGTTTCGGCAAGGGTGGTGTGCTTGGCTGGTAGGAGATACCTGGTTGAGAAAAACTTCCGCAAGCCGACGTGTAGGTCAGCGCCGTGTCTCGACATCAAGCTGGGAAAGACCGATCAGCTGGGAAAGACCGATCAGCTGGGAAAGACCGATCAGCTGGGAAAGACCGATCAAGCTGGGAAAGACTGATCAAGCTGGGAAAGATCGATCAAGCTGGGAAAGACCGATCAAGCTGGGAAAGATCGATCAAGCTGGGAAAGATGGAAATCATGCGATAAAATTATGCAAATACACTTATGAGACTAATGACCTTAGCAGTTGACGCGTCCGGAAACACCAATCAGTTAATCCTTTTTTCTAATGGTTTTCTATAACTAATATTCGACAAGTCTTCTTTCTGCTTTCCCTCTCAGAATCGGAATCCCACTGCAGCGCCTACCACATCTCCTTGGGTCTCTTTTGATCAGCGAGAAACCGCAGAGCGCCTCGTGTGTCGCCGAACGCCCTGACGCGGTCGAGGGAGGGAGACCAATTTCCAAGGCTCTTGGACGCCGGCGCCGCTTCCGAGATGTCCGAGTTTTACGCGCGACAACATCCGCCCCGCCCTGCCCCGCCCCCTCCCGGCCGCTGCTGCGCCTCGTTCGCTTCGCCGCCGCCAGAGAGCTCCTCAATTCGCGCTGCCGGTGACGCGTGCGCGGAGCCGCGGCGGACGGCAGATTTCGGTGCCGGGCGGTAGGTTGGGGGATTGCTCGCTTGCTGGGGCTGCCTTTTCCGGCCTATTTATTGCAACGTGATGGGATATCATGAATGTGTAATTTTGGGCAGGTTCAAGTGATACGAGTTTCATGTGTTAGAATTCTTGGGCATTAATAGTACTAGTAATAGTAATTATAATACAGTAAAATCTTACTAAACCGGAGCCTGTACTAGCCGGAAACATGCCGTAACCGGAAAATTATCCGGCCCGTAAGGTTATATGACATTTTACACAGAAACGGAACCTCTCCAACGCGGAAACGGAATAGTTTTTCATGAGAAAATCTTTATAAAACGGAATTCTTGTGAATTTAATGTAATTGACAGAGAGACGCGAGATGTTTTAAATGAAATGAATGTATCTGCAAGTCTGTTTTTTTTAATTCTCAAAATTGTGACACACGATGTAGTCGTGGCAACCGGACATTGAAGGAGAGGGCTTCAGTTGTAAGCGTGAAATTCGACGAAATGTTAGTTTGAGACAATGCCATTTATCAACGTCGCAAACTAGTACGAAACACACATCGTTTCTATAGCATAAAGGTACGGATCGCAGCTTACTTAACTAGGAGGACCTGAGATCAAGTCTTGGCACTTTAAAAAATATTTTCTGTTTGAAAACACTTTTCCAAGTTTATGTATTTGTAAAATATAGCAGAGAAGTTAGAAATAATGCGAGAATGCATATGCTGTCGTAGCATAATTAGTTTTTTTTATTGTTTCGTTCCTTATGTTTTGTTTAATGTGATTTGTAATATCTTCTTTCCATTTTTCTTTGACTGAGCGAATTTTACCTTTGTTTTTTTCTCTAAGAGAGCAAGTTTATACCCCATACAACAATACTGGAAGAATACTGCTATCCATTGCATATATTTTTAATTAAATTTCCTATTTTTTGTGAAATTAAGAATGAAAGTGACCAAAATTTATTCCAGTGCATGGCAAATCTGAAATAATGTTTAATTATCAACGAAAATATTGTCTACAAACATTTAACCAATTGATCATTGCTTCCAAAAATGATTCACGTACAATTGTTTGTAAAAATCAGGAATTTATTGTTGTGTTTCCACTCCGTTCGAAATTCATATTTCAATCTGACAAAAATATATTGGGAAAATAATGTAAAAAGTAATCAGGATGATTTTTGAATTCACATATGCTCAAATTTAGAATAAATTATATTCCACTATCGTTGGCCATGGCAGAAACCTTTCAATTTAGACAATTTCCGAATATAAAAAATCATTTGCTGTATTGATGTCGTAATGGCACGTTACCCATTAAAAAAGCTTTGTTCAATATATCTGAGAATTTTTCATGCCTTGTTCGTTTCGTCGAACACAAATTAGCGAACGCCGATTAACCATTAGAACAACTTAGCCGTTGTTCAGTTTACTCGGGTTCCGTGAAGCTTGTTAAAATTCTATTGTTCGCCCAGTAATGGAACTCGAATGTGGGATTAGTACTGACAGAGTTGCAGAATTCTTGGAAACGCAACACAATGCTCGCAAAGCAACATGTATAACTTTTGAATATTTAAAATCCCCAAGAGATGTCTTTTAAGAGACATTGTTTGCAGGTGAAAAACCGCCTGCAATTTTTTAATAAGAAATCAAATACTAATAATCGACGCAACACAATTCTCGCAAAGCAACATGTATAACTTTTGAATATTTAAATTCGTAAGAGGTTTCTTTTAAGATGCATTGTTTTAGGTGAAAAACCGCCTGCAATTTGTAATTTAGAAATCAAATACTAATAACCAAAGCTAGAGTTCAAAATCTAAGAAATCAAATACTTGAATTTTTCCTAGGGAGAATATTTTATCGGATGTTTCAGGCGGAATGTTACATACTCGCTTGGCAATTTTTCCATTAGTTGTGTATCTTGGAAGGTCGTCTGAGACACACAAATGTATTATGCATTTCATGGGTCAGCCGTGATAAGGACAACTAACGAAAAACTCTTGAAACAGAGAAGACATCGTTTTCTTAAGTAGTCTTATATTTCACACCATAATACAGCACAAGTAATTTGAACATTTTTGTAGACTGCTCTAGAACTTTAAAAACAATGTCTTATGTTGGAATTCTTTACTTCTCGTAAAGATCACAGCTCACATCGCATAGAAATAAGTTTCTTGCCTAACTACAATATGGCGGCGCCCGTAATGAACCGGTACGCTTTTCTTCATATATATATATATATATATATATATATATATATATATATATATATGTTTCCAGTCTTATAGATAAGTAGATGTTTATTATTCTGCAGGTAGGGACATACAACCTGGTGGCAGAACTCTAAAATTTACATATTACTAATATTAATTTTAAATTATTTAAAGACATAATAATAATAATAATAATAATAATAATAATAATAATAATAATAATAATATGCTAACAATAATAGCCTTAACTACATTTTATGGTTGTCCTGCACAGTTATTTGAAACTATTAAATACAAGATTACACGACTTTTTAATTACACTTCACTTCACTTTCACTTCACTTCACTTCACAACATTTGAAATTCTCTCTCTCTCTCTCTCTCTCTCTCTATATATATATATCATATATATATATATATATATATATATATATATATGAGAGAGAGAGAGAGAGAGAGATCACTGGCGTATACTGATAGGTAGAGCGAGATTCAGCCATAGTCTGACGTTTGCGTTCTGTGTCGAAAACCCACGACCGTGAGCGAGGACCCGATTGTTAATCCATCACCGGCTGGTGTACTGGTCCACCGTGGCGTGAAGCTTCTGCTGCCGATTCGGACACACGCACATTCGACAGCGCAACCGGTTTCAATAGTGTTGGTCTGATGATAAAGTTCGCTCTGAGTATATTTGTGTTGGCCGAGTGCAAGCAGGGAATTTCAGTTTGGAAACAGTATGCTGACACAAGTCCGGACGTGCTTCAATTGGACAAACTCATCTTTGAAGAACGAAGAATTCAATAAAAAAGACAAAAAAAGTAAAGTAAATCAATGTGTTTTGGCGGCTAGATTTCGTCTCTGACATTACTCAACAGTAAAAGTAGTAGTTCTTACTTCAAGAAATTCTCATACGATTTTTGGAATAGTAAGAATTTGTTCTCATTCCTCTTTTTATAGAGGAACTAAATAAATGAATAAATGTCACGCATTGAATTTATTAACATTAACTCGGAAATCAATAACTTCAGTTAAGTGCTACTAAAGCACTAGACCGCTGTACCTATTATTTAATATTCTCAAAAAAATAAAAACTTCGGTGTTTTTGTTCAGGAAACCCAAGAAAGTTAAGAAAGAATAATGATAGACTCGCTTCAAGGAGTATTTGAAAATAATGTAGCTGCCGCAAACAAAAATCGTCTAGAAAAAGGCATTCAATCATAATTGTTTCTTTATCTACAATTTCGAATATTCTTGAAGTCTAGAATATACATGTATGCACTCCACAGACACTGTTTTCTAAGGAACATGTTAATGTCTGTTAAACCGTTCTTAATGTTAATAGTAGTTTCAATCCATCTCAATATTCATAGACATTTTCTATCCAATGATCTTAAATATTGACAAATTTTCGATGAAATGCTATTCAATAGTTTTAAATTTTTAACAAAGTTTTTATAATTCTGAACCTTAGATGAACATTTTTTGAAAAACAATAGCAAAACTGGTCGAAACGTTGAAATAAATCACGAACAAAAGTAGTATAAAGGTGTCTGTTTTAAAAAGGTCAAAAATATTAACACAAACTTTCCAATATTTCAAAACGAATTCAATATTTTACAATTTTCTGATTTCGTTAATATGTTGGTTATCTTTTCTCCATTAACCCTAGCAATGTTATCACTGTATACATATCAAATAGTAACGTAAATCAGCTCGTTTTTTAGATGGGGATACGCGCGCATACAGGGATATGCCCTGGTGGAGACAAAGTTGAACTACGGATAGCTGCTATCGAAGTACATGGATTTGTTTGTGAAGTCGAATTTATTAAGAGATGGTTGAAAATTTTAAAACATCGTGTTGTTTCTTGACCTCGTGGTGTTATATACCTAGGATTTCAAAAGCATGTCAATAAATAACATGTGAAATTACGTAGAACCAACGTTTTCACCATTTAATTGACATGTATGCAATGAATTTCATCAATAGTAATGGAAATAACCCAGGGTTATATTTATTACTTTTCCAAAAGGCCTTGAAAGGAAAGCCGGAAAGGTCAAGAGCACAACATAGATATTATTTTCTATATATTCTTATTTACTAACTATATTATTTGTCGGTCTAGATAGGTTCATGTAAAGTAAATAAATATTTGTTCTTCCTCATGATTCTACTAATCACTTTTAACGAAGAACATTCATTAGATTTAAATCGTTTCTTCTCTTAGAAAGTGTTCAAACTTCTACTTCATATGTTGTTTTAGTTATATTCATGAGGAAATTAAAATATATAAACGCTTTTTTGGTCAGAATGAGCAGAATACGAATACTGTGATAGACATGTATTATATAAAGAGGTGATTCAGAAGTTCGGCGAGTTTTTTATAGGTTTCAATTATTTTAGGAAAGTGAAAATTATTGATAGTGTTTATGATGTACTTGTTCAAAATACTGTGACATACCGATATGTCACATGAAAATAAACTAACATTTATTTGAAGACTATATGGTGGAATATGCATTAAGAAGTTTAGACGATCGAAAGGTCAGCTACACCAAAATATAACGAACGCATGGATTGGCTGGGTGAGAGAAGGACGGTCAAATGTTATGAAAAAAAGAAGGTAGTTTAATACGAAGCTTCGAGGGGTGAATCATGCAGGAAGATTTCATTCTGACCGGCATCGCGTGTCTGAACTGATCGTAGGTTGTGAGAGGGAGCGAGTGTAATGCAGATAGTCAGAGTCGGGTTTTTCAGATCGTGAAAGTTTAAGGACAGTAAATGATATTGCAGATATTGCATGTGGAAGTAATATTGATGCATAAATTGGGACTTTGTCGGGAGTGGTAATCGAGTTATAGATTTCGGGACTATGTCATAGGACGTAATCAGGACTGATAATTTTGATAGTTTGACACCATCTTGGATAGGAGCAGAAGAGGATTTCTTGGAACTTTGGACTACGGCAAGCTCGCAAGATATTTCGACTGAGAAGTCTTCGAGGGACATCAACGAAGAATAGATAAGTTAACCGCGGTATAAAACTCTAAATTCAAAGATATCTTGATCAAAGGCCTAACATCAAAATCATTTATTAAATTCACTATATTGTTTGCAAAAAGGTAACAATAAACTTTGTTAAATTTTGTTCTTTAGAAAAGAAAGTGATCTTTCATTTAGTCAATCCAAACAGTAATGAACTAGGAATTAGAATCATTCTATTTCAGATTCCCAGCAGCGCTGTATAGTCTGCGGATCCTATAATCCATTATAGAGGTAATAAGGATTATAATATATCGTGACCCATTGACCCAGCAAGCCGGACGCTAAGATCTTTGCGAGAAATTAATGTAGAGAGAAAATTTGTATATCTCAATACGAAGCAATTGATTCCAAATTTCTGTTGAAAGTAAAAACAATTCGAGATGATTCACTCGAAAATTGAAAATGCAGAACATGTTTTATAAATATGTGTAGTGTTTTAAGTCTTTGTATACCATAGTGTAATATAATTCCATGTTATGATAACATATTGGTCTTTGTTTTGCATTGAAAATGTTATAGGTTTCATCAATTAATACAAATATTGGGGCGTAGAATTTTCCTTCATTGACAGAGATTGAAATTGAGTAATTTTTTTCTGTTTAAGTGGATACACGTACTATTTAATGTGATAGATTTGTACAATAATTTTATTCAATGAGAAAAATCGTCATAAAATCAAAATTTAAACCGTAGGCTCCGGAGACCCTGCGTGGTAATGCACGGATACATTTATACTGTGATATTGATGAAGTTATTATTGAATCAATAGTAAGAAAGTAATTTCATTAACAGATCGAATGTGTAAATTCAATACGTGTCTTGAAATATAGATGTAGTATGAGTGCAATCTCATTATTCTAAGTTATGTGTATAATATATTTTTCTTCTTGCAATATAATTTCCATTTTTATATTGAAATTTGAATTTTCTAAAATCCCATGAAATCCGTGTTTTTTTTTTTTTGGATCCGCCGCTGTCTGCAACAATCCTTCCATTCTTCCCAGGATCGTTCGTCACTTCGGCGTCGGGCGGTTCATGTTGTTCAGAGTGTATCACGGGCATATAGAAATAATTCAAGAAGGTTATTGAACGATTTAATCGTCCCTCCGTTGTTACTTCCAAGACTCTGGGCAGTAGTGTGTTTTCTAAGCTAATATTTGACTAAGAATGTCATTCAGTACAAGACTTCAATTTTACTAGTCACTACATCCATAAAGTACCTCTAACTACATTTTACAGCCAGTTTTCTATTTCATGTTACAGAGAGTTTTCCATTTCATGTACTTCTTGTACTATTACCACGCTTTCACTGATGCAGTGTCTGATTTTTTCGAAAAAATGTTCAAGAACGAGTGGCATTTTCGCAATGTAGTAGTTGTACTAAATGGCAAATATGCATTGTTGGGATGTTTGGATTGTACACGGCAGCAGTATTCATTCCACGCAAGTGGGGTTTGTTTCCTCCCAGCTCACTTGTGAACGCGCATCGCATAACTTTCACAGCAAATACTGTTATTGACCCTAAACGTTAACATGTTCAGGTATGTTTGTAAACGATATGAGCTCATTCAATAATACAGTAAACCTCTCGGCATAATTTAGGATTAAAAAGTAAGTAATAAGGATTAACTTGAACAATATCACGGTATAAATCTTTCCATGCGCAGCGGTGAAGGCTCCAGAGTTCTTAGCTCAAAATTTCTTTCTTTTTATGATTTTTCTAATTAAATAAATTTATTATATAGAATTTCTAATTAAATAAATTTATTATCTACATTTATTCCACTGTTTATTATATAAGTTTATTTCTGTAACTATTTAAATGTTTTGTATGCTGGTTTGACTTGCATTGAATAAATATCATAGGAGTAGAATAATATTTATGACAAAGTCGTCTAAATTAACCTTTAAGGACTAAAGCGGAAGGTCAACTGCGAGGCGGAGCGATAGTGGACTCGACTAGTTAATTATTCGGCCGCGTTCAATATAAACATTTCAACTTTCATGAGTTAAGAATTGTCATTTCTTTTGATGTTCTGTAGCAAGGGTTGTTGGTAGAGGGGAGTTGATACCGTTTTTAAATAAAAATCTCAGGGCGCAGAAGAATGGAAAGGACAAAGGGAACAAAATAGACGATCAAAAGGACAAATAGGGACAAAAGCTGGGAAAGAGAGACAAAATGAGACAAGAGGGTAATGGAACAATGGTTTGGTGTATAGTTAGTTCCAGTGTGTCATGCGTTGGCCTGAATTTGCATTCAATATACAGAATGGAAGTACCTACAGAATGGAAATAGAATAAAACAGTAACGGTACAGTAGAATATATTGAAAATTTCACATTTTCACTTTCGCCATGTTACTATGAAATACGTCCTATATGTTATTAATGAGGTAGAAAATACTTCATTTATTCTCACTTATAATACAAAATTTTTTACTTTTTCCAACAATTTTGGTTCGTGACACTGTTCGTCTGTAAATATTTATTTACATTCCGAGAATGTACTACTTTGAAAAAACTGGACCTCATTAATCAAAAAATGCAGTGGAAACTGAAAAAAATACATTTTAATAGAAGTACATTTCATTCATTTATAACGAACGGAAACTAATTGTGGAATATGCGCTTCTTTGCACTGGAGCGCTCTAGCGGTCAAATGGAAAACGATAGATGCTCTGAGTTCACACTGAGTGTGCACTATACTTCGATTTATTTAGAGCTGCATTTGACGTTAATCAGCTATTTCGGTGTCATCCAATCGGGAGCTTACTCGTCACTTCAGTGACGTCACTGGTAACGTTTAACTTTCCAATTGAATCACACCGTAACATCTGATTTAAGACAAGTGCAGCTCTTAATAAACCCAAGTATAGTGTGGCAAATGGAAAACGCTAAGCTAAGATCTGACCCTTTCATCTAATTATGTAAATTACTGTTCTTTTTTATGCTAAATTTTTTTTAATTATCATGGGTACAATAATGTTATTTTCTGTTATAAACGTAAAAGTTGTTTTCTCTTCTTTAGCCCCATTCTTCCATAGACGGAAGTTAGGTGACCCAATTGGGTTTTCTTGGGAGAAATTAATCAGGGTAGTTTCTCGTTGCATTCCCTGATTATTATTATTATTATTATTATTATTATTATTATTATTATTATTATTATTATTATTATTATTATTATTATTATTATTATTATTGTGGGATGGATGCTGGAGGAAAAACCTTTTAAGTGAAGCATACACTTTTCAATAATAAAGTTTCATTAATAACTTGTTACAGGAATACTATTGTTAAGTAATCACACCCTTTCCTCCCCCAATCCCCACATATGCATAAATATTTCTCCTTCCTTGCTTTATTTCCTTTCGTATTGACAAAATGCATTATATTGCTATCAATTACAAGGAGACAAATAGAACAAGTGACGGAGAATAAAAGGGTCGTGAAGAAAAAGTATATTGCAGCCTTCATATGGAAATGGAAAATAAGGGAAGAGGGTGTGTGCATGCGATAGTTCTCCCACGGGTACGCTAGTTTTACTAAAATGTCTTCTAGTAAAACATATTTTGTAGTGTACGTAACTTTTCAATTATTCCCCTCCCCTCAATACAATTTTGTATCAAAGAGTCCAACTTTCTCCCCCGTCGCAAAAGCGGGTTCGTATTTCTTGAATTACACGCAGAAAAGTTTTTTGATGATCTGTGAAACTGAATTAAATACAATATGAAGTATATTAATTTTAAATGATTATGCCTAATTCCGAACTCGCAAACTGTGGAATATGAACGTCTGTAAAGTGGGATGCCAGTGTAAATGAAACCTGCATTTAATGGATTGAGTTGAATAATGGAAATTATCTGCGGTTTACCTCCTGTACATAGAAATGGACACGGTCAGGAAGTGACTTGTTTTTGTTCTAAATATGAAGCAAATAGTTGAAACTGTTCTCGCCGTTGGGTAATATTTAAGCGGACGCAAACGCAGTTTAGTAAAAATGAAAATAATTCTGTTGATGTCTATTTTAACTAGTATGAATAAACAGTATCCCACAAATTTGAGAGTCGAGTTTGTTTAGATCAGTTTGATTTGTGTTTATTTAACACTGAGTAGATAACTAGAGAATATTTTTGTCATCAGAGTCTCTTGCTTAACTCGATGCCCGCATAGTGCATGCCATTTTTATTCAATACTTCATTTTTTAACAACATACAATTCCGCGTGTTAAAAATGGGATTAAAATTTAGTTGGTTTTCTCAAAATTCATATTATTTTCTATTAGATTCTGAAACCTTATCCTCATTTCCAATCCGTATTATCGTTGGTTTTGCACAATAATGAAGTAGTAACCTTAGCTGTTTTCGGATCTCACTAGCAAATAATACTCACATGTGACTGAGTTAGCAACCTAAAAGATAGCAAACTACAAGATAGTCGGCTAACTAGATAGACTAGTAATAGAAGACAGTAAAAAGAATCTTGTTATTCAATAAACTGCGGAATTTCAGGCCATGAAATCAACATTATATGCGTAAATGGATATACCATTTCTCGAGGAGTGTTGCTAGTAGAAGACTATCTTGAAATATTTGTTCTCCCATTCTATTATGCCGTTTTGAACCGTGAGGTAACCTTTCTTTGAATACCAAGGGCTTCAGGCAGTAAATTGATAGGTCACACGTCACAGAAAACGTCACACTATTCGTAATGTTAAGATATCGATTTTGATGAAAGTACGGCGTATTTTGTTTTTTTTTGTACCAATTTATGAAGAACTTGAGACAGTAAAAAGGTATCTCATAATTTCACGCCAAAATCGAGATTTTAACATTTAGATATAACGAGTGGTTAGCTGGGAATGGTGTAGCATATCCCTTCAAACTTCATTCTCAGATTTACGCGGCCAGAACAGTATGGACATATGGATAAACGTGCTGAATTTCTGAAAGTCAAGTCCCTAGTCTCATAAAAAATTTGATATATATTGATGAATCTGGTGTAGACAATACAGAATATACTGATACTGCAGAAAGGAAGAGAAGTTTCATGCACTAAAATCGGGTAAGAAAACTCAACATGGTTGCAGATTTAAGTAAGGGAAAAATTTTTGCACCGATGATCTTTGAAGGTTATTGCGATACACAGGTTTTTAATGGCTGATTCGAGCAATTTTTGGTACCAATTTTACAACCTGGGCAAACAGTGATTTTGGATAATGAAACTTTTCATAGATATCAAGGAGCTCAGGGACCTCAATCCACGTCCGCCTCCGTGACGGTGCAAGGTCAGAAAGGAGAGAGCCCAAAATTCACAGCCCTCAAGGGATTCAGGCACCTCAAACGAGTTCTGCACCTCGCGGCCGTGCAAGGAGACAAGGCCAATAAGGGCGCAAAACTGACAGGCCTAAAGGACTTCAAGAATCTCGGCTCAAGTCTGTCAGCCACGGCCGTCCAAGAAGGCCAGAAGAGTAGGTGGGTAAAATTCGTCGGTGCCGTAAAGAGGCGCAGGCACATCAATCCAGGCCTGCCCCTCGGGTCGTGCAAGGATGCCACAACAGTAAGATGGCAAAATTTGCCGGCGTAAAGGGACTCAGGAACCTCAATCCAGGCCTGTCCCTCGGGTCGTGCAAGGAGGCCATAATAGTAAGAGAGCAAAATTCACCTGCTTAAAGGGGCTCAGGAACTTCAATTCAGCCCTGCACCTGAGGCCGTGCAAGGAGGCCACAACAGAAAGAGAGTAAAATTCGCCGGCGTAAAGGGGCACAGGAACGTCAATCTAAGCCTGCCCCTCGGGTCGTGCGAGGAGGCCACAACAAAAAGAGGGCAAAATTCGTCGACGTAAAGGGGCTCAGGAACGTCAATCCAAGCCTGCCCCTCGGGCCGTGCAAGGTGACAAGAACAGTAAGAGGGCAAAATTCACCTGCTCAAAGGGGCTCAGGAAATTCAATCCAGTCCTGCACCTCGAGCGAGCAAAATTCGCCGGTGCCGTAAAGGGGCTCAGAAACCTCAATCTAGTCCTGCCCCTCGGGCCGTGCAAGGAGGCCAGAACAGTAAGAGGGCAAAATTCGCCGACGTAAAGGGCCACAGGAACATCAATCCAGGCGTGCCCCACAGGCCGTGTCAGGAAGCCAGCAGCTCGGCGGCTCTGTAATAGCATTCCGAGCTAGCGCACCCTTCGATGCGCCCTAAATGGAAGCGCTATAGGATTCCGATAAGTGTGCGGGTTTTCGTCACGTGGAAAAACTAAACACGATGTAATGGCGCGGCAGCACGCCTTGACGCCGTGACGTTTGCCCGCGGCCCGAAATTGCCCAGGAAAATTGCTCCTTCCGAACAGAAATTGTGCTCGCGAAAACGACTCGTGGTTTAAAAGATCGTTTTACGTGATGCATAACTACTGTTGAAGTTATGCAATATTCAATATGTTATGCCTTCCGCTCCTCTCTGGTAAAAAGAATCAAAACGAAGTTTAGAATTGCAAGAATAATAATTTACCATCTGAGTTTTTGTTGAAGAGAGTTGGGTTTTCCCATTAATCCAAGATTTCTCAATTTTTTACGTAAACCATGTAGTAACTTATTTAATGAGACTGTGTTCCAAAACATCAATGGTCAAAAACTACAAAATGAATATGGTTTATTTGCACTTTCACAAAATAAATTTTCAGTTCTATTCTTGGTTGACGAACAATATTCTTCTTGAAAACCTATTATAATTGTTCCATTTATTCTGTGTATTAGTATTTACATCATTCATCCATTCTAGGGCGAGTTTGCCAATGTCACACAAGGACTGCTGCAAAAAATGAGATGCGATAAAACCTAAAAATATAGTTAAAAGGCATAATCATAGATACATGCTTTTAACATGGACGTATACTGTTTTTAATAAATGAATTGTTAAATTATCAAACTCAGATCAGTAATTGAAGATATTTGTGAATTAATTGAACGAAAATCCATTGCCGGTATCGTTTTAAAAACAACTACTTATGTCGCATGTTAATTGAATTACCTCATTATTTGTTAAAGGCACATAAAGAGATAAATATTTTAATATCAAATTCATTTTTAAATTTTATTCTGAATATACCGAATGCAGTTTAAATAAAAGTACATGAAGGAAAAATATTATTCTTGATGATAAACCATTAAAATGATATTTTACATTTTAACAGACTTTTTCTTATATGGTGGTGCCGTTTGTTCAAATATATTGTCACTTGTTCAGGGAAAGAATCCCATAGATTCAATTCAAAGAAGTAAATTTTTATATCAAAATGTAATTGTTTTTACGGAGCTTAAATTTTCTAGTGGTTAAAAAATGCTACGTTGAAATGAAATATTTATACTTTGAAATCTAACGTTTATTAACAAGTAGTAATGAAAATATCGTAAATGTTTCTCACAAAAGGAAATAGGTCATCAATCTACGTCTAAAATTAAAGGGAAACTGTAATATTACTTAATGCAGTAGATAGAATTCATAACTCAACACATTTTAATGCTAAGTAGTAATTCGTGTCATTTAAATTTATTTCACTTTAAAATGGTGAAAAGAGAGCATACAAAATGAAAAGTTCATTAGGTGTACTTTAACCCAGGATAAAAGGAAAAAGAAAGGCATTCGACAATGCACCGCTGGCAATTATTCTGCAGATTGCTTTGCGCCAGACTAACAGAAGGCACGACGCGTTTTGTGAAATGAAACTTTGCAAAAAAGACAGATTGTCTCATTCGCAGGGGAATACATCACTGGCAATGAAAATTGAGTTCTTTCGTATGCATTAAGAATGCATAAGATTATTTTAAGCGATATCTGCCGTTACGTATCATTATAGAATAGTATATCCCTGGTCTTTTCAGAAATACGTTGTTACAGTAATGCACGGACGCAATTTAGAAATGAAGAACATGATTAAAAATACATTGGATGATTAAAAAACATACCTGTAGCGTCGCACTTCCAACCGAATCTGACAAAACGTTGCAGAAAGTGTTGTTCTGAATGGACATTGAAAAGGATTTTGTCTTCTTTCTCATTCACGTCAGGTTAAGGAGTACACTTTGTGTAGATAATTTTATATGCAATATTTTTGGAAAGTAGTATAAATGATTCTTCCGCCATAAAATATTAAACAAAGAATCAACACAGAAAATGCTCACCCGATGGACTCTTATATTTTTAAGCGTTTGTATTGAAATAAATTAAATATATCTCTAAGAAAGGAAAATTTTCCATAAGTTAACAGAATGATGTGTGCGTTATGTGTATACTGATTTATGGAAATGGTTAATGTATTATTACTTATATTCATCTTCTGCCAAAAGTGGGCCAATAATATTGTGTTCTTGGTTATTAAAAGTTGCATTGAAAGACTAGAACCAAAAGATGTCATTTTGTAGAACATAATTCGTAAAAGCACAATTCGCATCCGCATATCCCCGCCTTTTCCCCAAATGTCCCCCGCATGACCTCCATATGACCCCCTTCATTTCTCCCGCCCACCTATCCTGGACCTCCATCCTGAACCATTTCTCGCTCGTCATTTCCCAAATTGCCCCACGTGTCTCAACGCGTCCCTCACCTTTTACTTTACCCCAATGTTTGCTCCCCACAAAACCCATCGTCTACTAACTGATGTCACTGCAGCGCCTCTGACCGGGAGGTCCTAGGTTCGAGTCAGGACGGCGGCAGGATTTCAGCAAGGTCGAATTCAGTCACTGTCTGGAGGAGAATTCTAGCGGCCGGTTGCTCTGATTGGTAGTTTTCCGTGGTTTCTCCGATCAACGCCAGGCGAATGCCGGAGCAGTACCCTAACAAAAGGGCCACGGACCGCGCGCGACGTGTCCTTCCTCTTCCATATCCTATCCTCTCCCCGTACACACACACACGTACACAACATACACTACACTACCACATATTCCGGTAGACCGGTCGTGAGCTTAGAGCTTCTCCCGGTTGGGGCGGTGCCCCGCTGGTGGGAGAGTCTTGGTTGGGGGAAAACCTACTAACCGACGGTAGGTCGGCACGGGATCTAGCCATCCAGCGGGGGAAGATCACCGCCATCTCTCGAGAAAATAACATGCACTACACTAACGGGACTAATGACCAAAGCAGTTGACGTGCCCGGAAACACGAAAAAATCAATGAATCAAAACCCATGTTCTACTACCAAACTCGAGTCGGGTTAGGGACACCAAAACTTGGTTGAAACGAAATGTGTAGCAATAGATAAAATACGTAAAAATATGTAATTATACCAAAATATGTAAAAATTTGTAATATAAAAATTGTTCTAATTCGTTGGGAATGTCGTGTTAAGACTAAATACTATTAAGTGAATGCACGTATCTTGTAAAAATATGTATTAACATGAAAATCCGTTCCCTAGTTATGACGCCTCCGGCGATGTGGGCGGCACCCCCCTCATCATCGCCAGCCGGTGGCACCCCCTCTCCACGACCCACAACATCGCGGCGGGGAGGGGCGGGGAGGGGCGGGGCGAGCCCCGGGCGACACGACGCGACGGGGCGCCGCGAGGCTCGCCCCCCCTCCCCATTGACGGAGCTCGTAATTAATCTCGGGATAACGCAGTGCTGCCATCCCGACTGCCCCGCGCACACCGTCCGGCCAGTCCCGCTTGCCCTCCCGTTCCACTTGCCATCGAGTCTCGCTTGCCAGACCTCCGGTTTGCCTCTCGTTCTGCTGGATGGATTGATTGATTGATTGATTTTTTCGTGTTTCCGGGCGCGTCAACTGCTTTGGTCACTAGTCCCGTTAATGTAGTGCATGTTTTTTTCTCGGGAGATGGCGGTTATCTTCCCCCGCTAGATGGCGAGATCCGGCGCCGACCTACCGTCGGCTAGTGGGCCCCTAACCAGGACGCTCCCACCAACGGGGCACCGCCCCAGACGGGACAAGCTCTAAGCTCCCGACCGGTCACCCGGGATATGTGGTAGTGTAGTGCATGTTAGTGTAAGTGTGTGTGTGTGTCTCTCCGATCAACACCTGGCGAATGCCGGAGCAGTACACTACCAAACGGGCCACGGACCGCGCGCGATCTTTCCTTCCTCTTCCTTATCCTATCCTCTCCCCTTACAGGCGGTGCCCCGCTGGTGGGAGAGTCCTGGTTAGGGGGAAACCCCACTAGCCGACGGTAGGTCGGCGCCGGATCTCGCCATCCAGCGGGGGAAGATCACCGCCATCTCCCGAGAAAAAAGCACAGGCACTACACTAACGGGACTAATGACCAAAGTAGTTGACGCGCCCGGAAACATGAAAAAATCAAGTAATCAATCAATCGAGGTTTTCCCGATTCCCAAGCTCTCACTTCAGATTAAATTGTCAATATCAGGTATCTAAAACCTCACCCATCATTCCAGGTATAGCTACAACTCTTAGTTACCCGGTATTTTAATAAAAATGCACTTGTATATTGTGTAATTCATTTTTCTGGTCAGGTTTCCATTTAATAGAAATTTTAAAGTTTATAGTTTCTGTTCATCCGATAACCTTTAGTGATCTAATGAGGTAAGATGTAAAATTTCTGGCATAATATTATTGCAAGACATGAAGTAATATTATCCATAGAAACGGAATAATTTTATGAAAGAAGTCAAATATCAGAAGGACGAACCATAGTGCGTGATTGAAGTTGTTGGAAATTAGCTGTCTTGTAATCTCTCAACATGTAATATTACAATCTCCGACCAAAAAAAGTGATATTAGCTGATGATTTACACCCTACAATCACAATTTATCCATGTATCTCCAAAGTAAGCAGCCCTCCAGAAATATTGCAATTGAGCCAAGCAAATTACAGATATAATACAAGCAAATTACTCCGTAATAATTCCTATTGAATTAAAAAAAATGTAGGTTCCAGAAATATTATAAGTGAACCAAAACTGACACAAAATTTTAACCCAAATTTCTCACTTCAAATATTCCAAGAAGTAAGAAAATTCATGGGTGCTCATAGTAGTTTAGGCTAGTTTCACCACCATTACTTAAAATTTTAAGTTCATCTTAAGAATTTTAAGGTAGACTTAGGAGACGTTTCCGTTTCACCACACACTTCAAGAAGAACTTAAACGATAAGCTCGACCTCAATTTAAGCGCCCCTCTCAGCAGCCTTTGTATATTTTAAGTCGTTTCACTGCACAAAAACATTCCAGCTAGCGAGCGTACTGTGGAATGTTGCATTTGATAGTGATTGCTGCGGCAATTGTAAAAACGAGAGCTTTGAACCTTCTCGTAGACCGAGGTGGATATGGAAACGGTCCGTATATTTTGAAGAGTTCAATGAATTGAATTGAATGTGCCTTATTTTACGTGGCGAGACTCGGGCCATTAGGCCTGCTCTTCCGCCTGACCACGCAAATTCCGCTACGCTCCTTTCATCAACCATGGGAGAAAGAAGGTATTACTCGGGCGACGGGCGATTTGAATTTAGCTCAGAGGCATCATTTAGGCTTGAGGATCTTTTACATGCAGTAAATCTACTAACACGGGACAGCCGGCTTTACTTCCCCTCCGAAGGAAGGCGTACGAAGGATTTTTTCGCCCTTAAAAATTCACGGCTTCGATGGGGTTCGAACCCGCAAACTTGGGTATAACATTCCGATACGCTAACCGTTACACCATCGCCGCCGCCAAAATGAGAGAGGTTTGGCACCTGATTTCACCTATCAAACATGACAATACTACGTTTTGGAGCTAATTGAAGACCGATTGGAATTTCCAAGTTTACTTCTTAGTTAATTATTAACTAAATGAGCATTGCAATAATTTGGTACCTAACTGCCTTGCAAGTAACCATTTTGTCTAACAACTAGTGATTTGTAGGTTAAATTTACATTATCTTGTAGCTACTCTCAACTTCAAAGTTTTACACTCAGTAATTTTTATTGCATTTCCTTTTCAACTAAAATTAACCATTTCCACAACTTTATTTAATGTTTGTTATATTTTATCGTCTAGTCCATTGCTTACAAATTGTGTTAAATGTTATCCAACGTTTCATTTTTGTCAGTTTGTTGTTTCCATTTTAACTTTATTTTCTATAATAGAAATGTACTTTCTCTGACATTCTACTGAGCACTTCTTTCCCCGACGATGAAAATTTTGCAATCCTGTCTCTTTTTCTCATTACGAAATAGAAATAAAAATAACAACTTTGCACCGAAGTACAACGCAATAACAAATAAACAAGGTTGGTTATGATCACTGGCTGTTTCACCAGAGTCCATAATTGACAACCAAATCTAGGTTGCATTTAAGTGATACTTCACTAAACATTGCTTTAAAGAGGTTGGTGAAACGACGAAAAACGAAGTACGACTTAAAACGGGTCTTAAAATTAAGTATGACTTTACTAAGTCATACTTAAAGATAATTTGGCGAAACCGGCCGTTAATATTCTACCTGGAACGTAGACGTGATATGAGCTACCGCCTGCCTTTACTAACATAGGTGGTTAGAAGCATACGTCGATTTCAATTAACCACTCACGGCGTCTCTGCTTGTGACATTGACGCCTTGAAAGAGTGGCAAAAAGACCAAAGCATTTACCAGTATGAAACTCATAAACAGTGTTTTTGATTGTTAAGTTTCATTCAGAAAAACATTGTGAGAGAATTGATCTGTGTTCAAACGAACAATCTGCACGTGAAAATTAATTGATATTGCAAACGGATGTACGCAATCAAGCTGGCAATGGTAATAAGGTTTTTCGCGCTCGGTAACTCGATGCGTTTTCCTGTTATTCATTGTTCATGTATGTAGTTTTCATTCAGAAAATGTATTCCTGAAAAGACTAATCTACATTTATTAAACGTGTTTCTTTATTGAATCAATTAAGAAATGAGAAGAAAGCAAGTTTTTTTAAATTTTAATAAATACTTCTCTGGCTTGAAAAAATTTACTGAACCATCTCTTGAGAAGATGACCCAACAGATTCAAAATGCAATTCTTATTTAGTTAATTTAATTGGGTTATATTTGGTGGTTGAGAATATGCATCAATGAAAATTAATTTCACGGTTCTTATGAAGTGTGAAAAATTTAATGTACCACAAAAACTTCATAATGTATGGAGGAACAAAATAATGCTATTACTATGTAGGATACTCACAGGCTTCAAATTAACTCGTAAAAACTCTACAAAAATACATATGGAGATAAGTATATGCAGTGAATGTAACAGAAAGGATTTTACTTATATTCTGGAAACACGTGCATAAAAAACATTTTTTATGTTTCCCTTAACATGATTGCCTGGCAATGTACTGTTGTCTTTTTTCTCCAGGGCACAACACAAGTGTTTATTGAAATACAGGCTGACTGCTGAATTGAGTGACATAGGGGTGACATAGTCTAACTAATAATGACACAATATTAGATGTTAACATAATTAGTCCAGTAAACATCAAATAACGAACGGAGACTAAGTTTGTAAACCCAAGGTGATAATCGAGGTTTATAACTAAGCAAGTCTGTTATTTGTGATATCGATGGTGTTTCATTAAATATTTCTCCTAGTATCATATTAAATAAAAAAATATGTTTATAAGAAATACCATTTCTTGGAATAGGTGTACACGTACGTCGTGTTAAACTACAACTCATTTTTTTCCTATTGTATTTAACGGATGGCAGACTGTTAAATCCTTAACCAGCGCTGGCCCTGGCTTTTCATTCCTCTGCTTGCGGTGAGTCAATATAACTGTTAAATTACATAATTACAAAAAATATTTTTTAGACCCGAGGTTTTCGTTCAAAGTCGGCGATATGTTTTAAATTAAGGAATGTTGAATAATAAGAGAAATATAAACATCTTGTAATAAAAATGATATAATAAAAATTATATGTGGCCGTAAATGTATTATGTTGGTAAACAAATTGCATAAATATTTTAAAAAATCAGAGGGTTCTTGGAAGTATAGTAAGAATAGTGACAGGTCACTACCCATCAAGCAAAAATAAGAAAGCAATTAAAAAATGAAACCAAATACTTGTTTAATGGTTTGTGTTTCGGAAAAACTGGGAAATATTAACCATTATCTGTTGGCCATAACTAGGACGTCTGCACTTACTTTTCATAATGCAATTATACCGTTTACACATTCTTTTACTTATTTATATTTGGATTGATTTTCAATAGTAACATTTGAATTTTAACGTGTGCTTAACACTTTGTGTTAAGACATTTTTAAGCATTTTACATTATTGTGAAAGATCAATAAAACTCCGGATAAGCAGGGGATCGAATTCCTCTTAAGCATATTGTCCTCTCCATGAGAACTGCGACCGTCACTGCAGATTATATATATATATATATATATATATATATATATATATATATATATATATATACTAGCTGACCCGGCGAACTCTGTTCCGCCTTAACAGCCGGTCCCATTTTTTTCTCGCGTCGCACTCACAGTGAGAAACTGTACTATCCTTGTTGCACTCGTGATAATAAAGCAATTGCAGATTTGTGTTTTTCTCTCAAAGAAAGAAGAATTTAAAATAAAACGCTCTGATATTAAATAGATAATTAAAAAATCTATTACGTAGCAGAGCGTTTTTTATTAATTGATTTTTGTTTAAGAGAGAAATACAAAGCTGTAATCATAGGGACCGGCTGTTAAAGGCAATAAATAATCAGATTTTGGAATTTATTAAGTTAAATTGTTTATTAGAAAATACAAATAAAAAAATTAAGTAGATTAATCATTCATTATTGTTCCTGTATTTTGGTGCACTCTTCAGTTAAGTACCTTAACGCGAAAACATGCGAAATCACGCGAAAACGTGCGTTCTCACACAGGAACGCTGTCGAACGGGATAAACAGTATCCTATGTCCGTCTCCTGGCTCTAAGCTTCCTGCTCACCAATTTTTAGCCAAATCGGTACAGCCGTTCTTGAGTTATAAATAGTGTAACTAACACGACTTTCTTTTATATATATACTAGCTGACCCGGCGAACTCTGTTCCGCCTTAACAGCCGGTCCCATCTTTTTCTCGCGTCGCACTCACTGTGAGAAACTGTACTATCCTTATTGCACTCGTGATAACAAAGCAATTGCAGATTTGTGTTTTTCTCTCAAACAAAGAAGAATTTTAAAAAAACGCTCTGATATTAAATAGATAATTAAAAAATCTATTACGTAGCAGAGCGTTTTTTTAAATTGATTTTTGTTTAAGAGAGAAATACAAAGCTGTAATCATAGGGACCGACTGTTAAAGGCAATAAATAAGCAGATTTTGGAATTTATTAAGTTAAATTGTTTATTAGAAAATACAAATAAAAAATTAAGTAGATTTATCATTCATTATTGTTCCTGTATTTTGGTGCATAGGTTGCACTCTTCAGTTAAGTACCAGAAACACCCACCAGCACAGAAAACTTAGGCGAAAAGGCGCGAAAACATACGAAAACGCGTGAAAACGTGCGAAAACCCTCGAAAAGGTGCGAAAACCCGCGAAATCACGCGAAAACGTGCGAAATCACGCGAAAACATGCGAAATCACGCGAAAACGTGCAAAATCACTCGAAAACTCGAAAAAACGTGCGTTCTCACACAGGAACGCTGTCGAACGGGATAAACAGTATCCTATGTCCGTCTCCTGTCTCTAAGCTTCCTGCTCACCAATTTTCAGTCAAATCCGTACAGCCGTTCTTGAGTTATAAATAGTGTAACTAACACGACTTTCTTTTATATATATATATATATATATATATATATATATATATATATATATATATGGCGTTATTGGGTTGGTAGCCCGACTTCGCCGGCAAGCTACAGGGATGCCCCATGCCTGGGCCTAGTTAAATTCCCATGCTAGGGGGTAAGAGTGACATGAGGTGAACATGACGTATTCTCTTCACCGTATCAAGATCCGCCTGCTTTAGCTCGTCTTCGTCACACAGCTATAGAAACTGGGACGATTTTAAAGGAAAGCTACAACTATTTTTGCCTCGACCGGGAAT
The DNA here is from genome assembly GCA_011170035.1 of Teleogryllus occipitalis. Taxonomy (NCBI): domain Eukaryota; kingdom Metazoa; phylum Arthropoda; class Insecta; order Orthoptera; family Gryllidae; genus Teleogryllus; species Teleogryllus occipitalis. Next base: position 3,820 of record BLKR01000183.1, on the reverse strand, counting down.
TGAACCCTTAACCATTCCACGGGAAGGTGGTTCACTGCCCATGAGCCATCTCAAAGGCTATGTATGTTTGTTTGTGCGTGTGCATACGAGAGAGAAAGAGAGAGAGAGAGTAAAAGAGGGAGAGAGAGAGAAAGAAAGAGAGAGAGAGGGATAGAGGGAGAAAGAGAACTTCCTGACATCCTTGGTGGTGAAGGGTTTTTATTTTGAGCCCGAGTGCTTAGAACCGAAGGTGATAGCTGTCAGCCCTACAAAGGCTGTGATTGATTTCTGCATCTGACCGGAAAGGATGAGGGGCGAAATGGCATAAGCCAAGTCTTCACATATGCTCGGCAATCGAATGTTGCATTTCGTGTTCATTTTAATGTTTTCTATGAATATGGGATTGCTTACCCACTGCACGTAACCCGAAGACTATTCAGTTAGTACCACATTGATTTCAAGAATTTTTCTCACTTCAGTAGAAGCAATGTTTTCGGATTCTGTGTCATATGACTTTTATCGCAAGCGTTTTTATGCCGATCACAATGTACGTGCTCTGCATATGTATTTTACTTTTACATAAATGATTGTGCTTTCATGGCAACGAACAAAAGCACTTTCTTTTCCATGAGATATTTCTGCGATTCTATTAGACTCACTGCAAACGTATTAACAAAACAATAAGAAGACTACATTCATAAATGTCAAAATCTACGAAAACTATAAATATGTTGCCGTAGAATATATTGAATAATTGTTGCTAACAGCGGTACAATAGCGTACTTCTTTGTAATTTTTATCATTTAGTTCTCTTTTTAAACTGTCCCCACACATTCATGAACAAAAAGTTAAAAGAAAGTACGTTTCAATAAAAAAATAGTTTCATATTTAAAATATCCTAACTATAAATACGCCCCTTTGATCCCTCCTCTTCTCTCTCCTTAGACACTAACACACAAACAGTACTATACCAGGCAGTCGAAAGAATAGAAACTGGGAGCGATAGCTCAGTGCATCAACTGATGTCACTGCAGCGCCTCTGACGGGAGATCTTAGGTTCGAGTGCTACCAGCGGCAGGATTTTCGACACTAGCTTTTCAGCTAGATCGAATTCAGTCGTCTGGAGGAGAATTCTAGCTACCAGGTGCACTGATCGGTAGTTTTCTGTAGTTCCATCGATCAACACCTGGCGAATGCCGGAGCAGTACCCTAACAAACGGACCGCGAACGATCTGTCCTTCCTCTTCCTTGTCCTATTCTCTTTACTTACACTAACATGCACGACACTACCACATATTCCGGGAGGCCGGTCGGGAGCTTAGAGCTTGTCCCGGCTGGGGCGGTGCCCCGCTGGTGGGAAAGTCCTAGTTAGGGGGGAAACCCCACTAGCCGACGGCAGGTCGGCACCGGACCTCGCCATCCAGCGGGGGAAGATCACCGCCATCTCCCGAGGAAAAAACATGCACTTAACTTACGGGACTAATGACCTAAGCTCACGTTGACGTGCCCGGAACCACCAACCAACCAACCATTCGAGAGATTAGAGCTTGTCCCAGCTGGGGCGGAGCTGCGCTGGCGAGGATACCAAGCGAAGAAAGCCTTCAAGCCGACCCTCAGCGTCATATCTTACGATCTAGCGGGCCAGGAAGATCGTCTCCTGTCAGGAACGTACTCTGCATGCCCTACTTTGGACTAATGACTTTGAAAACGTGCTCCAAAACACAAAATAATCAATTAATCAACGTTTTGATGTCCATGTTTTCAGAGGAATATTGTAGATGACGAGATTTTGATTACCGAGATCATTGTGGGTACTGTTTTCCGCGGTTGCTTTTCGAACTTACATGCCCAGAATTATTCTAACCGAAAATTGTGTAAATTTTATTATTTTTATTCTGCTATATTTTACGATGAAGTACTAGAGGTAAAGGGAATGAATTTAAAACATTTAGCGGAGTTTTTAGACTATATTTATTGAAAAAATATAGGGAGCCTAACTTTTCATTCGAAATATTGAGATCATTATTCGTTCGTACAGTCACTGACAACTAGATTTCTAGGTTTTATTGTGAACAAACTTTATTCGTGTATATCAAGAGTCCCCCGCAAAGAGTAGACACTCATCATGACAATGAGGTACGCCCAGTATGTTACAATTGTATGAGCGCGTTTCGAGTATTGCAGAACAATGATTCAATAATGTGTTGAATGAATTTGTATTAATTGATTGATTGATTGATTTTTTCGTGTGTCCGGGCGCGTCAACTACTGTGGTCATTAGTCCCGTTAGTGTAGTGCATGTTTTTTCTCCGGAGATGGCGGTGATCTTCCCCCACTGGATGGCGAGATCCGGCGCCAACCTACCGTCGGCTAGTAGAGTTTCCCCCTAACCAAGACTCTCCCACCAGCGGGCCACCGCCCGAGCCGGGACAAGCTCTAAGCTCCCGACCGGTCTCCCGGAATATGTGGTAGTGTAGTGCATGTTAGTGTAAGTGTGTGTGTGTAAGGGGAGAGGATAGGACAAGGAAGAGGAAGGACAGATCGCGCGCGGTCCGTGGCCCGTTTGATAGGGTACTGCTCCGGCATTCGCCTGGTGTTGATCGGAGAAACCACGGAAAACTACCGATCAGAGCAGCCCGCCTCTAGAATTCTCCTAGACAGCGACTGAACTCGACCTAGCTGAAAAGCTAGTGTCGAAAATCCTACCGCCGTCCGGACTCGAACCTAGGACCTCCCGGTCAGAGGCGCTGCAGTGACATCAGTTGATGCACTGAGCTACCGCTCCCGGTGAATTTGTATTAATATTCTGTTTGAAATTGTCTTGCTCATGGTACATTTGGAAATCGAAATTCTTCTTAACTTTTACCTCCCATTGTCCATCGACCCTATTCTACGATTTGAAGTTGTTCATTCGCTGAAATAGGTGTCATATTATCGGTGAAATGCATTTAGCTAAGCATTTTGTTATCACTGTCGCTCTACTTGACGCAACCCGCTTGACGACTGTGCGTTACGCGCTCCATGTTGCATTGACCCCTACAAGCGTGATGCTGTAATAAGTAGGGCCCGGATTTTAATGACCTAAAAATCAACGAAATGTGCAAGCATTTATGACCTAAAACCTATATAAATATGATATAAAAAAATAAAATATGAGATTATACAAGTTTTTTTTTTAATTCCTGTTAATTTTTTAGTTGTAACAAATACAAAATTCACTCAAGAATAGATTGTGAGTACGGTACATACGGCTTGTAGTCTTTGGAACTAACTAGCATTTAAAAAAAATTGCTTGTGTCTGTAAAAGCAATCAAGTACAGTACAATAAAACCCATCAAACCAAACGCCTTGCTTTACTTCTCCATTCTTCTTGTTTAAAATAATCCTTCTCTTTCAAATAATCCTTTGTAATATAATTTTTGAGTTTATTTGTGACAATATCACCTGATACACTGTCATGCAAGATGCATTTTCAAGCCTTTTATTCTCGTGTCCTTAAAAATATGACCTATGTATGTATTTGGGGCAAAATCTGACCAAAATATGACCTTTTACGAAAAACGGTCCTTAAAATATGACATATATGCATTTATGGCAGAATTTGGCCCAAATATGACCTTTCACTAAAAACTCAGTCAATATGACTTGATATGCACAATAAAAATACGTTTTCGTAATCGACAATACCTGTATTCATGCATAAATTGTTTTAAAATTCACCCGAAGGTTCAGAAAAAATATGACTTGTCATTAAAATCCGGGCTCTAGTAATTAGATTCTTTGGGACACCGAGACGAAATTGAAGAGGATGAAGGAGGAAAGTAAAAATGAAGAAAATAAG